>CM065589.1:150099592-150839521 GCA_033119425.1 Bufotes viridis | reverse complement strand
AATTAAGAGACAAATAGTACAGCTATGATATGAAAAACATTTTGTGACCCTCTTGGAATGATCATTTTCCACTGAAGAAACATACCTGTTTTTTTTTAGTGGCTAGCAGTAAGACATTTTTTTTTTCAACAGAAAATAGCCCTAAATATTAGAAACGGGTCATGTTTCTTTGTCCAATGGTCACCGGGTTTGTGGGTTTTAAATATTTAGGGCTGGTTTCAGTTTCTTCAGTGGTACAAGTGACCTGTAAGGAGTATAATTCTGTACCCTGTTAGATGGTCCCCTCTAACAGGCCATTTAATGAGGTTTTAAAGTTGTAGCATAATACTATGATTCAGGAACCATTACAAGAGATCTGTCTACATCTGTACTCTGCTGTAAGGTGTGGGGGTCCTGTGTTTTCAGTGCAGAGTGTGATCAGACTGGCCCTGCCATACAGTATATACTGTTCACCTCACCTCTCCACTGCCTCATACAGTATATACTGTCCACCTCTCCTTTTAAATAAGGTTAGAGCTGTACAATAGGTTACAGAAAATAGTCTGTTCTATAAGAACCACATTATTTTCTGTCCGCCACGACAAAACAATCTGGAAGTGCCCCTCTCGAGACCAGGCTCTAGATCCGCCACTGGCTCATAGACTACATTGAATACTACAAAAATCATTATTCCCAAACCCCTCCACCACTCCTGTACTGTAGACAGCCCCCTAATCTCAGAAATATCATTGTCAGAAGCTTGTTGTCCAATCCAACATTAAAAGGAACATTCCCATACAACCACATAAAATGTAAGACTTGTCTGTACATAATAACTACTGAAAAGATACAGATTCCCAATACGAATCAGGACTCAAAATCCCAGGTACCTTCACCTGCTTCATGCCAAATGCCATCCACTTGACTATATGTTACAAATATCCTACTGGGAAGTCTCTATGTCAGTGAAACTGGTCAAAAGCTTAGAACAAGAATGAACTCTCATCGCCACACAATAAAAGAAGAAAGGAAAGACCTGCCTCCACCAAAACACTTTTGTAGCCATGACCACGACATCATATAGATATGAAAGTCATCATATTAAAAGCGAATTTCAAAGCTAAGAATGATATAATAGTCTGGAAGTAGGAGCTAATTACATTCTTTGACATCAGTTGTCTCATCGACCTCAATATTTTGATGTAGTTCTGTGTATGAATACATGAATCTCCAGATAGCTGAGACAGAGATTTAAGTTTGCTGGAAAGCTTGCAATTTTGTCATAATCTTTTCAGTTCGGCTACATGCACACGACAGTATGTGTTTTGCGGTCCGCAAATTGCATATCCTCAAAAAAAAACGGATGACATCCATATGCCAACCATTTTTTTTTTTGCGGATCCATTGTAACAATGCCTAAAACGGACAAGAATAGTTGTTGAAATGTTCTATTTTTCTATTTTCTATTTTTTTGGGAGGGGGGGCTACGGAACGGACAGACTGATGAGGACAGCACATGGTGTGGACCATTTGAAATGAATGGGTCTGCATCCTATCCGCATGAAAACAGAATGGACACGGAAACAAACAACACTCGTGTGCATGTAGCCTTTGCCATTAAAAGATATCAAGCACTAAGGAATATCATTTTATGCCTTCTATTTACCGGCTATCACAGTAAAAGATATTTTTTACTTCAACGGAGCGTTTTAGAAATCCTCCTTAAAACAAGAAGTGAAGAAGAGGGAAATCTTTATTAGACATGTGCCTTGGGATGAATTATTTTATTGTTAGCAGACTGATGGGTTCAGGACAAGATTGGTCCATTAACACCCTGAATCAATAGATGCTGAAGATATTCACATAACATCCATTTTCACACGTGTTTTTTTTAATACCATGACCTTTTTAAGCTTTAAAATCCTAACTAATAAACAGTATACTTTTTCTAAAGTTTTTATAAATTTTAGCCCGCCTCTGTTTGACCAGCCTTACTAAATAATGGAAACTGTACCAAATGCAATATAGTTATAAGTTATGGATTGCGCTGAAATCAACGAACCCAAGTTAGGATTTGTTCTTTAATACAGTTCGGAATGCACCGCTACTTACAGTAAGGGCACATGCACAAGACTTCCATAGACTTGCATTACCTTGCTCATTCAGCCGCAGTGGGGGCAATACATTCAACCTTCAATACGGTGACTGGGAACTCATTATATTTACTGTAAACACAAAAAAGGTTCTGATTTGTCCAAACAGGATACATCGGAATCTACAATTACTAATATATACTGTACAGTATATATTAGTGCAGTGACACATACGGTACATGTGCAACTCTGCTATGACTCTCTAAATCTGCCAGTGTGTGTAAGGAATATGTGAGAAATTGTACTTTATTTAAAAAATGACTGTACAGTTAAGTCTGTGCTGGCAGTGGTAGTATTATGGCATGAGACATGAGTCTGCTGGAACACTCAGCTGCTGTCGGGAAACAAGTCAGTTGTGGAACATATTACATCTCATCAAACAACACTGGGTGGCATTCCTCATTCCGGAGAAGAAATGGAGGTGACCAACTCCGTTGTATGTGGAAGCCCCCAACACCATGACTCCAGGGGCCTGTATTTACTGTTAGCTGTAAAAAGTCCGGTCACATCCTTTCATTCGTTGTAAAATAAGCAAGCTGTGGTCCATTGCTGCCAAAAATGATACTCATCTTAAATCTTCCACAGTCCGCAATGCATGTTTGCAAGCTCATCGGAGGTGTTTCCTTTTTCATTCATTACAAAGGCTTGTTCTATTTTCGAACATTCTGTTCCCTGCAGGAACACCAGTTGAGGCTTGCCATTCATGCTCTTTCTCTGGAATTTCTGATATGGATCTTTTTGCAAATTGTTTACAAAATATTGTCTTCTGAAGGTGACAACTAGTGATGAGCCAAGCACTGAAAAATTCAATTTGGCTGCTTTGCCAAATTAAAAAAAAAATTGCTTTGTGATGAATGGCTTCATCACAGCATTTCTTTGTAAGTAGTTGGTGCAATGACAGGGAGCGGCGATTGCACAACTCCCCATCAGATGTCACGTTCATAGCTGAATTTTTTTTTTTATAAAATCATACTTTCCCTGATCCATTTGATCGCAAAGAGCCGGCCACCGGCATCTTGATTGCAGATCCAGGGCGAAATCTCGCACGGCCCGTGATGACATCATACGTTGCGTATACGTTAATAAGCTGGGCCCACTAGAAGTTAGTCTGATAGTGCAGGTTCCCGTCTGAAGAGACTGTTTTACTATTGGCAGATGGGCCCTCAAATTTTGATTGAAAAATAAAAAATGCCCATAGAGTTTTACATCTTCAAGTATAGCAGTACGGCATACTTACCAACATTGCAGTTGGTAAATCAAGGACATATAAACACATATGGCTGTATCTTACATAAGACATACCCATATTCAGGCTGGGACAGCCTGAATTCTGCCTGACAGTCTCTGCAAATTAGGAACAGTCCCTGCAAATACGGGCAGTTGGCAACTAGGGAAATTCAATTCAGGATAATCCATATTTTCAATTGTCTCTGCTTTTAAAGCTTATGCATTGCACAAAGAAAATTGCCCTGTGTTCATTTTATAAGCTGGGTCCACTAGAAGTTAGTCTGATAGTGCAGGTTCCCGTCTGAAGAGACTGTCTTACTATTGGCAGATGGGCCCTGAAATTTTGATTGAAAAATAAAAAATGCCCATAGAGTTTTACATCTTCAAGTATAGCAGTACGGCATACTTACCAACATTGCAGTTGGTAAATCAAGGACAAATAGACACATATGGCTGTATCTTACATAAGACATACCCATATTCAGGCTGGGACAGCCTGAATTCTGCCTGACAGTCTCTGCAAATTAGGAACAGTCCCTACAAATACGGGCAGTTAGCAACTAGGGAAATTCAATTCAGGATAATCCATATTTTCAATTGTCTCTGCTCTTAACGCTTATGCATTGCACAAAGACAATGATACATTAGTGTAAGGAAAAAAGGAAGGTAAGGGGAACCAGATGTTTAGGAGGGTAGTATTGGTAGAAGTATTTGGTTGAGTGCTAGTAAAAGGAGCTATATTCTTGAGATACTATGTAGTCTCTATGAGATATTAGCATGGCCTCATATTTGTTAGTATAATGTAATCTCATCTATTAGAGCCATGCCTTTCCAAAACATTGCAGCAAAAAAACAAGCTTTCACTGTCTTTAATTAGCAGTAGTAAGTTTGTCCCCATAGAGATTTACATGCAATATAATTAAATTGTTCAAGCCATTAAAGACATGAGAAAGAATACATTTCAATGTAAGCATTGTTTCTAGAACAGTAAAGCCCCATGCATATGGCACCCAGCAGGTCCTGTACAGCACCAGAGGGAGGCCGTGCAGTAATCTCTACTACATGATTAGTGTGATCTAACCATGAAATAGCTTAAAGTTATTACTGTGCAATCATTTGATTATCACTAATATGTCTTAGGTCATTAAAGGGGTTGAGCAGAATCCTAAAGAATGTCATTGAATTGTACAAACTTTTCCCGGTCTTCTGCAGAGCATAATGGTGTACCTGTCACCCTTTGCTGAGTCAATAGCTATGCTCCCACTCCTCTCCATTGTTTACAACCCGGACTTCATGATTGTGGGCATAGATGAACAACAGCTACAACACTCCCCATAGTGCTGCATGCTGCAAGCTCAGCCAGAAATGTAAACCCTACTATACACTTTCTTGGGACAGAATCTTCTCCCAATAGCACCTTTATCATGCACTGCCTGTCTACTCTTAATGTTTCCTCCCACACAGTGTCATTTTCGTATGATCCCTAAACAATCCCCAAACAGTCTAGAGGCAAAATAATGAGAAGACATGACTCATGATGGTATTTGAGTCTTCCTCTTCCTCTGACCCCAGAAGACAGCAGAGGATGCCTTTTATTAAGCAAAGACCTGGGTATTACCCTTACAACCTAAAAATACAAATAAGTCATAAATAGGATTCTGCCACACAGATCTATATGTCTTCACAATGTAACATGTGGACACAATTAAGATACTCTAGTGACGGAAAACCAAAACATGATGTCTAATCTGCAGCCATCTAACTTCCATACCAAATATTGCAAACTAGGTATATCCAAGATTGAATTACGTTTAATTAATCCTACTACATCAACTGTTTTGATATGACAAGCAGTGGACTTCATCTGCCATGCTTGTGATTGACAGCATCAACCAGCTCATTTGAAGATCACAACCATTTGGGTGGGGATTCTGACAGAGGGATCATGGCAGGCCTGGTCTCCATAGAGGGCGCAGTGACCGAAGTCAGACAAAAAAAAAAAAAAAAAAGAAAAGAAGCGAAAGTACATACTGTAAGTAAGTTGCAGAGGTTAACCACAGGGAGAAGGAAAAAAAGTTATACCTCTTATACATGGATAACCCCTTAAGGGTACTTTCACACTAGAGTTTTGGATTCCGTTTGTAAGATCCATTTCAGGGCTCTCACAAACGGTCCAAAACGGATCAGTTACGCCCCAATGCATTCTGAATGGATAAGGATCCGTTCAGAATGCATCAGTTCGGCTCCATTCCGACTGTATTCCGTTTTGGAGGCGGACACCAAAACACAGCATGCAGCATTTTAGTGTCCGTCTGAAGAGGCGGAGCCTAAAGGATCGGTTTTTTTTTTTACAATGTAAGTCAATGGGGACGGATCCGTTTTCAATGACACAATTTGGTGCATTTGAAAACGGATCCGTTCCCCATTGACTTTCAATGTAATTCAAAATGGATCTGTTTCGAACGGATTTTTCTTTAAAACTAATTTTTCTTTAAAACTAATGCAAACGGATCCGTTCTGAACGGATACAAACGTTTGCATTATAGGTGAGGATCCGTCTGTGCAAATAAACTGACGGATCCGCACCAATGCAAGTGTAAAAGCACCCTTAATTTGCACGTGTACATTATTTCCAGTTTATGGTAAAGAGCTAATAATAATAATATATATACAGTATTTTTCGCTTTATAAGACACACCCGATGATAAGAGGCACCCCAGATTTTCGAGGAGGAGAATAAGAAAAAAATATTTTTCATCAGACCACATATCAGATCCTTAGATCAGACCCCCATAAATATCAAGACATCACATCAGCCCTCCATGTCAGAACCCCATCAGCCCTCCATGTCAGAACCCCAACAGACCTCAGAACAGCCCTTTTCTTTCAGACCCCCATCAGACCTCAGATCAGCCCTTTTGTTTTAGACCACATCACATCTCAGATCAGCCCTTTTCTTTTAGATCCCATCAGACCTCAGATCAGCCCTTTTCTTTTAGACCCCCATCAGACCTCAGATCAGCCTTTTTCTTTTAGACTCCATCAGACCTCAGATCAGCCCTTTTCTTTCAGACCCCCATCAGACTAAAATAAAAAACTTCCTTACCTCTCCTGCGCCACAGCTCTGCTACAGGCCCGGTGTCGCGCTCCCCTGTCTTCTCTGGCCCGCACTGCACTCCATGTCAGAACCCCAACAGACCTCAGAACAGCCCTTTTCTTTCAGACCCCCATTAGACCTCAGATCAGCCCTTTTGTTTTAGACCCCAATCAGACCTCAGATCAACCCTTTTCTTTTAGACCGCATCAGACCTCAGATCAGACCTTTTCTATTAGACCCCATCAGACTAAAATAAAAAACTTCCTTACCTCTCCTGAGCCATGGCTCCACTACAGGTCCGGTGTAGCGCTCCCCTGTCTTCTCCGGCCCGCACTGCACTTCATGTCAGAACCCCAACAGACCTCAGAACAGCCCTTTTCTTTCAGATCCCCATCAGACTTCAGATCAGCCCTTTTTTTTTAGACCCCATCAGACCGCAGATCAGCCCTTTTCTTTCAGACCCCCATCAGACTAAAATAAAAAACTTCCTTACCTCTCCTGTGCCGCGGCTCTGCTACAGATCCGGTGTCACGCTCCCCTGTCTTCTCCGGCCTGCACTGCACTGTCACCTGACTGCATGGTCATAGTGTGCGCACTACGTCCTGACACTGTACGGGGTCAGGACAGTGGAGCGTGGGCCCTAGCAAGAAGACCAGAGAGGGTGAGTATCGGAAGCATTTGCAGCGCCTCTTTCCCTGCTCCCAACACCTAATGCATACTAGTGAGCATTTCCATTATGGAAGCGCTCACCAGTACACGCTTTATAAGATGCACTGCTATTTTCCCCCTACTTTGGGGGGGAGTGCTTCTTATAAAATGAAAAAAAATGTGTTTATATATATCTATATATATATATATATATATATATATAGTGAAAGAGCTCCACATGGGGCACATCCTACTTGACAAGGATCCATCTTCAACCTTCATAACTGAGGATGCCAATATAGACATTGCACATTTAAGATTTCCAGGGTGACATTCAGTGTACAATAATAGCATTAATTATAACATAACAACAGACAATGGATCATTCCACCACCAAGAATTTCTATAGGGAGAACATAAAGAATATAACTATAATGTTGCAGCTAATGAGTTTTTATCTTTGCTATAGAAAACGCCTTTGTATGCATTCTAGTAGCAGTCACTAATTGTTTGCTGTGGCACTTCCGCGCCTACTCTTCTCTGTATGAACTATTGAGGTGTACAATAAACAATACCCTAATCACATATTTGCTATTCAGGCTTTCATAACATTTCAGCTTTTCTTTATTTGATTTTTTTCTGTTGGTGAATAGCTTAAACACATTAAAAACTGATGAAATATAATTAATACTTAAAATATTTGTGTTTACTGCACTGAAAAAGTCATATCACAGTATGAAACTTCTTTCTTTCTTTTTAAGAGAGTATCTAAAGCAAAAACTAGCAGGAGAACTATGTATGTTTTTTAGGTATGTTTCCTATTTAACATGAATGTTACCCTAGTAGCGACCAATAATTGTACATGAATGTTATTGGTCACTAAGGAGGGCATGGAATGGACTTAGGTGTTGTACCTGTTCTATATACAGTGAGTGCTGGGTACATCCACAGTGGCCACAGTAGCCATAAGATGTCATGTTCGAAAGTGACCGCAGCATGCCGAATGGTTGCTATGCAGGCTAGGGGTCTTTTGAAGGTCTTCATGTCTGCTACTGTATGTTATGGCCCAAATTGCACCATGCAAGAGGCGGGTGAAAGAGTGAAGGTAAAATAGCTATTCAGATGTATTGCTGTGAATAGAACAAGCGATTAAAATAAAAAAATAAAAATATTGAAAAAATACTGTTTAGGGACGAGCATAAAACTTTGTTTCAATACTGTACGGAGCGATTGCTTTGTACAGTATTAGAATGTATTGGCTCCGAGGAGCCGAAGTTATTACTTCACGAAGTCTTGCGAGACTTCATATAATAACTTCAGAAATTGATTTATACTGTAAAAAAACATTTCCCGAACTCGTAGAAAGTTTTAAAAAAAGTTATGGGTATCAGAATATGTCAACAGAAGGAGGTATTTAAAAACCAAAAGTTTTACATTTTTCAAAAAGTAGTAAAATAAAAGCAATATAAATTTGGTATCTGTAAAGGGAAATGCTGTTTACGTCTCAATACAATACATAATGTGCCGTTTTATTTAAACATTGAATAGGAAATCTTTTGTTCCCTTGATGGTACTGATCCTAGAACCCTTTGTTCCAAAAGCCACAGGGGGTATTTTGGCACTTACCTGTTACAATCTGTGAACTTCTTTGAGTACCTGCATTCCTGCACACGTACATGATGATGTCATATCTTTATGCAAAAGGCAGGGGAGGGGGGGAGCACTTTGGGTTTAACTTGCACGAAATGGGGAACACACACACAGACCGCACACTGGACCCTTGCCCTTCACACACTTCACCAGCATCAAGAATCTTCCCTACACAGACAGATGGCAGATTCCTGCACTCTGGACAGCTGAGTATTCTTCACCTTGCCTAGCAACTTACTGCTTAACTCCTCTCCTGCTGCCTCTGTTAACCCCATCCCATGGGCACTGTGCAAAGCCCTGCATTCCTTGAGCACTGCTACCCTACAACTGTCTCCCTTCTAAAACCCCTCACTGTTCCAATTTATTCTTTACCCCTTCTATGCACAGTATTAAACCCCTTCACTCCTGAATTGTGCTGTGCATTGTCCCAAAGATATCCTTCTAACCTACATAGCATTAGGGATAGGATATATAGGTGTGTGTGTGTTCAGGGGCGTAGCTAAAGACTCATGGGCCCTGGTGCAATAGTTCAGCTCAGGCCCCTCTTCCCTCAGTACTTTGTGGCAAGGGGCAGGGAAGCACATAGCCTTCGTGCTACTTGAGGCAAAAATTGAAACGGCACCCTCCCTCAGTCCAAATTCTTGTCCTAACCTCTTTCCTCCAGCCAGAGGTGTAACTTGACCAGCATGTACTTTCTATAATACCAGTGTCCTCTTATATGGCACAAGGGTCTTTGGGCCTCCTCAGGCTCCGGAGCCCGGTAGCGACTGCTACCTCTGCACCCCCTAAAGCTACGCTCCTGTGTGTATTTATCTATTGGGGGTATACATGTATCTGTAGAAGACATAGAAGTGCACAATACACATACTATTGGTGAATAAACATGTTAATTCATGCACACAACAGGCCTAGAGGGGGTAGAACGTTAATAGGGAGGAAGAGTTAGACAGGCCCCTACATCCTTTTACAGTATCACCGTAATTGTACTGACCTTCTGAATAAAGGGGGTGATGTAATTATTATTGCACTGTGAACACCGTTAAAACGGAACGCAAAAAACAGAGGAATTTCAGTTTTTTTCCATTTCCACTTACAATTTTTCTTTTTTACATTATAAAAAAGAATAAATTGTTCCATTAAAAGTATAAATCATTTGCAAAAAGGAAACTCTCACATGACAGTTATGATTTTTTGAAAACATATTTGCTAGATCCTTAATGGGTTAATGTCAATGTATTATGTACAGTACATTTGATTTTAAAAAATAATATTACAATGTATTCAAGATTATATTTAATATGTAGCTCAATTTTCCACACAGTTTGAATATTTAAAGGGAATTGGTTAACAGTTTTGACTTCTCAACCTCCTGAACCGCTATCACCGCTATACAGGGGCTGGGGAGACCTTTCTGAATATATTCATGTTTGCCATCAGTATTTCAGCATATCATAGACAACTTTGAACAACGCCTGTGCCACATGCAAATTAATTTCATCAGCAGGCAAGTGTTTTACGATCTAGGTGGTAATCCCTCTTACATCGAGGTATAATTGACATTTCTTTGCAGAGAGCCAGTGGATGATACAGGAGGCATTTGAGATTTCAACTAATCCAATGAGGTTTACTGTTAGGATAACAAACCATGTTAATAGTGTAGCATGCCATCTGTCAGGTTAACAATCACTACATCTGTATTCTGTACTGGCACACATAGATATGTTCAGAATGCGCTCTGCAGCCCTATATAATAGTGATGGCAGTACCAGGACTGAAGGAACTGAAGAATCCTTTTCAGACTCATGCACATAGCACAGAGTCAAAGATTTTTCCCTAGAAGTCAAATGGATCATACTAAAATATTCAAACAAAAAAGTTTATACAGCATTCTATGGTAATAAATATACACTTAAGATTCATTATGAGGGTAATATTTGAGTCAGTTTTGTTTGAGTCCGTGTTGGCACACATTATACCAAATTTATCAAACATACATTGGGGGTATTTTATTAAAATCAGTGTTTTAGACACCGGTCTTAACCCCTATAGCATGGTGGTGGATCCGCCAAAGTTATGAAGAGGCATCGACTTCTACAAAACTTCGGCGTATCCAGCGCCAGTCTAAATGTAAGCCAGCTTCCTTGCTGTCTTACATTTAGACCATCTTTTACTCCTAAAACCGACCTAGAAAATAATGAATAAGACAGGCCTGCACCCACGCCATGCCCACTTTTTTAGATCTGGCGTGAGCGGGGAAAAGTCGCAGATTGCTGTGCAAATAACCTTTGTGCCGCAATCTGTGCCAGGAATACGCCTAATATAGGGGTATTTCTGGATAGTAAATGACTCACAGTTTGTTAAAATTGGCACATTTTTAAATCTTACACTTTTGTTTAGAAATGCTACTTCAGGTTTTCAAACCCCAGGAGTTCTGGAGTACAGGGCTTAATAAATTCCCCACACCACACTCCCCTTTCCCCTATGTGTCCACTCCAACAGCATGATTTAGCCAAATAATGTTCTATATTTATTGTTTTTCAAGTTTAAGATACATAGAGCATCATGGCGCCATTTATCTTGTATCATGTCTAGGATCTTAGTACTCAAGCAAGTAAATTATGATAGGGTAGTAAAGTACATTAGAATATGCCATTTGATTCACATTAGACACCAAAAGTGAATTTGTCTGGACAGCTCCTTATGCTACTGAAGTCATTTTATTTTTAATATTGTATCTCCTGCCACAGTAACAAGGGAGAGATTATGAAGCCTGAATCTTTATTACACAGATATACAAAGATAAATATGTCTATTAATATAACATTTGGTTTTATCTTAGTATGAGAAATGCACAGATCTTCCTAATTATTGTTTACAATAACCATCCAAAATGTATCCCGCTATTTATGGCTTCTGAATTGCTTGTTATTATGAAACTGCCTCCCTTTATTGTTTCTTTGTCTTTTCTTTTATTTATATTATGTGCCTTCTAAAGTTTACTGTGCTTGTTGTCAGCAGCAAAATGATAGTGGAAACAATGACAAACATTTCCAATAAACCTCCCCGTAACTGGGTTACTTGGTAATGTGGCTATGTCTCAACAGCTTTCATAATTCAGTCCTTTTAAAACTCCATGTTTTGTACAGTTCTTTTTTTTTCAGGTCTTTTCCTCTAAATTCTTTTGCTCCTTAACTTTGATAATGCTGGAACAAGATCATGGGCTATTAAGCTTCGGTTAAGATAGATCACTCTATTCTTCAATGAATTTTAGCAGATGTTTGAAATGCCAAATTAGAAAGACTAATGTTCTGAAACCATAGAATTTTCCACATTTAATAACAGCATAATGTGCTGCATTTTATTCTCTGTCCAAGCTCATCTGTTCATTTAATATATTGGGCGAGAACTTTAAATGCCACAACATTGAAATGCCCAAACAAGGAATTTGGTTCTAACATGTGCAGTGATTTAATGAAGTGTTTTCTCAACAAAAGACATGAATTATATGGAGGAGAACAAGAATGACTTTTTTTCTTTTTAAAGCTTTTAGCTGTTTTGTTGGCCTATTAGAGACCAACCACTTAGGTATTTACAAAAGCTTATTTGTCTTATTCAATTGATAACATTGTTTTTACATTTTAACTCGTGACAACTCTCATAATTAGCTAAATAGATCTAGTGATATCTTATGACTAGAAATGAGCGAATCGAAGCTGACGAAGTGGAATTCGATTCGAATTTCAGGAATTATTCGATTCGCACCGAATCTGAATTTGCTCACACGTCGTGGTAACTGCACGTGTGAGGACATGGAGCAAGGAACTCTGGGAAGGCGGGATCACCCATAATTTCATGCATGCAGCCAATCAGCAGCCAGCCAGCCCTGTGATTTCACAGCCCTATAAATACCCTCAGCCACCTTGGATTCTGCCATTTTCCAGTGAACTTAGGGCAGGGAGAGCCGTCAGCAGGCGCTAGGGACAGTGTTAGAAAAAACTTCATTGTGCTAAAAAAATGATTTACAAGTGCAGGGAAAGATTATTCAAGGTGTAGGGAAAAGAAAAGGGAGGAATCACTCTGCAGCATTTATGTTGAACAGGGTTCAGTAGGGGAGGTTACAGCCTGGGTAATAGGAATAATCCTATTACACCTTGCTGCACTGACTGGGCACCCAAATTGCCATTATACAGCTCTGAAATTCCAACAAACCGTTCTTGTTATTGGGGTGCAAGTGATGTTTGATACAGCCATTAACAGGGTTTATTACAAAGAAATATTTCTACGTCTTATTTGCCCTTATGCGGGGCAGTTATATGTTCTAAAGCCTTTTGTGGCGTGTATTAGTGGTAGTGTTGAGCGAGCATGCTCGGCCGAGTACCGGTTCGGCTCGAGCATCGCTATGCTCGGCAGATCCGAGCACTCGGCCGAGTACCACATGTGCACCATGCTCGAGTCTCCTCCCCGCACGTTTGGTGCTTGCTAAGCAGCCAATAAACGTGCAGGTAAATATTGCCATCACTGTAATGCCATTAGACATGTTTTCTACTGGCATTACAGTGATTGGCTGGCTGCAACGCGTCATCGGGTGCTATATAGCACCCGGTCACGTGGGTTTGGCTCATTGCGAGTCAGGGAGAGCTGCTGTTAGGAAGGGACAGTCAGTGTAGGGCGAATTTCCTCTAAAAATTATCATTGAGAAGACGTTTCAAATAACTAACAGTCCTTTTAAGGACTATTGTTAGAGGTAGCAGGCAGCCAAAATTGTTATGGGGGAATTTATTTTATTTTTTTGTCAGGGTGACCGTTGATATTTTCTGTATTCCACAAACTCTGCTTGCTGTGAGCAGTGAGATGCAAATCTACACTTATATCTAGACTGTGTGCATCCTATATTTAATTCAAAAATACCAGTGACAGACAGTCATTTCCTGTATTCCACAAACTCTGCTTGCTGTGATCAGTGAGACACAAATCTACACTTATATCTAGACTGTGTGCGGCCTATATTTAATTCAAAAATACCAGTGACAGACAGTCATTTTCTGTATTCCATAAACTCTGCTTGCTGTGAGCAGTGAGACGCAAATCTACACTTATTTCTAGACCGTGTCAGTTTCCTCAGTGATCCCTCAGTGCCTTACAACTACTGGGTGTGCAAGCTGGACACGTGGCACGAACTGGCGCTCTACGCCTTGGAGGTGCTGGCCTGCCCTGCCGCCAGCATTTTGTCTGAGCGGTTATTTAGTGCTGCTGGTGGCATTATAACAGATAAGCGTATCCGGCTGTCAACTGAAAATGCTGACAGGTTGACCCAGATAAAAATGAACAAGGCCTGGATTGCCCCTAACTTCTCCACTCCACCACTGGAAAGCCACCACTGAACATCAAGGCACTTTAAATGTGTTGTTTAGAATGTACTGAATATTCTGTATTCCCATGCACACCTTCTGCCACAAAAAAGGGTATATGGTTGAATCTTCCTTTTCTCATCCTCCTCCTCCATCATATCTACATGTTTAATGCCATCGCTTATATGCCTTCTCATATAATTTTTCAGATGGTCAGCTCACCTTCAGGCCCTCGCATAAATAATGTTTTCAATGGTCAGCTCACCCGCAGGCCCTCGCATAAATAATGTTTTTAACAGTCAGCTTACCCGCAGGCCCTCGCATAAATAATGTTTTCGATGGTCAGCTCATCCACAGGCCCTCGCATATAATTTTTCGGAAGGTCAGCTCATCCGCAGGCCCTCACCCATAATGTTTTAGATAGTCAGCTCAGCTGAAGACATTCACCCCTAATGTTTTAGTGGGTCACCAGCAGGACATCAATCATACTTTACCTCTCCTCCTGTATAACGTTTCCTCATCCTAAATACTCATGACATTCCCTGTAATTTTTTTGTACTCCTTCCAATGACAGGCTCTCTTAAGAGTCCTGTAATGTTATTTATCGTCACTACCTCACTGAGGCGGTGCTGGGAAATTGGAACGCCCCCGCCTGCCTTTCTTGGAAGTGGTAGCCCTGGCAGCTCAACGTCCTTTCCTCTTACAAGTTCATTATCATCAGATGATAGTCCGGTCAACAAAATAAAAGCCACCGGCCGTCCCTCTTAGTCATGGCCCCAGTTCCTAAAATCATGAAAATTTTTACCTGAACTTGCTATCACCATGGTAGGTGCATAAAAGAACATCGAAAGTTGAAAGAGCAGACATCGATAGATCGTCAACCTCACGGGGACGTGCGATCAGCTTAGAAGTTATCTAGAGTTAACAAAGCGGCAGCAGACCCTCACCTACAATTTTATATACACGGTCACTGATCAGCTCAACGTCCACTCCGTTCCTCTTACAAGTTCATTATCATCAGATGATAGTCCGGTCAACACAATCAAAGCCACCGGCCGTTCCTCTTAGTCATGGCCCCGGTTCCGAAAATCATGAAAATTTTTTGTCTGAACTTACAATTTATATAAAAGTAAATATACAGGAAAGAATGATTCCTAACAATTTTTCATCTAAAATCGCTTTTATCTTCGGTTTTGTGAGTTTTATGGTCAGTCTGTAAAAGTGACGTACAACTCGGGCAATATCATTCCCAGCAGCGACATTGTAGTCTTATGTAGTCCATTTCGGTGGTGTTTCTATCAATTTCTCACTTTTCACTATGAACCAGGCACCCTCCCCTCTTCAGTGCAGGGGGTGCCTGGTTTAATGCTCAGGTTCTCCCATTGAATTCTATAGGGCTCGGGTGCTTGGTAGAGCACCCGACCATCGGGGTGCTCGATCATCACTAATTAGTGGCAAAAGAAAAATATATTTGCCGTTCAGTGGTGCAGTTTTATGTTATAAAGCCTTTTGTGGCTTGTATATGTGGAAAAAGAAAAGTATATTTGCTGTTCAGAGGTGTAGTTATATGTTCTAAAGCCTTTTGTGGCATGTATTAGTGGCAAAAGAAAATATATTTGCCACTTTTATATATATATTGTGTGGTAAGGTGCAGGGTGCCGTCGTGGATGGCAGGTATGTGTCACCGAGGTTCATAGCCTCGGTGAGGTAAGAGCCCGTTTTTGTTGATGTCAGCAGCAGCTAGTGCTACTGACAGAGTTTTAAATAGCATGGCTGCAAAGCCGATCCGGGCCGGCTCTTACCGGGAGCAGCTAAAGTGTAGGGTGGGTGGCTGCTCCCCACGACCCAGTCCTGGTTTTGGGCTGGGTTTAAAAGCTCAGCCAGCTCAGCAGCTGGAGGTGGTGATTATCCTGGAGCTGCTAACAGGGCTGAGGAGTTCTCTGTCCTGGAGGAAAGAGCTCAGCAAGGAGGTGTTTTGTTCCTGGCTACCTGAAGCTGGATTCTCCTGCGGCTGGGCCGACAGCGTGGTGCGAACCTGCACCTACACCTCCCAGGTGACTGAACCTGTGTTGGCCTGTTTTTGTTTTGCCACGTTATTTCCGTTGTGTGTGAACTGTCACCAAAGAGACTGTTTTTTCATTTATGGTGTGCAAGTGTGAATAAAACACTGTTTGTTGCACAAACTGGACTCCTTGTTTTGCCTCTAAACTGCACCCGCACCGCGGTCTACCAGAGCGACTCCCCACATTTGGTGTCGGATGCGGGCATGCGCAGTGAGGCTGGCGTGAACGAAAGTGCATGGAATATATTAAGCCAGCAAAGCTGCAAGCAGGAGTTTCTGGCAACATGGAGGCTGCTGTGAAGGCTCTCATAGAGGCTAACGTGCAGCAGCGGGAGACCAACCAACTACTGCTACAACATGTAATGGCGTTACAGGCGGCAGGAGCGTCCCACCACGTCCATGATGCCCGGAAAGCGGTCCGTGCGGCGATCCCAAAAATGACCCCGCAGAGCGGCGTTGAGGCGTACCTGGCGGTTTTGAGAAGGTCGCCGTGAGGAAAAGCTACCCCGTGACCAGTGGGCCGAGGTGGTTGCTCCGTTCCTGGCATCCGGACCCCAGCAAGTTTTTTGATTTGGCAGACGACCAGGCTGCTGACTATTCCACGGTGAAGGGGAGATCCTGGCCAGACTGGGGAGTAAGCGTGTTGGTCCGGGCTCAGCGGGTCCACCAGTGGGACTTCAAAGTGGCTGAACCCGCCAGGCCGCAGTACTATGAGTTGCTGCACAGGTTGCAAAAATGGCTGCAGCCTGAGGTTCTAAGTCCGACTGCTATGCTGGACCGGCTGCTGGCTGACATGTTTTGGAGGGCCTTGCCTTACCCCCTTCAACACTGGATCGGCCAGGTATCCCCACCGATGCCCTTGAGATGGTCGACCTGGTGGAGCGATATGAGGCCACCAGAAACCTGCAGGGGGTTCTTTTGGGAGGGGCCAGTCAAACCCGGAAATCTCCACCCCAGTCCCGGCGGCCGGCCAAACCCGCCCGGGATGTACCTCTTGCAGATCCGTCCCCAGTGGTCTGTTGGCAGTGTCGGGAGCCTGGACACATAAGGGCCAACTGTCCACAGTGGGGGGAACCCATGGAGACTAATTATGGGTACCGGGCTTCCATGTATGCCCGGAGACTGTGTGCGACCGGCATCCCCGGGACAATAGACAATCGTCATCTGTGCCAGGTGCAAGTCGGGGATAACCTGGCAGTGGCGCTGGTAACCCTGGTAAGTGCTGCCCTGGTACAGCCCACCCAGTATACGGGCCGGACAGTGGGTGTGGTGTGCATACACGGAGACTTAAAGGACTATCCCACTGCTGTAATGTCTCTGTCCACGGCGGTCGGCACCTGGACTTGTGAAGTGGCGATCTCCACAAAGCTGCCCTATGAACTAATAATTGGGAGAGACTTCCCTGGTTTTCTGTCACTGTGGCCTGAGATGAAAGTGACTAATAGCCCTGAGACAGGGGTAACCCTAGCAGAGTGGCCTGATACCCCTGGAAGGCCAGAACCCTGGGAGCCCGAGTCTGAAGGGCCAGCGGTAGGGGTGACCACTGCTGCAGCGGTAGTGGGGAGACAACCCCACTGAGTGTAATGGTGGGAGACACGGAGGACTTGCCACCGGGACCTGAGTTGGCAGACCTCAATGTCTCCGGGGAAAATTTTGGGACCGCACAACACGGGACCAAACCCTAACCAGGGCCTGGGAGAATGTGCTGGAAATTGATGGTAAACCCCAGAAACCAGGGGCTGAATTAATGTTCCCACGATTTATTGTTCTGCAGGATATGTTGTATCGGGTGAACCAAATCCGAGGTGAACCTGTTGAACAGTTGGTGGTGCCCACAGCGTATCGCAAGCTTGTCATGGAGCTTGCCCACCAACATGTTCTTGGGGGACACCTGGGGTGGCAGAAAACCCAGGACCGCATACTGCAGCGGTTTTATTGGCCCAGTGTGTTCAAGGAAGTAGAAAATTATTGTAAGTCCTGTCCAACCTGTCAGGTAACTAGCCCCCAGCCACATTTCCGTAGTCCTCTGGTACCTCTGCCAATTATTGAAGTACCGTTTGAGCGAATTGCTATGGATTTAATTGGGCCTGTACCAAAAGTCTGCTAGGGGCCACCAACACATTCTGGTAGTTCTCGACTATGCCACTCGGTATCCGGAGGCGGTGCCTCTGCGACATACCTCAGCTAAGCTCATTGCCAAAGAGTTAATGGAGATGTTTTCCCGTGTGGGCCTGCCAAAAGAGGTTCTGACAGACCAAGGGACCCTTTTATGTCCAAAGTAATGAAGGAACTGTGTAAATTGTTGCGTATAAAGCAGTTACTGGACGTCCGTTTACCATCCGCAAACAGACGGTCTTGTTGAGAGGTTTAACCAAACTCTAAAAAATATGTTAAAAAGGGTGGTGTCTAGAGATGGGAAGGACTGGGACCTGCTTCTGCCCTATCTCATGTTCGCAGTGCGAGAGGTACCCCAGGCCTCTACTGGGTTCTCGCCCTTCGAACTGCTTTATGGCAGACACCCTCGGGGCCTGTTGGATATCGCCAAGGAAGCATGGGAACAACAGCCTGTCCCCCACAAAAGTGTCATTGAGTATGTCGCCCAGATGCAGGAACGGATGGAAAGGGTGTTGCCCTTGGTCCGGGAGCATATGGAGGCAGCGCAACAAGCCCAGAGTAGGGTGTACAACCGTCAGGCTCGGGTGCGGGACTTCAATCCGGGAGATCGGGTTTTGGTTCTGGTACCCACCCTTGACAGCAAATTCCTAGCTAGGTGGCAGGGCCCCTATGAGGTGATCGAGAAGGTAGGGGAAGTGAATTACAAGGTACACCAGCCAGGCGGCGCAAGCCGAGCAGGTGTACCACGTGAATTTACTTAAGCCGTGGAAAGATAGGGACGCGGCCGACGGCCACAGCCCCGGCCAGGGCTTCTAGGTGAAAAGGGTCCAGCCCCACAGCTCGAGGCCTGTGAAGCCGTAACCACGGTAAAAATTGCAGACAGCCTGTCTTCCAAACAAGTTCAGGAAGTCAGGGAGTTCCTCAGTCGGAACACGGATGTGTTCTCGGACCTCCTGGCCGCACGTCTCTCATCCGACATGACATCGTCACTGAGCCTCAGGCCAAGGTCCGGTTAAAACCATACCGGGTACCCGAGGCTCGGCGGCGGGCCATCGCGGAGGAAGTGCAGTTAATGTTGAAGCTCGATGTCATTGAGGAGTCGAAAAGTGAGTGGGCCAGTCCCATAGTCCTAATACCCAAGCCGGATGGGACGTTGCGGTTCTGCAACGACTTTCGCAAGTTAAATGAAGTATCCAAGTTTGACGCGTATCCCATGCCCCGAGTAGACGAGCTTGTTGAAAATTTAGAACAAGCCTGTTATTTTTCTGTGCTGGACCTCACTAAAGGGTACTGGCAGGTACCCTTAACGGAGGCGGCTAAGGAAAAACCGCGTTTGTTACCCCGCAGGGCCTGTATCACTACAAGGTGTTACCCTTTGGCCTGCATGGCGCCCCGCCACTTTCCAGAGGTTAATGGACATAGTGCTGCGACCACATCGTCGGTGCGCCTCGGCCTACTTAGATGATGTAGTCATCCACAGCACCGACTGGGAAAGCCATTTACCCAAGGTGCAGGCGGTAGTGGATGCCCTGAGGAAAGCTGGACTAACCGCCAATCCAAAAAAGTGTGCGATTGGGTTGGAAGAGACCAAATATCTGGGATATGTAATTGGGCGGGAGTCATCAAACCTCAGGTAACTAAGGTAGAGGCCATTCGTAGCTGGCCCCGACCGGTCACCACCAGGCAGGTAAAGTCGTTCCTGGGGATTGTAGGATACTACATGAGGTTTGTGCCCCACTTTGCCACAATAGCAGCGCCATTGACAGACCTGTTGAAGGGGCGAAAGTCTGGGAGGGTTAGCTGGAGTGAGAAGGCGGAGGAGGCTTTCTCCGCGTTGAAGTCGGCCCTGTGTGGGTCCCCGGTTTTGGTGACACCCGACTTCAACAAGGAGTTTGTCGTACAGACCGATGCCTCGGAGGTAGGCCTCGGTGCGGTACTGTCGCAGGAGGTCAACGGGGAAGAACATCCCGTTGTCTTCCTGAGCCGTAAGCTCAGTCCCGCCGAGTCCAGATATAGTATAGTGGAGAGGAAGTGCCTGGCTATCAAGTGGGCACTCGAATCTCTCCGCTACTACCTGTTAGGGAGGAGGTTCCGTCTGGTGACCGACCATTCCCCCCTCAAATGGATGAGTCAGGCCAAGGAGAGGAATGCTCGGGTCACCAGGTGGTTCCTATCCCTTCAAAATTTCAAGTTCTCCGTGGAACATAGGGCAGGTCGCTTGCAGGGAAATGCAGATGCCCTTTCCCGCGTCCACTGCCTCACATGTGTCCACCCCTCAGGGTTGAACAAAGGGGGTGTGTGGTAAGGTGCAGGGTGCCGTCGTGGATGGCAGGTATGTGTCACCGAGGTTCATAGCCTCGGTGAGGTAAGAGCCCGTTTTTGTTGATGTCAGCAGCAGCTAGTGCTACTGACAGAGTTTTAAATAGCATGGCTGCAAAGCCGATCCGGGCCGGCTCTTACCGGGAGCAGCTAAAGTGTAGGGTGGGTGGCTGCTCCCCACGACCCAGTCCTGGTTTTGGGCTGGGTTTAAAAGCTCAGCCAGCTCAGCAGCTGGAGGTGGTGATTATCCTGGAGCTGCTAACAGGGCTGAGGAGTTCTCTGTCCTGGAGGAAAGAGCTCAGCAAGGAGATGTTTTGTTCCTGGCTACCTGAAGCTGGATTCTCCTGCGGCTGGGCCGACAGCGTGGTGCGAACCTGCACCTACACCTCCCAGGTGACTGAACCTGTGTTGGCCTGTTTTTGTTTTGCCACGTTATTTCCGTTGTGTGTGAACTGTCACCAAAGAGACTGTTTTTTCATTTATGGTGTGCCAGTGTGAATAAAACACTGTTTGTTGCACAAACTGGACTCCTTGTTTTGCCTCTAAACTGCACCCGCACCGCGGTCTACCAGAGCGACTCCCCACAATATATATATATATATATATATATATATATTTATATGTATATGTGTCACCTTGCCACTCTGTGGTCTTCTGATGCTTCTGTCACCTCCACACTATGTCACCTTGTCACTCTGTGATCTCCTGATGCTGCTTACACCTCCACACTATTTAACCTTGCACTCTATGGCCTCATGATGCTGCCGCCACCTCCAGACTCTGTCATTGGGACACTCTGTGGTCTCCTCATGCTGTTCCCATTCATTTGACCCTTCTTCTGATTTGTCAGAAGGAAGGAATAATGAGACGCACAACAGATCCTGTCTGTATAGCAGCTGTAAGGCCTATATTGACCCATCAGAATTGGCTTGTGATTTGGTATCCAAAAGCAGGAGTGGGTACAAAACACAGAAGACAGCTCTGTTTTGGATCCACTCCTGTATTTTTTGGCATTAGCAATACTGATGGATTATTGACCAAATGCTGACCCAATGATGGTGGATGCTCAATAGAGGGGATCCATTTTTGGGGGGTTATTGTTCTGACAGATCAGAGGAAGGGCAAAATAATCACTGACGTCAACACAAAGTTACTGCTGACACCCTCTCCACTCTGTCGGGGGGGATCTACTTGTATAAGCATTTAATAGAACATGTTCTGTAGACATCTATGTGGAATCAGCTGATGATGGTCTAAAAAGAGTGTGCTTCTTCTTGGTGCCAACATCGACCTGAAAGGCTGAGTTCATACTTGAGTTATTTGGTCAGTTTGGGCCCCGTGACTGCCCAAAAAAGTGAAGTGTGCAGTGATTCTAAGAGCGACGCCTGTCATCTGCATGTCATACTGACTCACAGTATTATTTCACTACCAAAGCAGACACCCTATGCGTGTTACTGAAAGGCACAGTGTTCTACACCACTATAAAGGCTGTCTGCAGCTAGGAAATAGACATTTTTTAACACCATTCGCCATGAATAAATTAGGATCAAACCAATTTTTTTCTGAAAATTTGGAGAACCGGGCAAATTTAGTAAAAATTTGCCCATCTCTAGCCAAGCCCAAAGAGTGGTCTAGGGACACCAGGGACAAAATTGTAGACCTTCCCAAGGCTGCAATGGGCTACAGGACAATATGCTAGCAGCTTGGTGAGAAGGCAACAACTATAGGCGTAATTATTAGAAAATGGAAGAAACACAAGATGACTGTCAATCTTCCTTGGTCTGGGGCTACATAAAAGATCTCACCTCGTGGAGTAAGGAAGATTCTGAGAAAGGTTAGGAAGCAGCCCCGAACTACATGGGAGGACCTGGTCAATAACATGAAGAGAACTGGGACCACAGTCTCAAAGATTACCATTAATAACACACTACGCCGTCATGGATTAAAATCCTGCAGAGCATTCAAGGTCCCTCTTCTCACATCAGCACATGTCCAGTTGAAGTTCGCCAATGACCATCTGGATGATCCAGAGGAGGCTTGAGAAAAGGTCATGTGGTCAGATGAGACCAAAAAAAAAGGAGTGGATCCAAAACAGAGATGATTGAGTCAACCATTTAAGAACCGCTGGGTTGCTGGTCAAGACACGACCACTAGATGACACTGGGAGCTAAGGCCTCTCGCTGCGACTCCTGCTGCCATGCCCCCTTACTCTGCTGTGACCTGTGCCTACGCCAGAAACATTTAGGCCTCTGCCACTCCCCTGTGCAGGGCCTGGCACTTCTTTGTCTGACATACTGTTAGATCAAATAAATAAGTAAAAAGGAAATTAAAACATCCCAAAAAAGTCTGTAATTTTTCTCACTTCAACACAGAACGGCAAATACTTTTTTGTGTGACACTAATACATGCAAAAAAGGACTTTAGAACATATAACTGTACCGCTAAACCGCAAATATATTTTTCTTTTGCCACTAATACACGCCACAAAAGTCTTTAGAACATATAACTGCACCGCTGAACGGCCAATATATTTTTCTTTTGGCAATAATATACGCCACAAAAGGCTTTGAAACATATAACTGCACCACTGAACGGCAAATATATTTTTCTTTTGCCACTAATACACGTCACAAACTAGTGATGAGCGAGCATGCTCGGCCGCGCATTGGTTCGGCTGGAGCATCGCTAAGCTTGGCACTCGGCTTTACTCGGCCAAGCACCACGTGTATTCGTCGCATTGCTCGAGTCTCCTCCCCACATGTTTGGCGCCTTCTAAGCAGCCAATGAAGGTCCAGGTAAGTAATTCCCCTCAGTGTAAGGCCATAGCAATGTTAGCTGTAAGCCTTACACTGATTGGCAGGCCGGAACACGTGATACCATTTCATATAGGAGCCGAGGTCCGACACTCGGCTCATTCAGCGTCAGGGAGAGCAGACAATAGGCAGGGACAGATAGTGTTTTGCTCTAAACTTACTGATTTCACTCCAAAAATCTTATTGAAAGACCTAACAGTCCTTTTAAGGACTAGAGTGTGTGTGTTTGACAGCTGTACAGCACCTTTTTTTTTTTTAAGAAGGGGGTTAATTCAGCACTATCAGGGACAGGCGTCACCAGGAAGGGATAGATAAGTGCACGGCTTGAAAATCGCTTTGATAACTTTGATAAGACAGAAAAATTTCCGATTAGTAAGATCTACAAAATGCCATCATTAAGCACTGTGTTGGGCAGATATTATCAAAAGGGGCTTATTCACTACAGTGTTCCTTGGTACTGAGATATACACTGCACCATCATAAAGAAGTGTGTTGGGAAGACATTATAAAAAGGGGCTTATTCACTACAGTGTTCATTGGTACTGAGATATACACTGCACCACTATAAAGCAATGTGTTGGGCAGACATTATTAAAAGAGGCTTATTCACTACAGTGTTCCTGCTACCGAGATATACACTGTACCATTATAGAAATTATTTGTTCTGGGGAAATTAACCTAACTTGTGCCACATCTGTGTGTGCGTTCAATCCGCAACCGTTATATTAATTACTCCAGCAGACAGTGATTTATATTTTGGCCATACTTAACAAGTTTTGGCACATCTGTGTGTGCATTTAGGCCGCAACCGTATAGACAGTATTCCAGCAGAGAATACATTTTATTTTGGACAAATTTGTATCCAATATAGAACTACATCCGAATAAAGTGTGTATTGTCAAAATTACATTATCATTGGCCTAGTTTAATGGCGAAAATTTGTATTTCTCTGTCTTCTGTTCATTACAGCCAGCAAATACAGTGTGTACTGTAAAAATTACATTATCTCTGGGCTAGTGGGGTGCCAAAAAATTGTATTTCTGTCTCCTGTACATTACAGAAAGCAAATACAGTGTTTATTGTAAAAATTACATTATCTGTGGCCTAGTGTGGTGGTGAAAAATTGTATTTATCTGTCTCCTGTACATTACAGAAAGCAAATACAGTGTTTACTGTAAAAAGTACATTATCTGTGGGCTAGTGTGGTAGTGAAAAAATGTATTTATCTGTCTCCTGTATATTACAGAAAGCAAATACAGTGTTTATTGTAAAAATTACATTATCTGTGGCTTAGTGTGGTGGTGAAAAATTTGATTTCTCTGTCTTCTGTACATTACAGAAAGCAAATACAGTGTTTACTGAAAAAATACATTATCTGTGGCCGAGTGTACTCCTAAAAATCTTTATTTTTCTGTGTTCAGTACATTATAGCAAGCCAATACAGTGTGTACTGTAAAAATAACATTATCTCTGGGCTAGTGTAAAATCTATATTTTTCTGTATCTAGTACTGTCCTGCATCAGAAAACTGTGTCTTTAGAGGACAGTAAAACAATCTGCGCCACATTTACAGACAAAACCATTAATATGAAGAAGGCAAGCACAAAGGGAGGGGGAAGTGGGCGTGATGCTGATGGTGCAAGCAGAGGCCGTGGCACTGGGTGTGATGCTGATGGTGCAAGCAGAGGCCGTAGCCCTTGGCGTGATGCTGATGGTGCAAGCAGAGGCCGTGGCCCTGGGCATGATGCTGATGGTTCAAGCAGAGGCCGTTGCCCTTGGCGTGATGCTTATGGTGCAAGCAGAGGCCGTGGCCCTGGGCGCAATGAAACTGTGCCTGCTGCCAGTGCACCATAAAAAAATAAAAAAATACACCTTACCCAGCTTCATGTCCAACTTAGCTGGGCGGCGTAGAACAACACTGTCCAAGTCGGACCAGTGCGAACAGGTGGTCGGTTGGATTGCAGAAGATAATGCCTCCAGTCGGTTAAGCACAACCCTCTCTTCCAAGAAGTCCAGTCTCTGTAGCCAAGAGTCTGGTCAACCGAATCCTCACTCTGATCCTCCTTCCTCCCACCATGCCGCGTCTGGGCAAACAAGTGATCCCACACTCGGATATTCACATAACCTCTTTTCATCGCCAGTACTTGGTTTGGGTCTCTTGCCAAGCATGCTTGAAGAGGTACCTGAGATATTGTGCCCTGATTCCCAACCTCTTGAGCCTTCACAGTCTCAAGAAGATAACGGTGGTGAATCGCAATTATTCGTTCATGAGGTGGATGATGATGAGACACAGTTGCCAATCACTGAGGTGGTGGTTAGGTCAAGTCAGGAGGATGAGCAGAGTGAGGAAGTGGAAGAGGAGGTGGTGGACGATGAGGTCACTGACCCAACATGGTTAGGTAAAAAGCCGAGCAAGGACAGCAGTACAGAGGGGGAGGGATCCATAGCACCGCAACAGACTGGAAGAGGCGGTGGGGTGGCAAAAGAGAGATGTCGGCCCACACCAAACAGGCCCGCAACCGTTACACCGAGCACCCCCATGCGTAAATCTACCTTGTCAAGGGGTAGGTGTTCCGAAGTATGGCGCTTTTTTGAGGAAAGCGCAGACGACAAAAGAGTTGTAGTTTTCAGCCTGTGCCGTACCAAAATGAGCCGGGGTGTGAACACTAGCAACCTCACCACCACCAGCATGATTCGCCACATGGCATCCAAGCACCCTAATAAGTGGGCCGAACGCCTGGGTCCACACTCTGTGTCTGAGGGTCCTTCGCATGAACCGTCAGCAGCAACATCCACTTCCCTGTCCCAGCGCAGAGTCCAAATGTCGATAACACAGGCATTTGAACGCAAGCGCAAATACCCAAACAGGCCATATCACTAAATGCGCAAATTTCAAAATTACTGGCCCTTGAAATGTTGCCATTTAGGCTTGTGGACGCTGAGGCCTTCCGCAGCCTGATGTCGGTGGCCATAACTCGGTACCCAGTCCCCAGCCGCCACTATTTGTCATGGTGTGCTGTGCCCGCCTTACACCAGCCTGTGTCCCAGAACATCACCCGTGCCCTGACCAACGCACTTACTGGGAAGGTCCACCTCACCACGAACACTTGGACAAGTGCTGGTGGCCAGGGATGCTACATTTCCCTGACTGAACACTGGGTGAATGTTGTGGAGGCCAAGAGTGAGTCAGACCCTGGGATGGCACAGGTGCTACCCACTCTCAGGATTGCGGGACCTACATCCATCAGGGTCCCCGCCAGCAGCTATGTTACTGGCTCCAACCACCACTTCTCCTCCTCAGCCGCCTCCTCCTCCACTTCTACCTCCAACAGCAGTCAGCCATCAGTCACTAGGTGGAAGCAGTGTAGCACTGCTATGGGTAAGCGTCAACAGTCCGTGCTGAAGCTGATGTGCTTAGGGGACAAACAGCACACCGCTGCAGAGCTGTGGCAGAGTATAAGGGACCAGACCGAGCTGTGGCTCTCGCCACTCAACCTAGAAACAGGCATCGTTGTGTCCGACAACGGCCATAACTTGGTGGCGGCTTTGAAGCTCGGCAACCTGACACACATTCCATGCCTAGCCCACGTCTTAAACTTAGTGGTTCAGTGGTTTATCAAAACCTACCCCAGTTTGCAGGAGTTACTAGTGAAGGCGCGCTGCTTGTGTGCTCATTTCCGCAAGTCGTCTACAGCTTCGGCTGGTCTGTCAATGCTGCAGCAGCGCTTGCGGCTTCCAGCTCACCGACTGTTGTGCGACGTGAGCACGCGGTGGAACTCTACGTTCTACATGTTGGCCAGGCTTTGTGAGCAGCAGATGCCAGTTGTGGAATACCAGCTGCAACATGGTCGTCGCCTTTCCAGTCAACTGCCACTATTCACAAGTGAGGAGTGGGCATTGATGTCAGACCTATGTGAGGTTTTAAAAAACTTTGCTGAATCAACACAGATGGTTAGTGGCGATAACGCTATTATCAGCGTAACCATCCCACTGCTGTGTCTACTCAAACGATCTCTGCTCACAATTAAGGAGGATGCTTTAAATATGGCAGACGAGGTAATGGTGGAGGAGATGTCACAGGGTGATAGCCAGACCTCCCCCAATTCGTCTTCCCAACTCGAATTGGGCCATGAAGAGGAGGAGGAGCTGGAGACACTTGTCTCTGCTACAGAGGCTAGTACCCATGTAACTTTAATTCCATCTGTTCAGCGTGGATGGGCAGAAGAGGAGGAGGAGCATGAGGGTATGGAGAGTCATCCTGAAGTTGACATCGACATCTTGCTCGTTGGTACTCTGGCACACATGGCTGACTTCATGTTAGGCTGCCTTTCCCGAGACCCTCACTAGGCTTCAGGCCCTCAACTCCAATGCTTTATACCGGTTGCTCACCTGTAGGCCATCACTGCAATGTTTTATGGGGTTCGCTAGGCTTCAGGTCCTCAACTCCAATGCTTTATACCGTATGCTCACCTGTAGGCCATCACTGCAATATTTTATGGGGTTCACTAGGCTTCAGGCCCTCACTTCCAATGCTTTATACCATCTGCTCACCTGTAGGCCATCACTGCAATGATTTATGGGGTTCGCTAGGCTTCAGGCTCTCACCTCCAATGCTTTATACCGTCTTTATACCGTCTGCTCACCTGTAGCCCATCACTGCAATGTTTTATGAGGTTCTCTAGGCTTCAAGCCCTCACCTCCAATGCTTTATAAGGTCTGCTCACCTGTAGCCCATCACTGCAATGTTTGATTGTATTGTCCTGATGAAGGGGGCATGAACCCCTGAAACGCGTAGACTTTGCTTTTATAATTATCTATTAAAATAAAAAAGGATTATCCACATCCAGGAGTGTTACATCTGCCTGCAGCGCCGTGGTAAAGGTCCACCTCAGTGTTTTTCATTCCAAGTTTGTTTCTTTCATCCGCACATCCAAGCGGGACGGGACCTGGCAGCAGCGTGGCTCTTCCCTCAGCTGGTGGGGCAGAATCCAGCAAGACTTGAATAGTTGTTGTGACTCCCCTCACAACTTAATCTGGTAAGCGCAATTTTTGCTTTCATAATAACCGCATTGAGACATCCTGCACATGAGGCGCTGTTTCCCCCCTTTTTTTCTCATTACATATACCCATCACTGCAATGATTTATGGGGTTCTCTAGGCTTCAGGCCCTCACCGCCAATGCTTTAAACAATCTTCTCACCTCTAGGCCATCACAGCAATGTTTTATGGGGTTTGCTAGGCTTCAGGCCCTCTCCTCCAATTCTTTATACCGTCTTCTCACCTGTAGCCCATCACTGCAATGATTAATTGGGTTCACTAGGCTTCAGTCCCTCACCTCTAATGATTTATACCATCTTCTCACTTGTAGCCCATCCCTGCAATGTTTTATGGGGTTCTCTAGGCTTCAGGCCCTCACCTCCAATGCTTTATAAGGTCTGCTCACCTGTAGCCCATCACTGCAATGATTTATGGGGTTCGCTAGGCTTCAGGCTCTTACCTCCAATGCTTTATACCATCTGCTCACCTGTAGCCTATCGCTGCAATATTTTATAGGGTTCACTAGGCTTCAGGCCCTCACCTCCAATGCTTTATACCGTCTGCTCACCTGTAGGCCCTCATTGCAATGTTTTATGGGGTTCGCTAGGCTTCAGGCCTTCACCTCCAATGCTTTATACCGTCTGCTCACCTGTAGGCTCTCACTGCAATGTTTTATGGGGTTCGCTAGGCTTCAGACCCTCACTTCTAATGTTCTGTACGGTTTGTTCTCCTTCAGGCCCTCACTACAACTTTTTATTGGGTCCGCTCACCTTCAGGCCTTCAAGTATAATGTTTTAGATGGTAACATGCACGCCGTTGCTCCAAATGTTTTTGAGTGTCACCAGTAGGCCATCAATGATAATTTTTCAAGGGTGTGTATGATGCCCTGCTTTATGTGTAATAAAGGGTGTATTGGAGTGGCGGTTCGTGGAAATTTTTGGCAGCCCTTTCACTTACACTGGGTTCACACCTGAGCGTTTCTGAGACGCGCGTTTTACGCGCATATTACAGCGCGTTTTTGAAAATAGGAAACGCGCATCATACCCACGTTCGTGACTCTGGAGACCAATTAAAAAAGGCATATCTACACTTTAACGCGTATTAAACGCGCGTTTTACGCACGTTTTACGCGCGTTCCTATTGAAGACTATGGGTGCAAACGCGCGGCAAAACGCCCCAAAGACGCTCAAGAACTTCTTTGAGCGTAGGGCGTTTTACAGCGCGTTCAAACTCGCTGTAAAACGCTCAGGTGAGAACCATGCCCATAGGGAAACATGAGTTTTCTCCTATTTCGCGTTTTACAGCGCGTTCGAAAGTGCTGTAAAACGCGCAAGTGTGAACTGAGGGTTAGTGCATAGGCTTTATGAGTGCAGCAGTGAACCTGAACAATTGTAGCACCATGTGAATGAGGCCCTCCTTTATGTGATATACAGACTGTATAGTAGTGCTTCTTCCTTGTGATTTTTGGCAGCATTTGCACTGTATATTGAATTGAATATCCAGGAAAAAATGGGATTTTGGTCATGACTTTGTCGCTAAATAATATATTCCACAGCGGCTCCACCCACTACCCCAATATGATCAAGGTGCACTCCCCACGGTCCACCCTAGTACCATCTCTAGAAATACAATATACAGCATATAGTGTGTTTTTGGGGGCACTCAATTCAACTGTCACACACGGAAAGGCTTGTAATCTAACTCCAATTGACACAATATTTATTCAAGAAAGACTTGATTAAAAAACATATAAAAAAACAAGTAAAACAAAGTGAAATGTATTTCCTTCAATATTCGCCAATATGATTGATTGTCCACCAATGGGGTCCCTTCTAGTGAATCAACCGTGTATAGTGTTAGTTAATCAACCGTAGATATAGCTCAAGAGTAAGTATATACTTGAATCCCAAAAAGGTCCTTAAAGTTCTTACACTCCGTATCTTAATAGCAATATTACATAACCGTCCGTCCCCGATGTAATTTAGGCCATGTAACCTGAGATAGTATAATCTTTCATTCTCTCCACATTAGATGGTAAATAGTGATGCGGGCAATATATTCCCAAAGGGGATTACTTGTGCTATAATAATCGTTGTCCAGCACAGTCAATCACATGGCCATTCCATGCATCTTTAAACCACATGGGTATTTGCCTATACAGAGATAGGTATGAGATGGGGTTTACTTTACCACTTCTCTTCTGATTCGCAAACCGATCTTCCCTCCACGTTGTTCCTCGAAGAGTTCACCTGCCAGGACGTGCCGCGGCATCCCACTTGGTCCTACCGTCATCCAGTGGCATCCCACGTGACAGTGGCAGGGGTGTCCAATTGGTTGAATTAATCCGATTGTTCTGGATGCTGTAAGCGGGGTTTTTAAATATTCCTGCAGGCAAGTAAAATATTTAGTCCTTCTCCATTAAATCCGTCTCTATAAACACCTCACTACTGAATCCCAAACGCGTTTCGGTAGAAGAAACTAAGAGGGAATATGCACATACGCTTAAAGTAAAATCGAAGAAATTTCCCACTCAGGAGATCAGTCCGGAAATAGTTACTTTCAGGCGAAATGTAGAAAGGGACTTGAGGAGTATGAAGTGTTGTCCAATTGAAAGTAATATAAACAAAAAAGAGTTGGAAGCTATTAAACAGTTACAGAAACCTAATGAGATCACCATTCGCCCTGCTGACAAGGGGGGGGGGGGGGACTATAGTGATCCTCAACACATCTGACTATAATAGGGAGTGTGAGAAACAGCTGAGGGAGGAAGGAACCTATAAAAAATTACTACGAGACCCTATGGAGAAATATTATCACAAATATTGGAGTATGTGCACCGGGGGAAGGAAGAGGTAATTTTCTTGCTACGAGAGGCAAAATTCATATTAGATACACAAAAAAGAATCCCGATTATCTATTGTCTCCCAAAGGTGCACAAAGATTTGAGTGCACCTCTGGGAAGGCCTATAGTGTCGGGTATTGGCTCCATCTCCTCCAATCTATCCCAGTATATACAGTAGATAGGTTATTACAACCAGTGGTGAAAGAAACACCATCCTATATTAAGGATACCACCAACATAATAAAAATACTGGAAGATTGGAGGGAGGAGTGGTACCTGGGCATGCTCGATGTTAGTTCCCGGTTATAAAACATACCGCGGGACTAGATGCCCTAAATAAACAACTGACTTCTCAAGGGAAGCTAAAAGAACAACAAATAGCATACATGGTGGAAGGGGTGAATTACATACTCGCCCATAATTATTTTTTCTACGAAGGGGACTTCTATGTACAGCAGAGGGGTACCGCCATGGGGACCAGATTCGCCCCCAGCTATGCGAATCTATTCATGGCCCAATGGGAATCTGAGACAATTTTACCAAAGCTGGGGATGGGTCTGGCCCTATGGTGGAGGTATATAGATGACATCCTGTTTATTTGGCAGGATACATGGGAGTCAGTACAAGAATTTATAGGAGAGATTAACAATAATAATAGAAATCTCTGTTTCACTTCTACAATCAGTAAGACGATGATTCCGTTTCTAGATCTTAATATCACGGCAAATGGACAAAAATTTATTTGTAGTACACATATGAAGCCAACAGCGAAGAACAGCTGTATTCAGTACTCGAGTTGTCACCTTCCCAGTTGGCTGGTCAATATAACAACCAGCCAGCTGAGAAGACAAAAACGTAACTGTACAGAGGATATCCAATTTAGGAAAAAAGCCGAGACTTTGAAACAACAATTTTTGAATAAGGATTATCCGTCTTGGGTCCTCGAAAATTCAATGAAAAAAGTAGAAACTATGGAAAGGAAGGAGTTTTTTAAGAGCCGAAAAAGAAAAGATAAAAAAGTTGTTAGACTCATACTACCATTCAACCCCCATTATAAAAGGATAGAAAAGATCATCAAAAAACATTGGGGACATCTATTGGAGGATAAAATAGTAGGTATGAGTTTGAAAATTGTACCAAAAATCACTTATACAAAAGTCCCAAATTTGGGAATAAAAATAGCGCCTTCTGTAAAGAATAATAAACAGAGTTTGAATCAAAGTTGGCTTTCATTTAAAGGATTTTATAAGTGTGGGAGGTGTATATGTTGCAAAAATAACCCCATCCCAAGAACGACAAGTGAAGTACGCTCTACCCAAAACACATTCCACTTGAATATTAAAGAGGGATTGACTTGTAACTCGACGGATGTTATATATATATATATATATATATATATATTGGAATGTCCCTGCCGTAGACAATACATAGGACGGACTAAAAGATCCCTGAAAGAAAGGGTGGCAGAGCATATCAGAAAAATAAATAAGGGATACGAACTACACTCCCTATCTAGACATTACAAGGAGGCACATGGTTGCGACCCCTTCAGCCTCTCCTTCACAGCAATAGAGAGGGTGAGGCGACCATGGAGGGGAGGCAACCATGTAGCACATATGTTGAGAATAGAGACTAGGATTTTTGAGTTTGATTGTCTAGTTCCTAAAGGACTGAATGCGGAGATGGAATTGTTCGGTTTTTTATAGACTGGGGATCGGGCCCTTAGGAGACGGGACATCGGATTCAGGCTGTTATACCAGCACCCCGATCTCCCCTCCCCTTTGGACCCCTTCCCCCCACTCTACTATCAATACTGTAAGATACGTCCAAACAAACTGTCAAAGGATAAATAAGAGGGTTCCCAGGTATGATTAGAAAGTGGGTTGGGCTGACTGAATATCTGCGTGTCCCAACTGTTATGACTTTTGTGTGTCCATACATTTATAGTTTTATAAGTTTTTAAAAAAAATTACATATCTTATCTTTATTTATCCTATATATTTCTAATTTCCCTATATGTGTTTTATACACATACAAGTTTCTATATGAGTGTCCACTGTTTAAATAAATTAGAATGGTTTACATGGACTAAAATCCAAATATCGCTGACATCTGAGCGGATCCAGATCCAAGTTTTAAATATTCCTAAAATTTTGTGAGGAGAAGGAAGCCATAAAAGAGATCCTGAAACCCTCTCTAATTGACCACTGACGAAGGGGCCAGTTCAATTGCCCCGAAACGCATTTGGGATTCAGTAGTGAGGTGTTTATAGAGACGGATTGAATGGAGAAGGACTAAATATTTTACTTGCCTACAGGAATATTTAAAAACCCCGCTTACAGCGTCCAGAACAATCTGATTAATGCAACCAATTGGACACCCCTGCCACCATCTCGTGGGATGCCACTGGATGACAGTAGGACCACATGTGACGCCGCAGCAGGTCCTGGCAGGTGAACACTCTGGGGAACAACATGGAGGGAAAACCGGTTTGTGAATCAGCCGAGAAGTAATAAAGTAAACCCCATCTCATACTTACCTATCTCTGTATGAGCAAATACCCATGTGGTTTAAAGATGCATGGAATGGCCATGTGATTGACTGTGCTGGACAACGATTATTATAGCACAAGTAATCCCTTTTGGGAATATATTACCTGCATCACTATTCACCATCTAATGTGGAGAGAATGAAAGATTATACTATCTCATGTTACATGGCCTAAAGGACATTGGGCACGGACGAGTGTGTAATATTGCATAATAAGATACGGAGTGTAAGAACTTTCAGGACCTTTTTGGGATACAAGGATATACTTACTCTTGAAATAATGCCATAGCTTGTTCCCCATACAGGCTCTGTGTTTGACGGCAGCAGAGTCTGTTTAGACAGCATGATCTGTTGCTGTCAAATGGCGATTTAGGTGCCTAGACTAACAATTCAATTACCTGACAAACAAGCGTTTTGCTAGTTCATCGGATAATTGGTGGCACCTTTTCACCTCCAGATAATCACTAATGAGTAGGGTTGAACGATCACCTGGAAGTTCGGGCTCGTCAGGTTTGGCCGAACTTCGCGGCAAAGTTCGGGTTTGGGAACTGAACTTGTCCCCGAACCCCATTGAAGTCAATAGGGACCCGAACTTTGGGGCACTGAAATGGCTCTAAAAAAGTCATAGAAAGGCCTGCAAAAGGAAGCAAAATTGGGGTAAGTGGAGGACAATTGCCCTGAAAACAAATGTGGATAGGGAAATGACTTAAAATAACATAGAATATATAAAAAAGTAAAAAATTAATGATCTTGAACTAGGAGGCGGAGGTCAAAGGGGGGTATGAGGTTGAGAAGGCGGTGGTGGTGGCGGTGTAGGTGGAAGCCGTGGTGAAGGAAGAGGAGGTAGCCAACACTGTTTTTGTAGTTTTTTATTTTATTTTTTTCTAAATTTGGGTAGACCCCCAAAGCATTGGGAAACATAAAAGAGAATGCAAAGAGAAAGTGCGCTGGAGTATAACAATGGCTGGGTGCAGCCGGTATACTTGTCTATTCTGCACAAGGCATGGACAAGTCCTGTGGGATCCATGCCTGGTTTATTTTAATGAACGTGAGCTTGTCCAAGTTGGCTGTGGAATGGCTGCTGCGCTTGTCTGTGATCACCCCCCCTGCTGTGCTAAACACACGTTCGGACAATACACTGGCCACAGGGCAGGCCAGCACCTCCAAGGCGTAACGAGCAAGCTCAGGCCATGTGCCCAATTCGGAGACCCAGAAGTTGAATGGGGCAGACCCATCAGTCAGTACGTTTAGGCGTGTGCACAAGTACTGTTCCACCATGTTGCCTCCTGCTAAGACGTACCATATCAGCTGGCGTTGCTAGTTGTTGTGGTGTGCTGACAAAGCTTTTTCACATTTCGGCCATGCTAACCCTCCCTCCTGAGGTACTGGTGGTGCCCCAGCTGATTTGGCGACTTCTTCCTCCTCATCTGCTTTCTCCTTGTGCTTCCACTAAGCCCCCGGTGTCAGGTGGGAATACCATCAGCAGCATGTCTACCAGCTTGCGCTTGTACTCAAGCATCTTCTGATCATGCTCCAGTGACGTAATTAAGTATGGCACATTGTCCTTGTAGAGGGGACCCAGCAGGGTGGCCACCCAGTAATCAGCACTGGTTAGAATGTGGGCAACTCAGCGGTCATGTGCAGGCACTGCAGCATGTATTCGCTCATGTGTGCCAGGCTGCCCAGAAGCAACGACAAGCTGTCCTCTGTGGGAGGTGTATCGTCTGTGTCCTCTGTTTCCTCCCCAGCCACGCTCCAGTGATGCCCATGAGCTGCTTTGGGTGACTCCCTGCTGTGAACACGGTTCCTCCTCCTCCTCATCCTCCAGAACAGTGCCCTAGCTGGACAATTGCGCCCTGGCCTCTGTTGGTGCAGGAACCCACCCTCCGAGCCACTTGTGAATGACTGGCCGTGGAAATGATCCCTCCTCCTCTTTCTCCTGTGCCACATCATCTTCCATCATCACCCGAAGTGTTTTTGAAGGAGACATAGAAGTGGGATAGTAACGCTGAGGATGGCGTCATCGGCACTGCCCATGTTGGTAGAGTACTCGAAACAGTGCAACATGGCACACACGTCCTGCATGGAGGCCCACTCGTTGGCAGTGAAATGGTGCTGTTCCGCAGACCCACTCACCAGTGCGTGCTGCAGCTGAATCTACACTATCGACTGCTGCTGCTTGCACAGTCTCTCCAGCATGTGCAAGGTGGAGTTCCCCCTTGTGGGTTCATCGCATATGAGTCGGTGAATGGAAAAGCCAAAGATATGCTACAGCACAGACAAGCGAGCAGAAGCAGGGTGAGAACGCCGAAAGCGCACACTGATGGCCCACACTTTATGCAACAACTCTGACTCATCTGGGTAATTTTTCAGGAACCTCTGCACCACCAAATTGAGCACATGTGCAAGGCAAGGGATGTGCATCAAAGCGGCTAGGTCCAGAGCTGCTACAGGATTTCACCCATTATCGCACACCACCAGGCCAGGCTTGAGGTTCAGCGGCACCAACCACTCATCGGTCTGTTGTTCCGTACCCGTGCACAGCTCCTGCACGGTGTGGGGTTTTTCCCCCAAAAACAGATGAGTTTCAAAACAGCCTGCTGTCTTTTCTCCCTGGCTGTGCTGAAGTTAGTGGTGAAGGTGTTACGCTGACTGGATGAGGAGGCGGTAGACGAGGAAGCAGAATAGGAGGAGGAGGCAACAGGAGGCAAAGACAAATGTCCTGCAATCCTCAGTGGCTAAAGGACATGCGCCAAACTGCTTTCCGCCTCAGGTCCAGCCGCAACTGCATTTACCCAGTGTGCAGTCAGGGAGATATAACGTCCCCGCCCATGTTTACTGGTCCACGTATCGGTGGTTATGTGGACCTTGCCACAGATGGTGTTACGCAGTGCACACCTAATTTTGTCCATCACTTGGTTGTGCAGGGCAGGGATGGCTTGCCTGGATAAGTAGTGGTGGCTGGGTACCATGTACTGTAGGACAGCCAACCCCATAAGGTTTTGAAAAGTGTCCGTCTCCACCAGACGGAATGACAGCATTTCAAAGGCCAGCAATTTTGAAATGCTGACATTTAGGGCCAGGGATCGCGGGTTGGTAGGGGGGTATTTCCTCTTTCTCTCCAGTGTTTGGCAGATGGACCGATGAACGCTTCCATGGTGCAGTGTGGAGATGCTTGGTGACTGTGACGGAAGTGGTGGCGTTGCTGCCACATCTTCTGTTTGAGGGGTGGCAGGTGCCACTGTCCCTCCAGAGGGGGAGGAAGAGGCTGAGACTGCAGCAGAAGAGGGAGCAGGAGGAGCCTGAGATCTTTTGTGGTTTTTGAGGTGTTTACTCCACTGCAGCTAGTGCTTTGAATTTAGATGCCTGGTCATGCAGGTGGTGCTCAGGTTTAGAACATTTATGTCTTGCTTCAGGCTCTGATTGTACAGCGTACAAACCACTCGCGTCTTGTCATCAGCACATTGTCTGAAGAGCTGCCACGCCCGGGGACACCTTGGAGCTGGCTTTGGTGTGCTCAGTTCCTGGGTGCGGTGGGCAGTAGCAGGCGTACTGGCTAGGGGATGGCCACTTTGCTTTTGCACACTGCTCCCTCTTTTGCTGTGTGGCTGGCACTGTGTGAACACCACCTCTTCCCCCAAACTGCACAGGTCACTCGCTTGACCTTGATTCCATGTGGGGTCTTGTACCTCATCATCCTCCACATCATCTTCCACCCACTATTCACCCCTGCCCTCCTTGCCGGTCTGCACACTGCAGAAAGCCACAGCAGTTGGCACCTGTGTTTCGTCATCATCAGAGATGTGCTGTGGTGGTTCTCGGATGTCCAAATCCTGAAACATAAGTGGTTGGGCATTGATGCACTCAATCTCTTCCACTTCTGGGGCTGGGCTATGTGGACGGCCCACGGAAACACTGCCAGCAGAGTCATCAAAAAGCATAAGAGACTGCTGCATGACTTGGGGCTCAGACTGCTTGGCTGATTTGCAAGAAAATGACGTGAAAGACAGATGCCCATGGGCTGCAGGTGCCAACTCTGCACTTTCAGCAGGGGATCGGGTGGGAGACAATGTGAAGGAACTGGAGGCACTGTCAGCCACCCAATATACTACCGCCTCTACTTGTTCTGGCCTCACCATTCGTACACCGTATTCAGGCCTACAAAATAACTCTGAATGTTATTTCGCCTACGTGCACCTGAGGAAGGTGTTTAATTTGGGTTTGTAGCTAGCACAGATCGACCACGTCCTCTCCCTGCAACAGGAGCTCCAGCAGCACCACGACCAGGGCCACGTTCCTTATTTGATGCTCTCCTCATTATTTGAGTTCACCCACTGAACTAACAGATTAACTATATTAATTTCCCTGTCACGTATGCAGTGCAGGTATACTTCATACAATAAATGGGTATATGTCGCCCTCCTGACTAACAGACGGATTAACTATATTTATTTCCCTGTCACATATGAAGTGCAGGAGTACTTCACACAATAAATTGGTATGGAGTATGTCACCCACCGAACTAACAGACGGATTAACTATATTATTTTCCCTGTCATGTATGCAGTGCAGGTGTACTTCACACAATAAATGGATATATGTCGCCCACAGAATTAACAGCCAGAGTTATGATTATCTTTCTGTGTCAGGGGTGCAAAGATGGTGTATTGCACCTACAAAAAATCGCTCTATGTAACCCACAGAATTAACAGCCAGATGTATTATTATCTTTCTGTGTCAGGGCTGCAAAGATGGTGTACTGCACCCACAAAAAATCGCTATAGGTCACCCACAGTTTTAACAGCCAGATGAGATTCCTAACACTCTCCCTCACTTCAGCTGCCTGCTTACTGTCCCTGCACTACTCAGAGATTATGGGCGGTGCTACACGTGATCCAGCTTATATAGAGGCAGGGTCACAGGATTCACTGGCCAATCACAGCCATGCAACTAGTAGGCATGGCTGTGAGGGCTTTTAAGTGCTCACAGCTTAAAAGCTTGTCTATTGGCTGCCCTTCAGCCTTTCAACAAGCTTTATTAAATGCCTGAACACCGAACTCGAACCTGAACTGTTTAGTCAAAGTTCGGGTTCGGGTCTAGGTACCAAAAATCGTAAAGTTTGGTACAGACCTGAACTTTACAGTTCGGGTTTGCTCAACACTACTAATAAGTGATCCTATGAACGCTTGTTAGCGATTATCTCGCAGATTCTCAGCCCGTGTAAAGGGCCCTTAAGTGTAGCTGGGAGATAGAGTAAGCAAACTTAATTAGCAATTGATCTAAGCACAGATTCTGCTATAAATTTAGACATAGTATTGGGGGATAAGGAGTGCTGGGAAGAATTTCTCTTAGGTTAAGTGTCATCATGTCTAGGTATCTTGCAGTTGAACATGGCAGTTAGACAGGGCAGAAGACAGGCATGCTTTGCTAATATTTCAGTGACTACATTCATTTTATCTATACTCATCTTATCATGTGCTTGGTCCATTTACACTTACCACCGCATTAGCCTTCCATCACATTATATCCACATTAGCCCCTCTCTTTTTCCCTCATCATGTACATCTCACATGTTTTACGGTATATACTCTTCCATATCACAGAACCATTTGCTCTTTCTCTTTATACTTTTGCTTCTAACCTCATGGAGCATATGTGGTCAATCCTCTTCACACACCCAATTCCTTGATTCCTGGATCACTTTGCTGCCTAGCTTCCACATTTCCTGTCCTCAGAACTACCCGCTCTCATTTTGGGTGACTTTAGCATCCCCATACACTGCCCTATCTACCCTTCTGCCTTATAGCTTCTATCTCTAACCTTCACTCTTGGACTTTCACAACTTTTTAACTCTCAGATACATAAAGACAGTAACACACTCAACCTGTTTTTCTTCCAACTCTTCTCAGTTTCTGACTTTACTAACTCTTCTTTCCCACTCTCCGAACCCAACCTTCTGTCCTTCACTATCGCAAATTCAAATACATCTCAGCACTCTCCTACTTATGAAGCATTCAAAAATCTACGTACATGCCTTTGACCCTCCCAAAACGTATAGACACACTACAGTCATCATTGTCCCCAATCTCTTCTCTGTCATTTTCTAATCTGGCTGCAAAACACTATGATGACACCGTCTGAAGCAACCTCGATGAAGTAGCGACCTCTGCACTCAGAACTTCCAAAAACAAACTTTAAACTTGCTTTCTCAAGCGATGCTCCAGGATTGCTGAATGCCTATGGAGAAAAATGCACTAGAAAATTTCCTCCATTACAAATTTATGCTCAGAACTTATAACACTGCCGACCACCTCACTAAACATACATATACCACAACCTTGATCTTCTCATTATCCAACAATTTAAAAAAAACTAACACTTTTAGCTCTATTCTCAGTTGAAAAGTGCAGGCACCTATTACAGATCACTGTGCTGAAGATCTGAACACCTACTTTAAACATAAAATTAAAAACATTCTGCCTGAAATTAAAGCTCTCATCTGCTACAATAAGTGCCAGCAATGCCCTTCTCTACCGTACCTCCCCTGCTTCACTTTACACATTTGACCCGGTCACAGAAGACTCACCATACCATATGCACTACTGACCCTATTCCCTCACACCTCCTCCATTCTCTCTCCCTAGCTGTCACTACCCACCTAACTAAAATCAACCTCTCTCTCTTCTGGTATCTTAACTAGAGATGAGCGAATTAAATCCCACAAAGTGGAATTAATCCGAATTTTACGATTTAACCTGAAATAGTGTAAAAAACAAAAAAATTCATTCTTACCTTCTCCATTTGCTCACAACATTCCGCCAGCCGCCATCTTGATTGAAGATCTCGGCCAAAATCCCGTGTGTAGTGACGTATGACAGCACCACGCCGGCCGGCGTGATGACAGAATCTCGCGTTGCATGAGATTTTGCTCCAGATCTTCAAGCAAGATGGGTGCGGCCGGCCCATCGAGAGCAAATGGAGGCAATAAGTTTTATTTAAAAAAATGTTAATTTCACACAGTTTTTATACTTAGATGCGCCGATCATGTCAGAATGCGGCATCTGAGAGGTACAATGACGGGGAGCGGCACTATTGTGGCTCCCCGTCATTGCACTCGCTACTTGCAAAGAAATGCGACAAAGTAATTCGTCACAAAGGAAATATATTTTTAAATTCGGCTAGTCAGCCAAATCGAAACTTTTCAAAAATTCACTCATCTCTACTCTTAACCTCTTTCACTCATTTTGTCACAAATCCAATATAAAAAAAACTTCTCTTGACCTATCCTGCTCAACTAACTACAGACCTGTCTCTAATCTATTCTTGCTTCATCCTCTACCTCTATGTTAACTCTCTCCTTGATCCATAACAATCTGGTTTACGAAATCTACGCTCTACAGAAACTGCCCTCACCAAAGTGACAAATTACTTCCTTACAGCTAAATGCAATGGTGACTACTCTCTGTCATGCTTCTGGATCTCTCTAAGGCATTTGACACTGTAGACCACCATCTCCTACTTAACATGCTCCAATCTATTGGTCTTAAGGACACAGCTACTCACTGGCCATGTCAGATATCGTACACCCTTGCGTCAAGTGACCATTTGGCATGATATAGCTAATCTCCATTGCGGCCAGTGATTGACTGCAGCAATGTCAAACCAGATGTTTACAGAGAGGGAGCCCAGTGTAGCATTGTAGGCCTGAAAGAGAAGGAGCGGCGAGCCAGAGCTGGGAAGCAGGTCAATACAGTAATCTTCCCTTTACAGGTACTACCAAGTGTGTGTGTGTGTGTGTGTGTGTGTGTGTGTGTGTGTGTGTGGGGGGGTGGATGGTTGGGTTTTGGAGTTTTTGAGCAGTTCCTCCCATTTGGGCCACTTTATTTCAGTGATTTTTAGTACAGGAAAGAGAAACACAGTTGGGGGAGGGGGAGTTCAGGGTAGATTTCTTATGGTAGGAGCACATCTTAATGTTACTGCTGACAAATGGAGCTCTCATCAGCAGTGCATCCCCTATTGACATGTTGCAGGCTGCTGCCTGATGCTAGAGGCATCTCCTCATGCTAGAATCGGGCCCATGATGGGGGGGAGCGGGAAAGTCTCAGCAAAGTCTACGCAGGAGAAGCAGTGATGCGAGCCGGAAGGCAGGACCAGGGCCCCTGGCAGGGACTCTGGACAAAAACTATTGTAGTAATGAGGTGAAGTCTTACATCCAAGGCTAGGTTCCCTTCCCTCACAGGCCCCAAAGCAGCTATTTCCCCTGCCTTTATTTGAGGTACGCCACTGCCTCTCACTTCCACATTCTCCTGAGCTGCACTAGTTCTCTGGTATGCCATATCCTAAGCAATTAGGTTAATTCACAACAACCACAGTTTTAGGCACTCGCTAACAACACATTAATCTAACTCTTCTTAATTCCCCCCCCCCTCTCCCCACCCACACACACACACATTATTCATTTGAACCTGATCCATCACCACATCTACTGGTGACTGGCTCGTGCATCTTTATATATTCTCAATTTTATTAAGACGACCGGACCACTGTACAAACCAAACACGTTTTACCTTTTGTGTCACCCCTATCTCCTCATATATTGTAAACTGTTGAAATCAGGGCTCTCACTACTCTTGTTTTATTTGTTGACTACTTTGTTGCTATGTAATGTAGGATTTTATATGTACATGGACATGATTGTAATGTGCTGTGGAATATTTTGGCGCTATTCAGTATGTAAATAAAGAGATTATTATTAACTCAAAGATTCAGTGAATGTTTACTTCTGACAGAGATCTAAGATTTTTTTGTGGTGGATTTGTTTTAGTTACCTTGGAGGAGAGATAAAATACGGCACATTTACAAATTCTTTCTAATAGAGAGTGTAAATTGAGGCGTTAATGCTTTATGAGGATGATATTCAAATTCATATTTTTGGAGTCTCTGCTGTTTTTTAAGCTCTATTTTGAAGCACCACACCACTTGTTGCAAAATATATCTAGTGATTTTTCAATCTAAAGTCTGTTATTTATTATATAGGTGCCACCACATTTTACTCTACTAGAAGACTGGAGTAGACCAGTGACTTTTTGTGCATAATTTTAAGATGTTTCAATTGATAAATCTGGCTAGAAACATAAGCCCACCCACAAAACATCAGTGTGCCTCCATTTAAATACAAAATGCCAGCCATGTCTAAAAATGTTGCAAACACTTGTGCTACTAAAGCTAATCCACTGACAAAACAGCTAAAAACACTCTACAGGAAAAAAAAAACTCAATGTCTTTAAAATAAGCATTTCCAAGATTTCCAGCCCCTGTTTGTAGGGCTTTATAATAGAAATCATAGGTTGGTAAATACATACTGTTAAGAATAAACGCTCTTCCTGAGTTTTTCTCAAGCATTGTCAAAGTTTTCAAAGGTTCAACCCCTTGTTTTAAACTTTGCTTTTGGTTTTCATATTGATTGTTGCAATAGTTCAGCTCAGACACTCACCGGGCTAAAATAAGGGATTTTTTTTTCCTCTCGTCCTGTGTAACTGTGTATCAGCACACAGAGGAATCTGTGTCTTTTTTTATTTCTTTTTTATTATTTGCAGAATGGAAAAAAAAATGTTTGAGACAAAACAAGGTTTGTTCATGCAGGGAACAAGACCATTTCTAAAGGGACCATTTCTATAGTCTGAAAGAAGAACTCGATATCTCTATTCAGTCTACAGTGACCTTTCTTTTAAGCATCCAAACAAGTAGGGATGCCAATTGTTTGACTGTTTTTCTCACAGTGCAGTGCATCTACAGGGAATGTTATTGCACCTCCCAACTTATCTCAGCGGAAACTTGAAATGCTGTATGTATTGGTTAGCAGTCATGCTGTGCGCTGCGAACAAGGCAAATTATAAAAGTATACCTTAACCCTACATAATTATACTAAAGAAATAAAATGAATGGTCAGGTTACGTTTTTTGATAACAGGTCATATGTAACATATCTGTTACACAAGTCTTGGAATAATAATTGAGAACATTTACCAGATCTGACAGCATTGTACAGCTATGGCACAGTTTGGGGCGTCTAGTTAGGTAACTGAGGTTATTGCACTTGAAATGTCACATCAATATATTTTGAATGAAATACAAGGATACAAATAGATATTATAGACCTACTGTAGCAAGCAAATACAGTTTGTTGGCACTGTATATAAAAAAAAGGGGGGGGGATAAAAGTTTGTTCTGAATAACTTAAAATGAGTGTAAATTAATTTTTTGTCAAATTTTGGATTCAATAATTTGTCAATTTAGCAGCTGCGGATGTGTTTTAAAACATTATGGGGGAGATTTATCGAACTGGTGTAAAGTAGAACTGGCTTAGTTGCCCCTAGCAACCAAAGAAGATGTGAAAAATGAAAGGTGGAATCAGATTTTTGCTACGGACAACTAAGCCAGTTCTACTTTATACCAGTTTGATATATCAATCTCACCCTTGATATATAATCTCACAGTATGTCTTCTAAAATATCATAAAACCGTTGAAGTTAAGAACACCAATACCTGACTGTGTGATACTGCAACCGCTTCTCTGATAATAATTATTGAACCCCTTACAGGGGTTGTCTGACCCCCAGATTAAATTTAGTTTGAACCCGAAAAGTGTTTAACACAAAGAAAAAAGGTACCTACTCATCATTTCAATGCTGCTCTGTTCATCGTGAAGTTTCCCGTACTGATTATTGTTGTCCCTGTCAGACCAGAAGTGTAAAAGCTAATCTTTGGTCACAAGCACCACTGCAGCTATTCACTGGCCTTAGTGGTGGCATGCCCTCCAAGAAGCACATAACTGCAAAAGCTCAGCTATGTAACTAAATGCTGTTGTTTATAGCATGGGATCTAATGGGTTTACCACAATATGTGGCACCCCCATCATCATCCTATTGGTAAGGCCAAATAGGATGACTGTTAGAGTTATGCTGATAGACATAATACACTACAATTATAAGGTATTGCAGTTTATTATATCAGTAAAAAATATTGCCTTTTTCCTATTCAAATACTTTATTATGAAAAAAATAATAATAATAACAATATATATAATTAGCATTTACGTGTCTGTAATGACCTGATTTGCAAAACTAACACATTATGACTGCCGTTAAAAAAAGCCAATGTTTTTCAGTACCTACACCTAAAAAAAATTGAATAAAAAGCAAGAGTGGCACCTACAGTATGAAAGCTACATCTGATCTTGCAAAACATAAGCTATCGCATGGATCAGTCAAAAATTTTCGTTGAGTTGACATAAAACCAAATGATTTTTTTTCTTTACAAAAAAAGGCTTTGACTTTGAAAAAGTAGTAAAACATAAAAAGTACAAACATTTTTTTTTTTTCTTCCATCAGAAAGTTAATATTATTTAGCCAATAAGTTATATCTACCCCAAACTGGTGCCATTAAAAAATACATCCCAGCCAACCTGACACCACCCCCAATCACAAGAACAGTGAACCCATATCTGAATGGAGCAGCAGGTCAGTAACTGAGTGCCTGTAGTTGGTTATCTCTGGCAGTCCCACAGAGACAGTGACCCCTAGGCCTCTGTTCTTGTGATTGGTGGGGCTCTCATCAGTCAGAACCCCACCAATCTAATTGTTATTGATAGTGTAGAGCAAATCGAAGTCCACGAAGTTCATTCTTCATGGTAGTGAATCGATTTTTCCTGAATGTCTGTAAAAAACTAAAAAAAATCATATTTACCTCATCTATTTGATCGCGATGAGCCAGCCACCACCATCTTGAAGATCTTATGTCGGCCAACGAGATTTTGCGACAGATCTTCAATCGTCATGATCAAATTGATGAGGTAAGTATGATTTAATTTTTGCATTTATTTACTTTACACTGTGTTATTAATGTCAGATGCCACAATCAGCGGTGAACGTGGCATCTGAGGGGTACAATCATGGGGAGCTGCATAATCACTGCTCCCTGACATTGCACCAACTACTTACAAAGAAATGCGTTTCGTGACTAAGTAATTAACTACAAAGCAAATTTTTGGGTAAAATTCAGTAAAGCAGACTCATTGAATTTTACAGTACTTCGTTCATCGCTAGTAAACCTATTGCCTATTCTGTGGATAGTGGACAACTTATTACATCTGAAATCCCCCTTAAGGCCAAAATAGCTCAAATTGGCGAGTGTCCGATAACTCATACTTCTGATGATCAGCTGTTTCCTTGTAGCTCTGTCCCTGGAAGTCGGCACTGGGACTAAACAGCCCTGTCCATTGTGTAGTGGTTTGGGCTGGTAACTAAAGCGCTTCTCCCATTCACTTCAATGGGAGCAGTGCTGTGGTTGCCAATTTCATCCACTACACAGTAGACAGAGCTGTGTAGTTCAAGTGCAAAAACCTACAAGAAAATGGCTGATCCAACATCCCGCACTCCAGACGGTCTGATACTAATGGCCTATCCAGAGTTTAGAGCATTAATATCAAAATCTTTGAAAACCCCTTCAAAGGGGTTGTCTCACTTCAGTAAGTGGCATGTATCATGTAGAAAAAGTTAGTACAAGGCACTTACTAATGTATTTTTATTGTCAATATTGCTTCCTTTGCTGGCTGGATTCATTTTTCCATCACATTATAGACTGCTCGTTTCCATGGTTACAGACCACCCTGCATTACATCAGTGGTGGTCGTGCTTGCACACTTTAGGAAAAAGCATCAGCCTCTCTGGTGGCCGGGACCATGGGGCCACATATAGGCTAGTGTTTTTTTTCTATAGTGTGCAAGTACGACCACCACTGATGGACTGCAGGGTGCTCTGTAACCATGGAAACGAGCAGCGTATAATGTGTGGAAACATTAATTCAGCCAGCAAAGGAAGCAATAACGATAACAATATATTAGTAAGTGCCTTGTATTAACTTTATGGACATGATAACAAGCCACTTACTGAAGTGAGACAACCCCTTTAAGTATGCTAATGTTCCATATAATGTATTGTTAAACTAAAATAATTATCTGTGAATGGAAAAAAATGCAATTTACAATTGATTTTTGGGTTTTATTTTTACAGTATTCATTGAGCTTTACACAATTACAGCAATAACAAATGTTTATAGTTTTTTCTATGTTTTATTACTTTTTGAAAAATACATTTGGGTTCTTATATTCTGATACCCATAACGTGTTTACATTTCTGTAGATGAAACTGTGGGGTGAGCTGCCGGTTATATTGGTACCATTTTGGTTACATATAACTTTTGATAATTTTTAATACTTTCTTTTAACCCCTTAACAATATATCACATACAAGTACATTATAAGTGTGGAGTAGGCTCACACACTGAGCTTGCTCCATACATAGGGAGTACAAGCAGTTCAAAACGTCTTATGGCTATAGGCAGTGCCCAGGATTGGAGATGATGCCCTTAGATGTCACTGTCAATAACAACCACAGCATTTGTGGGGTTAGACAGAAGGAGGGGGTTCCCCCTGTTCTCCAACTAGAGCAGGGTTCAGCAACCTCCGGCACTCCAGGTGTTGTGAAACTACATCTCCCATCATGCACACTTGCTTGGCTGTTCTTTGAACTCCCGCAGAAGTGAAAGGAGCATGCTGGGAGTTGTAGTTTCACAACAGCTGGAGTTGCTAATCCCTGAACTAGAGCCTCCCCAATGAAATTGCAGTGCTCTAATGAGTTGCTATGTCTTCTGGGGACCTTGTGAAGGTTCCCTGGCCTGGTATAAACTGCCTGTAAAGCTGTGTCTTAGTCATAGCTTCCCATAAATCAAAAGAATGGCAGACACTTCAACATATGATAATTACATGGTGTGAAACATGTACACAATTAAATCTACTGCCCCCATGCAGCTGTGTAGACAGGAGCATAAAAAAAAGTTATGTCAGATAATGGCAATAAAAAGAAAAGTTTTATTTTTACCTACTTTGTATTTTATAAAAGTTGTAAAACAATGAAAATGATAAAAAACTGAGCCACAGAAGGTTGTCATTTCACTTCTAGTGCATAGTGAACACCATAATAACAAAACCCCAAAAACCTTGGCAGAACTGTGTTTTTTCAATTTTATCCGACAAAGATTTTTTTTTTCAATTTTCCAGTACAAGATATGGTAAATGAAATGGTACCATTAAAAATAACAACTTGTTCCACAAAAACTAAACTCTCATGAACCTAGGTGGAAGGTGGAAAGGAACAAAAAAACGCTTAAAAACAAAAATTGGCCCCTTCCTTAAAGTGGTAAAATGTGCAGCAATATATATTGATGACCTATTGTCAGGATAGGTCATTAATATCTGATTGGGGGGGATCCAGCACCAGCACCCCTGCCAATGAGCTTTTGGAAGAAGAGGCAGTGCTCTATGTTAGTATTGCTTCCTGTTCTTTACACTGCCCGTCGTCTTGGAATTTTTAGCTGTGCAGTATTGTTCTGTCTTCATACATGTTCACACAGCATGCAGTCTGACATTCAGCATAAACCATTTCTGTCTTTCAAATAAGAGGACTGTTTTCTGTAGTCTAACTTGTTTATTGGCAAAACAGGAGTATTTGAGGTAAAATTATAAGAATACAAATAACATGTATAAGTTAATAGTATAGCATGTTTCAGCAGAAGCATAGAACAGCATGTATACTAACATTTGCATAACACTGAGCAGATGTCCAAAATGGCTGCCTATACATGGATTGCATGTCTAACATCTAACAATATAACAACTACTTCCCTGAAAACACTTATACCAGGCATCAGCAACCTTCGGATCCCAGCTGTTGTGAAACTACAATTCCCAGCATGCTCCATTCATTTCTATGTAAGTTCTTAGAAGAGCAGAGCAACTATGCATGCTGGGAGTTGTAGTTTCACAACAGCTGGGAGCCAAAGGTTGCCTACCCCTGACTTATACCTAGCTAACATAATATCCCTGAGAAAGATGTCACTCTCCAGATATACTTGCACAAAGATGGTGGAGTTTAAGAAGAAGATATGCAGGAGACAGCTCTGCTGATGTCCTGTAACATGGAGACTGGTCTTCTCCTTCCCAGAATGCACAACACTCCCACAATGCTTTGAAACTCCCAACAATACAATAATCTTTATTAATCTTTACAAAGTGTAGTACATTTTTAAGACCGCTAGATGGTGCTATAACCTAACTAATAACTACAAAAATACAGCAGATATGATCTGTAATGATACTGAAATGAATCTCCCAGTGGTGGGACAGAACAAATATAATGAGGAATGCTCGATCCATTCACTTGAATGGAGCAAGTGCTTGTATTTACACTACGCCATGCTACAGGGGAGACGACAGGCAGTGTAATGAACAGGGAGTAGTGCTCACTTGGAGTGCCGCCTCCTCTTCAAACACCTAATTGGCAGGGGTGCTGGGTGTTTGATCCCCACCGATCAGATTTTGATGACCTATCACGAGGATAGCTTATCAATAGAGATGAGAGAATCGAATCCCACGAAGTGGAATTTGATCCGATTTTCAGGAATTATTCAATTCACCTAGAAGCCGTATTTCCTCATGCTTCATGTTAGCGAATCGATTTATCCTAAAATTCAAACTTACCGCCTCTATTTGCGTGCAAAGGGCCACCATCCTCCATCTTGCTTGAAGATCTCGGGCGAAATCCCGTGCGGCGTGAGATTACATCCTCACATCGGCTAGCGTGATTACATAATCTTGCGCCACATGGGATTTCGCCAGAGATCTTCAAGCGAGCTGGTGGTGGCCGGCCCTTCACGTGCAAATGGGAGTGGTAAGTTTGATGTAATTTTTTTTTAATGTTAATTTCACACTGTTTGTACACTCAGATGCCGCGATCATGTATGAACGTGGCATCTGAGGGGTATAATGACGGAGGCAGCGCTATCGCAGCTCCCTGTCATTGCACCCGCCACTTTTAAAAAATGCGCTTCGTGGCGAAGTAATTCGTCACAAAGCAAATTTTCTTGTGTTTTCAAGAAGTTCGCTCATCTCTACTCATCAATATATACAGCTGCAAACTCCTTTAAGGTAACTAGTTGACCAAAAATCAGCAATTCGGACATTGAGCATTTTTTATGCCACTCATTGTGCAAAATAACATGATTCTGTAATGTTTATGATATTTTCAGATTATACAATTAGTTTTTTTTATTTTTTATGATTAGTTGAATATTTTTTATTTTTTATTTTTAATACATGCTTTTATAGTTTTAAAAACGTTGGTAAACTTTTTTTCTTTTTTTACTTTGTTTTAATCCCCCTATGGGAACACTGCCATGTTGAAACAGTCTAAGCTGTGTATAGGGCTACTTAATAGTGATGAGCGGCAGGGGCAATATTCAAATTCGCTATATCTCATAAATATTTAGTAGAAAATTCGTCATATATTTGCAAATTTGGAGTTATTTCCTGGATTGCGAAAATCGGCAATGCAATTTGCGTGTAATGCGTGCGCAATACAGGCGTGCGTCACTATAGGAAAATTTTTCAAGCTGCTAGAAATTTCCTGAGACTGGAGAAAATGGTTGGCATGGCAGAACATTACAATAGCTTTATATACAGATAGAGCACTCTGATATATTCGCGATTGCGCAAATTGGCAATTAATGATGCGCATATTTTTGCGCAATACGGGCAACTTCACATTTTAGCAGGTCTGACTACATATTAGTGATTGGTGCACTAAGTATTGTTGTTAACTTGTGATATCACAGCACTCTGTATGTATGTAGCATACATACATACATACTTACGTACAGCACTATGTATGTAACATGTATATATGGACAGCAGAACCTAACACACTGCACAGCTACACTATATCACAAACTAACCTACACTGACTATCTCCCACTAGCTATCTGTAATATATATATATATATATATATATATATATATATATAAACTAACTAACTAACTAACTAACTAACTAACTAACTAACTAGCTAACTAATGTAATGTGACACAGAGAAGCAGAGAGCACAGCAATTTCCTTTTATAACCAGCAGAGTACACAAAGAGACAAAACATGGCTCACTTATAAAGGTTTCACTAGATGCGGCAGCTTACATTGTCGAATGTGCAACTATGCAGTAAATACGAAAATTTTCACAATACGAATACCTCTGTTGTATATCGAATTAAATCTTACATCAATTGTAACTCTTCTGGTGTGATATATATTATTCACTGCGTGGCTTGCGAATTAATGTATGTGGGTTGTACTATCAAAAAATTTAAGGTTAGGATTTTAGAGCACCTTAATTATATTGAGAATCCTGCCAGTGTGAACATATCCAATGTCGCAAAACGCTTTATACAAAAACATGAACGAAATGTGAAACATTTTAGAGCTTTTACTATTGAACAAGTGAAACTACTGAAGAGAGGAGGGGATTTAAAACGGCTTGTAAGACTAAGGGAAGCCTTTTAGATTTTTAAATTAGATTCCAGACATCCGAATGGTCTTAACTTGAGAAATGAGCTTATGCAATTTTATTGACCATTTCTCCAAAGTTAAGCTACAAATAAGATCTATATGCTATATACTATATGTTATGTGCTTTTTGCATATTCAGGTTATTGCTACACACTAATAGTTGACAGTTTTTAATGTATCACTATGTTAGTTTTTTACTTTATTATCACAGGTTATTGGTGAGAATTGTCACTTAAGAATATATATTCCTATATTTATTATATTTATAAAAAAAAACTGATGCGATTTAGATTTCCATTGCTAGACAAGTGAACAGTGTCCTATATAGGAAAGGGAGTTTTCTCCCTCTCCTACTTTCCCATCCCCAGCTCTTTCTAATTGAGGGTGGAGTTGGTTACCTGGGCTCAGTATTTAATCTTTCAGTAAGACACTGTTCACAGTTAAGAATAAGAACTTTCTTCGAAACGCGTCAACGCAACACTTGTGGGTGTATGTCCTGTACATTGTTTTCTAGTGCCTGAATAAAAACGAGGATTTTAGCTACCAAAGAACCTTGAGTGCTGGAACCTTTTTGTGTTGAATAGCACAGCAATGACACTGCTATTTCTCTCAGAACTGTAATAAACTGCAGAAAATGGCTGCTGGGGAAGTTATTATATAGTAAGGGGTAGGCAGCTTTCCTATTGGTTGCTAGGGATGTTGCTAAGCTCATACAAAGACATTGCAGCCTTCTCATTGGCCCACAAGCAAAAAGGGAGGTTACTAATGAAAAAAAAATACACGTATTCGAAAATACACATATATATCACTATATTCTAAATATTTGCAAATTCTCGAAGTTGCGGTATTTACCGATTAAAATTTGCTATTCTAATATTCGCGCCCAACACTACTACCTAACATGTATTTCAATTGCCCTCAACATGCTTGATCCTTTAGTATCCCCAAGAGATAAGTGCTACCTAGAAGTGCATTAAGCCTCATGCAGACGTCCGTGGAACACGGTCCGTGAGAAACCAGACGGGCATCCTGCTGAGTGCAGGAGCGCACGGCATCATTGGTTGCTATGACGCCGTGCGCTTCGTGCCACCGCTGCTGTACAGCAATACACTCGTATGGACCATGTTCTACGGACGTCTGCATGGGCATTTAAACTGTGTCTTAATCTATGCGAAACAAACACACATCAAAGCAAGTGGAGCTGAGGGAGATAACTGGCTGAATAATCATTCACCCAACAGGTGTTTTATGTGCATGGCCAACTTTAGTCTTCTATACAGTACATACTCTATACATATATTAACCCCTTAATGACAGCCCATTTTGCACCTTCGTGACCAGGCTTATTTTTTAAAATCTGACATGTATCACTTTATGTGGTAATAACTTTGGAACACTTTTACTTATCCAAACCATTCTGAGATTGTTTTCTCTTGACACATTGTACTTCATGACAGTCATATATTTCAGACAAAATTGAAAATTTCAATTTATCTGCTTTTAAAACAGAAAGTGATACCTCATATTTATTACTTAACATTCCCCAGTTGTCCACTTCATGTTGGAATCATTTTGTAAATGTAATTTATTTTATTTTTTTGGTGGTGGTGGGGGGGGGGGGGGGTTTGAAGGCTTGGAATTTTAGTAGCAATTCTTAAAATGTTTAAGAAAATTTGCAAAATCCACTTTTTAAGGACCAGTTCAGGTCTGAAGTCACTTTGTGGAGCTTACATAGTAGAAACCACCCATAAATAGCTCAATTTTAGAAACTACACCCCTCAAGTTACTCAAAACAGATTTTCCAACTTTGTTAACCCTTTAGGTATTCCCCAAGAATTAAAGGAAAATGGAGATACAATTTCTAAACTTCACTTTTTTAGACACCTTGTCCCATTTGAAGCCCCCCAGATGCACCCTACAGTAAAAACAATCAAAAATTGACTCAATTTTGGGAAATACAGGATAAGGTGACAGTTTTATGGGTACTATTTTGGGGTACATATGATTTTTTATCACTCTATATTATGTTTTTTATGAGGCAACCAAAGAATGGATGCTTTGGCAACGTTATTATTTTTTGTTTTTTACAATGTTCATCTGACAGGTTAGATCATGTGCTATTTTTATAGAGCAGGTTGTTACGGATGGGATGATATCAAATATGTCTACTTTGTTTGTTTCAGTATTATATAAAGCATTTTTGAAAAAATATGTTTTTGTGTCTCCCATTTTTTTTAATTTTTCTGCCGATTGTCTTGTTCAGGGGCTCATTTTTTGCAGGAAGAGTTTTTATTGGTACCATTTTTGGGTACATACGATTTTTTGATCATTCATTATTACACTTTTTGGGGCAAGATGATCAAAAAATTGGTAATTTCGGTACAGTTTTTATTTATTTTTATGACGTTCACCTGAGGGGTTAGGTCATGTGATATTTTTATAGAGCAGGTAATTACAGATGTGGCAATACCTAATATGTATACTTTTTCATTTTTTTTAAAGTTTTACACAATAATAGCATTGTTGAAAAGATAATGTTTTAGTGTCTTCACAGTCTGAGAGTCATAGCTTTTTTATTTTTTGGCCAATTGTCTTAGGTAAGGTCTCATTTTTTGCGGGATGAGGTGACGGTTTGCTAAGTTTACTTGCGGTGACACTTTCATCTCATGACGTACTGTGACTAACACCACATTATGACGTACACAGTACGTTATTAGTCACTAAGGGGTTAAAAAACGTACAGATAAAAAGAACCTATAGCTTTATAAATATAGAAGATCCAATAGTTTCATAAAGTACAATACATCAACAACCATAGTATACAATGCAATGTTGAAGTATGGTAGGTTACTTTCTGTTGTCTTCCATCTTTTTTAATGCCCCACAATCCTTCAGTGAGCGCTTTGAGCTATCTAGAATGCCATGATTTTATTTAATACCTGTATACAACATTGTTCCCCTTGTCAAAGTTGATGATTGCCTGTGTATATACCTGCCCAGAAATAAATTTGTCATCATGACATTCAGGGGAAAAAAATGTTGATTCAGTAAACTAGAGCATAGTAATTTATTAATTTCAACTTTAAAATCAACTGTAAGGAAAGTTACATTTGTCAAGCTTGGCATTTCAAGTGAATTTATAAATACGTATCTGGTAAGGATGGTGCCAATGTAAATTCTTTAATTGTGAGCAAAGTGGCAGCTAAGTTTGCAGAAGTGGGCATTAAGTGTGTGTCACTTACCTGGTGAAACCTTTCTGATGGCTTTCACTTGGAAAGATTGTCACATTCGGGTGTGGGAGAGAAACAGCACACCGATAGGAGGGAAAGGGGAGAGGGAATAAGGCCTGGAAACTATGGAAATGGAGCTGGAAACCACCTTGTAAAACCCTAAACAAAGTCCTGACTAACTACCAGTATGAACAGACCCCAGAGTTAGGTGATTTCATACACAGGAGTACCTAATGTCCTAACTCAACCTATAGGACCTTGGTACTATTGTCAGGACTGAGACAACCTGTTGCTCCAAGAGGACGGACGAATAGGAGTTTCCATCAGGCATTAATACAAATAACAGGGAAATGCAACACCCAGAACTCAAACAAAATACAAAAAGGGAAAGGAAAGAATTATCTTCAAAGGAGCAATGGAAACACGTGGAACTCCGCCGAGATCCACACACCAGCAGTCCAACACTCAAACTGAAGCTATAAACTGCACAGCATAGTGGGAGAAGCAGCTATAAAAAAGGAAGGTTAAATGACCACATTAGCGACAACTGAGGCAAGGCCTGTGGCCATTACCAGAAACAACACAGACACCTATTGATCCACAAGGAAAACCTGTCAGATCAAACAACGCATTGCTAGTCTCACTGATCTCCTGTCACCTGTCGCAGGAATGTCCATGACAAAGATATGCCAAACCTCACTGGCACTTTGCTGCCTCTTCAGTTTAAAGCATCTCAATCACATCTTAGCTGCATAGTTGATGTACTGTAGTGCAGCCAGAAAAGTTGAATGTAACCTGTTTATTTCTAGTATTTTTCCATATTTCTTTTGGTTTCTTTTATATATGGATTTTCTCTTTCTACAGTATGTTTGCTGAGTGGGTTGGCTTTTGCTGTTGTCAAATAAGTGCTGTACTGTGTGCTATGTGCCAATCAGATGTTTCTCACTTGCTCCTACTCCTCAGACCTTCTGAGGGAGAAATACTTCTGCAGCATCTCCCCCTCTTCCCCCTCCTTCTCTCCTCATTGTATCCTACTAAACTGGTTTTATATAGAAGTTTCCCTTTTCTCCTCCATTTGTTCTGTACACTGTATGATCAACACCAATCATGACATCTATGAGGTAAAGTAGAGTGATGCATCTCCCTCTACCTTCTGATCGAAGACCCACCGTGAAATCATGGGGCTCTGATTGGTTACTATGGCAGCCTTGATGCTTTTAAAGCTTCTCATGGCTGCCTTGGTAACCTCGCTGCTGTGCTGTGCACGAGACAAAGCTCAGCAAGGAGCATGTCAAAATGCTATCCACCCTAATATATCTGTCACAAGTGATAAACGAGCATGCTTGGCCGAGTACCGGTTCGGCTCGAGCATCGCTATGCTCGGCACATGGCGGTACTCGGCTGAGTACTGCATGTGCTCAAGTGAAATGCTCGAGTCTCTGCCCCACACGTTTTGCGGGTTCTAAGCAGCTAATTAAGGTGCAGGTAAGTACTGCCCTCACTGTGATGCCAGTAGCCATGTTAGCTTCTGACAATACAGTAATTGGCTGGCCGGAACGCTTCATCGGAGCTTATATAGCATCCGATGACGCATGTTCGGCTCAGATGTAGTCAGGGAGAGCATCGGGTAGGAAGGGAAAGACAGAGCACAGAGTGAATTTCAGCGATTATGGACCGAGCTCATTTTCACCTTAAGGACCAGGACATTTTTTGCAAATCTGACCAGTGCCACTTTATGTGTGAATAACTTTAAAATACTTTTATTTATCCAGGCCATTCTGAGATTTGCAATTTTCCAAGTTTCAATTTCTCTACTTCTATAATACATAGTAATGCCGCCAAAAAAAGGTAATTTATTAATTTACATTCCCCATATGTCTACATCATGTTTAGATCATTTTGGGAATGCCATTTTATTTTTTGGGGATGTTACAAGCTGGGGTGGATTGGTGCATGATAGGCCCGGGGCTGTCTACCCAGAGGAGCTGTCAAAAATGAAAGGTGAAATCTGTTGCTATGGTGCCGCTCTGTGGTCTCCTCATGCTGCCGCTACCTTCTGACTCTGTCATTGTGCTACTCTGTGGTCTCATCATGCTGCTGCCACCTCCAGACTCTGTCATTTCGCCGCTCTGTGGTCTCCTCATGCCGCTGCCACCTACAGACTAGGTCATTGTGCCACTCGGTGGCCTCCTCATACTGCCACCACCTCCAGACTCTGTCATTGTGCCACTCTGTGACCTACTCATTCTGCCGCCACCTCCAGGCTCTGTCATTGTGCCGCTCTGTGGTCACCTCATGCTGCTGCCACCTCCAGACTCGATCATTGTGCCACTCTCTGGCCTACTCATGCTGCCGCCACCTCCAGACCCTGTCATTGGGCCACTCTGTGGTCTCCTCATGCTGCTTTCACCTCAACACTATGTCATAGGTCCACTCTGTGGACTTCTCAGGCTGTTCCCTCCCTCTCCACTTCATGACTGGTCCACTATTTTGCCTGGCTGACATCATCATTTATTTGACACTTCTTCTCAGGGCCGCCATCAGGGGGGTACAGCCAATACCCCAGTAAGGGGCCCAGACCCCAGGGGGGGGGGGCCCGGCCAGTCCCGAACTTTTTTTTTGTCACCAGGCAGTCAGTGCGCAATCGCAATGTGTACATACTGCGTGCGGGCCGGCCGTGCACAAGTACGAGAAGTCATCACATGATAAGAGAGAGGCAGGAGGCGATCTACAGGCCAGCTACTCCTACTTACGTTACGTCACGCGGGGAGGAGGGGCCCGGCAGCAGCCGGAGTTACAGTGTGGAGGGAAGGGGCGGGCCATGGTGTACTGTGCGGCGCAGAGGCCCGTCGTCGTCGTGACAGGCATCATGACTTGCTGTAGATGGAGCTGTATAGCCCACAGACCGGTCATGGTATCTCTGCTGGCTGACCTCTGTCCACTGCACAGAGCCTCTGCCCCTCCAATTATAATGTGAAGAATGTACAAATAGTAAAGAACAACACAGAGATTGTCACTGCTGCTATTAGAGTTCTCCCTCTCCCACGGGGGAGCCGCTGCTAGGTATTAGGCTAGTTTCACACTTTCAGCAGGACGGATCCGACAGGCTGTTCACCCTGTCAGTTCCATCCTGCCGTTATTTCGCTGTGCCCCCAGGCTGCTGCTCCGTCCACATTGCATTTAATGGGGGCGGAGTTACGGCGCAGCGCGCCAGGGCACAGTAAGAGGACACCGGACTAAAACTATGACATGTCCGACTTTTTAGTCCTGCATTCCTCTCCGTGCACTGCTGCGTGGCACCGTAGTCCCGCCCCGGAGGAAGGGGGGGGGACCCTGGCCTTGAGCTGTGTAAGGGGCCCCAAAATTTCTGATGGCAGCCCTGCTTCTTCTGATCTGTCAGAAGGAAGAAAAAACGAGACGCAAAACAGATCCTGCCTGTGTAGCAGCTTTAAGGCCTGTTTGGTTCTATCAGAATTGTCTCATGATTTGGTAGCCTAAAGCAGGAGTGGGTAGAAAACACAGAAGACATGCAAACATTCCATTCACGTGTCATCTCTGTTTTAGATCCACTCTGTTTTTTTTTTTTGCCTTCAGCAATGCTGATGGATTATTGAGCAAATACTGACTGAGTGAAGGCGTATGCTCCACAGACAGGATCAGTTTTTTCTGGGTAATTGTTCTGATGGATCAGAGAATGGGGAAAATTAATCAGTGATGTCAACACAAACTTACTGCTGACACCCTCTCGAATCTGTCGGGGGGGCTCTACTTGTAAAAGCGTCTAATAGAACAGGTTCTGTAGACATCTTTGTGTAATTTGCTTACGAGGGTGTAAAATGAGTGCGCTTCTTCTTGACGCTAACATCTACCTGTAAGGCTGAGTTGATATGTCAGTTATTTGGTTTTGGCCCCGTGACCGTCCAAATAAGTGAAGTATGCAGTGATTCTAAGAACAACGCCTGTCATCTGCATGTCATACGGACTCACAGTACTATTTTACTGCTATTTCAAAGCAGACTCCCTGTGAGTGTTACTGCAAGGCACAGTGTTCTACACCACTATAAAGTCTCTCAGCAGCCAGGAAATAGCTGTCCTTTAACGTAATTCGCTACGAAGCAGCGAATCAAATTTTTTAAAATTTGCTCATCTCTAGTCAACACATGCAGCGTCACCATAAAGTGGCCTGGGAAAACAGTGGCTCTGATGTGGTTGTCCTGCCTGCTGCAGCAACTGCTGCATCACCCAGTGGCACGCACCAAATTTCATGCAGTCAAGGCTCCACTACCTCAGCCGAAGGGAGCTGTCTGTCCATCCCATTATCTGCTGATCCTCCTCCTCCTTCTCCTTGTCAGTCAGTCCATCAGCAATCGATCACCAAAGCGATTGCCAAGAGACAACAGTATGCGTGCACTCATCCAATGGTGCAGAAGCTGAACGTGCACCTGGCCGAGTTGCTGGTGCTGCAATCCTTCCCTTTCTAAGTGATGGACTGTGCAAATTTCAGAGAACTAATGGCTTGTGCCGAGCCGAGGTGGAGAGTCCCAAGCCATCATTTGTTTGCCAAAAAGGCAGTACCAGCCCTGCACACATATGTAAAACAGAAGGTGGGCCAGTCCTTGAGCCTGTCGGTGTCTGCTAAAGTGCACGTCAGTGCCGACATGTGGAGCTATAACTACGGTTATAGACAATATATGTCCCTTACGGCCCACTGGTTAAATGTAGTTGATGCCCAGCCACACCAGCAACTTGGCCAGGTGATGCCGCTTTCGCCTCCACGTTCTCACACCATTGGTCCAGAGACTATGTCCGCCTCTGCCTCCTCATCCTCCACCATGTCCTCAGCCTGACCTTTGTGATGATGAATAAGGTGTGGATCAACCAGGATTTTCAAACACCAATGACCGATGCATCAGATTAGATTATCCATGGTGCCACACCAACAGTTTGACAAAGGAGACCTGTTTTTTCTGGCTACCTGCTTCAGCTACTGCCAGGTGCTCCTATAGCCACCCACCATCTTCATCTGGTACTGGTATTGCCCTCCACCTTCCCACTATGTCACTGCGCCACTCTGTGGTCCTCTCATTCTGCTGCCACTTTACCACTCTGTGGTCTCCTCATGCTTCTGCCACATCACTAGTCTGTGGTCTCCTCATACTGCTGCCACCTCAACACTATATCACTTGGCCACTCTGTGGTCTCCTCATGCTGCTGGCACTTCACCACTCTGTGGTCTCCTAATGTTGCTGCCACTTCCCAACTCTGTGGTCTCCTCATGCTGCTGCCACATCATAATTCTGTGGAATCCTTATGCTGCTGCTACCTCAACGCTATGTCAAAAGGCCACTCTGTGGTCTCCTCATGCTGCTGGCACTTCACCACTCAGTGGTCTCCTAATGCTGCTGCCACATCGCCACTCTGTGGTCTCATGCTACTGCTACATCATCCTCTGTGATCTCCTCATGCTGCTGCTACCGCAACACTATGTCACTGGGCCACTTTTTGGTCTCCTAATGCTGATGTCTCTTCACCACTCTGTGGTCTCCTTATGCTGCTGCTACCTCAACACTACGTCACTGGGCCACTCTGTGGTCTCCTCATGCTGCTGCCATTTCACCAACCTGTGGTCTCCTGTGGTGTTGCATTTATGTAACGAGATAAATGTTAGTGCTGTATTTATGTAATAAGCTGGTGCAAGAGTTCAGCTTGGGCCCCCCTCCTCTTCCCTTAGCGCTTTGTGGCAAGGGTCAGGGGTGTACCTAGCCTGTCTGCTGCCTGGAGGAAAAAATTTAAACGTTCTCCCCTCCATGCCAAATTCTCAACCTAACCCATTCCCTTCAGTATTACTGTTAAAGGGGTTGTCCTCTTTTTACTACCGATGACCTATTATCAGGATAGGTCATCAATATCAGATCAGCATCCTCGATGATCAGCTGTTTGAAGAGAAGGCAGCGTTCATATGAGAGCTGCTTTCTCTGCTCTGTTTACCTTCTCACCGCAACAATTGCGGAGGTGAGCATGTAAACTGAGCAGAGAAGGCAGCTCTCATCTAAAAAAATAAAGCAGACAACCCCTTAAAAGACATACAGTTGCAAGAAAAAGTATGTGAAGTTTTTGGAATGATATGGATTTCTGCACAAATTGGTCATAAAATGTGATCTGATATTCATCTAATTCACAACAATAGACAATCACATTCTGCTTAAACTAAGAATACACAAATAATTAAATGTTACCATGTTTTTATTGAACACACCATGTAAACATTCACAGTGCAGGTGGAAAAAGTATGTGAACCCTTGGATTAAATAACTGGTTGAACCTCCTTTGGCAGCAATCAACCAAACGTTTCCTGTAGTTGTAGATCAGATGTGCAGTTTGTGCACAACGGTCAGGAGAAATTTTTGACCATTACTCATTACAGAACTGTTTCAGTTCAGCAATATTATTGGAATGTCTTGTGTGAATCGCTTTATTGAGGTAATGCCACAGCATCTCAATCGGGTTGAGGTCAAGACTCTGACTGGGCCACTCCAAAAGGTGTATTTTCTTCTGTTTAAGCCATTCTGTTGTTAATTTACTTCTAAGCTTTTGGTCGGTGTCCTGTTGCAACATCCATCTTCTGTTGAGCTTCAGCTGGTGGACAGATGGCCTTAAATTCTCCTGAAAAATGTCTTGATAAACTTGGGAATTAATTTTTCCTTTGATTACAGCAATCCGTCCAGGCCCTGATGCAGAAAAGCGGCCCCAAACCATGATGCCCACACCACCATACCTCACAGTTGGAATATGGTTTTGATGTTGGTGTGCTGTGCCTCTTTTTCTCCTCACATAGTGTTGTGTGTTTCTTCCAAACAACTCAAATTTGGTTTCTTCTGTCCACAGAATATTTTGCCAGTACTGCTGTGGAACATCCAGGTGCTCTTGTGCAAACTTTAAACGACCAGCAATGTTTTTTTTTGGACAGCAGTGGCTTTCTCCATGGTATCCTCCCTAGAAAACAATTCTTGCTTAGTGTTTTATGTATTGTAGATTCGCTAACAGGAATGTTAGCATATGACTTTTGTAAGTCTTTAGCTGGCACTCTAGGTTTCTTCTTCACTTCATTGAGCAGTCTGCGCTGTGTTCTTGCAGTCATCTTTACAGTACCGCCACTCCTAGGGAGAGTAGCAGCAGTGCTGAACTTTCTCCATTTATAGACAATTTGTCTTACCGTGGACTGATGATCAGCCAAGTATTTGGAGATACTTTTATAACCCTTTCCAGCTTTATGCAAGTCAACAATACTTAATCGTAGGTCTTCTGAGAGCTCTTTTGTGCGAGGCATCATTAACATGAGGCAATGCTTCTTGGGAGAAGCAAACCCAGAACTGGTGTGTGTTTTTTATAGGGCAGGGCAGCTGTAACCAACACCTCCAATCTCATCTCATTGATTGGACACCTCACTCAAATTAGCTCTTGGAGATGTCATTAGTCTAGGGGCTCAAATACTTTTTACACCTGCACTGTGAATGTTTACATGGTGTGTTCAATAAAAACATGGTAACATTTAATTCTTTGTGTGTTATTAGTTTAAGCAGACTGTGATTGTCTATTGTTGTGACTTAGATGAAGATCAGATCACATTTTATTACCATTTTGTGCAGAAATCCATATAATTCCAAAGGGTTCATATACTTTTTCTTGCAACTATACTTGGAAAACATTACATACAGCACTACAGAACATATAGGGTAATACAGCGCACACAACTCTTACATCCAGTGACCTCCCCTCTGATGTAGATATTCTGTTTCCTCATCTTCTCCTTTCAGACTAGACCACCATGGTGACTTCTTTCAGCCATGTCTTGTCTCTGCAGAGTTTAACATCTTAGTTTCCTACTTTTCCATCATCCTCCCACCTTCTCAACACCCCATTCTGCCAACCCCAGTAGAAAAAATACATTCTTACCTTTCAGATCAGAACCCCATATCAGGCCTCAGATGAGACCAAATCCCTATCTCAGACCAAACCCCCATTAGACCTCCATGTCAGCAACCCCCATCTCAGACCTCAAACCAGACCCCCATTAGACCTTTCAGACCCCCATGTATCAGACCTCAGATCAGTCCCCCATGTCAGACCCCTCCAATATCAGACCTCAGATAAGACCACGATTAGACTTCCAAACCCCCATTAACCTCTCAGACCTCCATATCAGACCTCAGACCAAACCCCAATTAGACCTCCAGACACCCATTGGACCTCCAGACCCCCACATCAGACCTCCAGACCCCCATATCAGATCTCAGACAAGACCCCCAGACCCCCAATAAAACCTCCATTAGACTTCCAGACCCCCAATCAGACCCCCATTGGACTTCCAGACCCCCATATCAGACCCCCACTAGACCTCCAAACCCTCAATCAGACCCCCATTACACCTTCAGACCCCTAATCAGACCCACATTAGATGATCAGACCCCCATATCAGACCCCCATATCAGACCGCCATTAGACCTCCAAACCCCCATTAGACCTCTAAGATGCCCCATATCATACCTCAGATCAGACTTCAAAATAAATGAATTAACTTACCGCTCCTGCTGCCACTCTCCAGGTCCGGCGGTCTCCCTGCTCTCTTCTCTTCTTGGGGCCCGCGCTGCACACTCACCTAACTGCCTGCAACGTCAGGTCACAGTGTGCTCTGAACGAGCTGATGCTGTAGGCAGCCAGGACACAGCAGCGCGGGCCCCAGGAAGAGCAAGCAGGGTGGAGGTGTAAGTACGGTGCTCACAGCGCTTCACTCCTCTGACATACTATTGAGCGCTCACTAGCATTCCATTTATAAGATGCAGTGCATCTTATAAAGGGAAATATACAGCACCACTGGCAAGGGGGGCCCGGTCGCATCTGCTGAAACCCCTATAGCTACGCCAGTAGCTATTATATTGCCTAATACCTCAAGCATTATAATTCACAAATTCAGCTTTCAGAAACAGTGTTTGAAATATAAGCATACCTATGCCATTATGAATCACAGTCACTGTCACATAATTGTGAATTTTCTTGGGGGGCGTTAATAAAACATAATTTGCAGCTGATATTGACAAAAATAAATTTGCCAATAATCAATGCAGTATCTCTACATTCTGTTGCTTTGTGGACTTCTGAATTGCTTAAATGTTAAAGGGGTTATGAAAGCAAATCTCACTTCAAATATGATCCTCATGATAAAACTCTCATTATCTAGAGGACTCCTCTCTTCCCTTTCTGTGGGTGGGCAGCAGGTCAGTAACCCCTTAGTGACCACCAATACACCTTTTTATGGCAGCTCAGTTTAAGTAATGCACTCCTGTGTAGTGTTGAGCGAACAGTTCGAGCATAGTTCGGGTTCGTACCGAATTTTGGGGTGTTCGAGACACGGACCCGGACCCGAACATTTTTAAAACAGTTCGGGTTCGGTCCGTTGTTCGGCGATTTCTTCCCGCTTTCTGAAGGACTTCACAGCAGCCAATCAGCTAGCGTTTTACTTCTTGCCTTAAGAAGCCATCACAGCCATGCCTACTAATGGCATGGCTGTGATTGGCCAAGTACAGCATGTGACCCAGCCTCTATTTAAGCTGGAGTCACGTAGCGCCGCACGTCACACTGCTCTGATTAGTGTAGGGAGAGGACGCAGCTTCTGTAAGGGCGAGATTAGGCAGGGAGAAGTCAGCAAAAAGACCTAATGAAGTGATCGATATACAGCTGTGAATGATTCAACTTCTGCTAGTTAATTGCTCACTGGTTTTTAGGCTGCACAGAGTGTTTTTCTGTCACTTTTTTATGGGGTGATCTGTGGCCATTTTGTGACTTGTGGTGCACCAGAACAAGCTGCCACCAAGTACATCAATCCATCAATACTAGTTTTTTTTTGCTATATCCTACATCAGGGGCTTGGCTGTGCTTATTGTCACCCCTAGAAACTCAGGATAGCAATTTCTATATTTTATTAGGGGGTTAAATTCAATTGCCAAAATACCAATCCCCTACATCTGGTGTTTCAGCTTTGGCTAGCCAAGTGTAATACTAAAAAAGTGCATTTAAGGGAGGCTTTTTGGATCTTCCGCTTAAATACTCGCATGCCATCAGGTTTGAATCTGAAAAAAGAACTGATGTACATTTATCAATAGCTCTTAAGTGTTATTTGTGTATCTCTGAACATGTTTTTGGATTTTCTCTGTTATTTCCCATTTTTGTATGTAAGTGCAATTCACACAATGCATTTTTTGAACCGGAGTACACATCGTGATACCAACATGATTTTTCCTGGATCACATAGAGTTAAATTTAGTGAGCTCCGGTCATCACTGACATATGTGTATGCACCTTTGATTATTTTAATTAGTAACAGCCAGTGCCAGTCTCTGTGACCAATAGCAATTGAATCTCCCCACAAAGGTCAAACGGGGTGGGTTTTTCTTTGTCTCATAAAAGGTCCGCACACAGAGTGACACATTGTAACGACTAAGGACGTACAGTCCGAAACGCGTCAACGTTTTATCGCATCTGTAATGGATTCTGTCTGTGTATGAACACGTACTAATAAAGAAGGAACCTGATTTTACTCTACACAGCCGTGCCGGAGCCATTCTGTTTGTTTTTCTCGGATTACTACTCCAGGGACTCGCCCTAGGCTTGAAGGCACACGGGGAAAACTAGGCTGTCAAGGTGAGCTGGATACAACATGTTTTACCAAGTGTAATACTGTCTGCTGGCTGGCAAAGGATAGATTATTTTCTGTGGTGAAATTCAATTGCCAAAATAGCAATCCCCTAAATCTGGTGTCCCAGCAGTGGCTGGCAAAGTATAATAGTGTCCGGCAAAACATATATTTTGTCCTGGGGTGAAATTCAATTGCCAAAATAGCAATACCCTGAATCAGTGGTTTCAGCTGTGGCTGGCCAAGTTTCATAGTGTCCTGCAAAGGATATATTTTTTTCTGGGGTGAAATTCAATTGCCAAAATAGCAATACCCTGAATCTGGTGTTCCAGCAGTTGCAGGCCTAGTTTAAATCTGTCTGTAACAGGGTATATTTTGTTCTGGGGTGAAATTCAATAGCCAAAATAGCAATACCATAAATCTGGTGTCGCAGCAGTGGCTGGCAAAGTATAATAGTGTCCTGCAAAACATATATTTTGTTCTGGGGTGAAATTCAATTGCCAAAATAGCAATACCTTAAATCTTGTGTCCCAGCAAGGGAATCCACCTAGCCCTTCCCCAGTGGTGGAAGACATAGAATGCACTGATGCACAACCACTGATGTTTCCTGATGATGAGGACATGGGAATACCACCTCATCGGAGTCCGCACGTCTCTGATGATGACGAAACACAGGTGCCAACTGCTGCGTGTTTCTGCAGTGTGCAGACCGAACAGGAGGTCAGGGAGGAAGACTGTGTGGAAGACGATGCAGGGGACAATGAGGTCCTAGACCCCAAATAGAATGAAGGTCGTGCCACTAACTTTCATAGTTCAGAGGAAGAGGCAGTGGTGAGACCAAGCCAACAGCGTAGCAAAAGAGGGAGCAGGGGGCAAAAGCAGAACAGCCGCCGCCAAGAGACTTCGCCTGCTACTGGCCACCACTACCAGGGACCGAGCACCCCAAAGGCAGCTTCAAGGATTTCCCTGGCATGGCACTTCTTTCAACAATGTGCTGATGACAAGACCCGAGTGGTTTGCACGCTGTGCCATCAGATCCTGAAGCGAGGCATTAACGTTTTGAACCTTAGCACAACCTGCATGACCAGGCATCTACATGCAAAGCATGAACTGCAGGGGAGTAAACACCTTAAAAGCAAGGAACTCACTCAGGCTCCCCCTGCTCCCTCTTCTGCTGCTGCCTCGGCCTCTTCCTCCGCCTCGGGAGGAATGTTGGCACCTGCAGCCCACCAAACAGAGGATGTGCCACCAACACCACCACTTGCTTCACTAAGCATCTCTACCATATCACACGGCAGCGTTCAGCTCTCCATCTCACCAACTTTGGAGAGAAAGCGAAAATTCCCATCTAGCCACCCTCAAGCCCTGGGCCTGAATGCCAGCATTTCTAAACTCCTGGCCTTTGAAATGCTGTCATTCAGGCTGGTGGACACAGACAGCTTCAAACAGCTGATGGCGATGGCTGTCCCACAGTATGTTGTTCCCAGCTGCCACTACTTCTCCAAGACAGCCGTGCCTTCCCTGCACAACCACGTATCCGATAAAATCAAGTGTGCACTGTGCAACGCCTTCTGTGGCAAGGTCCACCTAACCACAGATATGTTGACCAGTAAGCACAGCCAGGGACGCTATATCTCCCTAACTGCACACTGGTTAAATGTAGTGGCGGCTGGGCCCCAGGCGGAGAGTTCCTTGGCGCACGTCCTTCCGCCGCCAAGAATCGCAGGGCAATATTCTTTTGCTTCCTGTAGCCTCCTCCTCCTACTCAGCTTCCTCCTCCTCTGCTTCCACCAGCTCATCCAGTCAGCCACAGACCTTCACCACCAACTTCAGCACAGCCCGGGGTAAATGTCAGCAGGCCATTCTGAAACTCATGTGTTTGGGGGACAGGACCCACACCGCGCAGGAGTTGTGGCAGGGTATTGAACAACAGACTGACGAGTGGTTTCTGCCAGTGGGCCTCAAGCCCGGCCTGGTGGTGTGCAATAATTGGCAAAATCTCGTCGCAGCTCTGGGACTAGCCGGTTTGACGCACATCCCATGCCTGGCGCATGTGTTGAATTTGGTGGTGCAGAAGCTCATTCACAACTACCCCGACATGTCAGAGCTGCTGCATAAAGTGCGGGCCGTCTGTGCGCGCTTCCGGCGTTCACATCCTGCCGCCGCTCGCCTGTCTGCGCTACAGCCTAACTTCGGCCTTCCCGCTCACCAGCTCATATGCGACGTGCCCACCAGGTGGAACTCCACCTTGCACGTGCTGGAGAGACTGTGCGAGCATAGTGGAGTTTCAGCTGCAGCATGCACGCATCAGTCGCACTGCGGAACGGCACGACTTCACCACCAATGATTGGGCCTCCATGCGAGACCTGTGTGCCCTGTTGCGCTGTTTCAAGTACTCCACCAACATGGCCAGTGGCGATGACACCGTTATCAGCGTTACAACATACCACTTCTATGTCTCCTTGAGAAAAAGCTTAGGGCGATGATGGAAGAGGAGGTGGCCCAGGAGGAGGAGGAGGAGGAGGATGAGGGGTCATTTTTAGCACTTTCAGGCCAGTCTCTTAAAAGTGGCTCAGAGGAAGATTTTTTGCAACAGCAGAGGCCAGGTAAAAATGTGGCCAGCCAGGGCCCACTACTGGAGGACGAGGAGGATGAGGAGGAGGTGGAGGAGGATGAGGATGAAGCAGGTTCACAGCAGGGTGGCACCCAACACAGCTCAGGCCCATCACTGGTGCGTGGTTGGGGGGATACGGAGGACGATGAAGATACGCCTCCCACAGAGGACAGCTTGTCCTTACCTCTGGGGAGCCTGGCACACATGAGCGACTACATGCTGCAGTGCCTGCGCAACGACAGCAGAGTTGCCCACATTTTAACGTGTGCGGACTACTGGGTTGCTACCCTGCTGGATCCCCGGTGCAAAGACAATGTGCCCACCTTACTTCCTGCACTGGAGCGTGATAGGAAGATGCGCGTGATGATGGAAGATGATGTGGCACAGGAGAAAGAGGAGGAGGGATCATTTCCACGGTTATCAGGCCAGTCATTCACAAGTGGCTCGGAGGGTGGGTTCCTGCACCAACAGAGGCCAGGGCACAATTGTCCAGCCAGGGCACTGTTCTGGAGGATGAGGAGGAGGAGGAACCGTGTTCACAGCAGGGTGTCACCCAAAGCAGCTCATGGGCATCACTGGAGCGTGGCTGGGGAGGATACAGAGGACACAGACGATACACCTCCCACAGAGGACAGCTTGTCGTAGCTTCTGGGCAGCCTGGCACACATGAGCGAATACATGCTGCAGTGCCTGCACATGACCGCTGAGTTGCCCACATTCTAACCAGTGCTGATTACTGAGTGGCCACCCTGCTGGGTCCCCTCTACAAGGACAATGTGCCATCCTTAATTACGTCACTGGAGCATGATCAGAAGATGCTTGAGTACAAGCGCACACTGGTAGACACGCTCCTGAGATCATTCCCAAATGTCACAGGGGAACAGGTGGAAGCCCAAGGCGAAGGCAGAGGAGGAGCGAGAGGTCGCCAACGCAGCTGTGTCACGGCCAGCTCCTCTGAGGGCAGGGTTAGCATGGCAGAAATGTGGAAAAGTTTTGTCTCCACGCCACAGCTAACTGCACGATACTGATACGGAACATGTTAGAAGGAGGCAGCATTTCACTAACATGGTTAAACAGTACGTGTGCACACCCCTCCACGTACTGACCTTAAGTGAGGAAAATTGGCTTCTGCCTCACAGGGGTTTTTTGCCTTCCTCTGGATCAACTTGTAGGAAACAGGCCGAACTGGATGGACAAATGTCTTTTTTCGGTCTTATATACTATGTTACTATGTTACTATGGTTCGGCCCCATTCAACTTCTGGGTCTCCAAATTGCCCACGTGGCCAGAGTTAGCATTTTATGCCTTGGAAGTGCTGGCCTGCCCGGCGGCCAGCATTTTGTCTGAACGTGTATTCAGCATGGAAGGGGGCGTCATTACTGACAAACGCAGCCACCACTCCACAGCCAACGTGGACAAGTTGACGTTCATAAAAATGAACCAGGCATGGATCCCACAGGACCTGTCCCTCCCTTGTGCAGAATAGACATATATAACTGCCTCCCCCTCAACCATGTATTCTTGTACTCCGGGGCACTTCTTTATTGAATCCTCATTTTTTTTACTTTACCATGATCCTGCGGTGCAACTCAAAGTTGAATGAACCTCTCCTCAATCTGGGCGCCGGGGCCTAAATAACTGAAAGTGGCCTGTTACAATGGTGGGTGACATGAAGCCTGAACCTCTGCCATGCGACCTCTCTCCTCTGTCTGGGTGCTGGGGCCTAAATAACTGAAAGTGGCCTTCTCCAGTGGTGGGTGATATGACGCATGATTCTCTGCTGTGGGACCTCTCTCCTCTGTCTGGGTGCTGGGGCCTAATAACTGAAAGTGGCCTTCTCCAGTGGTGGGTGTTTTGACGCATGATTCCTTGCTGTGGGACCTCTCTCCTCTGTCTGGGTGATCGGGTCTAAATAACTGAAAGTGGCCTTCTCCAGTGGTGGGTGATGTGACGCATGATTCCTTGCTGTGGGACCACTCTCCTCTGTCTGGGTGCTGGGGCCAAAATAACTCAAAGTGACCTTTTCCAGTGGTGGGTGGTATGACGCCTTATTCCTTGCTGTGGGACCTCTCTCCTCTGTCTGGGTGCTGGGGCCTAAATAACTGAAAAGTGGCCTTCTCCAGTGGTGGGTGATATGACGCATGATTCTCTGCTGTTGGACCTCTCTCCTCTGTCTGGGTGCTGGGGCCTAAATAACTGAAAGTGGCCTTCTCCAGTGGTGGGTGATATGACGCCTTATTCCTTGCTGTGGGACCACTCTCTTATGTCTGGGTGCTGGGGCCTAAATAACCTAAAATGACCTTCTCCAGTGGTGGGTGATATGACGCCTTATTCCTTGCTGTGGGACCTCTCTCCTCTGTCTGGGTGCTGGGGCCTAAATAACTGAAAGTGGCCTTCTCCAGTGCTGGGTGATATGACGCATGATTCCTTGCTGTGGGACCTCTCTCCTCTGTCTGGGTGCTGGGGCCTAAATAACTCAAAGTGACCTTCTTCAGTGGTCGGTGATATGACGCCTTATTCCTTGCTGTGGGACCTCTTTCCTCTGTCTGGGTGCTGGGGCCTAAATAACTGAAAGTGGCCTTCTCCAATGGTGGGAGATATGACGCCTTATTCCTTGCTGTTGAACCTCTCTCCTCTGTCTGGGTGCTGGGGCCTAAATAACTGAAAGTGGCCTTCTCCAGTGCTGGGTGATATGACGCATGATTCCTTGCTGTGGGACCTCTCTCCTCTGTCTGGGTTCTGGGGCCGAAATAACAGAAAGTGACCTTCTCCATTGGTGGGTGACTTAAAACCTGATTCTCTGCTATGGGACCTCTCTCCAATTGATATTGGTTAAGTTTTATTTATTTTATTTTAATTCATTTCCCTATCCACATTTGTTTGCAGGGCATTTACCTACATTTTGCTGCCTTTTGCAGCCCTCTAGCCCTTTCCTGGACTATTTTACAGCCTTTTTAGTGCCCTAAAGTTCGGGTCCCCATTGACTTCAATGGGGTTCGGGATAAAGTTCGGGTCGAGTTCGGATCCCGAACCCGAACATTTTCGGGAAGTTCGGCCGAACTTCTCGAACCTGAACATCCAGGTCGTGTTCGCTCAACTCTACTCCTGTGCAGTGGTGCACATACCAGCAGATTGACAAATCCGGGCTGTTTATCCCCCTTACATGCCATGGGCAATGGTGCCCGCCACATGTAAATGGTTTCAGAGGGAGTGGACTCCTTCTGTCTCCCATTGGCACCCTGCAAATAAGATTGTGGGGTGCCGATGTCACTGCCGGCAGGCCAGGGCCTAGTGAAGGCCCCAGGTATGTCTCTAGCACTGACATTAAAATGCAATGCACTATAGAAATAGTGCATTGTATTTTAGAAGAAATCAAAATATTTCCTATTATAGTCTCCTTGTGGAACTATAAAGTGGTTAAAAAGTACAAAAAAAATAACATTTATTAAATTTAGAAAATTCCAATAAAGTATGCTTTATTTCAATTGAATATTATGTTATTTATGCCAAAAATTTATGTATAATGTAAAAATAGTAAATAAAAGTTAATCAGTAAGTTATGTATACCCCAAAATGGCTCAGTTAAAAACTTCAACTTGTCCTGCAGAAAACAAGCCCTCATATGGCTACATAGATGAAAACCTAAAAACGTTATAGCTCTTGGAAGGCAACAATGAAAAAATGAAAAGAAAAATAAATGCTTGGTGTGTAAGGCCCAATACAGGCTGGTCATTCATTAAAGGGTAAAGCACCTACAACCCCAGGAGTGGATGGCAATCAGCTTTTGTTAACTCCTTCCTCCACTGGATAGAACACACACAGCGCCAGATATTTCTAGTAATAAATAGTATTATGATATGCAATGAAATTTCCTTTTTCTATTCTCTTGATAAGGGTTTCTCAATTCCGGTCCTCAGGACCCACCTACCGGACAGGATTTGAGTGTATCCCACAGAATGAATACCTGTGGTAAGTCCTGATGCATGGAGACAAATTATATCACCTGCTCAATACTAAGGAAATCCTGAAAACATGACTGGAAGTTGGGTCCCGAGGACCAGAGTTGAGAAACCCTGCTCTAGATAGAGATATAGCTATGTCTATGAATTTAGATGTAGGGATGAATGAATGAAAGGTGTCTGCGCCGGAGAATGTTGAGAATGTTAGCCCACTAGTGAATGGAAGAGGTGGACCAGAATGTTGGTCACATGAGACACAACAGTACCAAAGTGGAAGATCTAAAGTACAAAAAAAAAAAACTATATTTTTATTGCATGTGTATTTCTATAATGGTTAATTTGAAATGCGACATTTATTGCATATGAAATTTTTTGGTGGGATAACCCTTTTAAACATGGACTTTATAGTCTTCACTGTATGGGGATTTATTTAGACTTTTTTTCTATGATACAATCATAGGGGGACATTTATTATGAATTGTACGCCACTTTTTGGCGTATTAATGTTGCAAATATTTGCCGCTCACACCACTTTTCCCGAAGACGAAAAAAGGGGTCAAGACATGGGCAAGGAAAATCACTTAAATCTACGACCACAAGGGAATTGGCATAGATTTTACTATATCTCACAGCCTTCTGCAGGAAATGCCAAAGTTATGTAGAGGCCTTCTCCTCCATATAACTTTGGCACTTGCATTGGCAGCACAGAGGGACTAATACCAGCGTTTAAATTGTCGGTCTTAATAAATGTCCCCCATAATTCCTATTATTCCTATTATTTTGTGAGTGAATGCACGTTTACCCTTCCTGTGACTTTGAATGACTGTAATACCTATTTGTAGATGGATTTAACAAGAGGATTTGTACCCTGCCAGAACAATATGAAAATAAATAATTTGTATGATCTCGGCCAAATCGCCTTAATATTCCAGTGTGTGTTTAATTATCAAAGCGCCGTTTCTGTTCTACAAACTACATCCCAGTTAACCCATGCAGTGCAGCATGGGGCGTGGAACCGCTTGCACTGTATGTGTAGACTACCTTTGAGAACTTAAACAAATTAACCTGACATCTTAGAATCGATTTCCAAATACAAAATTTTTTGTTCTGCTAATCTACATACAGATGTCCAGAAATAATAAGAGTATAAATCTGTGTATCAGCGGGGAGATTTTTTTGGAATGTTCTCTTGTACGTAGACGCAAGCTGTTAATAGCATGCCCATTTATATTACTATATGAATTACCTTTGAGAGGCATGACGACAGGAGAAAAGGCAAAGTGTCTGTTCTAGCAGATGATGATGTGATTAATTCTGTCGAGAGAATGATTTAAAGTGAAATGAGTTTAACATTGGGAGCAGCCTTTGATTGTTCACCATTCGCACGGCGGTATTTATTGGCCAAGCAAGCCGTCAGAAGGGAAATTATATATTTACCACATGGAAGCACTTTTGTTAACTGCTCATCAGCTCCATTGTGTGAGTATAACCTGATTCAATTCTGTAGAAATAGAGTTGTTTCTGGGGTCGGAGAAGCGGATGAACGAGAAATGGGGGTGCGCAGCTCATGGCATTGTTTTTAATAGAACATGAGAGCTGGGAAATTGAATACATACAATGGAAAGCATTGGTTGCAAATTAGCCTCATACATATACTTCACTTTATTCAGGCAAACCTTCACTGAGTCTCCTTAAAAACTAATATTTGTCCAGAAATATAGAATTAGGTCAAACAGCTACACTCACATAATGAGATAGTGCTGAATGTGGTAGTACTTAAAGGGATTTTATAGGATTAGTAACAAACATGACTACTTCTGTCCCTGGATTGCTTCTGGTGTTGCAGCTCAGTTCCATGAAACTAAAGGTACCACACATAATCATTAGTTGTGCCACAAAAAATATTCTACATTTATCAAACCAGCACCTGGATCTGAATACTTTTGTAATAGCATGTAATTAAAAATGTAATCTAGCCACTGATTTATTCCATAAAATGTACCTGTTTAGCTCCACCTGCTGTTTGTTCTTTTCCTATTTCTCCATCTACCTCACTGAAGTGGTTGCATGTGCTCAGTTTAAAGGGATATTCTGGGTATGTGCTCCTTTCAATAAGGGGTGTGGTCTAGCAGAACAGGTCATGGCTTATTATGAAACAATGTTTGTCAAAATTATGCCACAGTTTTTGGGTGAAAAGTAAGGCAACCAGTAGGCAAAGTCACATAAAAGTGTCAAATGTATCATACAGCATGAGCCACTGTGATACATTTTGCACATCTTTAGACTGTCTAGTCTAAGACTACACAGTGTACATAAGAGTTTTTAATTTTTTTAATTATTGCATTGTACTGATTTTGAGCTGCTCATTTTTTCAGTAGTTTGTTACTAAAAATATGGAACCCTTAGCTGAGATGTAGCAGCCTCTGGATTTTTTTATTTTTTCCATCAGTTGGGGAGCTGACAGGCTCCTTATCTCTGCTCTCTGACATTATAAACACTAATTATAGCTCAGTTCTTATCTTACTGATAAGAATGTGGCTTAAATACAGTGTTTATGACCTTTAGAGATAAGGTTTATTAAATGACCAATACAAAGTGAAAGTGAAAGTACCAGTCATACAGTTAGAAAAGCAGCTAACCTTTTGTGACAGAACGGCTCAATATTGTTAATGAAGGCTAATTGAAAATATGACTTTTAGCCAAAAATGAGTAAAATGCAATCATAAACAAAAATTGCCTCCGAAAGTCACATAGTAACATAGTAACATAGTACATAAGTGTACATGGCCTTTAAATCTAAGTAGTTTTATGCAAGATCCCCTTGCAAAATGCTAAGAATCACAGACCACTGAATGGCATAGATAAGCTGCTGATTAACATAAAGGACTACTGTAATGCTACATATTACTAAAATGAGAATTATACTGTGCCTTCAATTTCATCATTGCTTAGGAATTCTTACAAAATGGCATGTACATACTCCACATAGAGTAATTACAGAGAAGAAAGAGGCTGTCTAATAGAGAGAGACCAATGTACCAAGAGAAGTCTATACAGCAAAACCAAGAAGGATCTTCACAGCATAAGCATTGCACAGTCTACTATATGCAGCTCAGTATTGGATTGTTAATGTGGCTTCTACTATTCTAGGTTATGGGTAGATAGTGAAATTCAATGCCTTAATAAGACAAATGCTGCAGCTAAGAGGTATAGCAATATTATAGAGAATGGCAAAATTGAGCTCAAGTGTTTTAGAGGTCTAACAGTGCGAAACTGAACAACATCATAATTTCTAATCAAGACTTTTGTTGCTCTGTAATTGAACTGACAGTGCTGTGTAAAACACTTTCTGAATTTGATAAATAACATCTGTACTCCAATTCAGTCTTCTTGTGTAGGGATTTAGAAAAATCTTAATGAGCTATTTTCACTGGTAATTTATATGGGCAGGCAAGTACAGTTTGTAAGAAAAGCAGACATTTTTTGTTTCAAGTCATTGGGATTAACACATCAAAGGCATTGCTTGGTATGTGGTAGGAAACTTGGTTGTCTTACATCGTAACATCTGCAATATATAACAGTCTTACATGTACTCACGATTAGACCTGGTAGCAAGCCAGTAAAGATCTAAGCATACATAGTTACATATATTATGTGCCCAGTGTATTTCTGTCACTGGATTTGTCATATTTAAGGGTAAGACCACACAATCAGGTTTACTGATGTAGTTGTAGAAGCCAATACCAGCTGATAATTCAAAATAGAGGAGAACTCATATCTGTCCTCACTCCTTTTATGATCAATTCTTGATTTTTGCTTTCAAAACTGCATCAAGGAACCCTAAAGTGTGGCAATACCATAAGTTGTAACTGCAGCATCAAACAAACAGCACAAAAATAATATTTATGTTAAATGTTAACTGAAAACTACAGTGGTACTTGAAAGTTTGTAAAGTCTTCAGAATTTTCAATATTTCTGTATACATTTAAAGAGGACCTTTCATTGGTCCACAGTTTATGAGGTAAAGCTATGTACATGGAGAGCGGCACCCAGGGATGTCCCTGCACTTACTTGTATCCCTGGGTGCCGCTCCGTTCGTCTTTCAGCCCTCGGGCCGGCGCTCCTGCTGCTCCACTTTGCCTGGGGAAGACTCTCTTCTGCCCTGGCGCTCCTTCTCCCAGGCTGGAGCTGCCAATCGCAGCACTCAGCTCATATCCTGAATATGAGCTGAGCACTGCGATTGGCCAGCGCTCCAGCCCTGGGAGAAGGAGACGCCCAGGGCAGAAGAAGAAGTCTCCGGCCCAGGCAAAATTAGACCAGCAGGAGCGCTGGTACCGGGGGCTACAGAGGACGAACGGAGCAGCACCCAGGGATACAAGTAAGTGCAGGGACATCCCTGGGTGCCGCTCTCCATGTACATAGCTTTACCTCATAAACTGTGGACCAGTGAAAGGTCCTCTTTAACCTTAAAGTATATACAATTTTCACTCAAATCCTAAAAGTAGATAAAAATAACCAGATCAAACAAATGAGTCAAAAATATTAGACTTTTATTAGAGAGGTATTTTATTTATTGAGGAAAATGATCCAATATCACGTCATCTAATTTAAAGTTGAAATTAGAGTTGGGTGTTTTCAATCAGTGGAGGAATCTATGAAAGTCTGAGCTTCACAACATATGTTGGGGGGGAGCGTGAGAGAGGGAGAGAGATTCTTTTTCATTATGGAGAGCCCTAGTATGCTGAGTACATGTGTGCAGTACTGTAGTCCAGGCAATACCCCTTTAGGTTTTTGGGAAAGATATTCATATTAGCTTTCCTAAGTCTATCTGATGCAAGCAGACATTAGATATGGAAATTTGCATATATTTTCCCAAGAAATCAAGAGGAGCGTTGTCTAGCCTACAATAGTCACCATGTATATCAACTCGTCTCCATAATAGAAATAATAAAAATGATACCTACTTAGAGGTTCCCCTCAAGACCTTGCAACTAGAAAAGCTGTTCCCTGCTGCTTGACTCCGATAAAGGGCTTTTGTCCTGAAAGAGCTAGTTGCAGAAGTGAGGCTGGCTTAACTATTTTCATAGTTTTGCAACATCAGCATATTTAAAAGGTTGGAAGGCACTCTTGCAGATCATCTATGTGAAGATAACACAGCACTCATTTAGGTGTTCTTCTTACTGTTTACTTGCTCGCTGTGCAGCATTGAGTGGGTTTAATTATAGCACTGCTGTCTCAATTCACCTCAATGGGACAACTCCTTCCTATTTACCTGAGGATATGTAATCAGTATATAAAAGCAGACAACCCATTTAGGAATGAGCAATTCAATTTCATAATTTTGCCCTCCAAAATAGTATTCAACTAAAAGCAAGACAAGAGAACTAGAACATCCCATGCAGGTTATAGTTTTCTTTTTAGAAGGAGAAGAGAAACAGAATATCTTAAGGGAAATTTGCCTTAAGTGGTTGACTGGCCTTGTGGGGTACTCTTCGGAGAAAATATGAATACCAAGCGACACTACTCCTGGTTTCTGGAGTATATGAAAATCGCATGTCTTAATTCTTCTGACATTAGATAGGATATCTCCTCTTTTCTTTTTTGTCAGGCAAGCTAATTTGCATATATTTGACTTTCTGGGAAAGATATTCAAATTATCTATTCTACCAAAACAGAAAAGAATGCTACTCCTTTTTCATGCCAGCCAAATTAAGATATCCCTCTCTCTCATCACAAAAAATTTGGCTTTATGTGAATCCACACTTTTTGACAATAATCAACAATTACTGGACATTTAGTTGGATTTATTGCTGCACAAGGGGCTCACACCACATACTGAAAGCAAAAGTTCACATACTTTCAGCATCACTGTAGATATATTCATGAACCCAGCCCTATCCCCAAGTCTCCCCACACACTAAATAACAATGGCTTTACTGGGCTTATGAACACTACACTTGTAACAGGGTGAGCAAAGTTACTGCCCCTTTATCAATGCATGCTGTCTTCTAGATGTGCTGTGTTCATGTAATCTGTATGCTGTGTTGTGTTTTGGCCAGTCCAACCTGGGCACCTCGTGTTCCAAGATGTCAGGGTTAAGCAGGTCTCAGTGCACTGTGGTTCCACCATGTCTTTACAAAGTTTCTAGGAGCATAAATCATAGTTTGCTTACTGCCAAGTCAGAGGAGGGGCCAATGTCTGTTTGACATTGATGAGAAGTATAACTGTTGGGTCTGGGCTTGTCCACTGGAGCACCATAGTGGGCTGGAAGTCATGAGTGAGTGATGGTATGTTAGTAAAAAAGCTATGTTTGGGTTTTTACATTTCTTTTTCCAGAGATCTATTGGTCCAACAATACAGAGTGCCATGGTGCTGATGATTAATTCACTGGAAAGGTGTGTGTTTGAAATCTCAGCCCTGAGGGAAACCTGTTCTGAGAATCAATGTGTGTGGTGGACATGGTGTGGGTTGTGTGAAACTTCAGATCTGTTATGAGACAAATCTATGAGGGTTGTATGTGACTTGGGCTCTGGGAGGAGGTACAGATGGATGACAATGGGCAGTGGGAAACTTAAAAAATAATTAGCAGAAGATAGAAGATGATTGGCTTCGCTGTGGACGGTACAGAGGCCTGATTGATCCAGTAATGTGTGTGCTGTTGGAACAGTGGAAGTTAGAGGGAGATGTTCGCCCCTTGGGCTCTTGCTAGTTATCATCAGCTAATAGGAAGTATCCATTCTGTGTAAAAAGTAAAGTTTAAGGTAACCAGTAACAAACTTAAAGGGGTTTATTCATAAAGAATACTTATCTATTTCCAATTGGGGTCCAAACTCTGGGACCCCAATCATCATGAAAACAGAGGTACTGAGCCCGATGTCAATAGAGCAGTAGTGTGCAAATGTGGTCACTGTTCCATTTATTTCGATGCTGCTAATGGAGATAATGCAATTCTCTATCTCTGAAAGTACCATAGAAGAGAATACAATGATGTTCATAAACTTGTACTACTTCTGCATTCACATGGGGACTCAGGGACCTCTATTCTTATGATCATTGGGTGTCCCAATAGTCAACCCTAAGCAATCAGACACATATCCCCTTCCCTGTGTTGTTTGTGAGAAAATCCTTTTAAGTTGATTTGTGTGAAAAATAGTTGAAGGGAATCAGACCACGCTAAACTGCTGGGTCTGGGGAAAGCAGCACAAACATTACCTTTTGTGGAATCAGGAGAAGTGAGGATATGAACTTTTATTCTTCCATCTTCTGCTCCTGCAATTTCCCAGGAGGTAGAGAATTACAGTGAAGTGCCCTCTGCTGTCTGCATTGAGCTGCTTTACTGCCACTCCCCTCTTCTCTTAGTGACAGTTGTAATGGTCTCCAAGCTAGATGCTACAGCTGTCATTTAGTGCAGAGGGAAGGGGCTGTGAAGCAGGAGAGGCTATGAATCAGCTCAATGCAGGGATTGACATTCCACTACCACTGCATTTATAGGATCTGAATCTGGTAGAGTAAAAGCTCATATTCACAATCATCCTGCTGATAAAAGCTCCACAAAAGGTATGTCTATTTTACTCTCTTCTGCCCCAAAGGACCAAACTGTTTTAGTAAAATGTTGAGAGCTCTATATTCTTCAATTACTCTGCTACTCCTCCTAGAAATGTATGAATAAATTGACAACCTTATGTTACCATTTCCCTTGATGTGTGGCTACACATGCTTATACGAAAGGGAGTGCCAATTTATTAATAAATATATATGATGAGTACCAGAGGAATGGCATATCATAGAGATGTAAGAAAAGATGATGCAGAATTGTTTGGATAATTCTTTATATAATAAAAGTGCTATACTTATACTAGTACTATAACAAACATGTCAGGAGAGCTGACAGGTCCTCTTTGAATTCTAAATTGTTTAAGAATTCTGTGATCAGTATCATTTAGCTACCATCCAGCTTATTTGCTTTCCCTAGAATTTACTGCATCCACTAAGCCTATTGTGCCACCAAACGTAAACTGTAACCATCATCATATTGGGGGTCTTTTATCAAATTGGTGTAAAGTAGAACTGGCTTAGTTGCCAGTTTGATAAATGACCCCCATTGTGCGTATTATTATGAACTGTAACCTTCAAGCATAATGTGCCACTTAACATCTTTGTAACCGTCAATAATTTTTCACTGTTATCACAACCTCAACAGCATCTTACAAAGTTCTAGCTACTTTCTTCTGGACTATTAGGCAAGGGCTACACAGCAACACTGGTCAGGGACAGGATCGCTGAGCAGTGGTGATCCCACAGAAATGAATGGGATCCCTGAGGCAGTCGCAAGAAATACAATACAGCTGACAAAGATAGTTGTCAATTACTGATTGGGACTACCTCTTTGACTCCTAAACCCAGAATGAGCAGATATTTAAAGGAGTTGTGCAGGGGTTTTATATTGATGACCTATCCTCAGAATAGTGTCATCAATAGGTAAGATCAGCATGAAGTCTGCTATGAAGTCCAAATAAAGAAAATTATGGGAAATGCTGTTGTTGCCTCTTGATTTTCCGCCTATCCTCAGAATAGGTCATCAATGTAGGTACAGAATAGAATAGGTACATTCGCTGACCGCTTGGATCTGCGGTCATTTGAAAGGCTGTTGCATCCCATTGGAGTTGCTTGCCGTCTTTTGTATGTATGTTATGAAGCGTGAATAAAGAAGATTATAGGAAATGCTGCCGTTGCCTCTTGATCTTCCGTACATTCGCTGACCACTTGGATCTGCGGTCTTTAGCAAGGCTGTCACATCCCATTGGAGTTGCTGGCCGTCTTTTGCATGTATGATATGAAGTCCAAATAAAGAAGATTAAGGGGAAATGCTGCCGTTGCCTCTTGATCTTCCGCCTATCCTCAGAATAGGTCATCAATATCTGATCGGTGGGTGACCAACACCCGGCACTCGAGCTGATCAGCTGTGTTAAGAGGAGATAGCACTAAATGCGACTTCTACTTCCTCTTCATTACACTACACATCATCTCCCTTGCAGTGGCGGCATAGTGTAATTACAAGTACTCACTCATTCAAATGAATGGAGTGAATACTTGTAATTACACTCGCTTCCGAGAAGACGGGCAGTGTAGTGAAAAGCAAGTAGTGCTTGCATGGAATACTGCCTCCTCTTCAAACAACTCATTAGTTGGGGTGCCAGGTGTCGGACTCGTCATCAATGAAACCCATTATACATTTTTTTTTTTTACAATCTTTATTAGAAATAAGGCATACAATAAAAATACAGTTCTTCAGTTAATACATTTCCGTTTTTCTTTATTTTGATTATCCTCTTCCTAACCCCAAGAAATAATCCCTGCCCCTCCACCCTCGGCCAAACACCCTGTGTGCTCAAGCCTGATGCTCGAGTCTCCTCCCCTACAAGGTATCTGAGGTAGTCAACTGTCCGTCCAAGCAGCAAAGCATGAGGTGAAACGTATTATTTGTATCTGAATAACTTTCTGAAGAAAAGGTACTTCTCAGACTTTTTGCATAATATCTATTTTTATGGACCATTCTGGTATAACCTGGCTATCTCCTGTAAATAATTATATATTTATGGCTGGTATAAGTTAGACATCTTCTTGTATATAGTGATATGGACCATGCTGGTATAACCTGGCTATCTCCTGTATATAAGTATATATTTACAGCTGGTATAAGTTATATATCTCCTTGTATATAGTGATATGAAGCGTGCTGGTATAACCTGGGTATCTCCTGTATATAATTATACATGTACAGCTGGTATAAGTTATATATCTCCTTGTATACGACCTGTGAGTCCAAGATACATCCAGACATCGTCCCCATGCTGTTCTTGAACCATTTCAGTGGTATTTCCATTAATTTCTGTCCTTTTTCTGTGAACCAGACACCCTCCTCTCTTCAGAGCAGGGAGTGCCTGGTTTAATGCTCTGGTTCTCCCATTGACTTCCATTGTGCTCATGTGCTCAGTAGAGCACTCGAGAATACTGATGTGTACGGCCCGAGCACCCGAGCACTTTGGTGCTCAATCAACACTAGTCTTCGTAGAAGCTACTGTTCACAACATAAAAAGTGAGTTACAGCTTTTAGCTGCTATTGCTGTTTTTATATGTAAGTGCTTGTTGTGTATTGCTTTTCTGTTAATATTTGGGGTGACATTTTTGAGCTTCAGAGCCAAATACAAGTTCCACGTAGCATTATGGTTTCAAGTTACAACATTTTAACTTGCAATATTCAATCAAGAACCACCGTATTTTTTGCTCCATAAGACGTAATTTTTCCTCTAAAAGTGTGTGTGTGGGGAATAGGAGGTGGCAGTGCATCTTATAGAGGGAATACTAGTGAGTGCTTTCATTATGGAAGCACTTATTAGTACACAATAGGACTGGAGAGTAGTGAATATAGCATTATTGGTGCTGGCTGTACTCACCACTCTCTGATCTTCTCTGGGCACCATGCTGCACAGCATCCTGACTGTGTACAGTGTTAGGATGTAGCATACTTCCACCTGACCTAGCAGAAAACCAGAGAGTGAGTGCAAAGTTTGTGTATTGGATCTCCTGAATGGCAGCGACGTCTGGAGCAGGAGAGATATGTTTAATTTAATTATTTTATGTCTGTTTTGAGGTCTGATGGGGGTCTGATATGAGGTCTGATTTGGGGGTTTGATCTAAGGTTTGATAAGCATTGGTGGTCTAATGAAGATTGGGTCAATCTGAGGTCTGATGAGGATTGTGGGTGTGATGAAGATTAGGAGTTTGATCTGATGTCTGATGAAGATTGGAGGTCTGATTTTAAGGTCTGATTTGAGGTCTGATGAATAATATTTTTTTTCTTATTTACTTCCTCTAAATCCTAGGTGCGCTCTATGATCTTGTGCGTTCTATAGTCTTAAAAATACTGTAATTAGTTTTATTACTTAAGAGACAAATGTATTTACAAAGTCACCCAATGTAGATTACTAAATACGTAACTAGCATAATAAGTGATTAATATGTTGTATATTTGTTTTACAGTTCTGTCAATAATTGTTTGAAAATATGACAAATATCGTTCATGCTTCAAACTCAGTTTTTTCTAGAGAAATTGCACTATTTTTCTTTTGTACAGTATGTAGATTGATAAATGGCCACCCAGGTAATTTGCTTGGTAATTTTTTTATAGCTGCTGGCTTAAGATCTATCTCAGTGTCGATACTTAATAGCCTTAATCGGCAACCTGATAAACAAAGAAAAGGTCGTATACCTTTCTGGACACAAAAAACAGCCAAGTAATGTAAAACTGGATGAAAATACATAGATGTGTCAAAGGTTTAATGACTATAGTTATTAGCAATATTAAGTGTTTAAATCAAATCAGCTTTGTGCTACGTTACATAACACCAGCAGGTCAGAGGAGTTCAGGCAGTGGATGCTTTCTATATTAAAGTTTTAAATCTATTGATTTAACATTCAACTCTTTTTTATCACATTTTTTTAGCTTTTTCCTTGATCCGTGAGGAAAATGAACTTTGTGACTATGTCTTGCAAGCAGGTGTAGACAATCTGCTGGGATGTAAGGGAATGTTTACTACTTATTCCCATGCTGCAGGGTAGAATAACTTTTGTCTTTTCCTACACACACCTCATGGACATGGTCTTCTTGAAGAACTCATAAAAGGTCTATCGCCCAAAAGCATTTTACACAATTTAGCCTTTTTCAAGATTTTCTGTGAAAAGGAAATAGAAACCATGGTTCACTGTCACAATAAATGTAGCAAGAACATGTAAATTTTTTTTTCTTAGGAGCAGAGCTTAATTTTTGCTATAGAAAGATTTTTTAGCATTTTACCAACGTTAAACAGGCTGTCCAGCTTAAAATTTTATAAAATACAAAAAAAAAGTTATACACCCCTTATTGATCTGGGGCCTCTCCCATTCTAAAACTTTCCGATCCCCAATATGATGTCATGATGTAAGCAAGTGACTCCAGCAGTGACCTTAGTGATCTTAAATACTTCATAACCAGAGTATTCCCCTTCCTTACCAGGACAATTTTTCTGTAAATTTCTAAGCCAACCTACATGTGTTTTATATTATGTTTCATGTGATAACTTAGTCCTTTCTTTTGTGCCATATTTAAGGAAAATGAATGTAAATAAAAATGAACGTGTATTTTCCGTTTCTTATCATTTTTTTTGTAAAATTTTATTTCAAGACAAAACATTTCTAAAACCATTACCTTATGTGTGCACAGTCAAAATGGACATTATTAGTGTCATTTATCTACTGGCTTGGCTCACCGCAAGGACTATAGTGCATTTTGAATTTCGGCAGCCTTTCTATTGCTGTTTTTATGGCACCGTACTGTCAGTACAGATGTTATATAGCACTAAAACATTAGAAACTCCTTAAAAGTGACTTTTTATGTTGACACCCTATGGGAAATAGATGAGAAAAATATTCATTCATTTTATGCACAAAAAAAACCATAGCTAAATAAAATACTTTTATTTTAAATTTATTTATTTATTATCAAGAAATATGCCTATATAAGGTGTATTTTTGGCATAGATTGAGGTGCAGAGGTTATTTGTGTCACAATCTGTGACTTTTCCCTGCAGACGCCAGGTGTAAAAAAGTGGGTGTGGTGTGGAAGGGGACAAGCCTGTCTCATTCATTATTTTCTATGCCTGTTTTAGGCTTAGAAAATGGTCTAAATGTAAGCCAGCAAGGAAGCCTTTTTACATTTAGAACTGGTGCTGGATGCACCGAAGTTATGTAGAGGCCGTCGCCTCTTCATAACTTCGATAGATCCACCCCCCCCCCCACCGCTATAAGGGTTATTCAGACCAGCATCTAAAATGCCAGTCTTAATAAATGTCCCCCAATGTGTGCATGTTTATATATTTTACATATTCAAGGTCTATGGAGTGTGTTATTGCTGGTTCTATGGCACCGTACTGTCAGTACAAATGTTGCACATTGCCAAGTGACATTTTTATATGGACACTCTAAAATAATTACCTTGGGAAAATTTGGACAATTTAAGCTTTAGATTTTTGTTTTATTTATAAATGAGAAAAATATTTATTTGCATATTATATGTACTAAAAACCCAGCTATACTAAATATATCTAAATCAAATATCTTTATTTTTTTATTTTTGTAAACAAAAAGGAAAAAAAGTGTATATGTTTGTATATTTTACACACTCAAGTCCAATATACCTAGAAAAGACTAATAGCTACTTTATTTTAATTTTTTTATTAATGAAAAAGAGGGAAAATGTTTGTGTGTATATGTAGTTTGCTATACTATTTCTAAAACTAGTAACTATTCCTATAACTTTTTTTGTGTTTATCCTTTTATTATTATTTTTTTTAATGAAAATAGCAAATTAACCCCACAATCAGGGCAGGAAGGAGTTAAGGAGTCAATATACAGACTGCAGGCTCACAGTTAATTTTACAGCTAGCGGGGGGGGGGGGGGGGGGTGGTCACATCACTTGGCTTTTTGACTAGTGTTGAGCGATCATGCTCGGCCGAACACCAGTTTGGCTCTCGCATCGCTATGCTCGGCATATCGTGGAGTTTGGCCAAACACCTGCATGTGCTCGAGAACGATGCTCGAGTCAGTGTATTTAGATCTAATTTAGCCTCTCTTTCTATGCAGAAGATCACTCTACAGTGGGGGAATCCCTCAGTGCGAGTCCGTGGCTTAGAAGACTCTGCTCTGACTCCATATATAGCTATGTCCATATATGGAGTCAGTACTTTAAATAAAATTTAGCCTGTAGTTAATAAAATTCAAAACTCAGGACCTTCAGGCAAGACACTAAACCACTCATCTATACTAGCTGCATAGCCAGTTACTTAAATTAAATAAATAAATAATGACATTTTCTGTATAAGAATACTTAGTAATATTCTCATATATATATCTTTTTTTAGGTAACTGGCTATGCAGCTATTATAGATGAGTTGTTAGAATTCTGGGCTGTAATGTGTAAGTTTTTAGCCATAATACATTTACACATATTATTATGTATTTAGAATATACAATATGATATATGTAAATATATTATGGCTAAAACATCAGTAGTAGTTTCCCACATATAATGCATTCACATATATGAGAAGTATGATTTTGTGTGTGTATATATATAATTTTTTTTTGTAATTACACATTTATTTTGTGCCATACATTTTTTATAATTACTAAAAAAATATAATATATATAAACTTAATCTCTATGTCTGAAACATTTGTACTGGGATTTGAACTCACAGCTTCCACACCACAGCCTAGAACTCTAACCACTCAGCTATAATTGCTTCATAGACGGTTACTTGAAAAAAAAAAAAAAGACTTCTACTGTATAGGAATACTTACTACTACCACTAGGGGGAGCTCACTACTAGTAAGTATTTCTATACACAAGAAGTCATTTTTTTTTCTTTTATAAGTAACTGGCAATGCAGCTATGATAGCTGAGTGGTTAAGTGCCTTGATTGTAATGCAGAAGGTCCTGAGTTTGAATCCCAGAAGAAGCTTTTCTGAAATACAGGTTAATTAGATTTAAATGCACTGGGGTGTCCCCAAGCACTGACTACATATATGGACATAGCTATATATGGAGTCAGAGCAGGGACTCCTAAGCCAAACTAGAGTCCTGACACCCTCCCCTCTTCCGAGCAGGGGGTGCCTGGGGTTCTCCCATTGACTTTTCATTGTGCATCCCGATGTGTTCTGCCAGAGCACACGAGCACTTTGGTGCTCACTCAACACTAGTGTTGATTGCGAATATCGGCACTTCGAGAATTCGCGAATATTTAGAATATCTCAAAATATATTTGTAATGGCATATATTCATTTTTTTTAAATTACCAGTCTATGTGAATTTTTATGCAAATTTTATACAAATTTTTTAATGTAAATTTTCGCAATCAAGAAAATAATGTGTGAAGATCAGGATTTGCAAATTTGCAAGTATATCACGAATATTCAGCCAAATATTTGCGTAATATCGCAAATTCGAATAATGCCCCTGCCACTCATCACTAATCAACACTATTTTTTACTTTAAATTGCAATGGATCGTTATAGCGATTCCACATAGGGAGACCACTTTGGCTGGTAACATAGTATATAAGGCCGAAAAAAGACATTTGTCCATCCAGTTCGGCCTGTAATTTCAGAAAAGCTTCTGCTGGGATTCAAACTCAGGTCTCTGGGATACTTTCTGTAATTGCAGCTGTCTAATGACAGCACGGTAACAGAGATCTGTGGTGCCACGGGGCGCTGGCGGATCATAATTAGAGATGAGCGAATCGAAGTTGATGAAGTGGAATTCGGTCTGAATTCAGGAAAAATTTGACTTGCACCAAATCCGAATTTCCTCACTCTTAGTGGTAATAAATCACATTTTTTCCTAAAATGGCTGCTGCACATGTTAGGACATGGAGCAAAGAACTCTGGGAATGAGAGATCACCCATAATGCCATGCATAAAGCCATTCAGCAGCCAGCCAGCCCCTGTGATGTCACAGCAATATAAATAGCCTCAGCCATCTTGGATTCTGCCATTTTCCAGTGTGTTTAGTGCAGGGAGAGACGTCAGCAGGCACTAGGGACAGTGCTAGAAAAGACTTTATTGTGCTGAAAAAATGAACTACGAGTTCAGGGAAAGATTAATCAAGGTATAGGGAAAGGATAGGGAGGCATCATCCAAACTATAATAGGAGAAAAGGGTGCAATAGGAGAGTGTACAGCCTGGGTAATAGGAGCAATTCTATTACACCTTGCTGCACTAATTGGGAATCCAAATTGGTGTTATACTGCTGCTTATAGGTTGTGTGCACTATATGATACATCATTAATTCCGGCAAACTTTAATTGTGATTGGGGTGCAAGTTCTGTGTGATACTGCCATTTACGGGGTGTATTAATAGGCTAGATACGTACTATTAGCCGTCCTGCATTGATTTTACATTGTTTTACTTTTTTTGGGGGTGTAATAATACGGGAAAAAAAGGAGAAACTATAAGTCATAATTTACATTGTACTACAGCCATTTACGGGTGTATTAATAGGATAGATATGTGTGTACTATTAGCAATCCTGAGTTCTTTTTACGTTGTTTTACTTTTTTTGGGAGGGTGTATTAATAGGAAAAAGAAAAAAAATTATGTCATAAGTGCCATATGGCGGTGAAGTTACATTGTACTACAGCCATTTAAGTGGTGTATTAAATGGAAATATATGTACGTACGTCCCATTAACCGTTCTGCGGTGAATTGTGATCGTTATATTTGTTTTTTGGGGGTGTAGTAATAAGAAAAATAATAGGTCTTAATTGCTGTTCTGCGGTGAATTGTGATTATTTTTTGGGGGGTTGGGGAGTTTGTTAATAGGAAAAAAAAAATGTCTTAATTGCCGTTCAGCAGTGAAGTTACATTGTACTACAGCCATTTACGGCATGTATAAAAATTAAATATACGTACGTCCCATTAGCCGTTCTGCAGTAAATTGTGATTGTTATATTTCTTTTTTTTGGGTGTAGTTATAGGAAAAGAATATGTCTTAATTGACCTTATGCGGTGAATTGTGATTGTTATTTTTTTTTTTGGGGGAGTTCATCAATCAGAAAAATATATGTCTTAATTGCCGTTCAGTGGTAAAGTCACATTGTACTACAGCCATTTTTTGTTTTTCAATTAAATTTAATTCTTTTATTATACAGTATGTCAGACAGACAGGTGACAGGCCCTTAAAAGGGAACGGGCAGGGGCCAATATGTTTCTGTCGCAGGCAGCAGAAGGAAGGGGGTGGCAGCAGGAGTTGTAGCGAGAGGCCTGAGCTTCCGGTATCATCTAGCGGTCGTGTCTTGACCAGCAATCCAGCTGTGCTTGAATGGTTGACTCGGTCTTCGACTTTGTCGCAAGTGACATCAGACACCCCCAGCCAACAGTTGGTGGGTTCCTCTAACACAATGCTTAGTTGGCATAGCCCGGGAGCAGGCCCTGTGCCCCCACCTGTCCTGAACCTTCCTCTGTCATTTTCAATTCCCTCAGCACGAGAAGTATCATATGTCGTAGGCTCTGCTCCACTTTTCAGTGAGGACAAGCTATTAGAGGACAGTCAGCAGCTACTGTCAAGCCAAAATCTGGAGGAAACAGCCGCCGCGTCCTCCGGTAGGCGGGCAAGTAGTGATGATGGCAGTGATGTGGGAGCAGGTGTTGCAAGCGGTCAGACTCCTGGCCCTGAGACCATTGAGGGGAACATCAGTGACTTGCAGACAGTAGTGGTTGATGATGATGTAGCCGGTCGCACTTGGGAGCCGGGTGAAGAAAGGGCTTCATCATCAGGAGTAGAGGGTGGCAGCCTGTGGTTGAGACAGTGACTGAGCTACCAGGGTGGCAGCGTGGCTTTGGGTCAGCAGGGTGGCAGCAGTGGGATTTTGAGAGCCAAATGTGCTCTGGTAGACCACCCGCTTCGCACGAGCCTACTGTCTAGAAAGTAGCCGCGCAGGGGTTCACGGAGGCAGCGGTAACAGGCAGTCAGATAGGAGTGTTGGGAGGAAAATGCCATACTCGGCTGTGTGGCAATTATTTGTTAGGCAGCCAGAGGAGGTGAACATGGCCATTTGCAGAATTTGTGGGCAGAAGGTGAAGCGTGACCAGGGTGTCAATGTTGGCACAATGGCCCTGCGTTAACACATACAGCATCACCATAAAGTGGCCTGGTAGAACCGTGGCTCAAAGGTGGTGGTCCAGCCTGCCTCAGCAATGCACCCAATTTCATGCAGTCAAATCTCCACCACCTCAGCCGATGGGGACCTGTCTGTCCTTCCCATCAGCTGCTGGTCCTGATGCTCCTGCTCTTCCTCCTACTCCTCATCAGTCATTCTGTCAGCAATCGATCACCGAAGAAATTTGCAAGAAACCACAGTATGCATGCACTTCATGCATCCAACGGCGCAACAGCTGAACATGCTCCTGGCCAAGTTGTTGGTGCTGCAGTCCCTCTCTTTCCAAGTGGTGGACTCTTCACCTTTCAGAGAAGTGATGGTTTGTGCCAAGCCGAGGTGAAGAGTCTCAAGCCACCATTTCGTTGTGAAAAAGCAGTACCAGCCCTGCACACTTTTGTAGAATAGAGATGAGCAAATTGAATCCCATGAAGTAGAATTCGATCTGAATTTTAGGATAAATTCGGTTAGCCTCGAAGCCAAATTTCCTTGAGCTTCGTGTAAGCGAATTGATTTAACCTGAAATAGTATAAAAACCCAAAAAATTCAAACCTCCTCCATTTGCTCGCGATGGGCTGCCAACCTCCATCTTGATTGAAGATCTTGGCTGAAATCCTGTCGGCCAGCGTGATGATGTAATCTCTCGCTGACAGATCTTCAATCAAGATGGCGGCGGCCGGCCCGTCGCGAGCAGATGGACGCGGTAAGTTAGATTTATTTTATTTTTAATGTTAATTTCACACTGTTTTTGCATTTAGATGCCGCGATCATGGATAAACACGGCATCTGAGGGGTATAATGATGGGGGGCGGCGCTATGGAAGCTCTCTGTCATTGCACCCACTACTTACAAGAAAAACTTTTTTGGTCAAATTCGGCCAAATCGAACTTGTGAAAATTTTGTTCATCTCTAATGTAGAACAGAATGTGGGCCAGTTCTTGAGCATGTCTGTGTCTGCCAAATTGCACGGCAGTGACCATGTGTGGAGCTATAACTAAAGTCAAGGATAATATATGTCTTTTACGGCCCACTGGGTTAATGTGGTTCCTGCCCAGCCAAACCAGCAACTTGGCCAGGTGACGCTGCTGATCCACCGCAACATTCTCACTCTGTTGGTGCTGCGACAATGTCTGCCTCCGTCTCCTCATTCTCCACTGTGTTCTCAGCCTCCATTGCAGGGACAATTCACCAGTTCCACCAGCATACCACATGTGCAGGGCACGGCGGTGTCATGCTGTTCTGCACCTAGTTTACCTGGGTGAACGAAGTCACACAGGGGAAGAACTGCTCCATGTCCTTCATCAAGAAATCGAATCCTGGCTTTCTCCTGGAAAACTCAAAATCGGAACCATGGTGACTGACAACGGGCAGAACATTTTGTCAGCACTGTGTCCAAAAGGGCTTAACTATGTGCTCTGCAAGGCGCACATGTTCAATCTGGTTGTAAATCTGTTCCTGAAGTCTTCACCACATCCTGAAAATGGCCAGGAAACTTTGCATGAACTTCAGCCACTCGTACACCACAAAGCACACACTCCTTGAGCTGCAGCGGCAGAACGTAATCCCCCAACATAAGCTGATATGCGACATTTCCACCTGTTGGAATTCCACCCTCCATATGTAGGACTGATTATATTAACAGAGAAAGGCCATGAACAATTTCTTGATATTACCGGCGGACAGTGGTACTCCCCTATGTAATTTTGATGTTGGCCAGTGGCAGCACATGCGTGACTTCTGCCGTCTGCTCGGGCCCTTTGAGGAGGCCACTTTATTTGTCAGCCGCCAGGACTATGGGATAAACAACGTCAATCCACTTATTCATGTCCTGGAGCAGATACTACTAAATGTGGCTGGGCAGGGGACAGGAGACATGGCGACTACATCTCATGGCCACATGAGCCCTGTGGGGGCTGAAATAGAGGAGGAGGAGGAGGAGGAGGAGGAGAAGGACATTTGAGCACAAGCAATGCATAGAGAAATGGCTTGTTTTTTTACACAGGTGACAGGAAAGGAGCAGCAGGAGGAACAGGAGCAGCCAGAGGAGCTACCAGGCGATGAGGAAGACAAGGCAGATGACCCAGACACACCTCGGTAGTATACAGTGGAGATGGAGGCAGGTAGTCCCTCCAAGTGACTTGCACAAATGGCCCGATGCAGGATCACTTGCTTGCGTAGTGACAGCTGATTTGTCACCATTCAGCAGAGGGATGACTACGGGTTCTCCACCCTTGCTACCAGTCCAAAATGGGGGCCTTTTTTACACCCACTGAGAGGGGGGACAAACTGAACTACTATCGAGAAATCCGATGTCAGTTGGCCGCAAGTGCCCATCCTCACGCATGTCTGACCGGAGGAGTACTCTACGCTCACGTTCCACTGCCATGGCTGCTGGGGGGCTGGTACATTTTTGTACCCAGCCCTGAGCCCAGTGATACTGCAAAGTGTTTTTTTATCCATCTGTTACTGAGGTGGGGGTCGGCGGCAATTTTAGCCACTGCAGTGTCCTTGGAACTGAATGTGACCTGCATGTCTGCCAGCCTGCCAGGGACATCAGTCTAATCCTTGCGTAATTCTGGCAGGTCAAGTCCCCTTCATTACCTTTTGTATAATTTAGGGGTGACATAGTCAATTTCTGTAGTCTGGGGCAAAAATCTGTAATGTGGTGCTATAGAGCACTTGTGCATAAAACGCACCAAAACATATTTTTAATTTCAGCAGTGAAATAATGCATCAGTGTATTTTTTGAAAACTGGGTGGAAGATGATGTTGAGAACAATGAGTTCCTACACCCCAAAATATACCACTGAAATCCATGTTTTCCATGGGTGGTGAAAAAAATCATAATTTTTTAGGCCAGGAATTACCTTTGCGGCCTGCGCTGCGTATGTGCCGGGGACAATAATATCCGTTATTCCGTCTGGGAGTTCAGGGGTTGACATATTCCAATCATTTGCTGTCAAGTAACCCTGCACTGCATAGTTGACAGTGACCGAAAATGGGAATAATCCTCTTTTAAATTGTTGGGTGCAATATTACCATTTTTGCCGGGTACAAAGCCCTGTACTGCATAGGAGACAGTGACCAAAAATGTGAATAATCCTCTTTTAACCTGTTACGGACACAGGACGTATCGGTACACCCTGATGTCCTGGTACTTAAGGAAACAGGACGTACCGGTACGTCATGACTACTCCCGATCACCGCTGCTCAGCCGGTGGTGATCGGAACAAGGTACCTGCTGAAATCATTCAGCAGGTACCTTAGCCTAATACCTAGGGGGGTCCTGTGACCCCCCGTATCGGCGATCGATTGCAGCGCTTTATGACATTTCTGATCAGAAACTTAATTGTGCGGGTTTTTATATTTTTAACTGTGAGATCTGCCGGCGGGCTGTGCACGGGGAGTCGTGGGCGGTGCGGCGGGAGGTGCCGGAAGCGGTGTGGCGGGCGGCGCTCATTGCGAGCGGGATCGCGATATCCTGCCCGCCTCCTCTCTAAAAGTCCTCCTCACATTGCTGACACTCTGCTAAAAAACGGCTGCCATCTGTGCTTGTACAGATGCCAGCCATTTAACCTCTTCCATACCGCGGTCCATACGGGGAGCTCCCTCCCTCTCCCATCGGGGGCTGCTGTGCCCTTGCAGCCCCCGATTCCTGATGGGAGCACAGAGGGAGGTGGCTCCCCCCATCACCCGCTGCTCCGTTCTGGCAGCAGTGATGGTTACCATGGCAGCAGGACGCTTTCAGAGGCGCCCTGCTTGTCATGGTAATGGCATGTCTGATCTGACTTCTGCTAAAGGGCGAAAATGAGCCTGGTCCATAAGGGGTTAAATTGTTGGGTGCAATATTACCATTTTTGCCGGGTACAAAGCTCTGCTATGCATAGGTGACAGGGACCGAAAATGTGAATAATTATGTTTTAAAATATTGGGTAAAATATTACAATTTTTGCCAGGTGCAAACCTCTGTCCTGCCTAGCTGTCAGTGAACTTACAATTTGCGGTTACATTCTTACATAAAGCCTTTTTGGGCTGTGAAGCCAAAGGTAGTCGCCAACATGTTTTTTATTTTTTTAAATAAATTGCTGTAGACCCCAAAAAATTGGGAAAATATAAAAAATAAAATAAAACAAAGCTTAAGTGCACGGTAGTATAACAATGGTTTGGTGAGGCCGGTATACATGTCAATTCTGCATAAGGTACAAACAAGTCCCGTGGGATCCATGCCTGGTTCTTTTTTAATAAATTAAAGCTTGCCCACTTTGGCTGCAGACAGGTGGATGCGCTTGACTGTGATAATGCCCCCAGCCATGCTAAACACACGTTCAGACAATACAGTGGCTGCAGGGTAGGCCAGCACCTCCAAGGTGTAAAGGGCAACCTCAGGACTAGTGTTGAGCGAACAGTTCGAGAATAGTTCGGGTTCGTACCGAATTTTGGGGTGTCCGGGACCCGGACCCGAACCCGGACATTTTCAAAAAAGTTTGGGTTCGGGTTCGGTGTTCGTCGATTACTTCCCGCTTTCTGAAGGGCTGCACAGCAGCCAATCAGCTAGCGTTTTACTTCTTGCCCTAAGAGCCCATCACAGCCATGCCTACTAATGGCATGGCTGTGATTGGCCAAGTGCAGCATGTGACCCAGCCTCTATTTAAGCTGGAGTCACGTAGCGCCGCACGTCACACTGCTCTGATTAGTGTAGGGAGAGGACGCAGCTTCTGTCAGGGCGAGATTAGGCAGGTTAAAGTCAGCAACAGCACCTAATGAACGGATCAATTTACAGCTGAGAATCATTGAACTTCTGCTAGTTACTTGCTCGCTGGTTTTTAGGCTGCACAGAGCGTTTTTCTGTCACTTATTTTCTGGGTTGATCGGCGGCCATTTTGTGACTTGTGGTGCGCCAGAAGAAGCTGCCACCAAGTCCATCAATCCATCAATACTAGTTTCTTTTTTTTGCTATATCCTACATCAGGGGCTTGGCTGTGCTAATTGTCACCCCTAGAAACTCAGGAAAGAAATCTCTATATTTTATTAAGGCGTTAAATACAATTGCCCAAATACCAATCCCCTAAATCTGGTGTTCCAGCTTTGGTTAGACAAGTAATTGCGATTACAACTTTGAGCTAACGATCACCATGGGAACGCCTCCTCCAGTAGAATGTACTGTCGGATCTGAGAATTAAGTTGAAATCGCAATGCGATTATTATATATCTGCTTAATCGCATTGCCGTTTCAACTTAGCATTGCTAAATAATTCCATCCATATTTGCTAACTTACTGACTCAGTAAGTTAACGATATGGATGGAATTATTTAGCAATGCTAAGTTGAAATCGCAATGCGATTAAGCAAATATATAAGAATCGCATTGCGATTTCAACTTAATTCTCAGATCCGACAGTACATTCTACTGGAGGAAGCGTTCCCATGGTGATCGTTAGCTCAAAGTTGTAATCGCAATGCGTTTATTGCGGTATATTATCCCTCTGGGTGTGTTTTACAGCCTTTTTAGTGCCCAAAAGTTCGGGTCCCCATTGACTTCTATGGGGTTCGGGTTCGGGAGGAAGTTCGGGTTGAGTTCGGATCACGAACCCGGACATTTTCCGGAAGTTCGGCCGAACCTCTCGAACCCGAACATCCAGGTGTTCGCTCATCTCTACTCAGGACATGTGCCCAATTTAAAGACCCAGAAGTTGATTGGGGCAGACCCAGTGGTGTAGCTAGAAATGATTGGGCACCACAGCAAATATTTGACTGGGGCCCCCCTCGCACAGTAATTTTTGCGCAACCCCTTCCTTTCATGCCACCATTCCTGGGGATACTAAAGATCGCTCTCTCAGACCAGGCCCAGCAGCTGTTCCATCCGCTTTCTACAGTGTCTGTACTGCCACTGTATCTAATTTCATTGAATATTACTGTTGAGGGGGCCCTGACAAAGTCTTTTAGTCCTCCTTCTCCGCCTCCTCCTGGATAGGCCCCTTCTAGGTCAGTGCCCCAAAGCAGTAGCTTCCCCTGCTTCCCCTGTAGCTATGCCCCTGGGCAGACCCATCAGTCAGTACATGTACTGTTCCACCATGTTGCTGAAATGCTGCCTCCTGCTAAGACGTTTCAGATCTGCTGGTGGTGCAGGTTGTTGTGGTGTGATGACAAAGCTTTTCCACATTTCGCCCATGATAACCCTGCCTTCTGAGGTGTTGGTGGTGACCCAGCTGCGTTGGCCACTTCTTTCTCCTCCTCCTTCACCTTGTGCTTCCACTGAGTCCCCGGTATCAGGTGTTAATGCCATCAGCAGCATTTCTACTGGTGGGCACATCTTACTATCACACTCCAGTGAGGGAATTAAGGCCGACACGTTGTCCTTGTTATGGGGATTCAGCAGGGTGGCCACCCAGTAATCAGCACAAGTTATAATGTGGCAGTAACTTAGCGGTCATTGCGCATGCACTGCAGCTTGTAGTCGCTCATGTGTTCTAGGCTGCCCAGAGTCAAGGACAAGCTGTCCTTTTTGAGGGAGGTGTATCGTCTGTGTCCTCTGTATCCCCCAGCGTTCCTCCTACTCCTCCTCCTCATCCTCCTCATCCTCCAGAACTGTGCCCTGGCTGGACAATTGTGTTCCAGGCCAGGGCTTATATTGGTGCAGGAACCCACCCTCTGAGCCACTTGGATGTCACTGGCCTTAAGTTAAGGATAAGGCGTGTATATAGTTTTGTTTGTTTATATAGTAAGTTTAGCTGCATTATAGTTATTTTAATATGTTTTTAAGTGAATTTGTAAATAGTTTGTTAATGGTTTGAGTGGAAGGGGGGGTGGGGGTGTTGTTTGTGTTCGATTAACTGAATTGATTTTCACTGTCTGGTGTTCAAGAATTTCTGCACCCATTAGCAGACCTGCTATTATATTTTACCCATTAGCGCACAACACCAGGCCGGGCTGGAGGCTCAGTGGCACCAACCAATCATCGGTCTGTTGTTCCATTTCTGTCCACAGCTCCTGCGCGGTGTGGGGTTTGTCCCAAAAACACAAAAGTTCAAAACAGCCTGCTGTCGTTTCCCCTTGGCTGTACAGCTGTGGGTGGTGAAGGTGTTATGCTGAGCGGATAAGGGGGTGGTAGAGGAGGAGGAGGAAGCCGAGCAGGAGGAGGAGGAGGTAACAGGAGGCAAAGAGAAATGCCCTGCAATCCTCTGGGGCGGAAGGACATTCGCAAAAATGCTATGCGCCTCAGGCCCAGCCGCCACTGCATTTAGAAGTAGTGGTGGCTGGGATCTACGTAGTGTGGGACATCCACCTCTATAAGGTTTTTAAAACTGTCCACCAGAAATGACAGCATTTCAAGGACCAGGAATTTTTAAATCAAGGCATTCAGAGCCAGGGATTTCGGATGGGTAGGGTAGTACTTCCTCTTTCTATTTCTCTTTTCTCCAGTGTTTGAGAGATGGACAGCTGATAGCTGAACACTTCCATGGGATTCGGTGAAGATGCTTGGTGATGGTGCCAGATATGGTGGCGTTGCTGCCACATCCTCTGTTTGCTGGGTGGCAGGTGCGAATGTCACTCACTTGGGCTCAGGTTCAAAACGTTTATTTATTATTTTTCAGTATTTTATTTTATTTTAAGTCATTTCCCTATCCACATTTGTTTGCAGGGCATTTACCTACATTTTGCGGCCTTTTGCAGCCCTCTAGCCTTTTCCAGGGCATTTTACAGCCATTTTAGTGCCCAAAAGTTCAGGTCCCCATTGAATTCAAAGGGTTTCGGGGTCAAGTTCGGGTTAAGTTCGGATCCCGAACCCGAACAATTTTGTGAAGTTCGGCCAAACTCGTCGAACCCGAACATCCAGGTGTCCGCGGTCTGCGATATACCTGCTTTCACAAAATACTCATAAAGGGGTTTGATATACCTGTTTCCACCAAATATTGATTGAGGCCTGCAATATACCTGCTTCCATAAAATACTGATTAAGGGGTTTGGTATACCTGTTTCCACCAAATATTGATTGAGGACTGCGATATTCGTGCCTCCACAAAATACTGATTGAGGGCTGTGATATATCTGCTTCCACAAAATACTGATTAAGGGTTTTGATATACCTGCTTCCATCAAATATTGATTGAGGCCAGCGATATACCTGCTTCCACAAAATACTGTATATACATAAGACCAGGACCATTCTTAGTTCTGGGTAGTGGCGGATATGTGAGGGCTGGCATGAGGAAATTCAATTACATGTGGTCGTCAGAGGTGTTGAATTCCTCCAAGATCCATGCCTCATTCATTTTTAGAAATGTGAGGTAGTCCACATTGTCGTGAGCTAGGCGAGTGCGCTTATCGGTCACGATCCCCCCTGCTGCAAAGAATGTCCTTTCGGACAAGACACTCGACGAGGGACAAGCCAAGAGTTCTATGGCAAATTGTGCCAGCTCTGGCCACAGGTCAAGCCTGCACACCCAGTAGTCCAGGTGGTCCTCGCTTCTCAGAGCGTCAACATCGGCCGTTAACCAGATTTAGCTGGACACCTGTCAGTCTAGGTATTCCCTGAGGCTGGACCTGAAGAGCGGCTGTCGATTGGTTGGCTGCAAGAATGATCTCATATCCGAAGTGACCAACACATCTTCAAAGCGCCCTCTTCTTGCAGGTGCGGTAGGAGTGGAACCTGCTCCTGTTTCGGTGTGGGTGAAAATTTCTTTGCCAGCGCCCGCAACAGCAGAATGTAGCATCTCTCGAAGCAAGGCCTGGAAATGTTGCATTCTGCCAGCCCACTGTGATGCTGGTAACATTTTGTGTTTGTACCAGGGGTCTAAGTACTGGTCGTGGCACTTTGTGCTTTTAATACGTGGGTCCCTCTTCAAACACTGGGCTGTCACAAATCAGACATCTGACGGGCAAGTGGTTTCGCCGCTGAACGTCATCAAGGCGAGCCATGGCTGTGTAAGATCTTCTAAAATGGCCAGAGACTTTCCTGGACTGCCACAAGACGTCCTGGACCCCGGGGTATTTGGCAACGAATCGCTGCACGACTAAGTTCAGGATGTGTGACATGCATGGCACGTGTGTCGTTTTGCCCTTTTTCAGCGCGCTCAGCAGATTGGCACCGTTGTCGCACACCACTTTACCAACTGTAAAATTGAGCGGGGTTAGCCACTAATCAGCCTGTGACCAAAGAGCTGAAAGCAGTTCAGGACCGGTGTGGCTCTTGGCTTCCAGGCACAACTGCCGCAGCACACCATGGCAAAGTCTCACCTGGGACGTCGGATAGGTTCTGGGGAGTTTGGAGGCGCTGCGGAAGAGGCGGTAGCAGTGAAAAAGGAGGAGTCAGCCGAGGAGGAGACAGAGGATGAAGTAGGAGGAGGAGGAGAAGAAGAAGAAGAGGCAGGCCTGCATGCAATCCTTGGCGGTAACACCAAATTCACACGGGAGCCAGGAGTTACATGCTTGACGCGCCGTCAGAAGGTTCACCCAGTGGGCAGTAAAAGTTATTTACCTTCCCTGCCAGTGTTTGCTAGACCATGTATCTGTTGTCAGATGTATCTTGACACCGACACTGTGTGCTAGATATATATTCACTTGCCGCTGAACGTGGCCATATGGCTCTGGGATGCCCTTCTGGGAGAAATATTTTCGTCTGGGGACCTTCAATTGCGGTGTGCCAATGGCCTCAAATTTTCTAAAGGCCTCCAAGTCCACCAGTTTATATGGCAGTAGTTGGCGGGCTAGCAGTTCCAACAAGCCAGCGGTCAGCCGTTGGGCAAGAGAGTTATCTGGCATCATTAACTTTTTAGCATAAAATATTTGGGCCACGGAAGCTTTCCTTCTGCCAGATGAACGCGATGACGACTGCACGGTGGAAGGTGGAGTGGAGGAAAATTGGAAGGAAAGAGGAGAAGGAGAAGAGGCAGGACGTGGAGCTCCGGGAGTGTGGCTTTGTGGATTCTGACGGCATTGCTCCCACTGAGCTCGGTTAAAGGAGGCCAGGTGCTTTCTTAGGCAGTCGTCCCTAGTTGAGTGATGGGCTTACCGCGACTTATGCGTTGACAGCACAGGCTGCAGATGGCAACACTATTGTCAGCAGCTAACATGTTAAAAAAACTGGGTCACTGGGCCACCATGTGGCCTCCTCATGCTGCTGCCACCTTATCAATATGTTACTGAGCCACTCTGTGGTCTCCTTTTGCTGCTACCACCTCACCACTATGTCACTTGGCAACTCTATTTTCTCCTCATGCTGCTGCCAGCTCAAGACTAGGTCACTGGGTCACTTTGTGGTCTCCACATGCTGCTGCCATCTCACCACTATGTCACTGGGTCACTCTGTGGTCTCCTCATGCTGCTGCCACCTCAACACTATGTCACTTGGCAACTCTATTGTCTCCTCATGCTGCTGCCAGCTCAAGACTAGGTCACTAGGTCACTTTGTGGTCTCCACATGCTGCTCCCACCTCACCACTATGTCACTGGGTCACTTTTTGGTCTCCTCATGCTAATGGAACCTCAACAGTATGTCACAAAGCCACTCTGTGGTCTCCTCATGTTGCTGTCAGCTCACCATTCTGTGTTCTCCTCATGCTTCTGCCACATTACCCCACTGTGGTCTCCTCATGCTGCTGCCAGCTCACTGCTATGTCACTAGGCAACTCTTTGGTATCCGCATGCTGCTGCCACTTAAACACTATATCACTTGGCCACTCTGTGTTCTCCTCGCGCTGCTGAAACTACATCAGTATGTCACTGGCCCACTCTGTGGTCTCCTCATGCTGCTGCCAAATCCCCACTGTCACTGGGCCACTTTATGTTCTCCTTATGCTGCAGCCACCTCCCACTATGTCACATGGCCACTCTGTGATCTCCTCATGCAGCTGCCACTTCACCACTCTGTTGTCTCCTCATGCTGCTGCCAGCTCCCGACTATGTCACTGGGCCAATCTGTGGTCTCCTCATGTTGCAGCCACCTCTCCACTATGTCACTTGGCCACTCTTTGGTCTCCTCATGCTGCTGCCACCTCAAAACTCTGTGATCTCCTCATGCTGCTGCCACCTCAACAGTATGTCACTGGGCCACTCTTTGGTCTCCTCATGCTAATGCCACCTCAACAGTATGTCACAAGACCACTCTGTGGTCTTCTGATGTTGCTGCCAGCTCACCATTCTGTGTTCTCCTCATGCTGCTGCCGCATTACCCCTCTGTGGTCTCCTTCATGCTGCTGCCAGCTCACTGCTATGTCACTGGGCCACTTTGTGTTCTCCTTATGCTGAAGCCACCTCCCACTATGTCACTTGGCCACTCTGTAATCTCCTCATGCAGCTGCCACCTCACTACTCTGTGATCTCCTCATGCTGCTTCCACATCACCACTCTGTTGTCTCCTCATGCTGCTGCCAGCTCCCCACTATGTCACTGGGCCACTCTGTGGTCTCCTCATGTTGCAGCCACCTCTCCACTATGTCACTGGGCCACTCTTTGGTCTCCTCATGCTTCTACCACCTTACAACTCTGTGGTCTACTCATGCTGCTGCCACCTCACCACTCTGTGGTATCCTCATGCTGCTGACACATCACCACTCTGTGGTCTTCTCATGCTGCTGCCAGCTCACCACTATGTTACAAGTCCACTCTCTGGTCTCCACGGGCTGCTGCCACCATAACACTATATCACTGTCCCACTCTGTGGTCTCATGCTGCTGCCACCATAACACTATGGCACTGGTCCACTCTGTGGTTTCCTCATGCTGCTGCCACCTCAACACTATGTCACTAGGCCACTCTGTGGTCTCCTCATGCTACTACCACCTCAACACTATGTCACTGGGCCACTGTGTGGTCTCCTATTGCTGCTTCCACTATAACACTATATCACTGGGTCACTCTTTGGTCTCCTCATGCTACTGCCTCCTCAACACTATGTCACTGGGCCACTGTGTGGTCTCCTATTGCTGCTTCCACTATAACACTATATCACTGGGTCACTCTTTGGTCTCCTCATGCTACTGCCACCATAACACTATGTCACTGGGACACTCTTTGGTCTCCTTATGCTGCTGCTGCCTAACCACTATGTCACTTGGCACCTCTATTGTTTCCTCATGCTGCTGCCAGCTCACCACTATGTCACTGGTCCACTCTGTTGTCTCCACATGCTACTGCCATCTCAACACTATGTCACTGTGCCACTCTGTGGTCTCCTCATGCTGCTACCACCTCAACATTATGTCAATGGGCCACTCTGTGGTCTCCTTATGCTGCTGCTACCCCACCACTATGTCACTGAGCGACTCTGTGGTCTCCTCATGCTGCAGCCACCTCCCCACTATGTCCCTTGGCCACTCTTTGGTCTCCAAATGCTGCTGCCACATCACCATTCTCTGGTCTCCTGAGACTGCTGCCAGCTCACCACTATGTCACTGGGCCACTATTTGGTCTCCTCATGCTGCTTCCGCTTCAACACTATGTCACTGGGCCACTCTCTGGTCTCCTCATGTTGCTTCCACTTCAACAGTATGTCACTGGGCCACTCTATGGGCTCCACATGCTTCTGCCACATCACCACTATGTCAATAGGCCACTCTTTGGTCTCCTCATGCTGCTTCCACTTCAACACTATGTCACTGGGCCACTCTGTGGTCCCCTCATGCTGCTTCCACCTCCACACTATGTTACTGGGCCTCTCAGTGTTTTCCTCATGCTACAGACACCACCCACTATGTCACTGGGCTATTCTGTGGTCTCCTCATGTTTTTGCCAGCTCACCACTCTGTGTTCTCCTCATGCTACTGCCATCTCACCACTGTGTGATCTCCTCATGCCACTGCCACATCACCACTTTATAGCCTCCTCATGCTTCTTCAACCTCACCGCTATGTCACTGGCCAACGCTATGGTCTCCTCATTCTGCAGCCACCTCCTCACTGTCATTGGACCACCCTTTGGTCTCCTGATGCTGCTGCCATCTCACCACTCTGTGGTCTCCTCATGCTGCTGCCATATAACCACTCTGTTGTTATCTCATGCTGCTGCCATCTCACCACTATGTTACAGATCCACTCCTCATGCTGCTGCCACCTCAACACTATGTCACTGGGCCACTCTGTGGTCTCCTCATGCTGCTGCAACCTCACCACTATGTTACTGGAACACTCTTTGATCTCGACATGCTGCTGCCACCTCAAGACTAGGTCACTGGGACACTCTGTGGTCTCCTTATGCTTCTGCCACCTCAATACTATGTCACTTGGCTTCTCTGTGGTCTCCACGTGCTGCTGCCATCTCACCACTATGTCACTGGGTCATTCTGTGGTCTCCTCATGCTACTGTCATCTCCCCACAATGTCAGTGGGCCACTCTCTGGTCTCCTTAGGCTACTGCCACATCACCACTATGTCACTGGGCCACCCTATGGTCTCCTCATGCTGCTGCTACCTCCCCACTATGTCACTGGGCCACTCTGTGGTCTCCTCATGCTGCTGCCACCTCACCATTATATCACTGAGCCACTCTTTTGTGTCCTCATGCTGCTGCCACCTCAACAATATGTCAATGGGCCACTCTGTGGTCTCCTCATGTTTTTACCAGATCACCATCCTGTGTTCTCCTCATGTTGCAAACACCTCCCACTATGTCACTGGGCCACTCTGTGGTCTCCTCATGCTACTGCCACCTCACCACTGTGTGGTCTCTTCATGCCGCTGCCACATCACCACTCTATGGTCTCCTCATGCTGCTTCCACCTCACTGCTATGTCACTGGGCCACTCTGTGGTCTCCTCATGCTGCAGCCACCTCCCCAATGTGTCAATGGGCCACTCTGTGTTTTCCTCATGCTTCAGACACCTCCCACTATGTCACTGGGTCACTCTGTGGTCTCCACATGCTACTGCCACCTCACCACTGTGTGGTCTCTTCATGCTGCTGCCACATTACCACTCTATGGTCTCCTCATACTGCTTCCACCTCACTGCTATGTCACTGGACCACCCTTTGGTCTCCTCGTGCTGCTGCCACCTCCCCACTCTGTGGTCTCCTCGTGCTGCTGCTACCTCACCACTCTTTTGTCTCCTCATGCTGCTGCCATATCACCACTCTCTGATTATCTCATGCTGCTGCCACCTCACCACTATGTTACAGATCCACTCCACATGCTACTGCCACCTCACCACTATGTCACTGGGCCACCCTATGGTCTCCTCATGCTGCTGCTACCTCCCCACTATGTCACTGGGCCACTCTGTGGTCTCCTCATGCTGCTGCCACCTCACCATTATATCACTGAGCCACTCTTTTGTGTCCTCATGCTGCTGCCACCTCAACAATATGTCAATGGGCCACTCTGTGGTCTCCTCATGTTTTTACCAGATCACCATCCTGTGTTCTCCTCATGTTGCAAACACCTCCCACTATGTCACTGGGCCACTCTGTGGTCTCCTCATGCTACTGCCACCTCACCACTGTGTGGTCTCTTCATGCCGCTGCCACATCACCACTCTATGGTCTCCTCATGCTGCTTCCACCTCACTGCTATGTCACTGGGCCACTCTGTGGTCTCCTCATGCTGCAGCCACCTCCCCAATGTGTCAATGGGCCACTCTGTGTTTTCCTCATGCTTCAGACACCTCCCACTATGTCACTGGGTCACTCTGTGGTCTCCACATGCTACTGCCACCTCACCACTGTGTGGTCTCTTCATGCTGCTGCCACATTACCACTCTATGGTCTCCTCATACTGCTTCCACCTCACTGCTATGTCACTGGACCACCCTTTGGTCTCCTCGTGCTGCTGCCACCTCCCCACTCTGTGGTCTCCTCGTGCTGCTGCTACCTCACCACTCTGTTGTCTCCTCATGCTGCTGCCATATCACCACTCTCTGATTATCTCATGCTGCTGCCACCTCACCACTATGTTACAGATCCACTCCACATGCTACTGCCACCTCACCACTATGTCACTGGGCCACCCTTTGGTCTCCTCATGCTGCTGCTACCTCCCCACTATGTCACTGGGCCACTCTGTGGTCTCCTCATGCTGCTGCCACCTCACCATTATATCACTGAGCCACTCTTTTGTGTCCTCATGCTGCTGCCACCTCAACAATATGTCAATGGGCCACTCTGTGGTCTCCTCATGTTTCTACCAGATCACCATCCTGTGTTCTCCTCATGTTGCAAACACCTCCCACTATGTCACTGGGTCACTCTGTGGTCTCCACATGCTACTGCCACCTCACCACTGTGTGGTCTCCTCATGCTGCTGCCACATTACCACTCTATGGTCTCCTCATAATGCTTCCACCTCACTGCTATGTCACTGGACCACCCTTTGCCTCCTCATGCTGCTGCCACCTCCCCACTCTGTGGTCTCCTCGTGCTGCTGCTACCTCACCACTCTGTTGTCTCCTCATGCTGCTGCCATATCACCACTCTCTGATTATCTCATGCTGCTGCCACCTCACCACTATGTTACAGATCCACTCCACATGCTACTGCCACCTCACCACTATGTCACTGGGCCACCCTATGGTCTCCTCATGCTGCTTCTACCTCCCCACTATGTCACTGGGCCACTCTGTGGTCTCCTCATGCTGCTGCCACCTCACCATTATATCACTGAGCCACTCTTTTGTGTCCTCATGCTGCTGCCACCTCAACAATATGTCAATGGGCCACTCTGTGGTCTCCTCATGTTTCTATCAGATCACAATCCTGTGTTCTCCTCATGTTGCAAACACCTCCCACTATGTCACTGGGCCACTCTGTGGTCTCCTCATGCTGCTGCCACCTCACCATTATATCACTGAGCCACTCTTTTGTGTCCTCATGCTGCTGCCACCTCAACAATATGTCAATGGGCCACTCTGTGGTCTCCTCATGTTTCTATCAGATCACAATCCTGTGTTCTCCTCATGTTGCAAACACCTCCCACTATGTCACTGGGCCACTCTGTGGTCTCCTCATGCTACTGCCACCTCACCACTGTGTGGTCTCCTTCATGCCGCTGCCACATCACCACTCTATGGTCTCCTCATGCTGCTTCCACCTCACTGCTATGTCACTGGGCCACCCTTTGGTCTCCTCATGCTGCTGACACCTCACCACTCTGTGGTCTCCTCGTGCTGCTGCTACCTCACCACTCTGTTGTCTCCTCATGCTGCTGCCATATCACCACTCTCTTATTATCTCATGCTGCTGCCACCTCACCACTATGTTACAGATCCACTCCACATGCTACTGCCACCTCACCACTATGTCACTGGGCCACCCTTTGGTCTCCTCATGCTGCTGCTACCTCCCCACTATGTCACTGGGCCACTCTGTGGTCTCCTCATGCTGCTGCCACCTCACCATTATATCACTGAGCCACTCTTTTGTGTCCTCATGCTGCTGCCACCTCAACAATATGTCAATGGGCCACTCTGTGGTCTCCTCATGTTTCTACCAGATCACCATCCTGTGTTCTCCTCATGTTGCAAACACCTCCCACTATGTCACTGGGCCACTCTGTGGTCTCCTCATGATGCTGCGACTTCACCATTATGTCACTGGGACACTATTTGATCTCGTCATGCTGCTGCCACCTAAACACGATGTCACTGGGCCACTCGGTGGTCTCCTTATGCTGCTTCCACCTCAATACTATGTCACTGGGCCACGTTGTGTTCTTCTCATGCTGCAGTCACCTCAACACTATGTCACTGGGTCACTCTGGGTTCTCCTCATGCTGCTGCCACCTCCCAAATATGTCACTGGGCCACTCTGTGGTCTCCTTATTCTTCTGCCACATCACCACCATAACACTGGGCCACTCTTTGGTCTCCTCATGCTACTGCCACCTCACCACTATGTCATTGGGCCATTCTGTGGTCTCCTCATGCTGCTGCAACCTCAACACTATGTCACTGTAACACTCTTTGATCTTGACATGCTGCTGTCACCTCAAGACTATGTCACTGGGCCACTCGGTGGTCTCCATATGCTTCTGCCACCTCAATACTATGTCACTTGGCTTCTCTGTGGTCTCCACGTGCTGCTGCCATCTCACCACTATGTCACTGGGTCATTCTGTGGTCTCCTCATGCTACTGTCGTCTCCCCACAATGTCACTGGGCCACTCTCTGGTCTCCTCATGCTTCTGCCACTTCACCACTCTGTGGTCTCCTCGTGCTGCTGCTACCTCACCACTCTGTTGTCTCCTCATGCTGCTGCCATATCACCACTCTCTGATTATCTCATGCTGCTGCCACCTCACCACTATGTTACAGATCCACTCCACATGCTGCTGCCACCTCACCACTATGTCACTGGGCCACTCTGTGGTCTCCTCATGCTTCTGCGACTTCATCACTATGTCACTGGGACACTATTTGATCTCGTAATGCTGCTGCCACCTCAACACTATGTCACTGGGCCACTCGGTGGTCTCCTTATGCTGCTGCCACCTCAATACTGAGCCACTTTGGGTTCTTCTCATGCTGCAGTCACCTCAACACTATGTCACTGGGTCACTCTCTGGTCTCCTCATGCTGCTGCCACCTCCCAAATATGTCACTGGGCCACTCTGTGGTCTCCTCATGCTACTGCCACCTCACCACTATGTCACTGGGCCATTCTGTGATCTCCTTAAGCTGCTGCTACCTCAACACTATGTCACTGAGCCACTCTGTGGTCTCCTCATGCTGCTGCTACCTCAACACTGTGTCACTGGGCCACTCTGTTTTCTCCTCATACTGCTGCCAACTCAACACTATGTCACTGGGCCATTCTGTGATCTCCTCATGCTGCTGCCACCTCAACACTATGTCACTGAGCCACTCTGTGGTCTCCTCATGCTGCTGCCACCTCACCACTATGTTAATGGGCCATTCTGTGGTCTCCTCATGCTGCCGCCACCTCATCACTATGTCACTGGGCCACTTTGTGGTCTACTTATGCTGCTGACACCTCATCACTTTGTCTCTGGGACACCCTATGATCTCGTCATGCTTGCTGCCACCTCAAAACTATTTCACTGGTCTACTCTGTGGTCTCCTTATACTACTGCCATCTCAACACTATGTCACTGGGCCACTCTGTGGTCTCTTCATGCTGCTGCCATCTCAACACTATGTCACTTTGGCTACTCTGTGGTCTCCTCATGCTGCTTCCACCTCCCCAATATGTCACTGGGCCACTCTTTGGTCTCCTCATGCTGCTGCCACCTCCTAAATATGTCACTGGGCCACTCTGCGGTCTCCTCATTCTTCTGCCACATCAACACCATGTCACTGGGCCACTCTGTGGTCTCCTCATGCTGCTGCCACCTCAACACTGTGTCACTGGGCCACTCTGTTTGCTCCTCATGCAGCTGCCAACTCAAGAGTTTGTCACTGGCCATTCTGTGATCTCCTTATGCTGATACCACCTCAACACTATGTCACTGGGCCACTCTAAGTTCTCCTCATGCTGCCGCTACCTCACCACTATGTCAATGGGCCATTCTGTGGTCTCCTCATGCTGCTGCCATCTCAACAATATTTCACTGGGCCACTCTGTGTTATCCTCATGCTTCTACCACCTCACTACTCTTTGTTCTCCTCATTCTGCTCCCACCTCACCACTCTGTGTCCTCCTCATGCTGCTGCCAGCTCACCACTATGTCACTAGGCCTTTCTTTGGTCTCCTCATGCTGCCACCTCAACACTATATCACTTGGCCATTCTTTGGACTTCTCATGCTGGTCTCACCCTCCCCACTCCATGACTGGGTCTCTATTTTACGTTGACATGATTATTTATTTGACCCTTGTTCTGATCTGTCAGAAGGAAGGAAGAATGAGATGAACAACGGATTCCGTCTATATAGCAGCTGTAAGGCCGGTATGATATGGTCCCTATTTTGCATCAGAATTGGATTATGATTTGGTAGCCAAAAGCAGGAGTCGGTACAAAACACAGAAGACATGCAAAGATTGCATTCACGTGTCATCTGTTTTGATTCCATTCCTGTTTTTACTTTAGCAATACAGTTGGATTACTGACCAAATACTAACCGAGTAAAGGTGGATGCTCAACAGACAGGATATGTTTTTTGGTGGGGTTTTGTTCTGACAGAACAAAGGAAGTGCAAAATAATCAGTGACGTCAACACAAACTTACTGCTGACACCCTCTCCACACTGTCAGGGGGACTCTACTTGTGTAAGCGTAGAAGGTGTGCGCTCTTTCACACTATAGTAGGATCTTGTGCCTCTGCATAGTTATTTATACCTGGTGCTAACATTGACCTGTAAGTTCACACTTGAATTACTTGTTTAGTTTTTGACTTGTAATTGACCAAATGAGGGAAGTGTGAAGTGATCTAAGGCCTCTTTCACATGGGCATCTCATGTGAGGGGCCGGATATGATGCGGATGCGTTGCTGGAAATTGCGTTATTTTTTGGCGCGAATGCAATGGGTTTTAATGCATTTTGCACACGTGTGTGAAAAGTTGAATGTTTGGCACCCAGACCCGAACTGTATTTCTTCACAGAAGTTCAGGTTTGGGTTCGGTATTCTGTATATCTTCATTCAGCAGGACCTGAGCTGACATCACCGCGCTCACCACGTAGTGAGCGCGCTTACGTCACCAAAGGTTCTTTTGCAGGTCTTGAAAGAAGAAGAAAGAAGATGATGCCCAGCTGCGCGATCAATTGTATGAGGTGAAAGACCCAGTGTTCTACACCACTTCAAGGATATATTAAAACATCCATGCAGAGATAAGGGGCAACAGCTCCAACGTACAGTGGATATAAAAAACTGCATCGGTACGCAAATATCCCCACTTCACGACTTCGAGAATTCGTGAATATTTAGAATATAGTGCTAATCGCAAATTTATTGAGAATTTATCGCAAATATCTGCACTTAGCAACATCCCTAGCAACCAATAGGAAAGTTGCCTACCCCTTAGTGTTGATCGCGTATATTCTAATTGCGAATATATTACATTGACGATTTTCGGAATCAAGTACCTAATGACTGGAGATCACAAATTCTTGAATTTGCAAATTTATGGCGAATATCCGGCCACAAATTCTTTAAATATTGCAAATTTGAATATTGCCTATGCCGCTCATCACTACTGTGTATAAATGTGTTTACTGAGAGAGCTGTCAGTCACTGATAACACCTCCTGTACCGATAGCACTTCACAGGGCTGCTCATGTAAATGTAAAAATTACAATTTTTACTGACTCTTTTCCCAAAAAATATATGAATCTGCTTAGCTCCTACTGCTCTATAACGTGGTGCTGTCAGATTGTATTGCATCTTTTGGTGACAGGTTCTCTTTCAGGGGTTTTATAGTGGTGTAATATTAATGACTAGAGATAAGCAAAGTTTTAAAAAATTTGATTTGTTAGCTTCTACGAATTTCTAGTAGAAAAGAAATTTGATTTGTAACGAATTACTTTGAAACAAATAGCATTCCATTGTATGGAGCGGGCACAATGACAGGGAACGGCGATTGCGACGCTCCCTCCCCTCTGTCAACCCGTCAGATGCTGCACTCAATACTGATCGCGGCATCAGAGAGTCACAGTCAGCCTATTAGGGGGTTAATCAGGGATTAAAACAAAAAAATATATATGCTCACTAAATCCATTTGATTGCGGAGAGACCATTGCAGCCATCTTTATTGAAAAAAATATGCCAGTTCTCGCGCGCTGACCTGATGGCGTAACCAAGTCATCATGCTGGGCCGGAGAGGTGACGTCAGCACTGATGATGTCACCGTGCACCCCCTGATGTCGTGACATCACATTTCAGAAAGAACAAGAATTGATGTGTTTTCTTCAATCAAGATGGGCGCAATGTCATTTTCATGCTTAAATGGATGATGTCAGTATGTTTTTTACCGTCATTTCAGGAAAAATTGACTCGTTAGCACGAAGCACCAGGAAATAGGGATTCATGGTGAGTCAATTATTTCTTACAAATTCGGATCGAATTCAACTTTGTTAACTTTGATTTGCTCAACACTACTGATGACCTATCTTCAGAATAGATCATCAATTGGCAGAGGTGCTGTTTTAAGGGGTTGAGTACCTCGTTTCTTCTTCAAACATTACCTGCATCTCGACTCCTGGGTAGCAGCAGTGCAGTGAAATTACAACTGTTTGCCTAATTAAATTAAGGGGGTGTATAGCTGGATTCGCTGAGTCACAAAGTCACTATCAGTTGCCCACACATCTCGCTGTAATTGACATCCCATTAGGTTGCTGACCTCACCTCTGGCACATTTGAAATCTTACACCTACACATTAAACATTGTGCTTCCTTCTTTCTTAGGACATGCAGTGAGTTGAGGTACAGTAGATATACCTCAGCTTCAATAGCTCACTGCATATGAGTAAGAAATCTCTTGTAGAACCTTTAGGCCCAGTTCACTTTTTGCAGTTTTGACTGTTGAATTGATGAATCTACATCAAGAATTGTAATGGAATGCTTAATGGGACTCCTCTTTTTGGTTCCACTACCAGAGGTTGAAAAATACACATATACCAGAATGTGCATTCACAATATCACAATACAGTTTTTCATATGGTTGATGCTAAATAACTAGTTTGTAATGTATGAAATCTGAAATATTTTTATTCTATCACAGAAGTATACTTGTAAGCAAAGTACATTTTCTTAAAACATTTAAAATCTGGCTTTTTTTAGGTTTATTTTTGGTTTCTAACTTTCTACAAAACTTTGCTTGTCCTCTAAATGGGGGAAGAGATACAGGAATACATGATTCATATTATCCACCTCTCATCAGAACTTCAGGAAAAGCTCTACATAACTGCATTTCTACTTTTCTCTGACAGCATAGCAAAAATTTAAATCCATTTAGAGAATAGCAGTGACTCACATACATTGTGTCATAAAGCCTTGCCTCTTCCATTCACTTCTCATGCTTTGTTTTAAAGATATTTTCTGTCACCTACATACGGTAACATGTTTTAAACTGATTATATAACTCTGTGGCAGATATATTATACTGATGGTACCTGGCTTTAGTTTTTTGGAGTCTCCAAAGTGCCAAAAATGACGTTTTAAAGATAAGCAAATTACCTATCGCAAGTGACCAGGAGCAGCGAGTGTGGTGCAATTGCCCAATGCTCCCCGCCTTACTTGCGCCTGACTCCTTCCCTCTGTATTGTCTGGCCAGCCCTGTATCCTTGCGGCATCATTTTCATCTCCTTTCATAATCCAGCATCTGTGTGCTTCTCCGCAGGGCCTGGGCATGCTCAGTACATTGCCCACTGTGGGCAGAGACATACTGATCTGCATTGCGCATATGCCAGTTACTGGTTACTTAACTATTAAGTAGATGCATACAGATGAGTAAGTGAATTAATTGTTAATTAGTCACATTTGTTTCAGTATTAGAGATTGTTCTGACTGTTTCTGCAATTAAAGTTCTGACAAAACCACATAATCAGTATTAGTGACTGTTCAGGCTGTACCTGCAATTTTGATGTGGTTTTGGTGCATTTACTGAATAGAGCTTCTGGTTCTTGCATCATTGTCCCTGACCCCTGTGGGACAGCTGCTAACTACACTGGGACTATCCCAGGAGTAGCAGTCTGGTTGCTAAGCTGTTGTGAAGTCCAGATCCCTGTATAGGGGTTAGAGCAGGCATCCTCAAACTGCGGCCCTCCAGCTGTTGTAAAACTACAACTCCCACAATGCCCTGCTGTAGGCTGATACCTGTATGCTGTTTGGGAATGCTGGGAGTTGTAGTTTTGCAACAGCTGGAGGGCCGCAGTTTGAGGATGCCTGGGTTAGAGGGTGAATAACGGGGAAGCACCAGAATAACATCCTTAGGGTAAGCCCTACACAAAACTGGTTAGTTGACACAGTGGGTTCATACTCTCTGATCCATAACATAGAACAAAAGCAATACTGCAATAACACCATTTAATACCGGTGATATTGAAAACATAGTTCACAAACATTTTACCAAAAACATTTCATTCTTATATTGGTGTTAGCCAACACATTACTGCATCAGATTGTGTTGTTCAAAGACATTGTACTGCAAAAACTAGTGTTATACCCATGAATGATATAATTGAATGCATTGATTAAAGACATTTTACCGTAAACGTTGCATTGTTATATCCATGTTAGCAGATATGTTGCTGCATCAAACCAAGTATTTCAAAGTCATTTCACCCAAAAAATTGCATTGTTGTACCAGTGATGTAATTTTATGCATAGTTCAAAGACATTTGTGGATGTATTACTGCATCAGATCGTGTAGTTCACAGAAATTTCACCACAAAAATTGCATTGTTATACCAGTGATATACTGGAAATTGTCAGTAAATTATCAATACCAATGTTCTGCGTGTTTGCAGAAGGGGAGGAACATTTCACCGCACCTCTGTCTTTAAATTATAGAAAACAAAACACTTGGAATTTTACTAATACCATTTATTAATCTGTGTACCAAACTCATGACTTTTCATTTATATGCATCACAATAAAAAATATCTGACAAATTTATTAGTGCAAAACAAAATTGCTCAATCCTTTCCTCAGTCCAAGAATGATGATGTGGATGTCACCTGTAACACCGTACCTTGGAGCCAGGGATCACAGCATTCTTCCTGCTCCTCCTCCTTGCAACCGCAAAGAAGCCTTTCAGTTGCATCCTCTCTGTCCTCACTGCTCCCTCCCAGGAGATTCAGGCACAGATGGGGGACCCATACATAGCTGATTTGTGGTGGTGGTGGCTGTTACACTTATAGCCATGGTGGTGGCAGTAGGGGCACTTGTAGGGACAGCGGCACTCAAGGCAAATACAGAGCACGGAAATGAGAAGGGGACCAAAGGGCCCACGATAATATATCCCAGTCTAATAAAAATGGCGGGGAGGGTAAGTACTATGATGACTGTGTGTTGGCCAGGACCTGGATGGTGGATTGGGGTGCTGACAAGAAGAAGGAGACATCAGAGAAGAAGGGTTGTGGTGGCCACAATAAAGAGCGGAGGCGATTTAAGTTCAAAACCTCCAAAAGAACTGGCAGAGCCAGATCTACTTCTATTGAGGTCAGGAACTGGTGATGCCACTGATTCTTTGTGTGCAGACAAAATGGCGGCTTTTCTCCACAACACCAGCACACAGAACCACAGCCATGTGCAAGATTTGCACAATTAAAATAACCTGTGAGAATTTAAAAACAAACAGGGCGCTATTGCAGCACATGAAGCAGCATCACCGGATCCTGTGGTAAAATAGAACTGGGCAGCATTCCAAATTGGAACAAGACTGCCCTCCTTCTCCAAGTCTTTGATGTGGCAGCAAAACAATATAGCGTCCTTGTCATCAATATTAGTGTTGATTGCGAATATTCTAATCGCGAATCGCTCTGAAAACTCATCTGGATCCTTATTTAATTACATTAGATAGTTAGCTCATATATATAATACAGATAGTTAGTGCAAGATAGTCAGTGTAGGTTAGATAGTGATATAGGACAGCTAATAGTGCAGGTTCCAGTGCAGGGTGTTAGGTAATGTAATAGGAATTACTGTGCTGTGATAGGGATTAGTGTCTCTGTTAGACACTGGTGTTGAGCGTGAATATTCGAATTGCGAATTTTAATCATGAATATCGTCACTTCGAGAATTCGCGAATATTTAGAATATAGTGCTATATATTCATATTTGCAAATAGTGTTGATCGCAAATATTCTAATTGCGAATTTATCGCGAATATCAGCACTTAGCAGCATCCCTAGCACCAATAGGAAAGTTGCCTACCCCTTAGTGTTGATCACAAATATTCTAATCGCGAATTTTTATCGCGAATATATTACATTATCGATTTTCGGAATCAAGTAAATAATGACTGGAGATCACAAATTATCGAATTTGCAAATTTATAGCGAATATTCGGCCAAAAATTCCCGAAATATCGCAAATTGGAATATTGCCTATGCCGCTAATCACTATTAGACACAGTGCTGTGATATCACAAAAATACTTAGTGCACCAATCAGTAATATCTACTCAGACCCGATAAAATGTAAAGTTGAACGTATTGCACATCATTAGTGTTGATTTGCGCAATTGCAAAAATAATGACTGGAGATCGTGGATTCTAGAATTCGCGAATTCACAAATTTATTGCGAATATTATGCGAAGAATTCACAAAATGTTGTGAAAACGAATATTGCATATGCCGCTCATCACTAGAGTTGAGCGAACCCGAACCGTATAGTTCGGGTTCAAACCGAATTTCAGGATGTTCGGGACACGGACCCGAACCCGAACATTTTCATAAAAGTTCGGGTTCAGGTCCGTTGTTCGGCGATTCTTCACGCTTTTTGAAAGCCAATGCAGTAAGCAGCCAATCAGTAAGCGTTTTACTTATTTGGCCTAAGAAGCCATCACAGCCATGCCTACTAATGACAAGGCTGTGATTGGCTGATTGCAGCATATGACCCAGCCTCTTTATAAGCTGGAGTCACGTAGTGCCGCACGTCACTCTGCTGCTGTTAGTATAGGGAAAGGTTGCTGCCAGGTGCTCCCAGGGAGAGATTAGGAAAGAAATCTGTTGAACCTGGTGGTGTGAAATCTTCATGCTACAGCAATTATTGAGGGAGGGTGCTACGACAATCCTACAATTTTGTACCCAGCCCTGAGTCAGGTGATACTGCAATTGTTTTTTTAATCCATCTGTTACTGACTGAGGTGTTTTTTTTTTTTTATTCATCTATTACTGAGGTGCAATCCTACATTTCAGCCACTGCAGTGTCCTTAGAACTGCATGTGACCTGCATGTGTGCCAGCCTGCCAGGGACACCAATCCTTTTTGGTAGCTCAGTGAAGGAAAAAATCCTTTTTTTCTGTCAGGTCAAGTTTCCATTCATTACCTTTTGTATAATTTAAGGGTGACATCGTCCATTTCTGTAGTCTGGGGTAAAAATCTGTATTGTAGTGCTATATAGCACTTGTGCATACAACGCAACAAAATGTATTTTCAATTTCAGCAGTGAAATAGTGCATCACTGTATTTTTTGGAAAAAATGCATCATTCATTACTGGTCCACAAAGCAGTTTAAAATACACCGCCCAAATACTTATTTTACATTTCTGCAGTGAAATAGTGCATCAGTGTATTTTTGTGGAAAAAAGCGGTATTCCCGGTCCACAAAGCAGTTGTGCATACAGCGTACAAGTACCTATTTTAAATTTCTGCACTGAAATAGTGCAATACTGTGTTTTAGGGAGAAATGCGGTATTCCTGGTCCACAAAGCAGTTTAAAATATACCGCCCAAATAACTATTTTACATATTCTGCTGTGAAATAGTGCATCGGTGTATTTTTGGGGAAAAAAACAATATTCCAGGTCCACAAAGCCAGTTGTTCATACAGCGTACAAATACCTATTTTAAATTGCAGCACTGAAATAGTGCATTACTGTGTTTTAGGGGGGAAAAAGCTGTGTTCTTGGTCCACAAAGCCATTGTGCATACAGCGTACAAATACCTATTTTAAAGTATAACTGTCAAATTTTTTTTTTTTTTACTATTGGATTCTGGTGATTAATATTACCTTGTTGGCCCTGTTTTAATTTCTGATTCTTAAATAAATAACCCCTAAAAGCCACCTAGAAGTCCCCAGTATTGGCTATTGTTACCTGAGATAAAATCAGGTTGCTATGTTCCTTCCGTCTACCAGATGAGGACGGAGCACGCTGGCTGCGTGCACTGGGAACTGATAGTGAGTCAACATTGTAAGGGAATGTATAAAAAGCCAGGTTCTTCCTGACAGGAGATAACAGTGCTGGGCTGTGTGTGTGAACTTCTCCACATGCCTCTGCTTGGCAGACACTCCCTTAGCAGTGAAGGACGATGTAGAGCCCAGTGTATAAATGACAGCCTTATCTGATAAGAGGAGAGCTTGTAGGAGGACTATAGGCTTCAGCCAGACCTGGGAACTTTACTGCAAATCCCCATATACAGAGCTGGTCTTCACTAACTTCACTGCAGGCATCCTATGGATTAGCCTCAGGGCTGAGGGCGGCCATTTTAACAGAATAGTGAAATTTCAGTTTTATGCAGACTGGTTGCTAAGGGCTGAATCTTATTAAATAAGGGGTAAGTAAGTCTAATAGTTATTGATTCAGGTATATTATCATATTAGTAACTACATATATGAAAACTGAAATTAGGGTCTAAATGTGACAGTTATCCTTTAAATTTCAGCACTGAAATAGTGCATTACTGTATTTAAGGAAAAAAGACGTGTTCTTGGTTCACAAAGCAGTTGTGCATACAGCATACAAATACCTACGCTTAATTTTCAGCCGTTAAATAGTGCATTTGTGAAATTTGGGCAATAAAGCCGTGTTCCTGGTCCACAAAACAGTTGTGCATACAGCGTATAAATACCTATTTTAAATTTCAGCACTGAAATAGTGCATTAGTGTGTTTTAGGGAAAAAAGCCTCGTTCTTGGTTCACACAGCAGTTGTGCATACAGCGTTTAAATACCTATGATTAATTTTCAGCCGTTAAATAGTGCATTTGTAAATTTTTTGGGAAAAAGCTGTGTTCTTGGTCCACAAAGCAGTTGTTCATACAGCGTACAAATACCCATTTTAAATTGCAGTACTGAAATAATGCATTACTGTGTTTTAGGGAAAAAAGCCATGTTCTTGGTTCACAAAGCCGTTGTGCATACAGCGTACAAATACTTATTTTAAATTTCAGCACTGAAATAGTGCATTAGTGTGTTTTAGAGGGAAAAAAAAACGTGTTCTTGGTTCACAAAGCAGTTGTTCATACAGCGTACAAATACCAACATTTAATTTTCAGCCGTTAAATAGTGCATTTGTAAATTTTGGGGAAAAAAGCATTATTCCTGGTCCACAAAGCAGTTAAAAATACACATTTCTGCTGTGAAATAGTGCATTAGTGTATTTTTGGGAAAAAAAGCTGGATTATTGCTTCAAAAAGCAGTTGTGCATAAAGCATAAAAATACCTGATTTACATTTCTGCACTGAAATAGTGCATTAGTGTATTTTTGGGGAAAAAAAGCGGTATTCTTGGTCCACAGAGCATTTTTATGACACGGCACTGCCTTAGTGTTTGTGAACTTAATTGTTGACTATTGGCAGTTAAATTGACACCGGAGATAAACCATCTGTCAGCTTGGTGGGTGAACACAAATAATGAGGAGAACATCAAATAAGGGACGTGGGCATGGTCGTGGCGGTGTTGGCGGAACTCTTGTTCCTGGGAGAGGACGTGGCCGTTCAGTGCCAAGTACAGGTCCAAGTTAAAAAAAAACAGCTTCCTCGGGTGCGAGGAGGCGACAGAACCTGCAGCGTTATTTGGTAGGTCAGAATGCCGCTCTACAGATGGTAAGGCCAGAACAAGTACATGCGATAGTAGATTTGGTGGCTGACAGTGGCTCCAGTTCCTTCACAGTATCTCCCACCCAGTCCTCTGCAGAAAGCTCAGAGTTGGTACATGCAGCCCATGCCCCTCAGTCTTTCACCTCACCCCCTTGCAAATCAGCCAAGCAGTCTGAGCACCAAGTCATGCAGCAAACTCTTATGCCTTTTGGTGACTCTGCTGGCAGGGTTTCCCCGGCCCATCCACCTAGCCCTGCCCCAGAAGTGGAAGACATTGAATGCACTGATGCCGAACCACTTATGTTGCAGGATGAGGACATGGGAAGACTGCTGCAGCACGTCTCTGATGATGACAAAATACAGGTGCCAACTGCTGTGGCATTCTGCAATGTGCAGACCGACGAGGAGGGCAGAGGTCAAGAATGGGTGGAAGATGATATGGAGGATGATGAAGTCTTAGACCCAGACTGGACTCAAGGTCGTGCTAGTGATGTGTGCGGTTCTGATGAAGAGGCGGTGGTCGCACAGAGGCAACAGCACAGCAAAAGAGGGAGCAGGGTGCAAAAGCGGAGCGGCCGTTCCAGAGACAGTACGCCTGTTACTGCCCACCTCACCCAGGGACCGAGCACACCAAAGCCAGCTCCAAGGAGTTCATTGGTGTGGCAGTACTTCACACAATGTCCTGATGACAAGACACAAGTGGTTTGCACGTTGTGCCATCAGAGCCTTAAGTTAGGCATAAACATTCTAAACCTGAGCACAACCTGCATGACCAGGCATCTACATGCAAAGCACAAACTACAGTGGAGTAAACACCTTAAAAATCAAGAAAGGTCTCAGGCTCCTCCTGCTTCCTTACCTGCTGCTGTCTCTGCCTCTTCCTCCACCTCTGGCGTCACCGTGGCACCTGCCAACCAGCAAACAGAGGATGTGCCACCAACACCAAGCATCTCCACCATGTCACACGTGAGCGTTCAGCTGTCCATCTCCCGAACACTGGAGAGAAGGAGGAAATATCCACCTACCCACCCTCGATCCCTGGCCCTAAATGCCAGCATTTCAAAATTACTGGCCTTTGAAATGCTATCATTCCGTCTGGTGGAGACGGACTGTTTCAAAAGCTGATGGTGGTGGCTGTCCCACAGTGCGTAGTTCACAGCCGCCACTACTTTTCCAGGCGAGCCGTCCTTTCCCTGCACAACTAAGTGGAGGATAAAATCAAGTGTGCGCTGCGCAAAGCCATGTGTGGTAAGGTCCACATAACCACAGATATATGGACCTGTAAGCACGGCCAGGGCCACTATATCTCCCTAACTGCACACTGGGTAAATGTAGTGGCGGCTGGTCCCGAGGCGGATAGCGGTTGCCTCCTCCTCCTACTCCACATCCTCCTCCTCCTCTTCTACCACCTCCACATCCAGTCAGCGAAATAACTTCACCACTAACTTCAGCACAGCTGGGGTAAACATCAGCAGACAGTTTTAAAACTCATGTGTTTGGGGGACAAACCCCACACCGCACAGGAGCTTTGGAGGGGCATAGAACAACAGACCGATGAGTGGTTGCTGCCAGTGAGCCTCAAGCCCGGCCTGGTGGTGTGCAATAATAGGCGAAATCTCTTTGCAGCACTGGGACTAGCTGGTTTGACGCACATCCCTTGTTTGGCGCATGTGCTGAATCTGGTGGTTCAGAAGTTTCTTAAAAACTGCCCAGACATGTCAGAGCTGCTGCAGAAAGTGTGGTCCGTCTGTGCGCGCTTTCGGCGTTCTCACCCTGTTGCCGCTTGCCTGTCTGCGCTGCAGCGTAACTTCGGACTTCCTGCTCACCGCCTTATATGTGATGTGCCCACCAGGTGGAACTCCTGATGGTGGTGGCTGACCCACAGTACGCAGTTCCCAGCCACCAATACTTTTCCAGGTGAGCCGTCCCTTCCCTACACAACCAAGTGGAGGATAAAATCAAGTATGCACTCCACAACGCCCTCTGTGGCAAGGTCCAGATAACCACAGATACATAGACCAGTAAGCACGGCCAGGGCCGCTATATCTCCCCATATCGGTTTGGCGCATGTCCTTCCACCACCGAGGATCGCAGGGTATTATTCTTTGCCTCCTGTTGCCTCCTCCTCCTACTCCTACTCCGCATCCTCCTCCTCTTCTAACACCTCCACATCCGGTGAGCGAAAGAACTTCACCACCAACTTCAGCACAGCCAGGGTTAAACGTCAGCAGGTGGTTTTAAAACTCATGTGTTTAGATGACAAACCCCAAACCGCACAGGAGCTTTGGAGGGGCACAGTACAGCAGACCGATGAGTGGTTGCTGCCAGTGAGCCTTAAATCCGGCGTGTGCGATAATGGGCGGTGTGCGATAATGGGCGAAATCTCTTTGCAGCTCTGGGACTAGCCAGTTTGACGCACATCCCTTGCCTGGAGCATGTGCTATATCTCATGGTGCAGAAGTTTCTCAAAAACTACTCAGACATGTCAGAGCTGCTGCAGAAAGTGTGGTCTGTCTGTGCGCTCTTTTGGCGTTCTCACCCTGCTGATGCTCGCCTGTCTGCGCTGCAGCATAACTTCGGCCTTTCCACCCCCCGCCTCATATGCAACGTGCCCACCAGGTGGAACTCCACCTTGCATATGCTGGAGAGACGGGTGCGAGCAGCAGCAGGCGATAGTGTAGTTTCAGCTGCAGCACGCATGGGACAGTCGCTCTGCAGAACAACACCACTTCACCACCACTGACTGGGCCTCCATGCGAGACCTGTATACCTTGTTGCGGTCTTTTGAGTACTCAACCAACATTAGCCAGTGCTGATGATGCCATTGTTAGCATTACAATACCACTTCTATGTCTCCTTGAAAAAACAATTACAGCGATTATGGAAGAGGCTGTGGAACAGGAGGAGGAGGAAGAGGGAGCATTTCACAGGGTTTCAGACCGGTCATTCAAAAGTGGCTCAGAGGGTGGGTACCTGGACCAGCAGAGGCCAGGTATACATGTGGCCAGCCAGGGCACAGATCTGGAGGACGAGGAGGAGGATGAGGTAGAGGAGGAGGAGGAAACGGGTTCTCTGCAGGGTGGCGCCCAACGCAGCTCATGGCCATCACTGAAGTGTGGCTGGGGGGATACGGAGGAAACAGATGATTCACCACCTACAGAGGACAGCTTATCCTTACCTCTGAGCAGCCTTTAACACATGCTCGACTACATGCTGCAGTGCCTGCGCAACAACAGCAGTGTTGTTCACATTGTAACGTGTGCTGACTACTGGGTTGCCACACTGCTGGATCCCTGCTACAAAGACAACGTGCCCTCTGTTACGGTATAACCCGGTATAGTGAGGGTTAATACCGTTCGGGCGATTCCCCTGGAGAAGAGCACAGCAACCCACAACCACTCAAATCCACTGAACTGGAACCATATGAAGTCCTCCTTTCCTGGGACAGGCAAGACAACGTTCTGACGTAGCGATTCCCCCCAAGTACGAGACGAGGCTCCGTATTGATGGTTAAACAGGAATTCTAACTTTATTGAGGGCTACCTGCCCGGTATTTATCCAGGTCTCCCACCTGGTGGACACTACCCTAGGGGACCAGAAGGAAGACTGAGGCACAGTGGATACAGCAGCCAATCACACACAATGGGACAATAGAAACACACCCAGCATATCTCTCCCCTCTGCCTGTGATACAATTATCCTACACGGGTTAATGTAATCATCACAGGCAGGAGAATACACAATGTCCTCTGTCCTGGAGACAACCGAGGAGTCATTCAATTATCTCTCAGGACAAAGGGAAATCGCCAATACACACGTGGGGACAATAGGACAGACATCACTATTCAAATATACAATGTCCCATCTTTTACAGTACACAGACATTTAACATATCCCCAGATGGCTTGGATCTGAGCGCTCAATATATCCAAACAGCACTCAGATGCGACAAACACAGTCAAATCGCCATGGGGTTTAAGTTTAGCATGGGCTGATGAGAGGGCCCATAATCCTGGGGCAAGAGGCTGGCAATCAGTCTTCTCCAATGCCCAGTGGCAAGGTTGGTTTCGCCACATTTCTCCCCTTTTCCAAACAGACTAACAGGGTATCTGAGAAACCAATACAATGTCCCAATCGTTCAAGCAACCCACACATGCAAATGCAAACAACACCAATAAAACTCATCTGGTCTTTGTGTCTTTCAAACAGGTTTTTAATGCATCACAATATTTTATTAAACAAAAAATAACATGGGTACATGATTGACACCTTTACAGGACTCACATGATTAAAAACATTAAGGCAGCATTTGCTACTGTACTGGTGATATAGGGTGGCGCTGAATTCATATTAGTAAATAAAGTACCAAGTGCAAAGATGACCATAGTATTGGTAGTATGGGGGTAACGGGTCAAATATCCAAGTTTTTAAGGACTGTGGGTGAAGACCATGTGCAGCGTAAACCTTCAGTGTCATCATTTAGTGCAGAGATAGTATATTAAATAATTAAAGGCAGCATACTAATACGCGAGAGCCAACCAATATACCACCAGCACAAACTGGCGGCGTTTCGCGTTAGCTGCTCAAAGGGGTATGCACGCTTGGCGAAGCGATCGACATCGTGCCGCTTAACAGGCAAGAGTTGGCTGGTAAGGCAAACATAAGCCCTGTCTGCTCTTAAATTTAGGCGCGCTATGTTTCAAAGAAGAATTGAACGGAAATCTGTTGTCACTGACGACAGCGTATATGACCTGTACTGGTATTACGCAAACTAACCGCGAAAGCAGCGGCGTCAGGAAACGTGCTGACGGTGGCGCTGCTGTTATTGGTGTCGTGCTCGTATTTAATATTCATTTCTGTGACGAAAATATCGGTACCATGTTATGCACATGTTCTTCTACTAATAGTCGCACAAACTTTGAATATTTGCTGCTGAATACTGGATATCTTTGCACTTTGCTGTACTGGTATCATTCTCTGTTTTGGCTAAATGTTTTGTCGTGGTCACGTCTTATGTCATGTACTCCGCTCAATAAAATGTGACTACTATATACTAACCGCTGTTTGGTTATTGTTATGTTATGACCATAGCTTTTGTAATTCTGACTGTTAACTGAAGTATCTGACCTTCTGACGGTCAGTGCCCTTGTTAGTCCAGCAGCACACCCACAAAACAGAAACAGCAGTACAGCCCACCCACAATAAATGGTTACTACACCTGAGCAAGGGATAAACCTGTCCATGTCCATGTGCCTCACTACGGCTGTGTGGGGGACTGGTCGACTGCCTTGGTGGGTTGCTGAGTGGGCAGAGACCAGCGGTACTCTGCCCTCGTGCCAGCGGTTCAACGGAAGTAGCCTGGTTGGAGCCTGGTTGTTGGAGGGGGAGACTGACTGTCTCCCCTTTAGATACACAGCTCTGCTGTTGTAGGGAGATACCGACTGTCTCCCCTTTAGATAGACCACCATGATGGTGTGGGGGGAGACCGACTGTCTCCCCTTTGGCTAAATGGCCCTGTTGCTGGGGGACAGGACCGACTGTCCCTACCCCCTGTGCTGTGAGTACAGAGACCACGGTCCCATCTGCACTGTTGTGAGACTTACTGTCTCCCCCTGGTGCGTTAAACTGCCGCTGGGGGATGGAGACCGGGCTCCCAATTCCCTGTAAATCACATGGCCGATGGGGAATGGAGACGATGCTCTTTTCTCCCTGCAAAACAAACTGCCGCTGGGGAGCAGGACCGACTGTCCCTACTCCCTGAAAATCTGCCTGCCACTGGGGATCTGGGCCGACTACCCAACATCCCTGTAGGGCTGGTGGAGAGACCTCGGTCCCATCTCCACTGTTGTGGGGCTTACTGTCTCCCCCTGGTATGTTAAGCTGCCGCTGGGGAGAGCGGGTAACAAGCTCCTCTCCCAGACATTCTTCCAGCCGCTGGGGAGGGAGACTGACTGTCTCCGCTCCCAACACAGTGTCCTGCTGCTGGGGAAAGGAGACTGGGCTCTCTATTCCCTGCCGGACACTCTGCCGATGGGGAGGGAGGACAAGGCTCTCCTCTCCCAGTAAGTCACTCTGCTGCTGGGGGCCAGGACCGACTGTCTCTACCCCCTGTAACTTACCCTGCCGCTGGGGAGAGGGGGTAACAAGCTCCTCTCCCATACATACTTCCAGCCTCTGGGGAGGGAGACCGAATGTCTCCGCTCCCAATACAGTGTCCTGCTGCTGGGGAAAGGAGACTGGGCTCTCTATTCCCTGCTGGACACTCTGCCGATGGGGAGGGAGGACAAGGCTCTCCTCTTCCAGTAAGTCACTCTGCTGCTGGGGGCCAGGACCGACTGTCTCTGCCCCCTGTAACTTAGCCTTTCGCTGGGGAGAGGGGGTAACAAGCTCCTCTCCCATACATATTTCCAGCCGCTGGGGAGGGAGACTGACTGTCTCTGCTCCCAACACAGTGTCCTGCTGCTGGGGAAAGGAGACTGGGCTCTCTATTCCCTGCTGGACACTCTGCCGATGGGAAATGGAGACTGGGCTCCCAATTCCCTGCAGGACCGGTGGAGAAACCTCGGTCCCATCTCCACCGGCCACCTGGGTTTCTTTCCAGTAAACCTCCACAATATCCTCCCAGCTGAAGGGCTCTGGACCTGGGTCTGACACGCTGCTCTCTCGCTGAGCCCTCTCACTGGAGTGGAACAGCTGCTGGTAGTCCTGTTCCAGCTCCATCTCCCGGGTCACCAGGTGGACCAGGTCTTGCTCAATTTTGTGAGTGTCGTCCCAGTCATACATGCTCTCCCGCCACTCAAAGAGGTCTCTGAACCGGGCTTGTGTAGGGCTCCCAAACTCCAGCTCTGAAAAAGTCTCCCATAACAAACTAGGACCATCAAACTCGTCTCCCTCTGGCTTGTCATGCTCGGCTGTCCAGGGTTGGTACCGAGCTTTATACCACCAGAGTGCCTGGTAGGCATCTTCCAACCACATCTCCCGCCTTCCAGGTGCTTCAGATCTTCTACCCACTCTTCCAGGGGCTGCTCTCCTAGGAAGGGCATCCGCAGGGCTTCTCGCTTCTGCTGTCGCTGCCCGTCCTTGGGGAGCCTCTTGTCCCGCAGATATTCCACAATACTCAGTGCCTGGTACCAGATACCTTTGCGGACTGCTTCTCGGTCATCCGTGACACCCTCGTCATTCTCCACTGCTGGTTCCATCCCGGTGCTGTTAGGGTCGCTGTACTGGGACACACGTTGCCCTCAAATTGTAAAATCCACTGTGCCTTCTGTCGGTGTCCTTCTGTCTGTAGGAACGATCCCGCTGCTTGCCACCAGTTGTTACAGTATAACCCGGTATAGTGAGGGTTAATACCGTTCGGGCGATTCCCCTGGAGAAGAGCACAGCAACCCACAACCACTCAAATCCACCGAACTGGAACCATTCGAAGTCCTCCTTTCCTGGAACAGGCAAGAGAACGTTCTGACGTAGCGATTCCCCCCAAGTACGAGACGAGGCTCCGTATTGATGGTTAAACAGGAATTCTAACTTTATTGAGGGCTACCTGCCCGGTATTTATCCAGGTCTCCGACCTGGTGGACACTACCCTAGGGGACCAGAAGGAAGACTGAGACACAGAGGATACAGCAGCCAATCACACACAATGGGACAATAGAAACACCCCCAGAATAATCCTCCCCTCTGCCTTTGATACAATTACCCTACACGGGTTGATGTAATCATCACAGGCAGGAGAATACACAATGTCTTCTGTCCTGGAGACAACCGAGGAGTCATTCAATTATCTCTCAGGACAAAGGGAAATCGCCAATACACACGTTGGGACAATAGGACAGACATCACTATTCAAATATACAATGTCCCACCCTTTACAGTACACAGACATTTAACATATCCCCAGATGGCTTGGATCTGAGTGCTCAATATATCCAAACAGCACTCATATGCGACAAACACAGTCAAATCACCATGGGGTTTAAATTTAGCATTGGCTGATGAGAGGGCCCATAATCCTGGGGCAAGAGGCTGGCAATCAGTCTTCTCCAATGCCCAGTGGCGAGGTTGGTTTCGCCACACCCTCCTTAATTCCCGCAGTGGAGCGCGATAGTAAGATGCGCGACTACAAGCGCACGCTGATAGACGCATTTCTGAGGGCATTTCCAACTGACACTGGGGGACAAGTGGAAGCACAAGGCGAAGGCAGAGGAGGAGAAGGAAGAGGTTGCTAATGCAGCTGTGTCACGGGCAGCACCTCAGAAGGCAGGGTTAGCATGGCCGACATTTGGAAAAGCTTTGTCACCGCGCCACAGCAACCTGCACCACCAGCTGATATGGCACTTCTTATCAGTAGGCAGCATTTGAACAACATGGTGGAACAGTACGTGTGCACACGCCTACACGTACTGACTAATGGTTCTGCCCCATTCAACTTCTGGGTCTCCAAATTGTCCACATGGCCTGAGCTTGCCCTTTATGCTTTGAAGGTGCTGGCCTGCCCTGCAGCTAGTGTATTATCTGAACGTGTATTTAGCACGGCAGGGAGCGTCATTACAGACAAACGCAGCAGCCTGTCCACAACCAACGTAGACAAGCTCACGTTCATTAAAATTAACCAGGCATGGATCTCACAGAACTTGTCCGTACCTTGTGCAGAATAGACATTTATAACCGCCTCAACCATATATTTTTGTAATCCAGTGCACTTATTCATTCCTTTTTTTATTTGTACCATTATTTTGGGGCTTACCCCAATTAAAAAAAAAAAACACCTTTAAGATACCCCCTCCACCTGCTCCTTCATCGCCGCGTCCATCAACAACACAACATTCGCCGCCTCCTCAACCCCCGACTCCACATTGCCCGCCTTCTCCGAGTTGATGTTTAACCACTTCAGCCCCCCTAGCTTAAACACCCTTAATGACCAGGCCACTTTTTACAATTCTGCACTACACTACTTTCACTGTTTATTTCTCCGTCATGCAACTTACCACCCAAATGAATTTTACCTCCTTTTCTTCACTAGTAAAGATTTCATTTGGTGGTATTTCATTGCTGCTGGCATTTTAACTTTTTTTGTTATTAATCAAAAATGACCGAAATTTTTGCAAAAACTTTTTTCTATAAATTTATTGTTCTACATGTCTTCGATAAAAAAAATCCAATAAGTGTATATTTATTGGTTTGGGTAAAAGTTATAGCGTTTACAAACTATGGTGCAAAAAAGTGAATTTCCGCATTTTGAAGCAGCTCTGACTTTCTGAGCACCTGTCATGTTTCTTCAGGTGCTAGAATGACAGGATAGTATAAATACCCCCCAAATGACACCATTTTAGAAAGAAGACACATCAAAGTATTTGCGGAGGGGCATGGTGAGTTCATGTATTATTTCATTTTTTTTCCCAAGTTAGCGGACACTTTCTGAGAAAAAATAATAATAATAAAGTTTCCATTTCTGCTAACTTCTGGCAAAAAAAAATAAAATAAAAAAATCCCACGGACAAAGTGAATACCTTGGGGTGTCTACTTTCCGAAATTGGGTCATTTGTGGGGTGTGTTTACTGTTCTGGCATTACTGTTGGTCGGGGCTAAATTGTGAGCATCCCTGTAAAACCTAAAGGTACTCGTTGGAATTTGGGCCCCTTTGCGCACCCAGGCTGCAAAAAAGTGTCACTCATGTGGTATCGCCGTACTCAGGAGAAGTAGGGCAATGTGTTTCAGGGTGTATTTTTACATATACCCATGTTGGGTGAGAGAAATATCTCTGTAAACTGACAACTTTGTATAAATTTTTTTAAAAAGTTGTCATTTACAGAGATATTTCTCACACCCAGCATGTGTAAATGTAAAAATACACCCCAAAACACATTGCCCTACTTCTCCTAAGTACGGCGATACCACATGTGTGAAACTTTTTTGCAGCCTGGGTGCGCAAAGGAGCCCAAATTCCAATGAGTACCTTTAGGATTTCACAGGGCATTTTTACGCATTTAGATTCCAGACTTCTTCTCACGCTTTAGAGACCCCTAAAATGCCAGGGCAGTATAAATACCCCACAAGTGACCCCATTTTAGAAAGAAGACACCCCAAGGTATTCTGTGAGGTGTATGGTGAGTTCATGTAAAATTTTATTTTTTGTCACAAGTTAGTGGAAAAAATAAAATATTAATTTCCGCTAATTTGTGCCAAAAAAAAAAAAAAAATTCTGTGAACTCGACATGCCCCTCATGGAATACCTTGAGGTGTCTTCTTTCCAAAATGGGGTTGCTTGTGGGGTATTTATACTGCCCTAGCATTTTAGGGGCCCTAAAGCGTGAGAATCCAAATGCGTAAAAATGCCCTGTGAAATCCTAAAGGTACTCATTGGAATTAGAGCCCCTTTGCGCATCTTAGCTGCAAAAAAGTGGCACACATGTGGTATCGCCGTACTCAGGAGAAGTAGGTCAATATGTTTTGGGGTGTATTTTTACATATACCCATGCTGGGTGAGAGAAATATCTCTGTAAATGACAACTTTTTAATTTTATTTTTACACAAAGTTGTCAATTTACAGAGATATTTCTCCACCCAGCATGGGTATATGTAAAAATACACCCCAAAACACATTGCCCTACTTCTCCTGAGTACGGCGATACCACATGTGTGACACTTTTTTGCAGCTAAGATGCGCAAACGGGCCCAAATTCCAATGAGTACCTTTTAGGAGGGGTTTTTCTTCCCACGCTTTAGGGCCCCTAAAATTCCAGGGCAGTATAAATACCCCACATGTGACCCCATTTTGGAAAGAAGACACCCCAAGGTATTCCGTGAGGGGCATGGCGAGTTCCTAGAAATTTTTTTTTTTTTTTGCACGAGTTAGTGGAAATTGATTTTTTATAGTTTTTCTCACAAAGTCTCCATTTCCGCTAACTTGTGACAAAAAGTTCAATTTTTTATGGACTCACTATGCCCCTCAGCGAATACCTTGGGGTCTCTTCTTTCCAAAATGGGGTCATTTGTGGGGTGTTTGTACTGTTCTGGCATTTTGGGTGGGGCTAAATTGTGAGCAGCCCTGTAAAACCTAAAGGTACTAGTTGGAATTTGGGTCCCTTTGCGCACCCAGGCTGCAAAAAAGTGTCACTCATGTGGTATCGCCGTACTCAGGAGAAGTAGGGCAATGTGTTTTGGGGTGTATTTTCACATATACCCATGTTGGGTGAGAGAAATATCTCTGTAAATTGACAACTTTGTATAAAATGTTTTAAAAAGTTGTCGTTTACAGCAATATTTATCGCACCCAGCATGGGTATATGTAAAAATACACCCCAAAACTCATTGCCCTACTTCTCCTGAGTACGGCAATACCACATGTGTGACACTTTTTTGCAGCCAAGATGCGCAAAGGGGCCCAAATTCCCATGAGTACCTTTAGGATTTTACATGGCATTTTTATGCATTTGGATTGTCACGCTTTAGGACCCCTAAAATGCCAGGGCATTATAAATACCCCACATGTGACCCCATTTTGGAAAGAAGACACCCCAAGATATTTTGTGAGGGGCATGGCGAGTTCACAGAAAAAAAATTTTTGGCACAAGTTAGCAGAAATTGATATATATATATATATATATATATATATTATTATTTTTTTTTTCACAAAGTCTCATATTCCATTAACTTGTGACAAAAAATAAAATTTTACATGAACTCACCATACACCTCACGGAATACCTTGGGGTGTCTTCTTTCTACAATGGGGTCACATGTGAGGTGTTTGTACTGCCCTGGCATTTGAGGGTCTCCACAATCATTACACGTATGGCCAGCATTAGGAGTTTCTGCTATTCTCCTTATATTGAGCATGCGGGTAATGAGATTTTTTTTCCATTCAGCTTCTGGGCTGAAAAAAAAAATGAACGGCACAGATTTTTCATTCGCATCGATCAATGTGGATGAAAAAATCTCTGTCAAGATCAGTGACTGCGGTGCGGTGGGCTGGGCGCTAACTATCTAACAAGTAGCTAGCTAACTGGTGGTGATAAGGGACCCTTATGCCCCATTCACACGTCCGCAATTCTGTTTGCGGAACGGAATTGCGGACCCATTCATTTCTATGGGGACAGACTTTGTCCGGCTCGGATCCGGAATTGCGGATCCGCACTTCGGTTCTGCACTTCCGTTCTGCAAAAATATAGAACATCTCCTATACTTGTCCGCAATTGGACAAGAAAAGGCATTTTCTATATAGTTCTGGCAATGTGCGGATCTGCAAAATGCGGAAAGCACATTGCCGGTGTCCGTGTTTTGCAGATCCGCTGATCAGTGGATCCGCAAACACATATGGACATGTGAATGGAGCCTTACAGTGGGGTAATCAGTGACAGGGGGTGATCAGGGAGTCTATAGGGGTGATCAGGGTTAACAAGGGGTTAATAAGTGACAGGGGGAGGGGTGGGTAGTGTGGTGCTTGGTGCTACTTTAGATAGCTACCTGGTCATCTGGTGGTCGATCCCAGCAAATGGGACCACCAGAGGACCAGGTAGCAGGTATATCAGATGCTGTTAACAAAACAGCGTCTAATATACATGTTTGATGCGATTTATTTTGCATCTACAGCCTGACAGCGATTGATCATCTCTGGCAGGCTGTAGTATAACTGCTGAGACGCGATCTGATGTGAACGCGTGCGCGTTCACAGCAAATCTCGCCTCTCACGAGAGGACGCGCCACCGCTTCAAGGAGGAACAGACCTGCCGCCACCTTGACGCAGCCCTGCGTTAGGCGGTTGGCAGGAGGTTAATAATGTTTAATTTTTATTTGTTTTATTTTATTTTAAGTTATTTCCTATCCACATTTATTTGCAGGGCACTTACCAACATTTTGCTGCCTTTGCAGCCCTATAGTCCTTACCAGGACTTTTTACAGCCATATTTGTTCCCAAAAGTTAGGGTACACATTTACTTCATTGGTGGATGACATGAAGCCTGTTTTGCCGTGAATGAACCTCTCCTCTGTCTGGATGCCAGAGGCCTACATTAGTGAAAATCGCCTGTTCCTTTGGTGGATGACATGAAGCCTGTTTTGTCGTGAATGAACCTCTCTTCTGTCTGGGTGCCAGGGGCCTACATTTCTGAAAATCGCCTGTTGCATTGTTGGATGACATGAAGCCTGTTTTGCCGTCAATAAACCTCTCCTCTGTCTGGGTGCCAGGGGTCTAACTTACTTAAAATCGCCTGTTGCATTGGTGGATGACATGAAGCCCGTTTTACCGTGAATGAACCTCACCTCTGTCTGGGTTCCATGGGCCTACATTTCTGAAAATCGCCTGTTCCATTGGTGGGTGACATTAGCCGCTTTTGCCAGTGATAAGCCCCTGCTGTGCATTGCTGGCAGGAAACCATATTTTGTAAAAACGTCTGTTACTGATCAAAAGATGTGTGACTACAAATGGACGCTGGTAGACGCGCTGCTGATGGAATTCCCACCTGACGCCTCCTCAACCTCCTACCCCACATCCACCTCCTCCTCTTAGTTGCCAATTAATAATGTTTAATTTTTATTTATTTTATTTTAAGTCATTTCCGTATCCACATTTGTTTGCAGGGCATTTACCTACATTTTGCTGCCTTTTGCAGCCCTCTAGCACTTTCCAGGGCTATTTTACAGCCATTTTAGTGCCCAAAATTTCGGGTCCACATTGACTTCAATGGGGTTCGGGTTCGGGTTCAAGTTCGGGATCCTGAACCCAAACTTTTTGTGAAGTTCGGCCGAACTCATCGAACCAGAACATCTAGGTGTCCGCTCAACTCTACTCATCACTAATCAATATCTGCTTCTTCTCCTGCTCAGACTCCTCCTCCTTGTTCTCCACTCCATCATAAGACATCTATAATGGAATGTGTAGCCATAAGAAAACTATTTGCTGAACTCCCACCTTGCCAAGTTGCTGGGGGTAGACACAAGACTGTGCTACAATGACTTTCCCCTTATTCAGGCATGCTCAGGGTGCTCATCAACATGAATAAATAGCCCTACTTCATTGCTAATTATAAACACATTCAGAAGTACTAAAATACAAATCTGATAATGACACTTTTAGACTTTTAAAAACATGGACTTTGTCTTCATTACACTTTTTGAATAATGATGAAATAAAGAAGATGTCAATATATTGTAATACAGTGGGCTCTTTAGTTTGTTGGACTGTGTGGAAAGTATACAAGAGAATTTCCTGAGCTACACTACTGCTTATACCAGCGACATACAGTATGTGGATATCTTTATTAATATTATTCTTCTCTATGTCATTAGCTGCAGTTCTTGCCATATTCCATCAGTTAGACTTTTGGCCAGGAGCCCATAGAGGCTCAGCTCCATGCTTTCATCAAAATTGGATCCTTTTCTGAAACTGAATTCTTCTCTATGTCATCAGCTGCAGTTTTTGCCATATTCCATCAGTTGAACTTTTCGCCAGGTATTCATAGAGGCACAGTTCCACGTCTTCACCAAAATTTCATTGTGCTGTATGATATTTATACATCTGCCCAGCTGTCCATTTTTTTCTAAAAATAGCTTAAATTGTCTCGTTTTCTAAATGACTGTGGCCTTTCCCTGACATACACTGTTCCATGACCACTTGGACATCTTGGGAGGCAGATTGGGACAGTGGCTGGAAGTGGCCCAATTTTCTCTCTCTAGAATGTCTCATCCAGTCTCCAGTGTCAACGCAGAGAAAGTTTTCAGCATGGCAGGGGACATTGTGGCAGCTAAATGGACAAAGTTGTCCTCTGCCAGTGTACAAAGCATCCTTTTTTGTCATATGCAATTAATACCCTACAGTTCCTAAATCCACATTGTACTGCTGCTGTTCTCAATTGAAAGGGATAATTTTTCCAGGCTCATTCAGAACAAGCAAAGTTTTTCTAACAATTAACGTGTGTGTGTACAAACAGGAGCAGGGATCTGCCGCTGTTAAGGCATAATTCTGGTCACTTGTGAAGAACAAACTACTGTTCCTTATTATAGTGACGTGTGTATAAACAGGAGCAGGGATATGCCCCTTTAATGCATAATTTTTGGCTGCTTGGTCCCAACAAGTCACAGTTTTTACCCATAACACCATGTGTGTTTAAACATCATCTTCCCCTGTAAGAGGCAATTTTTCGAAGCTTTCTAATATGAAAAACCATAACACATGATGGAGCAGTGTGTTTTTATACATGCTGTTTGGAAACACCATCAACTATGTGCTTACCCATAGCTATATATGTCATTGTTATTATGACTCTGACATACTTACTGTCATTCCGTTCAAGAGTTTAAAAGGATTAAAAAGAGGAATGGGGAGGAGAAAAAATCAAACATTTGTAAAAAAAAATTTTTGTAAGGAGATAAATAGACACAAAATCTAGTCCTAGTCCTAGAGTGTCACATAATTTTCAGGCCATTTAGTGTAACATTGATTCGTGTAGAAACAATTTGGGTGCAAATCAAATTTTTTAAAAGTTTGACAAATTTAGACAGGAAACAAATTTCATCTAATGTAGATGAAAATATCCCTAAACCTGTAATCAGCTTACAGCTAATGGAATGAAATAATTTACCTGCTGTGGTTCATGGATAAACTACGGTCGATAAAGCATAGCCTGCCTCAGTACTACCTTTATAGTACACAGAACTAACTCAGTGGGTGGCTCTATTGCCTTGCAGCACTGGTTCCAAAGATTCAAATTGGACTAAGGGCAAAACAACAATTGAATTTCTCCAAGGGCCAGTTTGCACAGAGTTTTATTACGTTGACTTTTGGGCGTTTCTGCCTCAAAATCAGCCGGCGATTTATTTCAATGGGAAGCAGCACTTGCTTTTTTTAACATGTAAAAACCAAGCATGGAAAAAGAAGCAGCACCCCTATCTTGGGGCAGAATTAGTGCTTAATCTCCCATTAAAATGAATAAGAAGCAGACAAAGACAGCTCCATGTAAGTCCATGTGTTTTTGTGCGTTCTGTGCAGATCCGCCTCAAAACCTCAAACTGAAAATGCAGCTTTGAAGTGAGTGCCCACTGGTTAAAAAAAGACGGAAAAAGCATAAAGCAGATAAAAACTGCACAAAAACTGTTTTGCGCTGAAAAAACAAACACATGGATTCCATGCTGATTTTTTAATCATGTTTTTCAAAATCAGTGATGTGAACTTAAAGGTATTCCCTGAATGTCTGCTATGTACACAGTAATGCTACAATACATCAGTATGATTATATTGTAAGCTGTAAACCGTGCTTTAAATTAAGGCATAAAAGTTAGAAATCCACTTGGCTCATTTTCTGTTTAATGCCCTGCAGTATCTTCTTTAAGTTTCCCTAATGCAGCAGTAAGTTCTTTCACCGCGCCACATCATAAACTCACAAAACCAATTTAGTTACATTTCATAGAGAGTTTGTTTTTGCTTGTCAGCGTTGGTGGCTCGTCTAATTAATTTGGGTTTATTTTCCCATTAAACTAGCAGTTTGTGTTTTATGGTAAGCTGATTAATATTAATGTTAAAGGCCATAGGTTGTTGTACATTAAAGAAGAATGCAATACTTCTATGCTATCCACATATCCTCCTTTTTATCATTCCCTGCAGTCTCCTGAATTCTTCTTGTAATTATAAGGGAGTCTTGTAAGAAAAGCCTTTACATGCAAAACTCAAATGAATTATTTTAATGACATACTAATAAACCGTGGCCTCACTAGAATAAAAGCTATTGGTTATCCTCACAGACATACTACTCTACTACTAGACAAGATACATCGGATTGGTAGATGACTGGTATGACTTCATATTACAGATAATACAGGGAGTTTATTGATTAGAATGTAAAGATAGTATGGTGGAGGTCACACAACGAGTCATAGACAGACAAGCAGCAGGCAGGATAAGTTGCCACTTAGGGCACAAATGGCACCCTCCATGTAGAGTGCCAACACTCAATAACAGTTCAATTTGCTTTATCATCAGTACAGGAAGAGAAAGTGTTATCTGAGTTGCCAAAGCATTACAGCATGGTATTTACACCATGACAGGCAGAACATTCATAGGGGCCCTGCAGAGAGCTATGGCATGCTAAAATTATGGGGCACTTAAAAAGTTTGCATATGTAAATTAAGTATGTGTACTAATAAACTTTAATAAGCACCCTTAATGACCAGGTCAATAAATGCCTTAATCACTAGCACTCTGCCTTTTTAACATCCATAACTTTTTTATTTTTTTATTGACATGGCAGTAAGAAGTACATGTACATACATAAAAAACACATTACAACTATGAACGTTCCGGTCAAATGCATCATATAACTTCAATAAGTATTGTGACTAATATTAGAGCGTTCTATTGTCATGTAATAGTCAAGCTCAAAGAGCCTAAAAGAACAAAAAAATTAGCCCAGAAAAGACCAGGTATCAAAAAATTGAAACTTTATTAATTCATTATGTTGTCCAATTAATACTGTTAAAAGGGGAAAAGTAACAGAAAAAACACCATCCCGGCATATCACATCCACATAGTTCAATTCAATATTAATAGCACAAATAATTCCCAATTTACAATTTTACCTATGTTAAACAAAATACCTCAGCCGATGCCCAACAAATGGTTCATGTGCGCTGCTATATCACAGATGACATTATCAAACTAATACATACTGCAATTATCAGTATGACCAGGACCGAGATCCCTAACAATTACATAAGTACCGCAGATCAGTGTAACCTAACTCACCAGCTTAGAGGGAGATGTGTTTGCCAGGATGGCACAGGCCTTTACCCGCAGACCTTTACCCACTCAACTATAGCGATGTCTAAAGCTGTCACTGCAGACTGAGGACCAGCACTGTCTGCCATCAAAAGGCAGTGAATTGCAAATATGGTCGGGACCCGACTTCCAGTTCGTTGGCAGTTCGTCAGCCTATGAAGGCTGGATGGGCTGATAAGAGACCTCAATATGTAGCTGCATTGGTGAAAGAAAGAAAGAGAAGTTTTGCAGACAAAGAGCATCCGCTGGAATTTTTAGGAATATCAAAAGGCAGTGGACATTAGTGGTCAGTGCAGAGATCTCTCCCATTATCTATTTATAACAAGGACTGTTACTGTGATGAAGGGACATCCTCTATGTCTAGAGGAAAGAAGGTTTCTACAAAAACATAGAAGAGGATTCTTTATGGTAAGAGCAGTGAGACTATGGAACTCTCTGCCTGAGGAGGAGGTGATGGTGAATTCACTGAAAGAGTTCAAGAGGGGCCTGGATGTACTTATGGAGTGTAATAATATTACAGGTTATAGTTAATACAATTCTGGAGAGGTTGTTGATCCAGGGAGTTATTCTGATTGCCTGGAGTAGGGAAGGAACTTTTTCTCCTAAATTGAGGAAAATTGGCTTTTTGCCTTCCTCTGGATCAACTTGGAAGATAACAGACTGAACTGGATGGACAGATGTCTTTACAGCCTTTGTCAGCCTTACAAAGTATGTTACCATGTTATTTTGAAAACTGTATAGGAAGCTCATTTTTGTATAGGAAGCCCACCTTTGTATGGTCCCAGGAGTGCTGCTTTTGTTAGTGATGATGTTCCAACACAGGCAAAGAGCTCCTCCCCTTGCTTATACTATGTACAACTATTGATATTTTAGAAAATTATCGCCTAGTTATGTTTTTTGCACCAGACAACTTAATTAACAACTAATCATATTGTAGAATACACACCTTCCCAAGCAATCCAAATGAACTAATATGGAGAAGCAGGTGTCAAACTATCACATCAAAAGACATTGTGTAAGAAAGCTGCTTCACATGCGTTTCTATTGCACAATTACTTGTTTAACGTTTACAATTTTATTTTATACCATTTGACTTTTAATGGTAATGATATGTCTTCAAAGTTCTTCTTGCTCAAGATGCTGTTATCACTTTGACAGTAAGAGAAAGCAAACAAACAAAAAAAAGCTCACACAAAAATAAAGCCTAAAGACTACAAATTATAATTTATAGTTTCTGGCCTTTATTATTGTGTCATTTTTGATTTTCAAAGTCCATGTGCTGGAGAGGCCTCAGTTGCCTGATTGCTGAGACTAACAGCTGTTATAAAGTTCTAGGTTTTTGGTAACTGCTTGAAATAAAAGAGTTGGTATGAATAAATTATAGCCAGAACAAAGAGCGATGGAAAGCAAAATATGTTTTAACTATTACAATTCTGAGAGTACTTTGTAAGTTCCTCTAGGGCTTTGCATAGCTTTCTCGAAATTGTAAAGCTTTAATGCTGTAAATAAATCCCAGATAAGCAAAGTTATATAGAAAGATTTTCAAGCCTTCAGGCAAGCTTCAAGGCAGACGACATTCGAAGGCAATAGCTTGTGTGGGTGTCGAGACCTTCTTCCCAGTTTTGTTGGCTAGAGCTGTGGGGAATAACATACATCTAATATCTTCATGCACACCACCTAAATAAGATACAAATATGCAACTTATCTACTAGATGTCAAAAAATTACAGAAGGAATACACAGCAATAGTCACAGCACTGGAACAACTTCTGAGACCATTATTCTCATTTAAGAAAAATGGAGAGTCCTTCTTACATTTTTTCTAACTTCTGCCTCATAATTTATATAGTACATAGACTATACTTGATTTACTCAATATAGCACATTTGTCAAATGAAAAATGTCAGAAAAAATACTGGAGCACATGTAAAACTACTATCAGAATAAATGCATCTAGTTTTATCTGTTCTGTGGCAAATAGCATATGATTAGAGATGAGCGAACTTTAGAAAGTTCGGCGTCGGCATTCGGGTTGTGGTAATCGCCGCATCTCGATATGGATTCCACTATCGCGGACTATCGCGGCATATGGAATCCATAGGGGCGGCTTCCACCAACCCGAACTGCTGAACAGCCGAAGGAACTGGGGTGACGCCACCGTCATGTGATCAGTGCAGGGGGCATGGCTCAGCATGTGATCAAATCCAGTGCTGAGCCAAGCTCCCTGCACTGATCACATGACGGTGACGTCACCCCAGGTCCTTCGGCTGTTCAACAGTTCGGTTGGTGGAAGCCGCCTTATGGATTCCATATGCCGCGATAGTCTGCGGTAGTGGAATCCAGAACGGGATGCGGCGACTACTACAACCCGAACGCCGAACGCCGAACTTTTTTAAAGTTCGCTCATCTCTACATATGATTAATAATATGGCAAATAAATAATAATAATAATAATAATAATAATAATATACTTAGAACTATAGATAAACAAATATTTAAAACATTTGATTTGGCTGATTTGTCGAACTTCATCAAGAAATATGATTAGTTATGAATTATTTAATCACAAATCGCCTTCCATTGTATGGAGCGGGCGCAATAATGGGGAATGGCGCTCGCACTGCTCCCCTTAGATTCAACGCTCAATGCTGATTACTGCATCTAATTGTAACCCCTCAGATGCCACGTTCAATGCTGATCATGGCATCTGAGACTCACTTTCAGGTGCTAAGGGGTTAATCTGGGGTTAAAAAATTATACTTACCTCATCCACTTGATCATGGAGAGGACATCCGCTCCTGTCTTGATAGAAGAAAACCCACTAAAGGACCTGCGGTAAGCATGAAGACATGCAGTGATGTTATGACGCTACCACGGATCAAGCTGGCCAGGTGCAATGAATTCATCACTGATGAAGACACCACGCACGGCCAGCGTAATCATGTGGTGACATCTTCACGCTCGCCATAAGTCTTTTGCTGGGTTTTCTTCAATCAAGATGGGAGCCGTTGCAATTAAGTGGATGAGGTGAGAGGACCGCCGAGCAGTGATAGAGGCATGCTGGAAGAACTAGGTCTCAGGAGCCCTGGGGCTTGGAAGCTAGTGAGCAGCGACCATAACAGTACCCCTCATAAAACCCTATTTCCTTTGGTCCCCACTCAATATGCAAAATTGCAAACATTTCTCTAAAAGCATAAATGTTTTTAGCTGGTGCCTAGCATCTCTCCTCTGGATCCCAATCTTTCCAGTCTACCAAACAGTAGGTTTTCCTTCCTCTCCTCTTTACATCCTGGATACTCTTAACTTTAAATTTATTCTCAGGACCAATTGGAGCAGGAGCTCCAAAGAAGATCGATTAAGCACCAATGGAAGTAGTTGGAGATATGGTAGTTGCAGCTTATAACTCACAGGATGGATTTATTTCCATATCTTAAATGGGACCAGAAAGCAAGGAAAACATTTGTAGGATGCAGTGGCACAGTTATAGGGGTCACAGCGGTCGCAACTGCGACCAGGCCCCTAAGTCCGGGTCCCACGGGCCCTCAGTAGAGACGGAGTCTCAGTAAACAATGAAAGTGCTGCTTCAGCACTGTCTGCAGCGCTAGAGTGATTTACATACAACACCGGCTAAGTAAGTTTACATAGCGTGGGGCGGAGGCAGAACATTGTGTGCGTGGCGCAGCCAGGAGAGGGAGTGGTCCCACTCCCGTCGTTAGTGTGTGCCAGAGTTGGAAGCTGGACGGGAGGTGAAGCTGCGCGCGCCTGCTGCAGGGAGTGAGTGAGGTGAGACGGCGTGCCGTGCAGAGCTTTACAGAGCGATGGTGCCGGGTGGGTAGGAATGGGGACTGACTGGAAGAGAGCAGCACAGCAGTCAGCATGAGCTTAAAGGTCTCCAGTGCAGCGAAGGCCTGACTGATGTGGAAGCGCCAGCAACTCTTGCTACAGGCTGGTAGACAGGCAGGGCCAGGGGCCCAGGACCTAGTTGCTAGTAGTCTGTGTATAAAGTGGGCAGTTTCTACTGGTTTCCTCAGATTGTGCTAGCCTGGGATGGGGCTGGGTTCTACTGGCACTGGGTAATAGTCACTGTGTGAGTGACACTGCTGTAATGTGGCCGCATGTCACCTCAGTTTGGGGGTACACTGCCACGACCTTGCCTTCTGATGTATCCTCAGTTTAGAATTGACTTAAAGTGTCAATTCATTCACATGGGTGTGGTGCCACAGGCACAGCAGCACCATAGGCATGTGAACGCAGCATCCTAACTTTAAGTCAATTATCCCTTTAAAGGGGTTGTCTCATCATAGAGAATGGGGGCATATAGCTAGGATATGCCCCCATTGTCTTATATGTGCGGGTCCCTTTGTCAAGGTTTGGGTGAGGCAGCATGGATGATCTAATCTGATACATCAGGCATTGGTTAGTGGAAATCCTGGCTGATACACACCTGATTCATCTTGACAAGTCTCTCCCCATTTTGGGTAGACAGGCAAGTTCTCCTTGGGGTAACTATGGCCCCTGCCGCACTAAACACCAGCTCTGATGCCACACTACTGGCTGGGCAGGACAGCTTTTCCACAGCAAATTCAGCCAGTTGCGGCCACAAATCCTGTTTGGCTGTCCAGTAGTCCAGCGGATCTTCAATGACAGCTGGCAGGGTGCACTCCAAGCATGCCACCACCTGCTGGTTCAGGTTCTGCTGCAGGTCTAGCTGCTGGTGAGTAGTTTCTTCACAAGGCAGGTGAAGAAAGCTGCTGATCAGCGACTCTAGACTCAGGCTGCTGTAATGGAGCTGGTACTGCTTCTGCCACCCCACCCTCCCCAGCAGCCATGGCAGTGGAACAGGAGTGCAGAGGGGCCCCTAGTCAGACCTGCAAGAGGATGGAGGATGGTGCAGATAGGCAGTGGCGAACTGACTACATAGGATGTCTCCATAGTAGTTAATTTTTTCCTCCCTCTCAGCAGGTATAAAAAGGCCCCCGTTTTGGATTAGTAGTGAGGGTCCAACAAGGTGGAAAGCAAGAAGTTATCCCTCTGCCGAATGGTGACAATTCAGCTGTCATTACACAAGCCAGTGAGCATGCATCTGGCCAGTTGCGCAAGTGACTCGGAGGGACTCCCTGCCTCATCTCCACTGCATACTGCCACGGTGTGTCTGGGTCCTCTGCCTCGTCTTCCTCATTGCCCTGAGCTCCTCCGGCTGTTCCTGCTCCTCCTCTCCTGTGACCTGTGTAGAAAAACACCTATTTTGCTGCACATTGCTTGTGCTCCAATGTCCTCCTCCTCCAGTTAAGCTCCCTACAGGGCTTATGTGGCCATGAGATGTAGGCGCTCATCTCCAGTCCCCTGACCAGCCAGATTTACCATCATCTGTTCCAGGACATGAGGCAGTGGAATTATGTTGTTCATCCCATAGTCCTGGTGACTCACAAATAACGTGGCCTCCTCAAAGGCCTTGAGAAAATGACAGGTGTCACGGATGAGCTGCCACTGGCTGATATCAAAGCTACACCAGGGAGTACTCCTGTCCACTTGGATCATTAAGAAATCGTTGATGGCCTTTTTCTGTTCGTATAGTCGGTCCAATATATGGAGGGTGGAATTCCAACGGGTGGAAACATTGCACATCAGCCTATGTTGTGGGATGCCGTTCTGCCACTATAGCTCAACAAGGGAGTGCTTTGCTGTTTACGAGTGGCTGAAGTGCATGCAAAGTTTCCTAGCCATTTTTAGGATGTCTTGCAACTGGGTGGAAGACTTCAGGAACAGCTTGACAACCAGATTAAACACGCATGCCATGCAGGACGCATGGCTCAGCTATCTTTGACGCAGCACCAACACCATGTTTTTCCCGTTGTCAGTTGCCATGGTTTCGATTTTGAGTTGCGGCAGAGAAAGCAGGATTCGATTTCTTGCTGAAGCACACTGATCAGTTCCTCCCCTGTGTGACTCCGTTCACCCTGGCAAACCAGGTGCAGAACAGCGTGAAATTGATGAAAGGGGTCGCACATGGCTTGCATACACAACATGCCTCCCACATAATTCTTGGAACTCTACATGAAAATAATAATAATCGCGAGACAATAATAATCACAAGACATTAACTTCACAAGAGATGCAGAGTAGAGTTGAGCGAACACCTGGATGTTCGGGTTCGACGAGTTCGGCCGAACTTTCGAAAAATGTTCGGGTTCGGGATCCGAACTCGACCCGAACTTCATCCCGAACCCGAACCCCATAGAAGTCAATGGGGACCCGAACTTTTGGGCACTCAAAAGGCTGTAAAACACACCCGGAAAGGGCTAGAGGGCTGCAAAAGGCAGCAAAATGTAGTTAAATCCCCTGCAAACAAATGTAGATAGGGAAATGATGAGTTAACATAAAATAAATAAAATTAAACAATATTAATTGGAGTGAGGTCCCATAGCACAGAATCAGGCTTCAAGTCACCCACCAATGGAGAAGGTCACTTACTATTATTTTGACCACAGCACCCAGACAAAGGAGAGAGGTCCTACAGCAGAGAACCAGGCATCATATCACCCACCACAGGAGTAGGCCACCATTTAGTTACTTTGACCCCTACACCCAGACGGAGGAGAGAGGTTACACAGCAGAGAATCAGGCATCATATCAACCTCCACAGGAGAAGCCACCATTTAGTTACTTTGACCCTGCACCCAGGAAGAGGAGAGAGGCCCCACAGCACATATTCTGGCATCATATGAGCCACCACAGGAGAAGCCACCATTGAGTTACTTTGACCACTGCACCCAGGAAGAGGAGAGAGGCCCCACAGCACATATTCTGGCATCATATCAGCCACCACAGGAGAAGCCACCATTGAGTTACTTTGACCCCTGCACCCAGGAAGAGGAGAGAGGCCCCACAGCACATATTCTGGCATCATATCAGCCACCACAGGAGAAGCCACCATTGAGTTACTTTGACCCCCGCACCCAGGAAGAGGAGAGAGGCACCACAGCACATATTCTGGCATCATATCACACACCACAGGAGAAGGCCTCTTTCAGTGATTTAGGCCTTTGGACCCAGACAGAGGAGAGAGGCACCACAGCACATATTCTGGCATCATATCAGCCACCACAGGAGAAGCCACCATTGAGTTACTTTGACCCTGCACCCAGGAAGAGGAGAGAGGCCCCACAGCACATATTCTGGCATCATATCACCCACCACAGGAGTAGGCCACCATTTAGTTACTTTGACCCCTACACCCAGACGGAGGAGAGAGGTTACACAGCAGAGAATCAGGCATTTAGATCACCCACCACAGGAGTAGGCCACCATTGAATCAGACCCCGGCAACCATGTCAGATGGCACAAGCATAAGCTTTATATCAATCAGCACAGGAGAAGGCGACTTTGAAAGACTTTGACCCCTACACCCAGATGGAGGAGAGAGGTTTCACAGCAGAGAATCAGGCATCATATCAGCCACCACAGGAGAAGCCACCATTGAGTTACTTTGACCCCTGCACCCAGGAAGAGGAGAGAGGCCCCACAGCACATATTCTGGCATCATATCAGCCACAACAGGAGAAGCCACCATTGAGTTACTTTGACCCCTGCACCCAGGAAGAGGAGAGAGGCCCCACAGCACATATTCTGGCATCATATCAGCCACCACAGGAGAAGCCACCATTGAGTTACTTTGACCCCCGCACCCAGGAAGAGGAGAGAGGCACCACAGCACATATTCAGGCATCATATCACACACCACAGGAGAAGGCCTCTTTCAGTGATTTAGGCCTTTGGACCCAGACAGAGGAGAGAGGCACCACAGCACATATTCTGGCATCATATCAGCCACCACAGGAGAAGCCACCATTGAGTTACTTTTGACCCCTGCACCCAGGAAGAGGAGAGAGGCCCCACAGCACATATTCTGGCATCATACTAACCACCACAGGAGAAGCCACCATTGAGTTACTTTTGACCCCCACACCCAGGAAGAGGAGAGAGGCACCACAGCACATATTCTGGCATCATATCAGCCACCACAGGAGAAGCCACCATTGAGTTACTCTTTGACCCTGCACCCAGGAAGAGGAGAGAGGCCCCACAGCACATATTCTGGCATCATATCAGCCACCACAGGAGAAGCCACCATTTAGTTACTTTGACCCTTCACCCAAACAGAGGAGAGAGGTTCCACATCAGAGAATCAGGCATCATATCAACCACCACAGGAGTAGGGCCACAATTTAGTTTATTTGACCCCTGCACCCAGGAAGAGGAGAGAGGCCCCACAGCACATATTCTGGCATCATATCACACACCACAGGAGAAGGTCTCTTTCAGTGATTTAGGCCTTTGGACCCAGACAGAGGAGAGAGGTCCCACAGCAGAGAACCAGGCATCATATCACCCACTACAGGAGTAGGCCACCATTTAGTTACTTTGACCCCTACACCCAGACGGAGGAGATAGGTTACACAGCAGAGAATCAGGCATTTAGATCACCCACCACAGGAGTAGGCCCCAACTTAATGGGACCCCGGCAACCATGTCAGATGGCACAAACCATCAGCTTCATATCAATCAGCACAGGAGAAGGCGACTTTGAAAGACTTTGACCCCTACACCCAGACGTGAGGAGAGAGGTTTCACAGCAGAGAATCAGGCATTTAGATCACCCACCACAGGAGTAGGCCCCCATTGAATCAGACCCTGGCAACTATGTCAGATGGCACAACCATCAGCTTTATATCAATCAGCACAGGAGAAGGCGACTTTGAAAGACTTTGACCCCTACACCCAGATGGAGGAGAGAGGTTTCACAGCAGAGAATCAGGCATCATATCAACCACCACAGGAGAAGCCTACTCATTTAGTTACTTTGACCCCTGCACCCAGGAAGAGGAGAGAGGCACCACAGCACATATTCTGGCATCATATCACCCACCACAGGAGTAGGCCACCATTTAGTTACTTTGACCCCTACACCCAGACGGAGGAGAGAGGTTACACAGCAGAGAATCAGGCATTTAGATCACCCACCACAGGAGTAGGCCACCATTGAATCAGACCCCCGGCAACCATGTCAGATGGCACAAGCATAAGCTTTATATCAATCAGCACAGGAGAAGGCGACTTTGACAGACTTTGACCCCTACACCCGGACGGAGGAGAGAGGTTTCAAAGCAGAGAATCAGGCATTTAGATCACCCAACCACAGGAGTAGGGCCCCAATTTAATGGGACCCCGGCAACCATGTCAGATGGCACAACCATCAGCTTCATATCAATCAGCACAGGAGAAGGCGACTTTGAAAGACTTTGACCCCTTCACCCAAACAGAGGAGAGAGGTTCCACATCAGAGAATCAGGCATCATATCAACCACCACAGGAGTAGGCCACAATTTAGTTTATTTGACCCCTGCACCCAGGAAGAGGAGAGAGGCCCCACAGCACATATTCTGGCATCATATCACACACCACAGGAGAAGGCCTCTTTCAGTGATTTAGGCCTTTGGACCCAGACAGAGGAGAGAGGTCAGAGATTAGCTTCATATCCCCCAGCACAGCAGAAGACCGCTTTATTTGACTTAGGCCTCAGCACCCAGACAGAAGACAGAGGTAGCATGGCAGAGGTTATGGCTTCATGTCACCCGTTAGTTTAACCGGCCACTTTCATCTGGTTAGGCCCCGGCGCCCAGACAGAGAAGAGTTTCATTCAACTGTGGGTTTCATAAAATTTGTATCAAATAAAGAAGTGGCCCGTAGCACAACAAGACATGTTTTAGGCAGTTAATAAGGACTACTCTGCACAAGGGAGGGACAGGTCCTGTGGGATCCATGCCTGGTTCATCTTTATGAAGGTCAGCTTGTCCACGTTGGCTGTGGACAGGCGGCTGCGCTTGTCAGTAATGACGCCCTGCCGTGCTGAATACGCGCTCAGATAAAACGCTGGCCGCCGGGCAGGAAAGCACCTCCAAGGCATAACATGCTAACTCTGGCCACGTGGACAATTTCGAAACCCAGTAGTTGAATGGGGCCGAACCATCCGTCAGGATGTGGAGGGGTGTGCAGACATACTGTTCAACCATGTTAGTGAAATGCTGCCTCCTGCTAACACGCTCCGTATCAGGTGTCGGTGCAGATAGCTGTGGCGTGGAGACAAAACTTTTCCACATTTCTGCCATGCTAACCCTGCCCTCAGATGAGCTGGCCGTGACACAGCTGCGTTGGCGACCTCTTGCCACTCCTCTGCCTTCACCTTCCACCTGTTCCCCTGTGACATGTGGGAATGCCTCAAGAGCGCCTATCAGCGCAGTGCTTGTACTCACGCATCTTACGGTCGCGCTCCAGTTCAGGAATTAAAGTGGGCACATTGTCTTTATACCGGGATCCAGCAGGGTGGCCACCCAGTAGTCTGCACACGTTAAAACGTGGGCAACTCTGCTGTCGTTGCGCAGGCATTGGAGCATATATTCGCTCATGTGGGCCAGGCTACCCATGGGTAAGGACAAGCTGTCCTCTGTGGGAGGCGATCGTCATCGTCCACCGTGATCCCCCAGCCACGCACCAGTGATGGGCCTGGGCTGCCACCCCGCTGTGAACTTGCGCCATCCTCGTCCCCTCCACCTCCTCCTCCTCATCCTCCTCGTCCTCCAGTACAGTGCCTTGGCTGGCGACTCTGTGAACCTGTCCTCTGCTGCTTAAACAAACCTCCTCTGAGCCACTTCGAACAGACTGGCCCGAAAGTGTTAGAAACGAGCCCTCATCCTCCTCCTCCTCCTCCACCTGGGCCACCTCCTCTAACATCATTGCCCTAAGTGTTTTCTCAAGGAGACATAGAAGTGGTATTGTAACGCTGATAACAGTGTCATCGCCACTGGCCATGTTGGTGGAGTACTCAAACAGCGCAGCAGGGCACACAGGTCTCGCATGGAGGCCCAATCATTGGTGGTGAAGTGGTGCTGTTCGGCAGTACGACTGGACGCGAAGCGTGCTGCAGCTGAAACTCCACTATGGCCTGCTGCTGCTCGCACAGTCTCTCCAGCATGTGCAAGGTGGAGTTCCACCGGGTGGGCACGCCGCATATGAGGCGGTGAGCGGGAAGGCCGAGTTCCGCTGTAGCGCAGACAGGCGAGCAGCGGCAGGATGTGAACGGCGGAAGCGCCGCACAGACGGCCCGCACTTTATGCAGCAGCTCTGACATGTTGGGGTAGTGGTGAATGAACCTCTGCACCACCAAGTTCAGCACATGCGCCAGGCAAGGGATGTGCGCCAAACCGGCTAGTCCCAGAGCTGCCACGAGATTTCGCCCATTATCGCATACCACCAGGCCTGGCTTGAGGCCCACCGGCAGAAACCACTGGCCGGTCTGTTGTTCAATACCCCGCCACAACTCCTGTGCGCTGTGGGGCCTGTCCCCCAAACATATGAGTTTCAGAATGGCCTGCTGACGTTTACCCCGGGCTGTGCTGAAGTTGGTGGTGAAGGTGTGTGGCTGACCGGATGAGCTGGTGGAAGCAGTGGAGGAGGAAGCCGAGTAGGAGGAGGAGGCTACAGGAGGCAGAGAATGATGCCCTGCGATCCTAGGGGGCGGAAGGACGTGCGCCAAGGAACTGTCCGCCGGGGCCCAGCCGCCACTACATTCATCCAGTGTGCAGTTAGTGAGATATAGCGTCCCTGGCCGTGCTTACTGGTCCACGTATCTGTGGTTAGGTGGACCTTGCCACAAATGGCGTTGCGCAGTGCACACTTGATTTTATCGGACACTTGCATGTGCAGGGAAGGCACGGCTGTCTTGGAGAAGTAGTGGCGGCTGGGAACCACATACTGCGGGACAGCCATGGCCATCAGCTGTTTGAAGCTGTCTGTGTCCACCAGCCGGAATGACAGCATTTCAAAGGCCAGCAGTTTAGAAATGCTGGCGTTCAGGCCAAGGGCTCGAGGGTGACTCGGGGGAATTTGCGCTTCCTCTCTAAGGTTTGAGATATTGAGAGCTGAACGCTGCTGTGTGATATAGTGGAGACGCTAGTTGACGGTGGCGGTGGTGGTGGTGTCGGTGGCACATCCTCTGTTTGCTGCTCGGCAGGTGGCAACATTCCTCTCGAGGCGGAAGCCGAGGCAGCAGCGGTAGAGGGAGCAGGGGGAGCCTCAGCGAGTGCCTGGTTTTTAAGGTGTGTACCCCACTGCAGTTCATGCTTTGCATGTAGATGCCTGGTCATGCAGGTTGTGCTGAGGTTCAGAACGCTAATGCCTCGCCTCAGGCTCTGATGGCAGAGCGTGCAAGTCACTCGGGTCTTGTCGGTAGGACATTGTTTAAAGAAGTGCCATGCCAGGGAACTCTTGAAGCTGCCTTTGTGGGGCTGGGTCCCTGTTGGCGATGTCCAGTAGCAGGCGAACTCTGGGGCGGCGGCTCGTCTGCTTTGGCCCCCTGCTCCCTCTTTGGCTTCGCTGTTGTCTCGGTCTCACCACTACCTCTTCCTCTGAACTGTGAAAGTCATCGCCACGACCTTCAGTCCATGTGGGGTCTAAGACCTCATCGTCCTCTGCATCGTCTTCCACCCAGTCTCCTCCCTGACCTCCTCCTGTTCAGTCTGCACACTGCAAAAAGACGCGGCAGTGGGCACCTGTGTTTCGTCATCATCAGAGAGTCGGTGACTCTGCTGTGGTGGTATTCCCATGTCCTCTTCATCTGGAGACATAAGTGGTTGTGCGTCAGTGCATGGTATGTCTTCCTCCACTGGGGAAGGGCTAGGTGGACGCCCCTGGGAAACCCTGGAAGCAGAGTCTTCAAACAGAAGAAGAGACTGCTGCATAACTTGTGGCTCAGACCGCTTCCCTGATATGCTTGGGGGTGATGTGACAGACTGATGGGCTTGGTTTTCAGGTGCCACCTGTGCGCTTCCGCAGAAGACTGGGTGGAAGACCATGTGGTGAACGTGCTGGAAGCACTGTCGGCCACCCAATCGATTAATGCCTGTACCTGCTCAGGCCTTACCATCCTAAGAGCGGCATTGGGCCCCACGAGATATTGCGGTACATTCTGCCGGCTAGTTGAGGGAGTTCGCTCCCTACTGTGTGCGCCTGGGGCCGAACGGCCACGTCCTCTACCAGCAACAGAGGCTCCACGGACACCACCACGACCGCGCCCTCGTCCCTTAATAGTATTTTTCTTCATTGTTGCGATTCAACTCGCACCACAATGAAATATATTATTTTTTATAAGCAAAATCCCTCACTGGAATACTTTCAGTCTTTTGACTGTATGGATTACAGATGGAATGACTGTTATATGTGAGTACCGCTTTCTTTGACAGATTCTAGTATGGGTACATATATGTTTTCCCAACCCCAGCACATTAGTTTGCTAATTCCAGATGTATGAAACGCAGGCCTAACTGTATCTAGTATATTGAACGCCAGATAAACTAACTTGGCCTTTTTAAATAAAAAAATTCCTCACTGGAATACTTTCAGTCTTTTGACTGTATGGATTACAGATGGAATGACTGTTATATGTGAGTACCGCTTTCTTTGACAGATTCTAGTATGGGTACATATATGTTTTCCCAACCCCAGCACATTAGTTTGCTAATTCCAGATGTATGAAACGCAGGCCTAACTGTATCTAGTATATTGAACGCCAGATAAACTAACTTGGCCTTTTTTAAATAAAAAAATTCCCTCACTGGAATACTTTCAGTCTTTTGACTGTATGGATTACAGATGGAATGACTGTTATATGTGAGTACCGCTTTCTTGACAGATTCTAGTATGGGTACATATATGTTTTCCCAACCCCAGCACATTAGTTTGCTAATTCCAGATGTATGAAACGCAGGCCTAACTGTATCTAGTATATTGAACGCCAGATAAACTAACTTGGCCTTTTTTAAATAAAAAATTCCCTCACTGGAATACTTTCAGTCTTTTGACTGTATGGATTACAGATGGAATGACTGTTATATGTGAGTACCGCTTTCTTTGACAGATTCTAGTATGGGTACATATATGTTTTCCCAACCCCAGCACATTAGTTTGCTAATTCCAGATGTATGAAACGCAGGCCTAACTGTATCTAGTATATTGAACGCCAGATAAACTAACTTGGCCTTTTTAAATAAAAAATTCCCTCACTGGAATACTTTCAGTCTTTTGACTGTATGGATTACAGATGGAATGACTGTTATATGTGAGTACCGCTTTCTTTGACAGATTCTAGTATGGGTACATATATGTTTTCCCAACCCCAGCACATTAGTTTGCTAATTCCAGATGTATGAAACGCAGGCCTAACTGTATCTAGTATATTGAACGCCAGATAAACTAACTTGGCCTTTTTAAATAAAAAATTCCTCACTGGAATACTTTCAGTCTTTTGACTGTATGGATTACAGATGGAATGACTGTTATATGTGAGTACCGCTTTCTTTGACAGATTCTAGTATGGGTACATATATGTTTTCCCAACCCCAGCACATTAGTTTGCTAATTCCAGATGTATGAAACGCAGGCCTAACTGTATCTAGTATATTGAACGCCAGATAAACTAACTTGGCCTTTTTAAATAAAAAAATTCCTCACTGGAATACTTTCAGTCTTTTGACTGTATGGATTACAGATGGAATGACTGTTATATGTGAGTACCGCTTTCTTTGACAGATTCTAGTATGGGTACATATATGTTTTCCCAACCCCAGCACATTAGTTTGCTAATTCCAGATGTATGAAACGCAGGCCTAACTGTATCTAGTATATTGAACGCCAGATAAACTAACTTGGCCTTTTTTAAATAAAAAAATTCCCTCACTGGAATACTTTCAGTCTTTTGACTGTATGGATTACAGATGGAATGACTGTTATATGTGAGTACCGCTTTCTTTGACAGATTCTAGTATGGGTACATATATGTTTTCCCAACCCCAGCACATTAGTTTGCTAATTCCAGATGTATGAAACGCAGGCCTAACTGTATCTAGTATATTGAACGCCAGATAAACTAATCTTGGCCTTTTTAAATAAAAAAATTCCTCACTGGAATACTTTCAGTCTTTTGACTGTATGGATTACAGATGGAATGACTGTTATATGTGAGTACCGCTCTTTGACAGATTCTAGTATGGGTACTGTGGGGGTTTAGCTCTGGTCTCGAGGATCGCTCACATACAGACTGTTGTCCACTGCAGCTTTAGGGGGCCAAACATCGCTTTATTGTCTCAGCATCAACATAAATAAATGAAATGCAAAACAAACACCTGCCCGGCTGGGCTCTAACTTAACACAGTGTGTCCCTGACTCACCTACAACACTGTTCACACACACCGCACTCCGTGCGGCTTTTCCAGGCAGCCTGTTCGGTTTCACAGGGGTCTGAGCCCTCCAGCTTGGCTCCAGCCGTGGGTCCCAAACAACAGCCCTCAGCTCCCAGCACTATTAGCAGCTCCAGGAAAATCACCCCCAGCTGCTAAGGAGGCTGCTCTTTAAAGGGCCGGATAAAGTCCGGACTGGACCGTGGGGAGTAGGCACCCACCCAGCTCTTTGCCTACTCCCAGTAAGAGCCGGCCCGGATTGGCTTTGCAGCCAAACTAACTAACAGAGTCTGACAGCACTAGCTGCTGCAGACAACAAAACTGCTCTCACCCCACCGAGGCCAGCAACCTCGGTGACACGTACCTGCCATCGCTCTCTCCTATCAGCCATGAGGCCTGTCACTGCCTCACATATCCCCCTTTGTTCAACCCCGTAGGGGTGAACACTAGCACCCAACCAAGACGCTCGTGAGAGGGCATCGACCTGGCCTACAGTCTTCCCCTTATTCCGCCAGACCCAGGCTAATAGCGCTTGGTTTCTCACCCGCATGAGTTTAGTACGGGCAGATAAGACCTACGGGATTTTCTTGCCCATCTCATGACCCGGTACTTCTTTCACGAATGAGGATGATGCGCTCGCACCCGTGGCCTCTCTTTTCGTTTTTCTTTTCTCTCCACATTTCGCATCAGCACATGTTCCTCACATCCTTTCTTGACTGCTGCATCTCTCGACTGAACTGTTCCCTCACTTCGGCCGACTCTTCTTTAGCCTTATCTTTGGTCTTGGGAACATCTGAGGACTTCTCCCACTCCAACTCATCAGCATCAGCTTCTTCAGCCTTTGAGTCTCTTTTGGAGTCTTCAGTCACTTTGATAGGCTTTTCATCCTTCTCGGACACAGCATCACATACTTGCATTCTTAGCTCCGCCTCCTCCTCTTTCTCTTTAAGGACGGAGGTACTTGGGACATCAGAGTCCGTATCAGACTCATCATCTTCTGGCAATCCCTGCCAAGGTTTATCCAGGATATGGTTCTCCTTTCGGGCAGGATTCAGGAGAGTCAGCCCATCGGAGTAGACAGCACCCTCATACTGGTCGCCGGTCCCCCGTATTTCTTCCCCAGCAGACTGCTGGCTTTCTGGAAGGCATTGACAGCAGAGGGAATGTCTTTCACGACCAGGTCCTGGCCACACACTGCCACGAGTCTCTGGGCTTCTGCATCCACCTCAGCACCATCATCTGGTTCAGCAGATACATCTTTCACCTTCTCTGCCTCGGCCGGCACCACGGCGCCACCATCTCCAGACCCATTCCTAACAGGCTCTGACTTCTTGGCATCTTTTAGAGGAGCTTCTCTTCAGGTATCTCATTTTCTTCCACCTGCTGCGCAGGAGAACGCTTAGGCCTCTCCAACTCATAGACGCCATCTTTTGAGCTCCTGAGATCTTCCATCTCTGCTCTGAGTTGCTTGTTCAGCCACTCCAATTCATCTCGCTCCTTAGGCGCTTTTTCAAGGGCTCTAGCCAAGGAGAGGGCCTTGGTCGTCTTCTCAGTTTTCCCCACCAGCTTGTTAGCAGCGCCCCTCTTGGGCCTTCTGTTCCAGCTGCTCTTCACTCTGTTCTGGGGTAACAGCAGGTGTAGGAGTACCACCATTCTTCTTAGACACTCTGTGGGATTTTCACCCAGGGACTCTTCAAACCCATTGTTGAGGTCTACTATAGACTTTTGTGTCTTTCTGGAGTCTTTTCCTTCCCCAGGACACCAGGAGGTAGACCCTTCAGTTCACTCGTCTTTTCCGGGGTCTCCTCTTGACCCTTCTGCAGCCTTCTTCGGTGACTCTCGTGACGACAGCTAGTCCCTTCTCTATCGTATCTAGGGACCATGTGGCGAGAGGGAGGTCAGCCTCCTGTTTGCAGCTGTACTGTCCTGTCAGGTCATCTAAGACTGTCTGGATATGAGCTTCAGACACTAGGCTGACGCCACCCGACTGAACTCTCGTCTCGTCAGATATAACTGTCACCTGGTCGCTACTAGTAACCACTTTAGTTTGGCGAGACTCGACATGGCAGTTTCTCTCTGAGTTGCTATCGGTCACAGAACGTGCGCTATATATACCGCTCGTGTCATTCTCAATCCTGTCCTCTAGGGGCACCGATGAGCTAATCCCCACCTGGGACATTTTATTAACCATGGAGATCTGTGGAGACTGCATATCCACTTCTAGTACGTGTGGTACACCCTCTAGGCCTGCCCCATGTACTTGCACATTTTTCACAGTGGTTTCCTCAGTGGTGAGCTCTCAACATCAATTAGCATTTTTATACCATCCACATTTTTACCAACAGGGGAGCTTCTTCCTGATCACACCCTTTAAAGGAGCAGGTATATCATCGTCACACATATCATTACACATTTCAACAAACTTTGCACCTTCCCTTGGCACCGTGTCTGCAACCATTATTTCTAATGGTCATTTCACTTAAACCATTGCTTTCTATTTGCATTTGCCTTACACCTTCACTTAAAGGGACAGGTACAGGTTCTGTAGGAGCTTCATTACTTCCTACAGAAGTGTCTCCATTGCCCCACATTACATCACGCATGAGCCTATTTCCAACATCAAGTCCATCAGTCTCTGTTCCAACCATGGTCTCACCCTCCGTGAGGACCACTGGATAGTCCACAGGATTCACATAATTGTCCCGACAGACATCATTCTACCTTCTTACCCAGGCTAGCATGGGATCTCTGATTTTCGCCCATCCCAAATCTAGCCTTGGTCACGGGCACTTTAAACAACATCTTGAGCTTCTCCCTGCAGATTCCTGCAGAGAGCAAACCGCAACAGGCTTACCCGCCTGTTCAGACACAGCATTTTTCCCATAGTCACTCATTTTTGAGACATCTTCACGCCGCAGCGCTTATCACTCACCAGCCCGGCAGGTAGCAACTGCCGCCGGCTCATTGTCACAGGGTCTGCCACAAAATTATCAACAGGAACAGTCTTACCGATTGTCGTCACTGACTCGGCACTCCCGGAAGATAAGGGTAGTCCAGGAATATCTCCAGCACGGTCATCACCCTTCTCCTCAATGCAGTAGCTGCCACTGGAGACGCTTGACTTGTCTCCTGTCTTTTTCTGGACGGACATTCCAGCCGCACCCTTTAGGATTCTGTGCACAGTCGCAGGGAAAATAGGCACTCCTGAGAAACGCACCGCTCTCCACCTCTTTGTCTTCCCGACGGTTGCCCTTGGCAACGGCACATATTACCTCGAACAGTCCACTCAGAGCCGCTCTCCAAGTGCCGCACTCGGCTTTTCACCAACCGATCAGTCTCCAGCACCAGCTGCTCCATTACACCCTCAGTGGTCTTGGTTTTCCGCCAAACCGGGCCACTTCTCACATATGGCATCACCTTTGGCATAAGCAGCTTCCGCCACACCTGACTATCTTTCACCCAGGACGCCATTTTGAGCAAAAAATTTCCACAGGTCAGTTTTTTTCCTTTTTCCCTCTTTGTGCTTCTGGCCCTTTAAACCTTCGCACTGCTTGCACCACAGGGAAAAAACAGTCCAGACAGCAGTTCTTTTGCAACCCAGCAAAGTGTCCAGGACCACACGAGCAGCACCTGCTCCACCGAACAAACTGGCTTCCAGCCCTAACCTCCAATACAGCAATCGCACAGTTTTTCTCCTGTCCTGTCGCTGCCCCCAGCAACACTTTACCTTTATCCAGCAGGGACGATAAACCTGTCCATGTCCATGTGCCTCACTACGGCTGTGTGGGGACTCGTCGACTGCCTTGGTGGGTTGCTGAGTGGGCAGAGACCAGCGGTACTCTGCCCTCGTGCCAGCGGTTCAACGGAAGTAGCCTGGTTGGAGCCTGGTTGTTGGAGGGAGACTGACTGTCTCCCTTTAGATACACAGCTCTGCTGTTGTAGGGAGATACCGACTGTCTCCCCTTTAGATAGACCACCATGATGGTGTGGGGAGACCGACTGTCTCCCTTTGGCTAAATGGCCCTGTTGCTGGGGGACAGGACCGACTGTCCCTACCCCTGTGCTGTGAGTACAGAGACCACGGTCCCATCTGCACTGTTGTGAGACTTACTGTCTCCCCTGGTGCGTTAAACTGCCGCTGGGGATGGAGACCGGCTCCCAATTCCCTGTAAATCACATGGCCGATGGGGAATGGAGACGATGCTCTTTTCTCCCTGCAAAACAAACTGCCGCTGGGGAGCAGGACCGACTGTCCCTACTCCCTGAAAATCTGCCTGCCACTGGGGATCTGGGCCGACTACCCAACATCCCTGTAGGGCTGGTGGAGAGACCTCGGTCCCATCTCCACTGTTGTGGGGCTTACTGTCTCCCCTGGTATGTTAAGCTGCCGCTGGGGAGAGCGGGTAACAAGCTCCTCTCCCAGACATTCTTCCAGCCGCTGGGGAGGGAGACTGACTGTCTCCGCTCCCAACACAGTGTCCTGCTGCTGGGGAAAGGAGACTGGGCTCTCTATTCCCTGCCGGACACTCTGCCGATGGGGAGGGAGGACAAGGCTCTCCTCTCCCAGTAAGTCACTCTGCTGCTGGGGGCCAGGACCGACTGTCTCTACCCCCTGTAACTTACCCTGCCGCTGGGGAGAGGGGGTAACAAGCTCCTCTCCCATACATACTTCCAGCCTCTGGGGAGGGAGACCGACTGTCTCCGCTCCCAATACAGTGTCCTGCTGCTGGGGAAAGGAGACTGGGCTCTCTATTCCCTGCTGGACACTCTGCCGATGGGGAGGGAGGACAAGGCTCTCCTCTCCCAGTAAGTCACTCTGCTGCTGGGGGCCAGGACCGACTGTCTCTGCCCCCTGTAACTTAGCCTGCCGCTGGGGAGAGGGGGTAACAAGCTCCTCTCCCATACATACTTCCAGCCGCTGGGGAGGGAGACCGACTGTCTCTGCTCCCAACACAGTGTCCTGCTGCTGGGAAAGGAGACTGGGCTCTCTATTCCCTGCTGGACACTCTGCCGATGGGGAATGGAGACTGGGCTCCCAATTCCCTGCACTTGACTCTGCCGCTCAGGGACAGGACCGACTGTCTCTGCCCCCTGTAACTCAGCCTGCCGCTGGGAAATGGAGACTGGGCTCCCAATTCCCTGCAGGACCGGTGGAGAAACCTCGGTCCCATCTCCACCGGCCACCTGGGTTTCTTTCCAGTAAACCTCCACAATATCCTCCCAGCTGAAGGGCTCTGGACCTGGGTCTGACACGCTGCTCTCTCGCTGAGCCCTCTCACTGGAGTGGAACAGCTGCTGGTAGTCCTGTTCCAGCTCCATCTCCCGGGTCACCAGGTGGACCAGGTCTTGCTCAATTTTGTGAGTGTCGTCCCAGTCATACATGCTCTCCCGCCACTCAAAGAGGTCCCTGAACCGGGCTTGTGTAGGGCTCCCAAACTCCAGCTCTGAAAAAGTCTCCCATAACAAACTAGGACCATCAAACTCGTCTCCCTCTGGCTTGTCATGCTCGGCTGTCCAGGGTTGGTACCGAGCTTTATACCACCAGAGTGCCTGGTAGGCATCTTCCAACCACATCTCCCGCCTTCCAGGTGCTTCAGATCTTCTACCCACTCTTCCAGGGGCTGCTCTCCTAGGAAGGGCATCCGCAGGGCTTCTCGCTTCTGCTGTCGCTGCCCGTCCTTGGGGAGCCTCTTGTCCCGCAGATATTCCACAATACTCAGTGCCTGGTACCAGATACCTTTGCGGACTGCTTCTCGGTCATCCGTGACACCCTCGTCATTCTCCACTGCTGGTTCCATCCCGGTGCTGTTAGGGTCGCTGTACTGGGACACACGTTGCCCTCAAATTGTAAAATCCACTGTGCCTTCTGTCGGTGTCCTTCTGTCTGTAGGAACGATCCCGCTGCTTGCCACCAGTTGTTACAGTATAACCCGGTATAGTGAGGGTTAATACCGTTCGGGCAATTCCCCTGGAGAAGAGCACAGCAACCCACAACCACTCAAATCCACCGAACTGGAACCATACGAAGTCCTCCTTTCCTGGAACAGGCAAGAGAACGTTCTGACGTAGCGATTCCCCCAAGTACGAGACGAGGCTCCGTATTGATGGTTAAACAGGAATTCTAACTTTATTGAGGGCTACCTGCCCGGTATTTATCCAGGTCTCCCACCTGGTGGACACTACCCTAGGGGACCAGAAGGAAGACTGAGACACAGAGGATACAGCAGCCAATCACACACAATGGGACAATAGAAACACCCCAGAATAATCCTCCCCTCTGCCTTTGATACAATTACCCTACACGGGTTGATGTAATCATCACAGGCAGGAGAATACACAATGTCTTCTGTCCTGGAGACAACCGAGAGTCATTCAATTATCTCTCAGGACAAAGGGAAATCGCCAATATACACGTTGGGACAATAGGACAGACATCACTATTCAAATATACAATGTCCCACCCTTTACAGTACACAGACATTTAACATATCCCCAGATGGCTTGGATCTGAGTGCTCAATATATCCAAACAGCACTCATATGCGACAAACACAGTCAAATCGCCATGGGGTTTAAATTTAGCATGGGCTGATGAGAGGGCCCATAATCCTGGGGCAAGAGGCTGGCAATCAGTCTTCTCCAATGCCCAGTGGCGAGGTTGGTTTCGCCACACCCTCCTTAATTCCCGCAGTGGAGCGCGATAGTAAGATGCGCGACTACAAGCGCACGCTGATAGACGCATTTCTGAGGGCATTCCCAGCTGACACTGGGGGACAAGTGGAAGCACAAGGCGAAGGCAGAGGAGGAGAAGGAAGAGGTTGCTAATGCAGCTGTGTCACGGGCAGCACCTCAGAAGGCAGGGTTAGCATGGCCGACATTTGGAAAAGCTTTGTCACCGCGCCACAGCAACCTGCACCACCAGCTGATATGGCACTTCTTATCAGTAGGCAGCATTTGAACAACATGGTGGAACAGTACGTGTGCACACGCCTACACGTACTGACTAATGGTTCTGCCCCATTCAACTTCTGGGTCTCCAAATTGTCCACATGGCCTGAGCTTGCCCTTTATGCTTTGAAGGTGCTGGCCTGCCCTGCAGCTAGTGTATTATCTGAACGTGTATTTAGCACGGCAGGGAGCGTCATTACAGACAAACGCAGCAGCCTGTCCACAACCAACGTAGACAAGCTCACGTTCATTAAAATTAACCAGGCATGGATCCCACAGAACTTGTCCGTACCTTGTGCAGAATAGACATTTATAACCGCCTCAACCATATATTTTTGTAATCCAGTGCACTTATTCATTCCTTTTTTTTATTTGTACCATTATTTTGGGGGCTTACCCCAATTAAAAAAAAAAACAAACCTTTTAAGATACCCCCTCCTCCTGCTCCTTCATCGCCGCGTCCATCAACAACACAACATTCGCCGCCTCCTCAACCCCCGACTCCACATTGCCCGCCTTCTCCGAGTTGATGTTTAACCACTTCAGCCCCCCTAGCTTAAACACCCTTAATGACCAGGCCACTTTTTACAATTCTGCACTACACTACTTTCACCGTTTATTTCTCCGTCATGCAACTTACCACCCAAATGAATTTTACCTCCTTTTCTTCTCACTAGTAAAGATTTCATTTGGTGGTATTTCATTGCTGCTGGCATTTTAACTTTTTTTGTTATTAATCAAAAATGACCGAAATTTTTGCAAAAAATATTACATTTTTCACTTTCTGTTGTAAATTTTTTTTAAAAAAACTACATTTCTATATAAATTTTTCTATAAATTTATTGTTCTACATGTCTTTGATAAAAAAAATCCAATAAGTGTATATTTATTGGTTTGGGTAAAAGTTATAGCGTTTACAAACTATGGTGCAAAAAGTGAATTTCCGCATTTTGAAGCAGCTCTGACTTTCTGAGCACCTGTCATGTTTCTTCAGGTGCTAGAATGACAGGATAGTATAAATACCCCCCAAATGACACCATTTTAGAAAGAAGACACATCAAAGTATTTGCGGAGGGGCATGGTGAGTTCATGTATTATTTCATTTTTTTTCCCAAGTTAGCGGACACTTTCTGAGAAAAATAATAATAATAAAGTTTCCATTTCTGCTAACTTCTGGCAAAAAAATAAAATAAAAAAATCCCACGGACAAAGTGAATACCTTGGGGTGTCTACTTTCCGAAATTGGGTCATTTGTGGGGTGTGTTTACTGTTCTGGCATTACTGTTGGTCGGGGCTAAATTGTGAGCATCCCTGTAAAACCTAAAGGTACTCGTTGGAATGTGGGCCCTTTGCGCACCCAGGCTGCAAAAGTGTCACTCATGAGTATCGCCGTACTCAGGAGAAGTACGGCAATGTGTTTCAGGGTGTATTTTTACATATACCCATGTTGGGTGAGAGATATCTCTGTAAACTGACAACTTTGTATAAATTTTTTAAAAAGTTGTCATTTACAGAGATATTTCTCACACCCAGCATGTGTATATATAAAATACACGCCAAAACACATTGCCCTACTTCTCCTGAGTACGGCGATACCACATGTGTGAAACTTTTGCAGCCTGGGTGCAAAGGAGCCCAAATTCCAATGAGTACCTCTAGGATTTCACAGGGCATTTTTACGCATTTAGATTCCAGACTTCTTCTCACGCTTTAGAGACCCCTAAAATGCCAGGGCAGTATAAATACCTCACAAGTGACCCCATTTTAGAAGAAGACACCCCAAGGTATTCTGTGAGGTGTATGGTGAGTTCATGTAAATTTTATTTTTGTCACAAGTTAGTGGAAAAAATAAAATATCAATTTCCGCTAATTTGTGCCAAAAAAATAATTTCTGTGAACTCGACATGCCCCTCATGGAATACCTTGAGGTGTCTTCTTTCCAAAATGGGGTTGCTTGTGGGGTATTTATACTGCCCTAGCATTTTAGGGGCCCTAAAGCGTGAGAATCCAAATGCGTAAAAATGCCCTGTGAAATCCTAAAGGTACTCATTGGAATTAGAGCCCCTTTGCGCATCTTGACTGCAAAAGTGGCACACATGTGGTATCGCCGTACTCAGGAGAAGTAGGTCAATATGTTTTGGGGTGTATTTTACATATACCCATGCTGGGTGAGAAATATCTCTGTAAATGACAACTTTTAATTTTATTTTTACACAAAGTTGTCAATTTACAGAGATATTTCTCCACCCAGCATGGGTATATGTAAAAATACACCCCAAAACACATTGCCCTACTTCTCCTGAGTACGGCGATACCACATGTGTGACACTTTTTTGCAGCCAAGATGTGCAAAGGGGCCCAAATTCCAATGAGTACCTTTTAGGAGGGGTTTTTCTTCCCATGCTTTAGGGCCCCTAAAATTCCAGGGCAGTATAAATACCCCACATGTGACCCCATTTTGGAAAGAAGACACTCCAAGGTATTCCGTGAGGGGCATGGCGAGTTCCTAGAAAAATTTTTTTTTTTTTGCACAAGTTAGTGGAAATTGATTTTTTATAGTTTTTCTCACAAAGTCTCCATTTCCGCTAACTTGTGACAAAAAGTTCAATTTTTATGGACTCACTATGCCCCTCAGCGAATACCTTGGGGTCTCTTCTTTCCAAAATGGGGTCATTTGTGGAGTGTTTGTACTGTTCTGGCATTTTGGGTGGGGCTAAATTGTGAGCAGCCCTGTAAAACCTAAAGGTACTAGTTGGAATTTGGGCCCCTTTGCGCACTCAGGCTGCAAAAAGTGTCACTCATGTGGTATCGCCGTACTCAGGAGAAGTAGGGCAATGTGCTTTGGGGTGTATTTTACATATACCCATGTTGGGTGAGAGAAATATCTCTGTAAATTGACAACTTTGTATAAAATGTTTTAAAAAGTTGTCGTTTACAGCGATATTTATCGCACCCAGCATGGGTATATGTACAATACACCACAAAACTCATTGCCCTACTTCTCCTGAGTACGGCAATACCACATGTGTGACACTTTTTGCAGCCAAGATGCGTAAAGGGCCCAAATTCCCATGAGTACCTTTAGGATTTTACATGGCATTTTTATGCATTTGGATTGTCACGCTTTAGGACTCCTAAAATGCCAGGGCATTATAAATACCCACATGTGACCCCATTTTGGAAAGAAGACACCCTAAGTTATTTTGTGAGGGGCATGGCGAGTTCACAGAAAAAAAATTTTTGGCACAAGTTAGCAGAAATTGATATATATATATATATATATATATATATTATTATTTTTTTCACAAAGTCTCATATTCCATTAACTTGTGACAAAAATAAAATTTTACATGAACTCACCATACACCTCACGGAATACCTTGGGGTGTCTTCTTTCTACAATGGGGTCACATGTGAGGTGTTTGTACTGCCCTGGCATTTGAGGGTCTCCACAATCATTACACGTATGGCCAGCATTAGGAGTTTCTGCTATTCTCCTTATATTGAGCATGCGGGTAATGAGATTTTTTTTCCATTCAGCTTCTGGGCTGAAAAAAAAATGAACGGCACAGATTTTTCATTCGCATCGATCAATGTGGATGAAAAAATCTCTGTCAAGATCAGTGACTGCGGTGCGGTGGGCTGGGCGCTAACTATCTAACAAGTAGCTAGCTAACTGGTGGTGATAAGGGACCCTTATGCCCCATTCACACGTCCGCAATTCTGTTTGCGGAACGGAATTGCGGACCCATTCATTTCTATGGGGACAGACTTTGTCCGGCTCGGATCCGGAATTGCGGATCCGCACTTCGGTTCTGCACTTCCGTTCTGCAAAAATATAGAACATCTCCTATACTTGTCCGCAATTGGACAAGAAAAGGCATTTTCTATATAGTTCTGGCAATGTGCGGATCTGCAAAATGCGGAAAGCACATTGCCGGTGTCCGTGTTTTGCAGATCCGCTGATCAGTGGATCCGCAAACACATATGGACATGTGAATGGAGCCTTACAGTGGGGTAATCAGTGACAGGGGGTGATCAGGGAGTCTATAGGGGTGATCAGGGTTAACAAGGGGTTAATAAGTGACAGGGGGAGGGGTGGGTAGTGTGGTGCTTGGTGCTACTTTAGATAGCTACCTGGTCATCTGGTGGTCGATCCCAGCAAATGGGACCACCAGAGGACCAGGTAGCAGGTATATCAGATGCTGTTAACAAAACAGCGTCTAATATACATGTTTGATGCGATTTATTTTGCATCTACAGCCTGACAGCGATTGATCATCTCTGGCAGGCTGTAGTATAACTGCTGAGACGCGATCTGATGTGAACGCGTGCGCGTTCACAGCAAATCTCGCCTCTCACGAGAGGACGCGCCACCGCTTCAAGGAGGAACAGACCTGCCGCCACCTTGACGCAGCCCTGCGTTAGGCGGTTGGCAGGAGGTTAATAATGTTTAATTTTTATTTGTTTTATTTTATTTTAAGTTATTTCCTATCCACATTTATTTGCAGGGCACTTACCAACATTTTGCTGCCTTTGCAGCCCTATAGTCCTTACCAGGACTTTTTACAGCCATATTTGTTCCCAAAAGTTAGGGTACACATTTACTTCATTGGTGGATGACATGAAGCCTGTTTTGCCGTGAATGAACCTCTCCTCTGTCTGGATGCCAGAGGCCTACATTAGTGAAAATCGCCTGTTCCTTTGGTGGATGACATGAAGCCTGTTTTGTCGTGAATGAACCTCTCTTCTGTCTGGGTGCCAGGGGCCTACATTTCTGAAAATCGCCTGTTGCATTGTTGGATGACATGAAGCCTGTTTTGCCGTCAATAAACCTCTCCTCTGTCTGGGTGCCAGGGGTCTAACTTACTTAAAATCGCCTGTTGCATTGGTGGATGACATGAAGCCCGTTTTACCGTGAATGAACCTCACCTCTGTCTGGGTTCCATGGGCCTACATTTCTGAAAATCGCCTGTTCCATTGGTGGGTGACATTAGCCGCTTTTGCCAGTGATAAGCCCCTGCTGTGCATTGCTGGCAGGAAACCATATTTTGTAAAAACGTCTGTTACTGATCAAAAGATGTGTGACTACAAATGGACGCTGGTAGACGCGCTGCTGATGGAATTCCCACCTGACGCCTCCTCAACCTCCTACCCCACATCCACCTCCTCCTCTTAGTTGCCAATTAATAATGTTTAATTTTTATTTATTTTATTTTAAGTCATTTCCGTATCCACATTTGTTTGCAGGGCATTTACCTACATTTTGCTGCCTTTTGCAGCCCTCTAGCACTTTCCAGGGCTATTTTACAGCCATTTTAGTGCCCAAAATTTCGGGTCCACATTGACTTCAATGGGGTTCGGGTTCGGGTTCAAGTTCGGGATCCTGAACCCAAACTTTTTGTGAAGTTCGGCCGAACTCATCGAACCAGAACATCTAGGTGTCCGCTCAACTCTACTCATCACTAATCAATATCTGCTTCTTCTCCTGCTCAGACTCCTCCTCCTTGTTCTCCACTCCATCATAAGACATCTATAATGGAATGTGTAGCCATAAGAAAACTATTTGCTGAACTCCCACCTTGCCAAGTTGCTGGGGGTAGACACAAGACTGTGCTACAATGACTTTCCCCTTATTCAGGCATGCTCAGGGTGCTCATCAACATGAATAAATAGCCCTACTTCATTGCTAATTATAAACACATTCAGAAGTACTAAAATACAAATCTGATAATGACACTTTTAGACTTTTAAAAACATGGACTTTGTCTTCATTACACTTTTTGAATAATGATGAAATAAAGAAGATGTCAATATATTGTAATACAGTGGGCTCTTTAGTTTGTTGGACTGTGTGGAAAGTATACAAGAGAATTTCCTGAGCTACACTACTGCTTATACCAGCGACATACAGTATGTGGATATCTTTATTAATATTATTCTTCTCTATGTCATTAGCTGCAGTTCTTGCCATATTCCATCAGTTAGACTTTTGGCCAGGAGCCCATAGAGGCTCAGCTCCATGCTTTCATCAAAATTGGATCCTTTTCTGAAACTGAATTCTTCTCTATGTCATCAGCTGCAGTTTTTGCCATATTCCATCAGTTGAACTTTTCGCCAGGTATTCATAGAGGCACAGTTCCACGTCTTCACCAAAATTTCATTGTGCTGTATGATATTTATACATCTGCCCAGCTGTCCATTTTTTTCTAAAAATAGCTTAAATTGTCTCGTTTTCTAAATGACTGTGGCCTTTCCCTGACATACACTGTTCCATGACCACTTGGACATCTTGGGAGGCAGATTGGGACAGTGGCTGGAAGTGGCCCAATTTTCTCTCTCTAGAATGTCTCATCCAGTCTCCAGTGTCAACGCAGAGAAAGTTTTCAGCATGGCAGGGGACATTGTGGCAGCTAAATGGACAAAGTTGTCCTCTGCCAGTGTACAAAGCATCCTTTTTTGTCATATGCAATTAATACCCTACAGTTCCTAAATCCACATTGTACTGCTGCTGTTCTCAATTGAAAGGGATAATTTTTCCAGGCTCATTCAGAACAAGCAAAGTTTTTCTAACAATTAACGTGTGTGTGTACAAACAGGAGCAGGGATCTGCCGCTGTTAAGGCATAATTCTGGTCACTTGTGAAGAACAAACTACTGTTCCTTATTATAGTGACGTGTGTATAAACAGGAGCAGGGATATGCCCCTTTAATGCATAATTTTTGGCTGCTTGGTCCCAACAAGTCACAGTTTTTACCCATAACACCATGTGTGTTTAAACATCATCTTCCCCTGTAAGAGGCAATTTTTCGAAGCTTTCTAATATGAAAAACCATAACACATGATGGAGCAGTGTGTTTTTATACATGCTGTTTGGAAACACCATCAACTATGTGCTTACCCATAGCTATATATGTCATTGTTATTATGACTCTGACATACTTACTGTCATTCCGTTCAAGAGTTTAAAAGGATTAAAAAGAGGAATGGGGAGGAGAAAAAATCAAACATTTGTAAAAAAAAATTTTTGTAAGGAGATAAATAGACACAAAATCTAGTCCTAGTCCTAGAGTGTCACATAATTTTCAGGCCATTTAGTGTAACATTGATTCGTGTAGAAACAATTTGGGTGCAAATCAAATTTTTTAAAAGTTTGACAAATTTAGACAGGAAACAAATTTCATCTAATGTAGATGAAAATATCCCTAAACCTGTAATCAGCTTACAGCTAATGGAATGAAATAATTTACCTGCTGTGGTTCATGGATAAACTACGGTCGATAAAGCATAGCCTGCCTCAGTACTACCTTTATAGTACACAGAACTAACTCAGTGGGTGGCTCTATTGCCTTGCAGCACTGGTTCCAAAGATTCAAATTGGACTAAGGGCAAAACAACAATTGAATTTCTCCAAGGGCCAGTTTGCACAGAGTTTTATTACGTTGACTTTTGGGCGTTTCTGCCTCAAAATCAGCCGGCGATTTATTTCAATGGGAAGCAGCACTTGCTTTTTTTAACATGTAAAAACCAAGCATGGAAAAAGAAGCAGCACCCCTATCTTGGGGCAGAATTAGTGCTTAATCTCCCATTAAAATGAATAAGAAGCAGACAAAGACAGCTCCATGTAAGTCCATGTGTTTTTGTGCGTTCTGTGCAGATCCGCCTCAAAACCTCAAACTGAAAATGCAGCTTTGAAGTGAGTGCCCACTGGTTAAAAAAAGACGGAAAAAGCATAAAGCAGATAAAAACTGCACAAAAACTGTTTTGCGCTGAAAAAACAAACACATGGATTCCATGCTGATTTTTTAATCATGTTTTTCAAAATCAGTGATGTGAACTTAAAGGTATTCCCTGAATGTCTGCTATGTACACAGTAATGCTACAATACATCAGTATGATTATATTGTAAGCTGTAAACCGTGCTTTAAATTAAGGCATAAAAGTTAGAAATCCACTTGGCTCATTTTCTGTTTAATGCCCTGCAGTATCTTCTTTAAGTTTCCCTAATGCAGCAGTAAGTTCTTTCACCGCGCCACATCATAAACTCACAAAACCAATTTAGTTACATTTCATAGAGAGTTTGTTTTTGCTTGTCAGCGTTGGTGGCTCGTCTAATTAATTTGGGTTTATTTTCCCATTAAACTAGCAGTTTGTGTTTTATGGTAAGCTGATTAATATTAATGTTAAAGGCCATAGGTTGTTGTACATTAAAGAAGAATGCAATACTTCTATGCTATCCACATATCCTCCTTTTTATCATTCCCTGCAGTCTCCTGAATTCTTCTTGTAATTATAAGGGAGTCTTGTAAGAAAAGCCTTTACATGCAAAACTCAAATGAATTATTTTAATGACATACTAATAAACCGTGGCCTCACTAGAATAAAAGCTATTGGTTATCCTCACAGACATACTACTCTACTACTAGACAAGATACATCGGATTGGTAGATGACTGGTATGACTTCATATTACAGATAATACAGGGAGTTTATTGATTAGAATGTAAAGATAGTATGGTGGAGGTCACACAACGAGTCATAGACAGACAAGCAGCAGGCAGGATAAGTTGCCACTTAGGGCACAAATGGCACCCTCCATGTAGAGTGCCAACACTCAATAACAGTTCAATTTGCTTTATCATCAGTACAGGAAGAGAAAGTGTTATCTGAGTTGCCAAAGCATTACAGCATGGTATTTACACCATGACAGGCAGAACATTCATAGGGGCCCTGCAGAGAGCTATGGCATGCTAAAATTATGGGGCACTTAAAAAGTTTGCATATGTAAATTAAGTATGTGTACTAATAAACTTTAATAAGCACCCTTAATGACCAGGTCAATAAATGCCTTAATCACTAGCACTCTGCCTTTTTAACATCCATAACTTTTTTATTTTTTTATTGACATGGCAGTAAGAAGTACATGTACATACATAAAAAACACATTACAACTATGAACGTTCCGGTCAAATGCATCATATAACTTCAATAAGTATTGTGACTAATATTAGAGCGTTCTATTGTCATGTAATAGTCAAGCTCAAAGAGCCTAAAAGAACAAAAAAATTAGCCCAGAAAAGACCAGGTATCAAAAAATTGAAACTTTATTAATTCATTATGTTGTCCAATTAATACTGTTAAAAGGGGAAAAGTAACAGAAAAAACACCATCCCGGCATATCACATCCACATAGTTCAATTCAATATTAATAGCACAAATAATTCCCAATTTACAATTTTACCTATGTTAAACAAAATACCTCAGCCGATGCCCAACAAATGGTTCATGTGCGCTGCTATATCACAGATGACATTATCAAACTAATACATACTGCAATTATCAGTATGACCAGGACCGAGATCCCTAACAATTACATAAGTACCGCAGATCAGTGTAACCTAACTCACCAGCTTAGAGGGAGATGTGTTTGCCAGGATGGCACAGGCCTTTACCCGCAGACCTTTACCCACTCAACTATAGCGATGTCTAAAGCTGTCACTGCAGACTGAGGACCAGCACTGTCTGCCATCAAAAGGCAGTGAATTGCAAATATGGTCGGGACCCGACTTCCAGTTCGTTGGCAGTTCGTCAGCCTATGAAGGCTGGATGGGCTGATAAGAGACCTCAATATGTAGCTGCATTGGTGAAAGAAAGAAAGAGAAGTTTTGCAGACAAAGAGCATCCGCTGGAATTTTTAGGAATATCAAAAGGCAGTGGACATTAGTGGTCAGTGCAGAGATCTCTCCCATTATCTATTTATAACAAGGACTGTTACTGTGATGAAGGGACATCCTCTATGTCTAGAGGAAAGAAGGTTTCTACAAAAACATAGAAGAGGATTCTTTATGGTAAGAGCAGTGAGACTATGGAACTCTCTGCCTGAGGAGGAGGTGATGGTGAATTCACTGAAAGAGTTCAAGAGGGGCCTGGATGTACTTATGGAGTGTAATAATATTACAGGTTATAGTTAATACAATTCTGGAGAGGTTGTTGATCCAGGGAGTTATTCTGATTGCCTGGAGTAGGGAAGGAACTTTTTCTCCTAAATTGAGGAAAATTGGCTTTTTGCCTTCCTCTGGATCAACTTGGAAGATAACAGACTGAACTGGATGGACAGATGTCTTTACAGCCTTTGTCAGCCTTACAAAGTATGTTACCATGTTATTTTGAAAACTGTATAGGAAGCTCATTTTTGTATAGGAAGCCCACCTTTGTATGGTCCCAGGAGTGCTGCTTTTGTTAGTGATGATGTTCCAACACAGGCAAAGAGCTCCTCCCCTTGCTTATACTATGTACAACTATTGATATTTTAGAAAATTATCGCCTAGTTATGTTTTTTGCACCAGACAACTTAATTAACAACTAATCATATTGTAGAATACACACCTTCCCAAGCAATCCAAATGAACTAATATGGAGAAGCAGGTGTCAAACTATCACATCAAAAGACATTGTGTAAGAAAGCTGCTTCACATGCGTTTCTATTGCACAATTACTTGTTTAACGTTTACAATTTTATTTTATACCATTTGACTTTTAATGGTAATGATATGTCTTCAAAGTTCTTCTTGCTCAAGATGCTGTTATCACTTTGACAGTAAGAGAAAGCAAACAAACAAAAAAAAGCTCACACAAAAATAAAGCCTAAAGACTACAAATTATAATTTATAGTTTCTGGCCTTTATTATTGTGTCATTTTTGATTTTCAAAGTCCATGTGCTGGAGAGGCCTCAGTTGCCTGATTGCTGAGACTAACAGCTGTTATAAAGTTCTAGGTTTTTGGTAACTGCTTGAAATAAAAGAGTTGGTATGAATAAATTATAGCCAGAACAAAGAGCGATGGAAAGCAAAATATGTTTTAACTATTACAATTCTGAGAGTACTTTGTAAGTTCCTCTAGGGCTTTGCATAGCTTTCTCGAAATTGTAAAGCTTTAATGCTGTAAATAAATCCCAGATAAGCAAAGTTATATAGAAAGATTTTCAAGCCTTCAGGCAAGCTTCAAGGCAGACGACATTCGAAGGCAATAGCTTGTGTGGGTGTCGAGACCTTCTTCCCAGTTTTGTTGGCTAGAGCTGTGGGGAATAACATACATCTAATATCTTCATGCACACCACCTAAATAAGATACAAATATGCAACTTATCTACTAGATGTCAAAAAATTACAGAAGGAATACACAGCAATAGTCACAGCACTGGAACAACTTCTGAGACCATTATTCTCATTTAAGAAAAATGGAGAGTCCTTCTTACATTTTTTCTAACTTCTGCCTCATAATTTATATAGTACATAGACTATACTTGATTTACTCAATATAGCACATTTGTCAAATGAAAAATGTCAGAAAAAATACTGGAGCACATGTAAAACTACTATCAGAATAAATGCATCTAGTTTTATCTGTTCTGTGGCAAATAGCATATGATTAGAGATGAGCGAACTTTAGAAAGTTCGGCGTCGGCATTCGGGTTGTGGTAATCGCCGCATCCGCTATGGATTCCACTATCGCGGACTATCGCGGCATATGGAATCCATAGGGGCGGCTTCCACCAACCCGAACTGTTGAACAGCCGAAGGAACTGGGGTGACGCCACCGTCATGTGATCAGTGCAGGGGGCATGGCTCAGCATGTGATCAAATCCAGTGCTGAGCCAAGCTCCCTGCACTGATCACATGACGGTGACGTCACCCCAGGTCCTTCGGCTGTTCAACAGTTCGGTTGGTGGAAGCCGCCTTATGGATTCCATATGCCGCGATAGTCTGCGGTAGTGGAATCCAGAACGGGATGCGGCGACTACTACAACCCGAACGCCGAACGCCGAACTTTTTTAAAGTTCGCTCATCTCTACATATGATTAATAATATGGCAAATAAATAATAATAATAATAATAATAATAATAATATACTTAGAACTATAGATAAACAAATATTTAAAACATTTGATTTGGCTGATTTGTCGAACTTCATCAAGAAATATGATTAGTTATGAATTATTTAATCACAAATCGCCTTCCATTGTATGGAGCGGGCGCAATAATGGGGAATGGCGCTCGCACTGCTCCCCTTAGATTCAACGCTCAATGCTGATTACTGCATCTAATTGTAACCCCTCAGATGCCACGTTCAATGCTGATCATGGCATCTGAGACTCACTTTCAGGTGCTAAGGGGTTAATCTGGGGTTAAAAAATTATACTTACCTCATCCACTTGATCATGGAGAGGACATCCGCTCCTGTCTTGATAGAAGAAAACCCACTAAAGGACCTGCGGTAAGCATGAAGACATGCAGTGATGTTATGACGCTACCACGGATCAAGCTGGCCAGGTGCAATGAATTCATCACTGATGAAGACACCACGCACGGCCAGCGTAATCATGTGGTGACATCTTCACGCTCGCCATAAGTCTTTTGCTGGGTTTTCTTCAATCAAGATGGGAGCCGTTGCAATTAAGTGGATGAGGTGAGAGGACCGCCGAGCAGTGATAGAGGCATGCTGGAAGAACTAGGTCTCAGGAGCCCTGGGGCTTGGAAGCTAGTGAGCAGCGACCATAACAGTACCCCTCATAAAACCCTATTTCCTTTGGTCCCCACTCAATATGCAAAATTGCAAACATTTCTCTAAAAGCATAAATGTTTTTAGCTGGTGCCTAGCATCTCTCCTCTGGATCCCAATCTTTCCAGTCTACCAAACAGTAGGTTTTCCTTCCTCTCCTCTTTACATCCTGGATACTCTTAACTTTAAATTTATTCTCAGGACCAATTGGAGCAGGAGCTCCAAAGAAGATCGATTAAGCACCAATGGAAGTAGTTGGAGATATGGTAGTTGCAGCTTATAACTCACAGGATGGATTTATTTCCATATCTTAAATGGGACCAGAAAGCAAGGAAAACATTTGTAGGATGCAGTGGCACAGTTATAGGGGTCACAGCGGTCGCAACTGCGACCAGGCCCCTAAGTCCGGGTCCCACGGGCCCTCAGTAGAGACGGAGTCTCAGTAAACAATGAAAGTGCTGCTTCAGCACTGTCTGCAGCGCTAGAGTGATTTACATACAACACCGGCTAAGTAAGTTTACATAGCGTGGGGCGGAGGCAGAACATTGTGTGCGTGGCGCAGCCAGGAGAGGGAGTGGTCCCACTCCCGTCGTTAGTGTGTGCCAGAGTTGGAAGCTGGACGGGAGGTGAAGCTGCGCGCGCCTGCTGCAGGGAGTGAGTGAGGTGAGACGGCGTGCCGTGCAGAGCTTTACAGAGCGATGGTGCCGGGTGGGTAGGAATGGGGACTGACTGGAAGAGAGCAGCACAGCAGTCAGCATGAGCTTAAAGGTCTCCAGTGCAGCGAAGGCCTGACTGATGTGGAAGCGCCAGCAACTCTTGCTACAGGCTGGTAGACAGGCAGGGCCAGGGGCCCAGGACCTAGTTGCTAGTAGTCTGTGTATAAAGTGGGCAGTTTCTACTGGTTTCCTCAGATTGTGCTAGCCTGGGATGGGGCTGGGTTCTACTGGCACTGGGTAATAGTCACTGTGTGAGTGACACTGCTGTAATGTGGCCGCATGTCACCTCAGTTTGGGGGTACACTGCCACGACCTTGCCTTCTGATGTATCCTCAGTTTAGAATTGACTTAAAGTGTCAATTCATTCACATGGGTGTGGTGCCACAGGCACAGCAGCACCATAGGCATGTGAACGCAGCATCCTAACTTTAAGTCAATTATCCCTTTAAAGGGGTTGTCTCATCATAGAGAATGGGGGCATATAGCTAGGATATGCCCCCATTGTCTTATATGTGCGGGTCCCTTTGTCAAGGTTTGGGTGAGGCAGCATGGATGATCTAATCTGATACATCAGGCATTGGTTAGTGGAAATCCTGGCTGATACACACCTGATTCATCTTGACAAGTCTCTCCCCATTTTGGGTAGACAGGCAAGTTCTCCTTGGGGTAACTATGGCCCCTGCCGCACTAAACACCAGCTCTGATGCCACACTACTGGCTGGGCAGGACAGCTTTTCCACAGCAAATTCAGCCAGTTGCGGCCACAAATCCTGTTTGGCTGTCCAGTAGTCCAGCGGATCTTCAATGACAGCTGGCAGGGTGCACTCCAAGCATGCCACCACCTGCTGGTTCAGGTTCTGCTGCAGGTCTAGCTGCTGGTGAGTAGTTTCTTCACAAGGCAGGTGAAGAAAGCTGCTGATCAGCGACTCTAGACTCAGGCTGCTGTAATGGAGCTGGTACTGCTTCTGCCACCCCACCCTCCCCAGCAGCCATGGCAGTGGAACAGGAGTGCAGAGGGGCCCCTAGTCAGACCTGCAAGAGGATGGAGGATGGTGCAGATAGGCAGTGGCGAACTGACTACATAGGATGTCTCCATAGTAGTTAATTTTTTCCTCCCTCTCAGCAGGTATAAAAAGGCCCCCGTTTTGGATTAGTAGTGAGGGTCCAACAAGGTGGAAAGCAAGAAGTTATCCCTCTGCCGAATGGTGACAATTCAGCTGTCATTACACAAGCCAGTGAGCATGCATCTGGCCAGTTGCGCAAGTGACTCGGAGGGACTCCCTGCCTCATCTCCACTGCATACTGCCACGGTGTGTCTGGGTCCTCTGCCTCGTCTTCCTCATTGCCCTGAGCTCCTCCGGCTGTTCCTGCTCCTCCTCTCCTGTGACCTGTGTAGAAAAACACCTATTTTGCTGCACATTGCTTGTGCTCCAATGTCCTCCTCCTCCAGTTAAGCTCCCTACAGGGCTTATGTGGCCATGAGATGTAGGCGCTCATCTCCAGTCCCCTGACCAGCCAGATTTACCATCATCTGTTCCAGGACATGAGGCAGTGGAATTATGTTGTTCATCCCATAGTCCTGGTGACTCACAAATAACGTGGCCTCCTCAAAGGCCTTGAGAAAATGACAGGTGTCACGGATGAGCTGCCACTGGCTGATATCAAAGCTACACCAGGGAGTACTCCTGTCCACTTGGATCATTAAGAAATCGTTGATGGCCTTTTTCTGTTCGTATAGTCGGTCCAATATATGGAGGGTGGAATTCCAACGGGTGGAAACATTGCACATCAGCCTATGTTGTGGGATGCCGTTCTGCCACTATAGCTCAACAAGGGAGTGCTTTGCTGTTTACGAGTGGCTGAAGTGCATGCAAAGTTTCCTAGCCATTTTTAGGATGTCTTGCAACTGGGTGGAAGACTTCAGGAACAGCTTGACAACCAGATTAAACACGCATGCCATGCAGGACGCATGGCTCAGCTATCTTTGACGCAGCACCAACACCATGTTTTTCCCGTTGTCAGCTGCCATGGTTTCGATTTTGAGTTGCGGCAGAGAAAGCAGGATTCGATTTCTGCTGAAGCACACTGATCAGTTCCTCCCTGTGTGACTCGTCTCACCCTGGCAAACCAGGTGCAGAACAGCGTGAAATTGATGAAAGGGGTCGCACATGGCTTGCATACACAACATGCCTCCCACATAATTCTTGGAACTCTACATGAAAATAATAATAATCGCGAGACATACTAATCACAAGACATTAACTTCACAAGAGATGCAGAGTAGAGTTGAGCGAACACCTGGATGTTCGGGTTCGACGAGTTCGGCCGAACTCGAAAATGTTCGGGTTCGGGATCCGAACTCGACCCGAACTTCATCCCAACCCGAACCCCATAGAAGTCAATGGGGACCCGAACTTTTGGGCACTCAAAAGGCTGTAAACACACCCGAAAGGGCTAGAGGGCTGCAAAAGGCAGCAAAATGTAGTTAAATCCCTGCAAACAAATGTAGATAGGGAAATGATGAGTTAACATAAAATAAATAAAAATTAAACAATATTAATTGGAGTGAGGTCCCATAGCACAGAATCAGGCTTCAAGTCACCCACCAATGGAGAAGGTCACTTACTATTATTTTGACCACAGCACCCAGACAAAGGAGAGAGGTCCTACAGCAGAGAACCAGGCATCATATCACCCACCACAGGAGTAGGCCACCATTTAGTTACTTTGACCCCTACACCCAGACGGAGGAGAGAGGTTACACAGCAGAGAATCAGGCATCATATCAACCTCCACAGGAGAAGCCACCATTTAGTTACTTTGACCCTGCACCCAGGAAGAGGAGAGAGGCCCCACAGCACATATTCTGGCATCATATGAGCCACCACAGGAGAAGCCACCATTGAGTTACTTTGACCACTGCACCCAGGAAGAGGAGAGAGGCCCCACAGCACATATTCTGGCATCATATCAGCCACCACAGGAGAAGCCACCATTGAGTTACTTTGACCCCTGCACCCAGGAAGAGGAGAGAGGCCCCACAGCACATATTCTGGCATCATATCAGCCACCACAGGAGAAGCCACCATTGAGTTACTTTGACCCCCGCACCCAGGAAGAGGAGAGAGGCACCACAGCACATATTCTGGCATCATATCACACACCACAGGAGAAGGCCTCTTTCAGTGATTTAGGCCTTTGGACCCAGACAGAGGAGAGAGGCACCACAGCACATATTCTGGCATCATATCAGCCACCACAGGAGAAGCCACCATTGAGTTACTTTGACCCTGCACCCAGGAAGAGGAGAGAGGCCCCACAGCACATATTCTGGCATCATATCACCCACCACAGGAGTAGGCCACCATTTAGTTACTTTGACCCCTACACCCAGACGGAGGAGAGAGGTTACACAGCAGAGAATCAGGCATTTAGATCACCCACCACAGGAGTAGGCCACCATTGAATCAGACCCCGGCAACTATGTCAGATGGCACAAGCATAAGCTTTATATCAATCAGCACAGGAGAAGGCGACTTTGAAAGACTTTGACCCCTACACCCAGATGGAGGAGAGAGGTTTCACAGCAGAGAATCAGGCATCATATCAACCACCACAGGAGAAGCCACCATTTAGTTACTTTGACCCCTGCACCCAGGAAGAGGAGAGAGGCACCACAGCACATATTCTGGCATCATATCAGCCACCACAGGAGAAGCCACCATTGAGTTACTTTGACCCCTGCACTCCAGGAAGAGGAGAGAGGCCCCACAGCACATATTCTGGCATCATATCAGCCACCACAGGAGAAGCCACCATTGAGTTACTTTGACCCCCGCACTCCAGGAAGAGGAGAGAGGCACCACAGCACATATTCAGGCATCATATCACACACCACAGGAGAAGGCCTCTTTCAGTGATTTAGGCCTTTGGACCCAGACAGAGGAGAGAGGCACCACAGCACATATTCTGGCATCATATCAGCCACCACAGGAGAAGCCACCATTGAGTTACTTTTGACCCTGCACCCAGGAAGAGGAGAGAGGCCCCACAGCACATATTCTGGCATCATACTAACCACCACAGGAGAAGCCACCATTGAGTTACTTTGACCCCTGCACCCAGGAAGAGGAGAGAGGCACCACAGCACATATTCTGGCATCATATCAGCCACCACAGGAGAAGCCACCATTGAGTTACTTTGACCCCTGCACCCAGGAAGAGGAGAGAGGCCCCACAGCACATATTCTGGCATCATATCAGCCACCACAGGAGAAGCCACCATTTAGTTACTTTGACCCCTTCACCCAAACAGAGGAGAGAGGTTCCACATCAGAGAATCAGGCATCATATCAACCACCACAGGAGTAGGCCACAATTTAGTTTATTTGACCCCTGCACCCAGGAAGAGGAGAGAGGCCCCACAGCACATATTCTGGCATCATATCACACACCACAGGAGAAGGCCTCTTTCAGTGATTTAGGCCTTTGGACCCAGACAGAGGAGAGAGGTCCCACAGCAGAGAACCAGGCATCATATCACCCACTACAGGAGTAGGCCACCATTTAGTTACTTTGACCCCTACACCCAGACGGAGGAGAGAGGTTACACAGCAGAGAATCAGGCATTTAGATCACCCACCACAGGAGTAGGCCCCAATTTAATGGGACCCCGGCAACCATGTCAGATGGCACAACCATCAGCTTCATATCAATCAGCACAGGAGAAGGCGACTTTGAAAGACTTTGACCCCTACACCCAGACGGAGGAGAGAGGTTTCACAGCAGAGAATCAGGCATTTAGATCACCCACCACAGGAGTAGGCCCCCATTGAATCAGACCCTGGCAACTATGTCAGATGGCACAACCATCAGCTTTATATCAATCAGCACAGGAGAAGGCGACTTTGAAAGACTTTGACCCCTACACCCAGATGGAGGAGAGAGGTTTCACAGCAGAGAATCAGGCATCATATCAACCACCACAGGAGAAGCCACCATTTAGTTACTTTGACCCCTGCACCCAGGAAGAGGAGAGAGGCACCACAGCACATATTCTGGCATCATATCACCCACCACAGGAGTAGGCCACCATTTAGTTACTTTGACCCCTACACCCAGACGGAGGAGAGAGGTTACACAGCAGAGAATCAGGCATTTAGATCACCCACCACAGGAGTAGGCCACCATTGAATCAGACCCCGGCAACCATGTCAGATGGCACAAGCATAAGCTTTATATCAATCAGCACAGGAGAAGGCGATTTTGACAGACTTTGACCCCTACACCCGGACGGAGGAGAGAGGTTTCAAAGCAGAGAATCAGGCATTTAGATCACCCACCACAGGAGTAGGCCCCAATTTAATGGGACCCCGGCAACTATGTCAGATGGCACAACCATCAGCTTCATATCAATCAGCACAGGAGAAGGCGACTTTGAAAGACTTTGACCCCTTCACCCAAACAGAGGAGAGAGGTTCCACATCAGAGAATCAGGCATCATATCAACCACCACAGGAGTAGGCCACAATTTAGTTTATTTGACCCCTGCACCCAGGAAGAGGAGAGAGGCCCCACAGCACATATTCTGGCATCATATCACACACCACAGGAGAAGGCCTCTTTCAGTGATTTAGGCCTTTGGACCCAGACAGAGGAGAGAGGTCAGAGATTAGCTTCATATCCCCCAGCACAGCAGAAGACCGCTTTATTTGACTTAGGCCTCAGCACCCAGACAGAAGACAGAGGTAGCATGGCAGAGGTTATGGCTTCATGTCACCCGTTAGTTTAACCGGCCACTTTCATCTGGTTAGGCCCCGCGCCCAGACAGAGAAGAGTTTCATTCAACTGTGGGTTTCATAAAATTTGTATCAAATAAAGAAGTGGCCCGTAGCACAACAAGACATGTTTTAGGCAGTTAATAAGGACTACTCTGCACAAGGGAGGGACAGGTCCTGTGGGATCCATGCCTGGTTCATCTTTATGAAGGTCAGCTTGTCCACGTTGGCTGTGGACAGGCGGCTGCGCTTGTCAGTAATGACGCCCTGCCGTGCTGAATACGCTGCTCAGATAAAACGCTGGCCGCCGGGCAGGAAAGCACCTCCAAGGCATAACATGCTAACTCTGGCCACGTGGACAATTTCGAAACCCAGTAGTTGAATGGGGCCGAACCATCCGTCAGGATGTGGAGGGGTGTGCAGACATACTGTTCAACCATGTTAGTGAAATGCTGCCTCCTGCTAACACGCCCGTATCAGGTGTCGGTGCAGATAGCTGTGGCGTGGAGACAAAACTTTTCCACATTTCTGCCATGCTAACCCTGCCCTCAGATGAGCTGGCCGTGACACAGCTGCGTTGGCGACCTCTTGCCACTCCTCTGCCTTCACCTTCCACCTGTTCCCCTGTGACATGTGGGAATGCTCTCAAGAGCGCTCTATCAGCGTAGCGCTTGTACTCGCGCATCTTACGGTCGCGCTCCAGTTCAGGAATTAAAGTGGGCACATTGTCTTTATACCGGGATCCAGCAGGGTGGCCACCCAGTAGTCTGCACACGTTAAAACGTGGGCAACTCTGCTGTCGCTGCGCAGGCATTGGAGCATATATTCGCTCATGTGGGCCAGGCTACCCATGGGTAAGGACAAGCTGTCCTCTGTGGGAGGCGATCGTCATCGTCCACCGTATCCCCCAGCCACGCACCAGTGATGGGCCTGGGCTGCCACCCCGCTGTGAACTTGCGCCATCCTCGTCCCCCTCCACCTCCTCCTCCTCATCCTCCTCGTCCTCCAGTACAGTGCCTTGGCTGGCGACTTGTGAACCTGTCCTCTGCTGCTTAAACAAACCTCCTCTGAGCCAATTCGAACAGACTGGCCCGAAAGTGTTAGAAACGAGCCCTCATCCTCCTCCTCCTCCTCCACCTGGGCCACCTCCTCTAACATCATTGCCCTAAGTGTTTTCTCAAGGAGACATAGAAGTGGTATTGTAACGCTGATAACAGTGTCATCGCCACTGGCCATGTTGGTGGAGTACTCAAACAGCGCAGCAGGGCACACAGGTCTCGCATGGAGGCCCAATCATTGGTGGTGAAGTGGTGCTGTTCGGCAGTACGACTGACGCGAGCGTGCTGCAGCTGAAACTCCACTATGGCCTGCTGCTGCTCGCACAGTCTCTCCAGCATGTGCAAGGTGGAGTTCCACCGGTGGGCACGTCGCATATGAGGCGGTGAGCGGAAGGCCGAGTTCCGCTGTAGCGCAGACAGGCAGCAGCGGCAGGATGTGAACGGGCGGAAGCGCGCACAGACGGCCCGCACTTTATGCAGCAGCTCTGACATGTTGGGGTAGTGGTGAATGAACCTCTGCACCACCAAGTTCAGCACATGCGCCAGGCAAGGGATGTGCGCCAAACCGGCTAGTCCCAGAGCTGCCACGAGATTTCGCCCATTATCGCATACCACCAGGCCTGGCTTGAGGCCCACCGGCAGAAACCACTGGCCGGTCTGTTGTTCAATACCCCGCCACAACTCCTGCGCGGTGTGGGGCCTGTCCCCAAACATATGAGTTTCAGAATGGCCTGCTGACGTTTACCCCGGGCTGTGCTGAAGTTGGTGGTGAAGGTGTGTGGCTGACCGGATGAGCTGGTGGAAGCAGTGGAGGAGGAAGCCGAGTAGGAGGAGGAGGCTACAGGAGGCAGAGAATGATGCCCTGCGATCCTAGGGGCGGAAGGACGTGCGCCAAGGAACTGTCCGCCGGGGCCCAGCCGCCACTACATTCATCCAGTGTGCAGTTAGTGAGATATAGCGTCCCTGGCCGTGCTTACTGGTCCACGTATCTGTGGTTAGGTGGACCTTGCCACAAATGGCGTTGCGCAGTGCACACTTGATTTTATCGGACACTTGCATGTGCAGGGAAGGCACGGCTGTCTTGGAGAAGTAGTGGCGGCTGGGAACCACATACTGCGGGACAGCCATGGCCATCAGCTGTTTGAAGCTGTCTGTGTCCACCAGCCGGAATGACAGCATTTCAAAGGCCAGCAGTTTAGAAATGCTGGCGCTCAGGCCAAGGGCCTCGAGGGTGACTCGGGGAATTTGCGCTTCCTCTCTAAGGTTTGAGATATTGAGAGCTGAACGCTGCTGTGTGATATAGTGGAGACGCTAGTTGACGGTGGCGGTGGTGGTGGTGTCGGTGGCACATCCTCTGTTTGCTGCTCGGCAGGTGGCAACATTCCTCTCGAGGCGGAAGCCGAGGCAGCAGCGGTAGAGGGAGCAGGGGAGCCTCAGCGAGTGCCTGGTTTTTAAGGTGTGTACCCCACTGCAGTTCATGCTTTGCATGTAGATGCCTGGTCATGCAGGTTGTGCTGAGGTTCAGAACGTCAATGCCTCGCCTCAGGCTCTGATGGCAGAGCGTGCAAGTCACTCGGGTCTTGTCGGTAGGACATTGTTTAAAGAAGTGCCATGCCAGGGAACTCTTTGAAGCTGCCTTTGTGGGGCTGGGTCCCTGTTGGCGATGTCCAGTAGCAGGCGAACTCTGGGGCGGCGGCTCGTCTGCTTTGGCCCCTGCTCCTCTTTTGGCTTCGCTGTTGTCTCGGTCTCACCACTACCTCTTCCTCTGAACTGTGAAAGTCATCGCCACGACCTTCAGTCCATGTGGGGTCTAAGACCTCATCGTCCTCTGCATCGTCTTCCACCCAGTCTCCTCCCTGACCTCCTCCTGTTCAGTCTGCACACTGCAAAAAGACGCGGCAGTGGGCACCTGTGTTTCGTCATCATCAGAGAGTCGGTGACTCTGCTGTGGTGGTATTCCCATGTCCTCTTCATCTGGAGACATAAGTGGTTGTAGCGCCAGTGCATGGTATGTCTTCCTCCACTGGGGAAGGGCTAGGTGGACGCCCCTGGGAAACCCTGGAAGCAGAGTCTTCAAACAGAAGAAGAGACTGCTGCATAACTTGTGGCTCAGACCGTTTCCCTGATATGCTTGGGGTGATGTGACAGACTGATGGGCTTGGTTTTCAGGTGCCACCTGTGCGCTTCCGCAGAAGACTGGGTGGAAGACCATGTGGTGAACGTGCTGGAAGCACTGTCGGCCACCCAATCGATTAATGCCTGTACCTGCTCAGGCCTTACCATCCTAAGAGCGGCATTGGGCCCCACGAGATATTGCGGTACATTCTGCCGGCTAGTTGAGGGAGTTCGCTCCCTACTGTGTGCGCCGAGCCGAACGGCCACGCCCTCTACCAGCAACAGAGGCTCCACGGACACCACCACGACCGCGCCCTCGTCCCTTAATAGTATTTTTCTTCATTGTTGCGATTCAACTCGCACCACAATGAAATATATTATTTTTTATAAGCAAAATCCCCTCACTGGAATACTTTCAGTCTTTTGACTGTATGGATTACAGATGGAATGACTGTTATATGTGAGTACCGCTTCTTTGACAGATTCTAGTATGGGTACATATATGTTTTCCCAACCCCAGCACATTAATTTGCTAATTCCAGATGTATGAAACGCAGGCCTAACTGTATCTAGTATATTGAACGCCAGATAAACTAACTTGGCCTTTTTTAAATAAAAAAATTCCTCACTGGAATACTTTCAGTCTTTTGACTGTATGGATTACAGATGGAATGACTGTTATATGTGAGTACCGCTTTCTTTGACAGATTCTAGTATGGGTACATATATGTTTTCCCAACCCCAGCACATTAGTTTGCTAATTCCAGATGTATGAAACGCAGGCCTAACTGTATCTAGTATATTGAACGCCAGATAAACTAACTTGGCCTTTTTAAATAAAAAAATTCCCTCACTGGAATACTTTCAGTCTTTTGACTGTATGGATTACAGATGGAATGACTGTTATATGTGAGTACCGCTTCTTTGACAGATTCTAGTATGGGTACATATATGTTTTCCCAACCCCAGCACATTAGTTTGCTAATTCCAGATGTATGAAACGCAGGCCTAACTGTATCTAGTATATTGAACGCCAGATAAACTAACTTGGCCTTTTTTAAATAAAAAATTCCCTCACTGGAATACTTTCAGTCTTTTGACTGTATGGATTACAGATGGAATGACTGTTATATGTGAGTACCGCTTTCTTTGACAGATTCTAGTATGGGTACATATATGTTTTCCCAACCCCAGCACATTAGTTTGCTAATTCCAGATGTATGAAACGCAGGCCTAACTGTATCTAGTATATTGAACGCCAGATAAACTAACTTGGCCTTTTTTAAATAAAAAATTCCCTCACTGGAATACTTTCAGTCTTTTGACTGTATGGATTACAGATGGAATGACTGTTATATGTGAGTACCGCTTTCTTTGACAGATTCTAGTATGGGTACATATATGTTTTCCCAACCCCAGCACATTAGTTTGCTAATTCCAGATGTATGAAACGCAGGCCTAACTGTATCTAGTATATTGAACGCCAGATAAACTAATCTTGGCCTTTTTAAATAAAAAATTCCCTCACTGGAATACTTTCAGTCTTTTGACTGTATGGATTACAGATGGAATGACTGTTATATGTGAGTACCGCTTTCTTTGACAGATTCTAGTATGGGTACATATATGTTTTCCCAACCCCAGCACATTAGTTTGCTAATTCCAGATGTATGAAACGCAGGCCTAACTGTATCTAGTATATTGAACGCCAGATAAACTAACTTGGCCTTTTTTAAATAAAAAATTCCCTCACTGGAATACTTTCAGTCTTTTGACTGTATGGATTACAGATGGAATGACTGTTATATGTGAGTACCGCTTTCTTTGACAGATTCTAGTATGGGTACATATATGTTTTCCCAACCCCAGCACATTAGTTTGCTAATTCCAGATGTATGAAACGCAGGCCTAACTGTATCTAGTATATTGAACGCCAGATAAACTAACTTGGCCTTTTTAAATAAAAAAATTCCTCACTGGAATACTTTCAGTCTTTTTGACTGTATGGATTACAGATGGAATGACTGTTATATGTGAGTACCGCTTTCTTTGACAGATTCTAGTATGGGTACATATATGTTTTCCCAACCCCAGCACATTAGTTTGCTAATTCCAGATGTATGAAACGCAGGCCTAACTGTATCTAGTATATTGAACGCCAGATAAACTAATCTTGGCCTTTTTAAATAAAAAATTCCTCACTGGAATACTTTCAGTCTTTTGACTGTATGGATTACAGATGGAATGACTGTTATATGTGAGTACCGCTTTCTTTGACAGATTCTAGTATGGGTACATATATGTTTTCCCAACCCCAGCACATTAGTTTGCTAATTCCAGATGTATGAAACGCAGGCCTAACTGTATCTAGTATATTGAACGCCAGATAAACTAATCTTGGCCTTTTTAAATAAAAAATTCCCTCACTGGAATACTTTCAGTCTTTTGACTGTATGGATTACAGATGGAATGACTGTTATATGTGAGTACCGCTTTCTTTGACAGATTCTAGTATGGGTACTGTGGGGTTTAGCCCTGGTCTCGAGGACTCGCTCACATACAGACTGTTGTCCACTGCAGCTTTAGGGGCCAAACATCGCTTTATTGTCTCAGCATCAACATAAATAAATGAAATGCAAAACAAACACCTGTCCCGGGCTGGGGCTCTGCAACTTAACACAGTGTGACCCTGACTCACCTACAACACTGTACTCACACACACCGCACTCCGTGCGGCTTTTCCAGGCAGCCTGCTCCGAGTTTCACAGGGCCCTGAGCCCTCCAGATTAAACACGCATGCCATGCAGGGCGCATGGCTCAGCTATCTTTGAGCGTACCACCTTACCATGTTTTCCCGTTGTCCCAGTTGCCATGGTTTCGATTTTGAGTTCGCGGCAGAGAAAGCAGGATTCGATTTCTTGCTTTGAAGCACACTGATCAGTTCCTCCCTGTGTGACTCCGTTCGCCCTGGCAGACCAGGTGCAGAACAGCGTGAGAATTGATAGAAAGGGAGTCGCACATGGCTTGCACACAACATACACTCCCACATAATTCTTGGAGACTCTACATGAAAATAATAATAATCGCGAGACAATAATAATCGCAAGACATTAACTACTAAGAGATGCAGAGTAGAGTTGGCGAACACCTGGATGTTCGGGTTCGGCGAGTTCGGCGAACTTTCGAAAAATGTTCGGGTTCGGGATCGAACTCGACCCGAACTTCATCCGAACCCGAACCCCATAGAAGTCAATGGGGACCCGAACTTTGGGCACTAAAAGGCTGTAAAACACACCCGGAAAGGGCTAGAGGGCTGCAAAAGGCAGCAAAATGTAGTTAAATCCCCTGCAAACAAATGTAGATAGGGAAATGATGAGTTAACATAAAATAAATAAAAAATTAAACAATATTAATTGGAGTGAGGTCCCATAGCACAGAATCAGGCTTCAAGTCACCCACCAATGGAGAAGGTCACTTACTATTATTTTGACCACAGCACCCAGACAAAGGAGAGGTCCCACAGCAGAGAACCAGGCATCATATCACCCACCACAGGAGTAGGCCACCATTTAGTTGCTTTGACCCCTACACCCAGACGGAGGAGAGAGGTTACACAGCAGAGAATCAGGCATCATATCAACCACCACAGGAGAAGCCACCATTTAGTTACTTTGACCCCTGCACCCAGGAAGGAGAGAGGCCCCACAGCACATATTCTGGCATCATATCAGCCACCACAGGAGAAGCCACCATTGAGTTACTTTGACCCCTGCACCCAGGAAGAGGAGAGAGGCCCCACAGCACATATTCTGGCATCATATCTAGCCACCACAGGAGAAGCCACCATTGAGTTACTTTGACCCCTGCACCCAGGAAGAGGAGAGAGGCCCCACAGCACATATTCTGGCATCATATCAGCCACCACAGGAGAAGCCACCATTGAGTTACTTTGACCCCGCACCCAGGAAGAGGAGAGAGGCACCACAGCACATATTCTGGCATCATATCACACACCACAGGAGAAGGCCTCTTTCAGTGATTTAGGCCTTTGGACCCAGACAGAGGAGAGAGGCACCACAGCACATATTCTGGCATCATATCAGCCACCACAGGAGAAGCCACCATTGAGTTACTTGACCCCTGCACCCAGGAAGAGGAGAGAGGCCCCACAGCACATATTCTGGCATCATATCACCCACCACAGGAGTAGGCCACCATTTAGTTACTTTGACCCCTACACCCAGACGGAGGAGAGAGGTTACACAGCAGAGAATCAGGCATTTAGATCACCCACCACAGGAGTAGGCCACCATTGAATCAGACCCCGGCAACCATGTCCAGATGGCACAAGCATAAGCTTTATATCCAATCAGCACAGGAGAAGGCGACTTTGAAAGACTTTGACCCCTACACCCAGATGGAGGAGAGAGGTTTCACAGCAGAGAATCAGGCATCATATCAACCACCACAGGAGAAGCCACCATTTAGTTGCTGACCCCTGCACCCAGGAAGAGAGAGAGGCACCACAGCACATATTCTGGCATCATATCAGCCACCACAGGAGAAGCCACCATTGAGTTACTTTGACCCCTGCACCCAGGAAGAGGAGAGGCCCCACAGCACATATTCTGGCATCATATCACGCCACCACAGGAGTAAGCCACCATTGAGTTACTTTGACCCCCGCACCCAGGAAGAGGAGAGAGGCTACCACAGCACATATTCAGGCATCATATCACACACCACAGGAGAAGGCCTCTTTCAGTGATTTAGGCCTTTGGACCCAGACAGGAGAGAGGCACCACAGCACATATTCTGGCATCATATCAGCCACCACAGGAGAAGCCACCATTGAGTTACTTTGACCCCTGCACCCAGGAAGGGAGAGAGGCACCTAGCACATATTCTGGCATCATTCAGCCACCACAGGAGAAGCCACCATTGAGTTAGCTGACCCCCGCACCCAAGGAAGAGGAGAGAGGCACCACAGCACATATTCTGGCATCATATCCCAGCCACCACAGGAGAAGCCACCATTGAGTTACTTTGACCCCTGCACCCAGGAAGAGGAGAGAGGCCCCACAGCACATATTCTGGCATCATATCAGCCACCACAGGAGAAGCCACCATTTAGTTACTTTGACCCCTTCACCCAAACAGAGGAGAGAGGTTCCACATCAGAGAATCAGGCATCATATCAACCACCACAGGAGTAGGCCACAATTTAGTTTATTTGACCCCTGCACCCAGGAAGGAGAGGCCCCACAGCACATATTCTGGCATCATATCACACACCACCGGAGGCCTCTTTCAGTGATTTAGGCCTTTGGACCCAGACAGAGGAGAGAGGTCCCTGCAGCAGAGAACCAGGCACTCATATCACCCACCACAGGGTAGGCCACCATTTAGTTACTTTGACCCCTTCACCCAGACGGAGGAGAGAGGTTACACAGCAGAGAATCAGGCATTTAGATCACCCACCACAGGAGTAGGCCCCAATTTAATGGGACCCCGGCAACCATGTCAGATGGCACAACCATCAGCTTCATATCCAATCAGCACAGGAGAAGCGACTTTGAAAGACTTTGACCCCCTACACCCAGACGGAGGAGAGGTTTCACAGCAGAGAATCAGGCATTTAGATCACCCACCACAGGAGTAGGCCCCCATTGAATCAGACCCTGGCAACCATGTCAGATGGCACAACCATCAGCTTTATATCCAATCAGCACAGGAGGCGACTTTGAAGGACTTTGACCCCTACACCCAGATGGAGGAGAGAGGTTTCACAGCAGAGAATCAGGCATCATATCAGCCACCACAGGAGAAGCCACCATTTAGTTACTTTGACCCCTGCACCCAGGAAGAGGAGAGAGGCACCACAGCACATATTCTGGCATCATATCACCCACCACAGGGTAGGCCACCATTTAGTTACTTTGACCCCTACACCCAGACGGAGGAGAGAGGTTACACAGCAGAGAATCAGGCATTTAGATCACCCACCACAGGAGTAGGCCACCATTGAATCAGACCCCGGCAACCATGTCAGATAGCTGCAAGCATAAGCTTTATATCAATCAGCACAGGAGAAGCGACTTTGACAGACTTTGACCCCTACACCCGGACGGAGGAGAGAGGTTTCAAAGCAGAGAATCAGGCATTTAGATCACCCACCACAGGAGTAGGCCCCAATTTAATGGGACCCCGGCAACCATGTCAGATGGCACAACCATCAGCTTCATATCAATCAGCACAGGAGAGGCGACTTTGAAAGACTTTGACCCCTTCACCCAAACAGAGGAGAGGTTCCACATCAGAGAATCAGGCATCATATCAACCACCACAGGAGTAGGCCACAATTTAGTTTATTTGACCCCTGCACCCAGGAAGAGGAGAGAGGCCCACAGCACATATTCTGGCATCATATCACACACCACAGGAGAAGGCCTCTTTCAGTGATTTAGGCCTTTGGACCCAGACAGAGGAGAGAGGTCAGAGATTAGCTTCATATCCCCCAGCACAGCAGAAGACCGCTTTATTTGACTTAGGCCTCAGCACCCAGACAGAAGACAGAGGTAGCATGGCAGAGGTTATGGCTTCATGTCACCCGTTAGTTTAACCGGCCACTTTCATCTGGTTAGGCCCGGCGCCCAGACAGAGAAGAGTTTCATTCAACTGTGGGTTTCATAAAATTTGTATCAAATAAAGAAGTGGCCCGTAGCACAACAAGACATGTTTTAGGCAGTTAATAAGGACTACTCTGCACAAGGGAGGGACAGGTCCTGTGGGATCCATGCCTGGTTCATCTTTATGAAGGTCAGCTTGTCCACGTTGGCTGTGGACAGGCGGCTGCGCTTGTCAGTAATGGCGCCCCCTGCCGTGCTGAATACGCGTTCAGATAAAGCGCTGGCCGCCGGGCAGGAAAGCACCTCCAAGGCATAACATGCTAACTCTGGCCACGTGGACAATTTGAAACCCAGTAGTTGAATGGGGCCGAACCATCCGTCAGGATGTGGAGGGTGTGCAGACATACTGTTCAACCATGTTAGTGAAATGCTGCCTCCTGCTAACACGTTCCGTATCAGGTGTCGGTGCAGATAGCTGTGGCGTGGAGACAAAACTTTTCCACATTTCTGCCATGCTAACCCTGCCCTCAGATGAGCTGGCCGTGACACAGCTGCGTTGGCGACCTCTTGCCACTCCTCTGCCTTCACCTTCCACCTGTTCCCCTGTGACATGTGGGAATGCTCTCAGAGCGCCTCTATCAGCGTGCGCTTGTACTCGCGCATCTTGCGGTCGCGCTCCAGTTCAGGAATTAAAGTGGGCACATTGTCTTTATACCGGGGATCCAGCAGGGTGGCCACCCAGTAGTCTGCACACGTTAAAGCGTGGGCAACTCTGCTGTCGTTGCGCAGGCATTGGAGCATATATTCGCTCATGTGGGCCAGGCTACCCATGGGTAAGGACAAGCTGTCCTCTGTGGGAGGCGTATCGTCATCGTCCACCGTATCCCCCAGCCACGCACCAGTGATGGGCCTGGGCTGCCACCCCGCTGTGAACTTGCGTCATCCTCGTCCCCCTCCACCTCCTCCTCCTCATCCTCCTCGTCCTCCAGTACAGTGCCTTGGCTGGCGACTTGTGAACCTGTCCTCTGCTGCTTAAACAAACCTCCCTCTGAGCCAATTCGAACAGACTGGCCCGAAAGTGTTAAAGCGAGCCCTCATCCTCCTCCTCCTCCTCCACCTGGGCCACCTCCTCTAACATCATTGCCTAAGTGTTTTCTCAAGGAGACATAGAAGTGGTATTGTAGCGCTGATAACAGTGTCATCGCCACTGGCCATGTTGGTGGAGTACTCGAAACAGCGCAGCAGGGCACACAGGTCTCGCATGGAGGCCCAATCATTGGTGGTGAAGTGGTGCTGTTCGGCAGTACGACTGGCCGAGCGTGCTGCAGCTGAAACTCCACTATGGCCTGCTGCTGCTCGCACAGTCTCTCCAGCATGTGCAAGGTGGAGTTCCACCGGGTGGGCACGTCGCATATGAGGCGGTGGCGGGAAGGCCGAAGTTCCGCTGTAGCGCAGACAGGCGAGCAGCGGCAGGATGTGAGCGGCGGAGCGCGCACAGACGGCCCGCACTTTATGCAGCAGCTCTGACATGTTGGGGTAGTGGTGAATGAACCTCTGCACCACCAAGTTCAGCACATGCGCCAGGCAAGGGATGTGCGTCAAACCGGCTAGTCCCAGAGCTGCCACGAGATTTCGCCCATTATCGCATACCACCAGGCCTGGCTTGAGGCCCACCGGCAGAAACCACTCGTCGGTCTGTTGTTCAATACCCCGCCACAACTCCTGCGCGGTGTGGGGCCTGTCCCCCAAACATATGAGTTTCAGAATGGCCTGCTGACGTTTACCCGGGCTGTGCTGAAGTTGGTGGTGAAGGTGTGTGGCTGACCGGATGAGCTGGTGGAAGCAGTGGAGGAGGAAGCCGAGTAGGAGGAGGAGGCTACAGGAGGCAGAGAATGATGCCCTGCGATCCTAGGGGCGGAAGGACGTGCGCCAAGGAACTGTCCGCCGGGGGCCCAGCCGCCACTACATTCATCCAGTGTGCAGTTAGTGAGATATAGCGTCCCTGGCCGTGCTTACTGGTCACGTATCTGTGGTTAGGTGGACCTTGCCACAAATGGCGTTGCGCAGTGCACACTTGATTTTATCGGACACTTGCATGTGCAGGGAAGGCACGGCTGTCTTGGAGAAGTAGTGGCGGCTGGGAACCACATACTGCGGGACAGCCATGGCCATCAGCTGTTTGAAGCTGTCTGTGTCCACCAGCCGGAATGACAGCATTTCAAAGGCCAGCAGTTTAGAAATGCTGGCGTTCAGGCCAAGAGGCTCGAGGGTGACTCGGGGAATTTGCGCTTCCTCTCTAAGGTTTGAGATATTGAGAGCTGAGCGCTGCTGTGTGATATAGTGGAGGCGCTAGTTGGCGGTGGCGGTGGTGGTGGTGTCGGTGGCACATCCTCTGTTTGCTGCTCGGCAGGTGGCAACATTCCTCTCGAGGCGGAAGCCGAGGCAGCAGCGGTAGAGGGAGCAGGGGAGCCTCAGCGAGTGCCTGGTTTTTAAGGTGTGTACCCCACTGCAGTTCATGCTTTGCATGTAGATGCCTGGTCATGCAGGTTGTGCTGAGGTTCAGAACGTTAATGCCTCGCCTCAGGCTCTGATGGCAGAGCGTGCAAGTCACTCGGGTCTTGTCGGTAGGACATTGTTTAAAGAAGTGCCATGCCAGGGAACTCTTTGAAGCTGCCTTTGTGGGGCTGGGTCCCTGTTGGCGATGTCCAGTAGCAGGGCGAACTCTGGGGCGGCGGCTCGTCTGCTTGGCCCCCTGCTCCCTCTTTGGCTTCGCTGTTGTCTCGGTCTCACCACTACCTCTTCCTCTGAACTGTGAAAGTCATCGCCACGACCTTCAGTCCATGTGGGGTCCTAAGACCTCATCGTCCTCTGCATCGTCTTCCACCCAGTCTCCCTCCCTGACCTCCTCCTGTTCAGTCTGCACACTGCAAAAGACGCGGCAGTGGGCACCTGTGTTTCGTCATCATCAGAGAGTCGGTGACTCTGCTGTGGTGGTATTCCCATGTCCTCTTCATCTGGAGACATAAGTGGTTGTGCGTCAGTGCATGGTATGTCTTCCTCCACTGGGGAAGGGCTAGGTGGACGCCCCTGGGAAACCCTGGAAGCAGAGTCTTCAAACAGAAGAAGAGACTGCTGCATAACTTGTGGCTCAGACCGTTTCCCTGATATGCTTGGGGGTGATGTGACAGACTGATGGGCTTGGTTTTCAGGTGCCACCTGTGCGCTTTCCGCAGAAGACTGGGTGGAAGACCATGTGGTGAGCGTGCTGGAAGCACTGTCGGCCACCCAATCGATTAATGCCTGTACCTGCTCAGGCCTTACCATCCCTAAGAGCGGCATTGGGCCCCACGAGATATTGCGGTACATTCTGCCGGCTAGTTGAGGGAGTTCGTTCCCTACTGTGTGCGCCTGGGGCCGAGCGGCCACGTCCTCTACCAGCAACAGAGGCTCCACGGACACCACCACGACCGCGTCCTCGTCCCTTAATAGTATTTTTCTTCATTGTTGCGATTCAACTCGCACCACAATGAAATATATTATTTTTATAAGCAAAATCCCCTCACTGGAATACTTTCAGTCTTTTGACTGTATGGATTACAGATGGAATGACTGTTATATGTGAGTACCGCTTTCTTTGACAGATTCTAGTATGGGTACATATATGTTTTCCCAACCCCAGCACATTAGTTTGCTAATTCCAGATGTATGAAAGCATAGGCCTAACTGTATCTAGTATATTGAGCGCCAGATAAACTAACTTGGCCTTTTTAAATAAAAAAATTCCCTCACTGGAATACTTTCAGTCTTTTGACTGTATGGATTACAGATGGAATGACTGTTATATGTGAGTACCGCTTTCTTTGACAGATTCTAGTATGGGTACATATATGTTTTCCCAACCCCAGCACATTAGTTTGCTAATTCCAGATGTATGAAACGCAGGCCTAACTGTATCTAGTATATTGAACGCCAGATAAACTAACTTGGCCTTTTTAAATAAAAAAATTCCCTCACTGGAATACTTTCAGTCTTTTGACTGTATGGATTACAGATGGAATGACTGTTATATGTGAGTACCGCTTTCTTTGACAGATTCTAGTATGGGTACATATATGTTTTCCCAACCCCAGCACATTAGTTTGCTAATTCCAGATGTATGAAAGCATGAGCCTAACTGTATCTAGTATATTGAGCGCCAGATAAACTAACTTGGCCTTTTTAAATAAAAAAATTCCCTCACTGGAATACTTTCAGTCTTTTGACTGTATGGATTACAGATGGAATGACTGTTATATGTGAGTACCGCTTTCTTTGACAGATTCTAGTATGGGTACATATATGTTTTCCCAACCCCAGCACATTAGTTTGCTAATTCCAGATGTATGAAAGCATGAGCCTAACTGTATCTAGTATATTGAGCGCCAGATAAACTAACTTGGCCTTTTTAAATAAAAAAATTCCCTCACTGGAATACTTTCAGTCTTTTGACTGTATGGATTACAGATGGAATGACTGTTATATGTGAGTACCGCTTTCTTTGACAGATTCTAGTATGGGTACATATATGTTTTCCCAACCCCAGCACATTAGTTTGCTAATTCCAGATGTATGAACGCATGAGCCTAACTGTATCTAGTATATTGAGCATCAGATAAACTAACTTGGCCTTTTTTAAATAAAAAAATTCCCTCACTGGAATACTTTCAGTCTTTTGACTGTATGGATTACAGATGGAATGACTGTTATATGTGAGTACCGCTTTCTTTGACAGATTCTAGTATGGGTACATATATGTTTTCCCAACCCCAGCACATTAGTTTGCTAATTCCAGATGTATGAAACGCAGGCCTAACTGTATCTAGTATATTGAACGCCAGATAAACTAACTTGGCCTTTTTAAATAAAAAAATTCCCTCACTGGAATACTTTCAGTCTTTTGACTGTATGGATTACAGATGGAATGACTGTTATATGTGAGTACCGCTTTCTTTGACAGATTCTAGTATGGGTACATATATGTTTTCCCAACCCCAGCACATTAGTTTGCTAATTCCAGATGTATGAAACGCAGGCCTAACTGTATCTAGTATATTGAACGCCAGATAAACTAACTTGGCCTTTTTAAATAAAAAAATTCCCTCACTGGAATACTTTCAGTCTTTTGACTGTATGGATTACAGATGGAATGACTGTTATATGTGAGTACCGCTTTCTTTGACAGATTCTAGTATGGGTACATATATGTTTTCCCAACCCCAGCACATTAGTTTGCTAATTCCAGATGTATGAAAGCATGAGGCCTAACTGTATCTAGTATATTGAGCGCCAGATAAACTAACTTGGCCTTTTTTAAATAAAAAAATTCCCTCACTGGAATACTTTCAGTCTTTTGACTGTATGGATTACAGATGGAATGACTGTTATATGTGAGTACCGCTTTCTTTGACAGATTCTAGTATGGGTACTGTGGGGGTTTAGCTCTGGTCTCGAGGATCGTTCACATACAGACTGTTGTCCACTGCAGCTTTAGGGGCCAAACATCGCTTTATTGTCTCAGCATCAACATAAATAAATGAAATGCAAAACAAACACCTGCCCGGCTGGGCTCTAACTTAACACAGTGTGACCCTGACTCACCTACAACACTGTTCACACACACCGCACCCGTGCGGCTTTTCCAGGCAGCCTGTTCGGTTTCACAGGGGTCTGAGCCCTCCAGCTTGGCTCCAGCCGTGGGTCCCAAACAACAGCCCTCAGCTCCCAGCACTATTAGCAGCTCCAGGAAAATCACCCCAGCTGCTAAGGAGGCTGCCTTTTAAAGGGCCGGATAAAGTCCGGACTGGACCGTGGGGAGTAGGCACCCACCCAGCTCTTTGCCTACTCCCAGTAAGAGCCGGCCGGATTGGCTTTGCAGCCAAACTAACTAACAGAGTCTGACAGCACTAGCTGCTGCAGACAACAAAATCTGGCTCTCACCCCACCGAGGCCAGCAACCTCGGTGACACGTACCTGCCATCGCTCTCTCCTATCAGCCATGAGGCCTGTCACTGCCTCACATATCCCCCTTTGTTCAACCCCGTAGGGGTGAACACTAGCACCCAACCAAGACGCTCGTGAGAGGGCATCGACCTGGCCTACAGTCTTCCCTTATTCCGCCAGACCCAGGCTAATAGCGCTTGGTTTCTCACCCGCATGAGTTTAGTACGGGGCAGATAAGACCTACGGGATTTTCTTGCCCATCTCATGACCCGGTACTCTTTTCACGAATGAGGATGATGCGCTTCGCACCCGTGGCCTCTCTCTTTTCGTTTTCTTTTCTCTCCACATTTCGCATCAGCACATGTTCCTCACATCCTTTCTTGGACTGCTGCATCTCTCGACTGAACTGTTCCCTCACTTCGGCCGACTCTTCTTTAGCCTTATCTTTGGTCTTGGGAACATCTGAGGACTTCTCCCACTCCAACTCATCAGCATCAGCTTCTTCAGCCTTTGAGTCTCTTTTGGAGTCTTCAGTCACTTTGATAGGCTTTTCATCCTTCTCGGACACAGCATCACATACTTGCATTCTTAGCTCCGCCTCCTCCTCTTTCTCTTTAAGGACGGAGGTACTTGGGACATCAGAGTCCGTATCAGACTCATCATCTTCTGGCAATCCCTGCCAAGGTTTATCCAGGATATGGTTCTCCTTTCGGGCAGGATTCAGGAGAGTCAGCCCATCGGAGTAGACAGCACCCTCATACTGGTCGTCGGTCCCCCGTATTTCTTCCCCAGCAGACTGCTGGCTTTCTGGAAGGCATTGACAGCAGAGGGAATGTCTTTCACGACCAGGTCCTGGCCACACACTGCCACGAGTCTCTGGGCTTCTGCATCCACCTCAGCACCATCATCTGGTTCAGCAGATACATCTTTCACCTTCTCTGCCTCGGCCGGCACCACGGCGCCACCATCTCCAGACCCATTCCTAACAGGCTCTGACTTCTTGGCATCTTTTAGAGGAGCTTCCTCTTCAGGTATCTCATTTTCTTCCACCTGCTGCGCAGGAGAACGCTTAGGCCTCTCCAACTCATAGACGTCATCTTTTGAGCTCCTGAGATCTTCCATCTCTGCTCTGAGTTGCTTGTTCAGCCTCTCCAATTCATCTTGCTCCTTAAGCACTTTTCCAAGGGCTCTAGTCAAGGAGAGGGCCTTGGTCTGTCTTCTCAGATTTTCCGCACCAGCTTGTTAGCAGCGCCCAGCTCTTGGGCCTTCTGTTCCAGCTGCTCTTCACTCTGTTCTGGGGTAACAGCAGGTGTAGGAGTACCACCATTCTTCTTTAGACACTCTGTGGGATTTCCACCCAGGGACTCTTCAAGCCCATTGTTGAGGTCTACTATAGACTTTTGTGTCTTTCTGGAGTCTTTTCCTTCCCAGGACACCAGGAGGTAGACCCTTCAGTTCACTCGTCTTTTCGGGGTCTCCTCTTTTGACCCTTCTGCAGCCTTCTTCGGTGACTCTGTGACGACAGCTAGTCCCTTCTCTATCGTATCTAGGGACCATGTGGCGAGAGGGAGGTCAGCCTCCTGTTTGCAGCTGTACTGTCCTGTCAGGTCATCTAAGACTGTCTGGACATGAGCTTCAGACACTAGGCTGACGTCACCCGACTGAACTCTCGTCACATCAGGTATAACTGTCACCTGGTTGCTACTAGTAACCACGTCAGTTTGGCAAGACCTCGACATGGCAGCTTCTCTCTCAGAGTTGCTGTCGGTCATAGCACCTGCGTTCATATATACTGCTCATGTCATTCTCAATTCCTGTCCTCTAGGGGCACCGATGAGCTAATCCCCACCTGGGACATTTTATTAACCATAGAGATCTGTGGAGACTGCATATCCACTTCTAGTACGTGTGGTACACCCTCTAGGACCTGCCCCATGTACTTGCACATTTGTCACAGTGGTTTCCCTCAGTTGTGAGCTCTCAACATCAATTAGCATTTTATACCATCCACATTTTTACCAACAGGGGAGCTTCTTCCCTAATCACACCCTTTAAAGGAACAGGACTGTCATCATCCTCATCACTTCTTGCACATAGACCCACATTATCATTATACATTTCAACAAACTTTGCACCTTCACTTGGCACCGTGTCTGCACCATTGTTTCCAATGGTCATTTCACTTAAACCATTGCTTCCTATCTGCATTTGCCTTACACCTTCATTTAAAGGGACAGGTACAGGTTCTGTAGGAGCTTCATTACTTCCTACAGAAGTGTCTCCATTGCCCCACATTACATCACGCATGAGCCTATTTCCAACATCAAGTCCATCAGTCTCTGTTCCAACCATGGTCTCACCCTCCGTGAGGACCACCTGGATAGTCCACAGGATTCACATAATTGTCCCGGACAGACATCATTCTACCTCTTACCCAGGCTAGCATGGGATCTCTGACTTTCGCCATCCCAAATCTAGCCTTGGTCACGGGCACTTTAAACAACATCTTGAGCTTCTCCCTGCAGATTCCTGCGAGAGAGCAACCGCAACAGGCTTACCAGCCTGTTCAGACACAGCATTTTTCCCATAGTCACTCATTTTTGAGACATCTTCACGCCGCAGCGCTTTATCACTCACCAGCCCGGCAGGTAGCAACTGCCGCCGGCTCATTGTCACAGGGTCTGCCACAAAATTATCAACAGGAACAGTCTTACCGATTGTCGTCACTGACTCGGCACTCCCGGAAGATAAGGGTAGTCCAGAAATATCTCCAGCACGGTCATCACCCTTCTCCTCAATGCAGTAGTTGCCACGGGAGACGCCTTGGACTTGTCTCCTGTCTTTTCTGGACGGACATTCCAGCCGCACCCTTTAGGATTCTGTGCACAGTCGCAGGGAAAATAGGCACTCCTGAGAAACGCACTGCTCTCCACCTCTTTGTCTTCCCGACGGTTGCCCTTGGCAACGGCACATATTACCTCGAACAGTCCACTCAGAGCCGCCTCTCCAAGTGCCGCACTCGGCTTTCTCACCAACCGATCAGTCTCCAGCACCAGCTGCTCCATTACACCCTCAGTGGTCTTGGTTTTCCGCCAAACCGGGCCACTTCTCACATATGGCATCACCTTTGGCATAAGCAGCTTCCGCCACACCTGACTATCTTTCACCCAGGACGCCATTTTGAGCAAAAAATTTCCACAGGTCAGTTTTTTTCCTTTTTCCCTCTTTTGTGCTTCTGGCCCTTTAAACCTTCGCACTGCTTGCACCACAGGGAAAAACAGTCCAGACAGCAGTTCTTTTGCAACCCAGCAAAGTGTCCAGGACCACACGAGCAGCACCTGCTCCACCGAACAAACAGGCTTCCGGCCCTAAGCTCCAATACAGCAATCGCACAGTTTTTCCTCTGTCCTGTCGTTGCCCCCAGCAACACTTTACCTTTATCCAGCAGGGACGACTTGCCCGCATCCGACACCAAATGTGGGGTTTAGCTCTGGTCTCGAGGATCGTTCACATACAGACTGTTGTCCACTGCAGCTTTAGGGGCCAAACATCGCTTTATTGTCTCAGCATCAACATAAATAAATGAAATGCAAAACAAACACCTGCCCGGCTGGGCTCTAACTTAACACAGAGTGTCCCTGACTCACCTACAACACTGTTCACACACACCGCACCCGTGCGGCTTTTCCAGGCAGCCTGTTCGGTTTCACAGGGGTCTGAGCCCTCCAGCTTGGCTCCAGCCGTGGGTCCCAAACAACAGCCCTCAGCTCCCAGCACTATTAGCAGCTCCAGGAAAATCACCCCAGCTGCTAAGGAGGCTGCCTTTTTAAAGGGCCGGATAAAGTCCGGACTGGACCGTGGGGAGTAGGCACCCACCCAGCTCTTTGCCTACTCCCAGTAAGAGCCGGCCCGGATTGGCTTTGCAGCCAAACTAACTAACAGAGTCTGACAGCACTAGCTGCTGCAGACAACAAAATCCGGCTCTCACCCCACCGAGGCCAGCAACCTCGGTGACACGTACCTGCCATCGCTCTCTCCTATCAGCCATGAGGCCTGTCACTGCCTCACAGTACATATATGCTTTCCCAACCCCAGCACATTAGTTTGCTAATTCCAGATGTATGAAACGCAGGCCTAACTGTATCTAGTATATTGAGCGCTAGATAAACTAACTTGGCCTTTTTAAATAAAAAAATTCCCTCACTGGAATACTTTCAGTCTTTTGACTGTATGGATTACAGATGGAATGACTGTTATATGTGAGTACCGCTTTCTTTGACAGATTCTAGTATGGGTACATATATGTTTTCCCAACCCCAGCACATTAGTTTGCTAATTCCAGATGTATGAAACGCAGGCCTAACTGTATCTAGTATATTGAACGCCAGATAAACTAACTTGGCCTTTTTAAATAAAAAAAATTCCCTCACTGGAATACTTTCAGTCTTTTGACTGTATGGATTACAGATGGAATGACTGTTATATGTAGTACCGCTTTCTTTGACAGATTCTAGTATGGGTACATATATGTTTTCCCAACCCCAGCACATTAGTTTGCTAATTCCAGATGTATGAAACGCAGGCCTAACTGTATCTAGTATATTGAGCGCCAGATAAACTAACTTGGCCTTTTTAAATAAAAAAAATTCCCTCACTGGAATACTTTCAGTCTTTTGACTGTATGGATTACAGATGGAATGACTGTTATATGTGAGTACCGCTTTCTTTGACAGATTCTAGTATGGGTACATATATGTTTTCCCAACCCCAGCACATTAATTTGCTAATTCCAGATGTATGAAACGTAGGCCTAACTGTATCTAGTATATTGAACGCCAGATAAACTAACTTGGCCTTTTTAAATAAAAAAATTCCCTCACTGGAATACTTTCAGTCTTTTGACTGTATGGATTACAGATGGAATGACTGTTATATGTGAGTACCGCTTTCTTTGACAGATTCTAGTATGGGTACATATATGTTTTCCCAACCCCAGCACATTAGTTTGCTAATTCCAGATGTATGAAACGCAGGCCTAACTGTATCTAGTATATTGAACGTCAGATAAACTAACTTGGCCTTTTTAAATAAAAAAATTCCCTCACTGGAATACTTTCAGTCTTTTGACTGTATGGATTACAGATGGAATGACTGTTATATGTGAGTACCGCTTTCTTTGACAGATTCTAGTATGGGTACATATATGTTTTCCCAACCCCAGCACATTAGTTTGCTAATTCCAGATGTATGAAACGCAGGCCTAACTGTATCTAGTATATTGAACGCCAGATAAACTAACTTGGCCTTTTTAAATAAAAAAATTCCCTCACTGGAATACTTTCAGTCTTTTGACTGTATGGATTACAGATGGAATGACTGTTATATGTGAGTACCGCTTTCTTTGACAGATTCTAGTATGGGTACATATATGTTTTCCCAACCCCAGCACATTAGTTTGCTAATTCCAGATGTATGAAACGCAGGCCTAACTGTATCTAGTATATTGAACGCCAGATAAACTAACTTGGCCTTTTTTAAATAAAAAAATTCCTCACTGGAATACTTTCAGTCTTTTGACTGTATGGATTACAGATGGAATGACTGTTATATGTGAGTACCGCTTTCTTTGACAGATTCTAGTATGGGTACATATATGTTTTCCCAACCCCAGCACATTAGTTTGCTAATTCCAGATGTATGAAACGCAGGCCTAACTGTATCTAGTATATTGAACGCCAGATAAACTAACTTGGCCTTTTTAAATAAAAAAATTCCCTCACTGGAATACTTTCAGTCTTTTGACTGTATGGATTACAGATGGAATGACTGTTATATGTGAGTACCGCTTTCTTTGACAGATTCTAGTATGGGTACATATATGTTTTCCCAACCCCAGCACATTAGTTTGCTAATTCCAGATGTATGAAACGCAGGCCTAACTGTATCTAGTATATTGAACGCCAGATAAACTAACTTGGCCTTTTTTAAATAAAAAAATTCCCTCACTGGAATACTTTCAGTCTTTTGACTGTATGGATTACAGATGGAATGACTGTTATATGTGAGTACCGCTTTCTTTGACAGATTCTAGTATGGGTACATATATGTTTTCCCAACCCCAGCACATTAGTTTGCTAATTCCAGATGTATGAAACGCAGGCCTAACTGTATCTAGTATATTGAACGCCAGATAAACTAACTTGGCCTTTTTAAATAAAAAAAATTCCCTCACTGGAATACTTTCAGTCTTTTGACTGTATGGATTACAGATGGAATGACTGTTATATGTGAGTACCGCTTTCTTTGACAGATTCTAGTATGGGTACATATATGTTTTCCCAACCCCAGCACATTAGTTTGCTAATTCCAGATGTATGAAACGCAGGCCTAACTGTATCTAGTATATTGAACGCCAGATAAACTAACTTGGCCTTTTTAAATAAAAAAATTCCCTCACTGGAATACTTTCAGTCTTTTGACTGTATGGATTACAGATGGAATGACTGTTATATGTGAGTACCGCTTTCTTTGACAGATTCTAGTATGGGTACATATATGTTTTCCCAACCCCAGCACATTAGTTTGCTAATTCCAGATGTATGAAACGCAGGCCTAACTGTATCTAGTATATTGAACGCCAGATAAACTAACTTGGCCTTTTTAAATAAAAAAATTCCCTCACTGGAATACTTTCAGTCTTTTGACTGTATGGATTACAGATGGAATGACTGTTATATGTGAGTACCGCTTTCTTTGACAGATTCTAGTATGGGTACATATATGTTTTCCCAACCCCAGCACATTAATTTGCTAATTCCAGATGTATGAAACGCAGGCCTAACTGTATCTAGTATATTGAACGCCAGATAAACTAACTTGGCCTTTTTAAATAAAAAAAATTCCCTCACTGGAATACTTTCAGTCTTTTGACTGTATGGATTACAGATGGAATGACTGTTATATGTGAGTACCGCTTTCTTTGACAGATTCTAGTATGGGTACATATATGTTTTCCCAACCCCAGCACATTAATTTGCTAATTCCAGATGTATGAAACGCAGGCCTAACTGTATCTAGTATATTGAACGCCAGATAAACTAACTTGGCCTTTTTAAATAAAAAAAATTCCCTCACTGGAATACTTTCAGTCTTTTGACTGTATGGATTACAGGTGGACTGGTATTAGTAGGGGTGACACAAGCACACCCAAGTCCCTGATGTAGGATTTCTATGGCACAGACCACTATTACAAGTGATTAATGGACGTTGGGAGAGATTGTGCTGCAGCACTAGTCCCAAGATGGCCGCCGCCTATCAGCCCAGTAACATGTGCCACAAAATGGTCTGCACAACCTTTAAAAAAAATAGCCTTGGACTGTGCTGCTAAATCGCTATTGGTCTGAATCCCAGGTGTAGATGTCTGACTTGTTTGGAGCTTTGGAATGCACACTGTGGCAGCTTCTGCTGCAGCACTACAAGTCGCAAAATGGCGGCCGGCGGTCAGCCCAGGTACATGTGGATGGAAAAATCACTCTGGCCACTCTAAAAATAGCCAATCCCTATCAAAAAGCAGCTCAGCTGCAGTTGTTCAGATGAATCACAGGTGGAGGAGAGAAATTTGCTTCCAGTTATTCAATTATCCCTGCCTATTCTCGCCCTAGCATCAGCTGCGTCTATCCCTGTTCTATTCACATCGGGAGTGAGCACGTCCCGACGTGCGCACAAGCTTATAAAGAGGCTGAGTCACATGCTGCACTCGGCCAATCACAGCCTTGCCAATAGTAGGCATGGCTGCGATGGCATCTTAGGGCAAGTAGTATGATGCATGTTGATTGGCTGCTTTGCAGCCTTTCAAAATGCGCCTAAATACATGCCGAGCAGCGAACCCGAACCCGAACTTTTTGAAAATGTCCGGGTTCGGGTCCGAGTCCCGGACACCCCAAAATTCGATGCGAACCCGAGCGATGCTCGAACTGTTCGCTCAACACTAATGCAGAGCATCGAAGTTCAGCCACCTCTGTTTACTGCTCCTGAATTAAAATTGGGGCAACCAGCTTCAGCTTCCTATGATGTGTATGCCTACGGAGTCCTTTTCTTATGGCTTTGCACAGGAAGCAGGAATGTTAGGCACAATTCTGTTGGAACTCCTGAAACTGGACTTGGACTCCAAAACAGAGGCTCTTTTGTCATGTCTTGTGTGCTGTGGAGATCGAATGTAGACAGAGCAGATAAAAACCCATAAATATTTTCAACTTCCTAAAGCTGCTTGATTTAATTGTGAATAGATGCTAAAGGCAAAGTCTGCTGGTGTGTTGTCATCAGTGTCTTCATTATGTTTACTGCAGGACCCACGACAACGTAATTCGATCCATACAGCAAAAGGAGGTCTACAATGCCATCAATTTTCCAGAAAAAAAACATGCTTAAAATAAAAAATGTCTCCAATGAAAGGATAATGGAATCCGGTTCATACAGAAGAAAGTCTACAATCACCCATCAATTTTCCCCCAAAAAGCCTGTTTCACAAAAAAAATTTCACCACTTCGTAATTCGGTCGATACCGTAAAAAGGGCTTTACCACATATAACTGCACCGCTGAATGGAGAATATCTTTTTCTTTTGCCACTAATACATGGCAAAAAGGGCTTTACCACATATAACTGCACCGCTGAACTGCAAACAGGCCCTTATTTTTTTCCACTTTTCCACTTTACAAGGCTTTTTAACATATAAGTGCAACGCTGAACAGCAAATATATTTTTCTTTTGCCACTAATACAGGGCAAAAAGGGCTTTAGAATATATAAGTGCAGCGCTTAACGGCAATTAGGCCCTAATTTTTTTCCACTTTTCCACTACACAAAAGGCTTTTCAACATATAAGTGCAACGCTGAACGACGAATATATTTTTATTTTGCTACTAATACATGGCAAACAGGGCTTTAGAATATATAACTGCACCACTGAACGGCAATTAGGCCCTAATGTTTTTCCACTTTTCCACTACACAAAAGGCTTTTCAACATATAAGTGCTATGCTGAATGGCGAATATATTTTAATTTTTCCACTAATACAAGGCAAACAGGGCTTTAGAATATATACCTGCACCGCACAAGGACAAATATATTTTTTCTTTTTCCATTAATACACGCCTCAAAAGGCTTTAGAACAGATAACTGCACTGCTGATCGGCAAATATATATTTTCTTTTTCCACTAATACATACCACAAACGGCTTTAGAATATATAACTGCATCGCTGAATGGCAAATATATTTTACTTTTGCCACTAATACACGACAAAAAGGGCTGTAATTTTCTCACTTCACCACACAACAGCTAATAAACCTTTTTTCCCACTAATACAAGCCAAAAAATGCTTTAGAACATATAACTGCATTGCACAAGGGCAAATAAGACAAATAAATATTTCCGTGTAATAAACCCTGTTAACGGCTGTATCAAACAGCACTTGCACCCCAATAACAAGAATGGTTTGCTTAAATTACAGAGCTGTATAATGGCAATTTGGGTCCCCAGTCAGTGCAGCAAGCTGTAATAGGATTGTTTCTATTACCCAGGCTGTAACCTCCCAACTGAACCCTGTACAACATAAATGTTGCAGAATGATTCCTCCCTATCCTTTTCCTACACCTTGAATAATCTTTCCCTGCACTTGTAAATAGTTTTTAACACGATGACGTTTTTTTAGCACTGTCCCTAGAGTCTGCTGACATTTTCCCTGCACTGTACACTGGTAAATGGCAGAATCTAAGATGGCTGACACTATTTATAGGGCTGTGACATAACAGGGCTGGCTGGCTGCTGACTGGTTGCATGCTTTGTATTATGGGTGATCCCGCCTTCCCAGAGTTCCTTGCTCCATGTCTTCACACGTGCAGCAGCCATTTTAGTAGAAAATATCAATCGTTACCACGAATTGGGAGGAAATTCAGCTACGTTGCAAATCAAATTTTTCCTAAAAATTCGGATCAAATTTATCTTCATCAGCTTCAATTCGCTCATCTATACTACCACCCATAACATCATGCATCCCTAAAACGATGATAAGTCATTGATAAAATCCATCCCAATATATTGTTATGGGGCATGTGGTAAAGGTAAAGGGAGGAGCGGGCCCACAGACTTCTGCCTAGGAGACTTGTTCTGGGCACTTGTAACACAGGAAGCAGAAAAGTCTAGGACAGCTTGGAAAAGGAAGGCCACAAGCAGAATCTGGAAATTAGGTTTTGCTTCTTGTAGGTAAGTTGGCAGCCATGACAACCAGCAGGAGAGGAGCAGTTGTGGGCACAGATCATCACCATAATGCCAATCTACTGGATAGCTTATGTTAGATTGGTGGGAGTCTGATCCCAGCAGTCCACCATTACCCACAGCGTCAAAATTGCAATTAAAAGCTATTTGAGTGGAGTATGCACCTTGCACTTAATTCAAAGTCTATGCAACTGACCAAAAACAGTTTCCATCATTGCCATAGACTTTGACACTATAAAGAGGAACATGGTCCATTTAAATCCCTTCTAATTGTAGTCTTGCACTGGTAATCACTGGGCGCAATCAGTCAGATCCCACGGATCTTTAATCTATCTCCTATTCAGTGGATAGATGGTTAATGCTTCTGACTGGGAAACCTATTTAAATTAGTATTATCATATTCTCTTTCACTAAATACCTGTAGTACAGTCTTCATGCAGTTCCAGCATAAGATTATAAAGCAACCCTACTATAAAGAGCACCACCATGAATTGTTATTATATCACACAGAGCTCACTGACATCATCTCTGTCAGCCTTTAGCCCTACTAAGGTTAATCAGAACTCATGTGCGTACTAAAGGTGGATTTAGATGGACAGATCACCTGGCAGATTATCGAGAATGAACATTCCTGCAAATGATCGTTCCCAACAATCTGCCTGTGTAAAGGTGACGAACATCACCCAATGGACAAGCTAAACACTCATACATCAGGTAATCCTGTTGTTTGTGCAGGCACCTAAATTACCCTTTCTGGGCAGCAGATAGTGGTGTCTAAACAGTGATCTGCTGTCGAGAAACAATGCAGCCTCTATGAGGACAAGGGATTGCAATACCTATCCCTCGTTCTCATACTTTGGAGGTGATCGTTGCATGTAAATACACCACTTCACCTCCACTTAAAGAGCAGCCGACTGTTCCTAACAATTTGCTGCTCCTTGGCGCATCTAAATGCGCCTTAAGTTAAATAACAAAGTGAACCATGCAACATTTGTATATGACAAAATATCTCCAATGACAAGCTTAAATGTCTAATGATGACTAGTGATGAGCGACAGGGGCATTATTCGAATTTGCTATATTTTGCGAATATTCATCATTATTTTCTTGATTGCGAAGAGACTGGAGAAAATGGTTGGAATGGCAGAACATTACAATAGCTTTATATCAGATTGAGTGCTCTGATATATTCACGATTGCGCAAATTGCCAATTAATGGTGTGCATATTTTTTGCGCAATACGTGCAACTTCACATTTTAGCAGGTCTGATTACATATTAGTGATTGGTGCACTAAGTATTGTTGTGAACTTGCCTGTAGCATGTATGTATGGACGGCAGAACTTATCACACTACCTAACACCCTGCACTGGAACGTATCAGCTACATTATATCACTTCCAACCAACACTGACTATCTCCCACTAACTATCTGTAGTATATATATAAGCTAACTACCGTAACTAACTAATCTAATGTAATGTGACACAGTAAAGCACAGAGCACAGCAATGCCACTGCTATCTATCTCAGAACTTTGAAAAACTGCAGAAAATGGCTGCTAAGGAGGTTATTATATAGTAAGGGGTAGGCAACTTTCCTAAGCTCAGACAAAGACATTGCAGCCTTCTCATTGGCCAACAAGCAAGAAGCAGGGAAGGATCATGGGTTCAGAGAAAAAAAAATCTAGAATATTTGAAAATACGAATATATAGCACTATATTCAAAATATTCACAAATTCTCAGTATTGATATTCTCGATAAAAATTTGAATATTCGCGCTCAACACTAATGACACAAGATGTGCAGAATTATATTACTGCAGACATTCATTCCATACTTTAAGCAATACGGTATGTTCTCTGTATATACTGTATAAGAGCTCAGATGCAAGGACACTAAAGCTTGTACTGTTAATCATGCTGAGCACATATTCTTATAAATATGGATAGTATTGTAGTGTAATCTTATTTAGATATACAAAATCAGATCATTTAGCTCACCAAAGACAGGAAGTCTAGGAATACATCACCCTATTAGTTGTGGATCTCCTGTACAGTTCCAACACCTTACAGTGACTGCACCTTTAGAGACTAACTAATTTCCCAGGACAGGGATCAAGGAAGCATGGGAAGGTCATAGACTTCATGTTGGTTGCAGTATTACCAGAGAGGGAAGATTTTAGACAAGCCTTTCAGCTTCAATATGCCAGAAACTACATGCATATCACGCTGGCGCATTAGTTCCTCATCTATCCAGGGATTTCAAGATTCTAATCTGGGACTCTAGTTCCATAAATCATCAGTTCTATTTCCAGTGCACCAAACCTGAAATTCAATAAAGCCTGATAAAACAATATATCTTTTAAACAGGTACTTTACGAAAAAGATTGATGAGTTTATCAAACAATGGGGATCTCAGAAGTACTTAGTTAACAGCCATCATATTGTTCTTCCTTCTTTGCCAGTTCCCAGGCAAAACAGTGACTCTATGGTCCTTCATATGATTTATGGATGTGGAAAGTCCATCTGAGGCGGTAGATAGAGATAGAAGCAATATCTGAGATAAGATAGATAGATAGATAGATAGATAGAATAAGTCAGAATTTGAAATATTTGACTGTAATAGAAGCCATTTTGTTCAACAAAGTTCTGGAGAGCAGGACAATAATGAGTGTATGCAGTGCATCGTGGAAGATTCTTGCAAGTTTGGGGCTGCATTTCAGCAAATGGAGTTGGGGATTGCTCAGAGTTCATGGTGTCCTCAGTACTGCAAAATCCAAATAGATACTTATCCATCACAGAATTGGAAGGAGTCTGATTGGCTACAAATGTATTCTGCAGCAGGACATAAAGTCTTATAGAAAGCCCTCATAGAGACCCTTGGGATATAATAATCAATAAACTAAACGGTCAGAAGACCTGGAAAAATCCCATTAGGGGTCTCTAACTAACAGTGTCTTAATATAAATATATATATTTATTAGCTCTTGTTTAAAACTGAAAAATGAAAAAGAATGTGTCTAAAAATATCAGTAACAGTGAGACCAATTTAATTAGTAGCTACTAGTGGTTGCTAGCAGCAACTAAGGGACTTGTGGTATCTGAACTATAATACAGTCACCCGCAGGTACACTATTAGTATAGATCAGTGGTGGGCAACCTTTTTTTCAACTGAGCCAAATCTCGCCAAAACCACGATTGAAATTTATTTTGAGAGCCACATTTTTAAAACCGAAAATACAAAGGATGGTACACTGTTTTTAGTTTCAATAAGTTTTTATTGAGAATATTCTGCATGCAAGTATCCACATAGGTCGGGAGGATACAAATAACACAACTAATAAAACCAAAAATTTAGAACGATATTATTCATCGATAACGTTAAATTCCGTAAAATTTGCCTTACAATGTAGAGAAAATTACATCCTGACAATGACTGACAAAGTCACAACCACTAATGTGAACATTGGCCTTGCATTTCCTTGGATAGTTTGAGTAAGTCAGGTTTGTATGTTGTTGTTTTTAATTTTAGGCAGGATTCCAGGTTCTCATCGATGAGACGATTTCTCAATTTACTCTTGATAAGGTTCATGCTTGAAAATGATTGTTCGCATAAATATGTAGACCCGAACAAGGAAAGAACAGCAAACGCTAGCTTTTTAGTTGATTATATGAGTCAGGAATACTATTCCAGGTGTTAAAAATCAACATATCTTCCTTCTCTAGGTCTTTCAAAGCAGACCACTTGTGCTGTGAACTAAGTTCACATTTGTTTTTCTCAATCTTTCTAAATCAGCACAAAGACGTTCAAATTTCGAGCTCCACAGTTCTTTGTTTTTAAATCCAGCAATTGCATTTCAAAATTGCCAATGTCGATATTAAAGGGAGAAAATTTAATTCCGTTACAGTGGCATCCAGAGGTTTTTAACAAAGGCCAACGTTGCTTTGCTGTTTCTGAATTCCTGAAACCTCTTGAGAAAAGCTTCCCTCATATTTAAAAGTGCTGTTTTAAAATAGGTAATGTCAATATCAGAATTATTTTCTTGGCGATGTTTCAACAGGCTTGGAAAGTGAATCAAAGTTTCTCTGTCAAAATCTTGAGCAAAAACAGATAATTTGTTTTCAAAGCGAAATAACTTCTTCTAACATCGAAAAATTGTGTTTCCTTTCCCTGTAATTTCTGATTAAGCTGATTTAGATGGGAAGTAACATCCACCATGAAATACAGTTTTTGGATCCACTGATCGTTTGTTAATTCTGGATAGTGAACACCCTTCTCGAGGAAAAATGCTTTGATTTCTGATAATAAGGAAGCAAAACGTTTCAAAACGTTTCCTCTTGATAACCAACGTACCTTGTTATGCAGCAGAAGATCTGCGTACTCACTCTCCATTTCAACTAAAAATTCTTTAAATTGGCGATGATGAAGAGCTTTAGCTACAATGGAGTTGATCATCTTAATCACCAATTCCATAACTTTGCACATTTCTTCTGGAAATGTCTGCGCACAAAGTGCTTCTTGATGTATGATGCAATGGTATGTAAGTATCTCGTGACTAATTTTTTCTTTCATAATAGCAACAAATCCATTTCTTACGCCGGTCATACTTTTGCCCCGTCTGTTGCAATTGAGACGATTTTATCAAGTGGAATATGATATTTTCAATGCAACCAATTACAGCATTTGCTATATCCTCTCCACGTGTTTGACCTTTTAGTGGCAATAATCCTAAAAGTTCTTCTTTAGGACCTGTAGCTGACATAAATCTTACAAAAAGTGAAACTTGAGCTGTATCATTTAAGTCACAAGACTCGTCAACTGCTATTGATAAAGCTGAAACCACTTTAAGATCATCAACTTGTTGGTTGGTTATATTGGAAGACATTTTGGCTGTTCTATCCTTCACTGTTTTAGCAGACAATGGCAACTCTTTAATTTTTTTAGAATTTCTTCTTTGTTCTTAAAATCCCTGAATAACTCTTCTGATGCACTTATAAAACAACGTTTTATGTATTCGCCATCTGTATATGGTTTGCCTCTCTTAGCAATCTCTTGACTAACCGCAAAACTTGCAAAATTAACATAGTTGGAAGACTGCACCCACTGATTAAACGCAGAACTTGATTTTTCTTGACTCTTCAGAAGTTCCTCAACTGCTTTCTTCCTTGCATCACCAACAGGATATTTATTACTAAAGGACAAGTGTTTTGTTGTAAAGTGTCTCTCCAAATTAGATTTTTTGTTATGCGCCAATTTTTCTTTACAAATAAGACAGGTCGGAAAGCCATTTACGTTCTGAAACGCGAAAGTCTCGGTCCATTCCACTTTAAATTCACGGTTTTCATCTTCCGTTTTTCGTTGTTTTTCTTTGTAGCCATGTCAAACAGGGCACCTATAAAAATGTTTAATTTTAAAATAAAGCCACCAACACCAAACCGGCATCCTTAATCACATAAAAGAAGTAATATTGGATGACACACTGTTATTATCTGTGGATGACGCACTGTTATTATCTGTGGATGACGCACTGTTATTATCTGTGGAGGACGCAGTGTTATTATCTGTGGAAGACGCACTGGTATTTATCTGTGGAAGACGCACTGGTATTTATCTGTGGAAGACGCACTGGTATTTATCTGTGGAAGACGCACTGTTATTATCTGTGGATGGCGCACTGTTATTATCTGTGGATGGCGCACTGTTATTATCTGTGGATGGCGCACTGTTATTATCTGTGGATGGCGCACTGTTATTATCTGTGGAGGACGCAGTGTTATTATCTGTGGAAGAGCACTGGTATTTATCTGTGGAAGACGCACTGGTATTTATCTGTGGAAGCGCACTGGTATTTATCTGTGGAAGACGCACTGTTATTATCTGTGGATGGCGCACTGTTATTATCTGTGGAGGACGCAGTGTTATTATCTGTGGAAGACGCACTGGTATTTATCTGTGGAAGACGCACTGGTATTTATCTGTGGAAGACGCACTGGTATTTATCTGTGGAAGACGCACTGTTATTATCTGTGGATGGCGCATCTGTTATTATCTGTGGATGGCCACTGTTATTATCTGTGGATGGCCGCACTGTTATTATCTGTGGATGACCTCTGTTATTATCTGTGGATGACTGCACTGTTATTATCTGTGGATGACGCACTGTTATTATCTGTGGATGACGCACTGGTATTATCTGTGGATGACGCATATATGGCATCTTATGTGTGTGTAAATAGTATTATAAAATTAGTGGGGCTCATCATGGATATTTTAGGCAGGGTTCTCCACCTTGATGGATACACCCAAACAGTAGGCAAGAAGTAAAAGTAATAAAACAGGCATGCAGACATTGCACTGGCTCTGCAGTCAAGTTGAATATAAGTAAAAAATGACAACATAAAATGAAATAAAAATCAAGATACAACTAAAAAGTACATATAAAAGTATGTGAAAACACACCCAAATAGTCCTCACTGGTACTGTTATATATTGACCTCAGAACCTGGCCACTAACTTATTTTGCTGGCTCCTAGATTACGATATTCCGCAATTTTATGTCCACACCCCCTTTTCACATCAACCCTTTTATGTCAATCCCACAATGTCACATTTCTCCCCTCATGTCACATTTCTCCCTCGTGTCACATTTCTGCCCCTCGTGTCACATTTCACCCCCTCGTGTCACATTTCACCCCCTCGTGTCACATTTCACCCCCTCGTGTCACATTTCACCCCCTCGTGTCACATTTCTGCCCCTCGTGTCACATTTCTGCCCCTCGTGTCACATTTCTGCCCCTCGTGTCACATTTCACCCCTCGTGTTACATTTCACCCCTCGTGTCACATTTCACCCCCTCGTGTTACATTTCACCCCCTCGTGTCACATTTCTGCCCTTCATGTCACATTTCACCCCCTCATGTCACATTTCTCCCCCTCCATGATGGCCATCACGCCTTTCTTTTTACCCTGCCCTGTTCACATCTCTCATTTCCATAGTTAGGCACACTTAATTCATAATCACCACCCCCTCCCATGATGGCCATCAGTCACCCCTTTCTTTTGCCCTGTTCACAGTTCACATCTCTCATATGAGTACATAATTCAAATTCATCCCCCTCCATGATGGCCATCAGTCACCCATTTCATTTGTCTCTCCCTGGCTCTGCCCACATCTCTCATTTCCAAGTTCCAGAGGCATATAGTTCATATTCATCCCCATCCTCATATTCAGGCCAGGCCATTGCTACACCTACCGGATGAGCTGCTGTTTTGAGAGGCACAGTCTTCTTCTGAGGGCGGCAGACAGAGAGAGGATGCTGCCTCGCCGCCGCGGCGCTAAACCGAAAGTCACGCCCCCTATACCACATGACCCGACTGGAGCTGTGTGGAGCCGGCCGCGGGGCTGCACACAGGGCGGGCACTGACAGATGCTAGCTGCAGAGTCCGGACTTTTGGAGCGGCCGTCCGAGAGGAGGGAGGGAGCGGGCGCCCGGCACACAGAAGAGCCGCATTAAAGTGTGTAAAGAGCCGCATGTGGCTCGCGAGCCGCGGCTTGCCGACCACTGGTATAGATGATTGAGGTTACATAGTGTCAATGATTGGCACACTACTGTAATTTACAGGGGCATGTTAGATACTACTGTGTTCTGCAGCAGGACAACAACCTCTTTACATACTGCCAATGTCATTAACTACTACAGGACCGCCTAACTCAGGGATGCGTCCTGCGGGCGGTCCTGAGCTCTGAGATGGCGCGTTGGCGCGTCATCTCGTGAGCCGAGATTTCCTGTGAGCGCGGCACGGCAGTTAGGCTACAGCCTGCCAGCGATGATCCATCGCTGGCAGGCTGTAGATGCGAATAAGATCGCATCAAACAGCTATATCAGACGCTGTTTTATGAACAGCGTCTGATATAGCTGCTACCTGGTCCTCTGGTGGTCCCATTTGCTGGGATCGACCACCAGAGGACCAGGTAACTACAGTAAAGTTGCACCAAACACTACACTAACCCCCCACCCCCTCACCTATTAACCCCTTGATCACCCCATCTAGACCCCTGATCACCCCCTGTCATTGATCACACCCTTGTAAGGCTCCATTCAGACGTCCATATGTGTTTTGCGGATCCGTGGATTCACGGATACGTGGATTCAGGATTCGCGGATCCGATCCGCGGATCCGATCCATAGATCCTCAAAACACGGACACCGGCTATGTGCTTTCCGCATTTTGCAGATCCGCACATTGCCAAGACATCCTAAGGTATTCGCTGAGGGGCATAATGAGTCCATGAAAAATTAAACTTTTTGTCAAAAGTTAGCGGAAAGGGAGACTTTGTGAGAAAAAAACAAAAACTCAATTTCCACTAACTTGTGCCGAAAAAATCTTCTATGAACTCGCCATGCCCCTCATGGAATACCTTGGGCTGTCTTCTTCCAAAATGGGGTCACATGTGGGGTATTTCTACTGCCCTGGCATTTTAGGGGCCCTAAAGCGTGAGAAGAAAAATGCCTAAAAATGCCCTCCTAAAAGGTACTCATTGGAATTTGGGCCCCTTTGGCATCTTGGCTGCAAAAGTGTCACACATGTGGTATCGCCGTACTCAGGAGAAGTAGGCAATGTGTTTTAGGGTGTATTTTACATATTCCCATACTGGGTGAGAGAAATATCTCTGTAAATTGACAACTTTGAATAAAAATGTAAACAGTTGTCGTTTACAGCGATATTTCTCACACACAGCATGGGTATATGTAAAATACACCTCAAAACACATTGCCCTACTTCTCTGAGTACGGCGATACACATGTGTGACACTTTTTGCAGCCTGGGTGCAAGGCTCTAAAACCAATGAGTACCTTTAGGATTTCACAGGCCATTTTTATGCATTTGGATTCTCACACTTTAGGGGCCCCTAAAATGCCAGGTGAGTATAAATACCCCACATGTGACCCCATTTGGAAAAAAGACACCCCAAGGTATTCCGTGAGGGCATGGTGAGTCCACAGAATTTTTATTTTTGGCACAAGTTAGCGGAAATTGTTTTTTTTTTTTTTAATTTTGTTTTTACAAAGTCTCATATTCCACTAACTTGTGACAAAAATAAAATTTTACATGAACTCACCATACCCTCACAGAATACCTTAGGGTGTCTTCTTTCAAAATGGGGTCACATGTGGGGTATTTATACTGTCCTTGCATTTTAGGGGCCCCTAAAGCGTGAGAAGAAGTCTGGAATCCAAATGCGTAAAAATGCCCTGTGAAATCCTAAAGGTACTCATTGGTTTTAGGGCCCCTTTGTGCACCCAGGCTGCAAAAAAGTGGCACACATGTGGTATCGCCGTACTCAGGAGAAGTAGGGCAATGTGTTTTGGGGTGTATTTTTATATATACCCATACTTTGAGTGAAAAATATCTCTGTAAACGACAACTTTTAAAAAAATTTATACAAAGTTGCGGATCCGTGGATTCACGGATACGTGGATTCAGGGATTCGCGGATCCGATCCGCGGATCCGATCCGCAGATCCTCAAAACACGGACACCGGCTATGTGCTTTCTGCATTTTGCAGATCCGCACATTGCCAAGACATCCCAAGGTATTTGCTGAGGGGCATAATGAGTCCATGAAAAATTAAACTTTTTGTCAAAAGTTAGCGGAAAGGGAGACTTTGTGAGAAAAACAAAAACTCAATTTCCACTAACTTGTGCCGAAAAATCTTCTATGAACTCGCCATGCCCCTCATGGAATACCTTGGGCTGTCTTCTTTCAAAATGGGGTCACATGTGGGGTATTTCTACTGCCCTGGCATTTTAGGGGCCCTAAAGCGTGAGAAGAAAAATGCCTAAAAATGCCCTTCCTAAAGGTACTCATTGGAATTTAGGCCCTTGCGCATCTTGGCTGCAAAAAGTGTCACACATATGGTATCGCCGTACTCAGGAGAAGTAGGGCAATGTGTTTTGGGGTGTATTTTTACATATACCCATACTGGGTGAGAGAAATATCTCTGTAAATTGACAACTTTGAATAAAAAATGTAAAAGTTGTCTTTTACAGCGATATTTCTCACACACAGCATGGGTATATGTAAAAATACACCCCAAAACACATTGCCCTACTTCTCCTGAGTACGGCGATACCATGTGTGACACTTTTTTGCAGCCTGGATGCGCAAAGGGGCCCTAAAACCAATGAGTACCTTTAGATTTCACAGGCCATTTTTATGCATTTGGATTCTCACACTTTAGGGGCCCCTAAAATGCCAGGTGAGTATAAATACCCACATGTGACCCCATTTTGGAAAAAGACACCCTAAGGTATTCCGTGAGGGGCATGGTGAGTCCACAGAATTTTTATTTTTGGCACAAGTTAGCGGAAATAGTTTTTTTTTTTTTTAATTTGTTTTTACAAAGTCTCATATTCCACTAACTTGTGACAAAAAATAAAATTTTACATGAACTCACCATACCCCTCACAGAATACCTTGGGTGTCTTCTTTCCAAAATGGGGTCACATGTGGGGTATTTATACTGTCCTGGCATTTTAGGGGCCCCTAAAGCGTGAGAAGAAGTCTGGAATCCAAATGCGTAAAAATGCCCTGTGAAATCCTAAAGGTACTCATTGGTTTTAGGGCCCCTTTGTGACCCAGGCTGCAAAAAGTGGCACACATGTGGTATCGCCGTACTCAGGAGAAGTAGGGCAATGTGTTTTGGGTGTATTTTATATATACCCATACTTTGAGTGAAAAATATCTCTGTAAACGACAACTTTTAAAAAAATTTATACAAAGTTGACAATTTACAGAGATATTTCTCTCACCCAACATGGGTATATGCAAAAATACACCCCAAAACACATTGCCCTACTTCTCCTGAGTACGGCTATACCACATAAGTGACACTTTTTGCAGCCTGGGTGCCAAAGGGCCCAAATTCCAACGAGTACCTTTAGGTTTACATGGCGGCTCACAATTTAGCCCCGCCCAAAATGCCAGAACAGTAAACACACCCCACAAATGACCCCATTTCGGAAAGTAGACACCCCAAGGTATTCACTGAGGGGCATAGTGAGTCCGTCTGAGATTTTTTTTTTTTGCCAGAAGTTATCAGAAATTGAAACTTTTTTTTTTTTTTTTTTCTCAGAAAGTGTCATTTTCCGCTAACTTGTGAAAAAAATGAAATGATACATGAACTCACCATGCCCCTCCGCGAATACTTTGGGGTGACTTCTTTCTAAAATGGTGTGATTTGGGGGTATTTATACCATCCTGACATTCTAGCACCTGAAGAAACATGACAGGTGCTCAGAAAGTCAGAGCTGCTTCAAAATGCCGAAATTCACTTTTTGCACCATAGTTTGTAAACGCTATAACTTTTACCCAAACCTAAATATACACTTATTGGACTTTTTTATCAAAGACATGTAGAACAATAAATTTAGAGAAAAATTTATATAGAAATGTATTTTTTTTTAAACATTTTACAACAGAAAGTGAAAAATGAATTTTTTTGCAAAAGTGTCGTTAAATTTGTATTGATGGCAAAAAGTAAAAATGTCAGCAACAATGAAATACCACCAAATGAAAGCTCTATTAGTGAGAAGAAAAGGAGGTAAAATTCATTTGGGTGGTAAGTTGTATGGACGGAGCAATAAACGTTGAAAGTAGTGTAGTGCGGAATTGTAAAAAGTGGCCTGGTCATTAAGGGTGTTTAAGCTAGGGGGCTGATGTGGTTAACAACTATGTTCATCATAATGAAGCATAAGGAGTCCTGAAAGTTATGATATAGCCCCCACAAAACCCTAATCTCAACATCATTGAGTCTGTTTGGGATTACATGGAGAGACAGAAGGATTTGAGCAAGCCTACATCCACAGAAAATCTGTGGTCAGTTCTTCAAAATGTTTGGAACAACCTCCTGCCAAGTTCCTTCTAAAACTGTGTGCAAGTTTTACTAGAAGAATTGATGCTGTTTTGAAGGCAAAGGGTGGTCACACCAAATATTGGGTTGATTTAGGTGTCTACTTAGTTCATTCACTCTGAATTTTGTTAATTGATAAAAATAAATAATAATAATTCTATTTTTAAATGCATTCTTACTTTGCAGCATTTTTTTCCACACCTTGTATAATAGTATAGCAATAGTGTTACACAATATATCAGTGTTAAATTATTTTCTGGACAAATGTTCTTTAAATACTCAAAGTTGATTCTGGTTAAAGGATTTGAAAGTGTAGATGACATGACCAGAGGATTTCATTTGTGCCTTTCATCTATTAACACTTTATATCTTAAAGGGACTAAAATCAGAATTACTGTATTATTTAGGTCAGGTTTTAATTCAAGTTTTGGTTGTTTTTATGTGACTAAATAAAACAGTCATAGGACATCATTCCAGTTATCACCCTGGCCATGTACTGTAATTATCTCATTGACGGCAATCTGTTTCCCGGTCACGGGAGAGCTCCCTGCTTCCTCCTTGCTTCAGGATTATGTGCCCTTCATTGTGCACGTGATCCAGACCGCCGTGTTCCATCTGACAATGAATGTGTCAATCATCACTGATGACACGTTAATTACCTGCCCTCGGCACCACAACACGGTCCCTCCCATGACAGAAGTGAGAAGATCTGAGAGACTGGTAGCACGTGAGGGTCTCTGTTTTCTCCTTGCAGTGTTGTTGTTTGGTAATGACCACACCTCTTGTCAGATGCGGCTTGTGGTCATTACTGAGGCTCTATTTAGTTCTGACTCACACTGCTTACTGGTTGATATGTCCTGCTTCGAGTTGGTTGAGCTGGTGTGTTGTTCCTTTGGATCTCCAGCTCCTCCATTTTTCTTTAAGTTAAGTGCCTTTTGTTTTGCATTTTGTTATTCACTTGGGTTTGTTGTTTTCTAGGCCTCAGGCAGATGCTGGTTCCTTCATCTGGGAAGGAACCAGTAGTCTCATTCCCTGCCACCACTCCTGGGGCTTTCCATGGTCTCCAGGGCTAAGGTTCCGCTGTATCAGTATTTCCACCTTCAGAGTCTTCGCATATTGGCAGGAGTCAGGGAGAAGTCTAGGGATTCCTAGGAGGTCACCATCCTGTGTGTTATCTGGTGTTTTCCTCTCCCCATTACCTGTGAGAAACACAAAAGTGAGAATCAGTAACTGCACTTGCACTGAGGGAGCAGAGCTTACTAGCCCACCCCTCTTCTGAGCTAGTAGCATTGCCTACAGACATCAGGAGGTTGCTGGGGAAGCGCTCCTGCCTTACTTTAGCAATTTCAATACACTGCCTGCATGAAAAATTCTGTGTTAGTGTTGTCAAACAACAGCTTACTACTCTGTCCCCTTCTCAAGCTAGCGATGCCTGCAAAGTAAGGAAGCTTCCTTAATTCATAAGCACCACTTTAGATGCTGGCAGGTTAGTAAGCTGTACTTTGACAGAGCTAGTACAGAGAGTAATAAATGTGCTGTCATTATATTGAGCTGAAGTACAGTGAGCCTGCTGTCTGTCTCAGCCTCTCTGTAAGGAGGTATTCTAATGTAAAGGTGCACTAAGGAGGTTTCTAATGTGATGGGGGCACTATGGGGATATCTAATGAGAAGGGCGCACTATGGGGCTATCTTATATGAAGGGGACACTATGGGGCTATCTAATGTTAAGAGGAGCACTATGGGGCTATCTAATATGAAGAGGACACTGGGGCTATCTATGTAAAGGGGGCACTGTGGGGCTATCTAATGTGAAGGGGGTCCTATGGAGCTATCTAATGTGAAGGGGATACTATGGGGAAATTCTAATGTGAAGGAGACACTTTGAGGGCTATTTAATGTGAAAGGGCACTGAGGGGACATTCTAATATAAAGGGGGCACTGAGCAAACAAAACTACTGTGAAGAGAGCACTCTACTATGAAGGGTACACTAAGGGAGCCAATCTATTATGAAAGGGAAGTTCTGCTATGAAGATGGCATTACATTCTACTATGCAGGGGCGGAACTACTGTGAAGGGTGCCTCTACTATAAAGGATAAAAGGAGTACTAGGGGTAAAACTACTCTAAGGGGGCACCAAGGGGACATAGCCCCGATAGCGCTAGCCCACCATGCCGCCGAAAGTCCGCTCCGCCCCATTCACTATAATGGGCACGGGCCTATGGTCCGGCCGCAGTACGCAAACAAGCTGAGCGGCGGCACGGTGAGTTAGCGTTAGCATGGATCCGGTAGGCTGTTCCTCCACCGGAACAGCCTGCTGGACCCTGCTGCCGCAAGTGTGAAAGTAGCCTGGTACTGTGTACCCTGTTGTTATAGGCCCACATCAATTCAGGTAGGTACGCAGGCCACTGGGCTTTTTGGCTGTCTTCCAGAGTCCGCAGTATCTGAAGCAAGTTGCGATTGAAGCGTTCGCATGCCCCGCTTCCTTGTGGGTGATACGGAGTGGTGCGGAAGCATTCGATCCCATATAGCTGGTACAGTTCGTTTATCAAAGTACCTTGAAAGCATGCTCCCTGGTCAGAATGTATTTCCGTGGGCACCCAAACACCTGTATAAAGTGTTTACAGACAGCTTTGGCAGTCGACTCTGCGGTTTGGTCTTTGGTGGGTACAGCCACCGCATACTTGGTGAAGGAATCTGTCATGACTAGACAATAAGAGTGTCCCGAGGTAGAGTATCCAATCTGTACATAATCGATCATCAGAAGTTCTTGGGGCGCTGAGGTGCGGATGGTCTCTACAGGAGCCCACTGTTCAGTACTCTTACTCAGCCCACAGGGTCAACACTTAAGACATGCTGTGTCCACCATGTTGGCCAGATCTGGACAGTATACCAGCCGTTGAAGCCACTTGAACGCTTTGTCGCTCCCAAAATAAGCTCCCTTTCATGAGCTTCCCTGGCGGCCTCCGGTCCTAACGACATGGGAATAACAATCTGTTGCGGGTACTGCAGCTCTGACTGTAGGTATATGGTCTGGCACAGGAGGTCCTGGGTAATTGTCAGCTTTTCCCACTGCTCAACAACTTCTGACCCTCTGGGGTCAGACCGTCTCGTTCTTCTGGCCGAGGCCAGATTTTGCTAAGAAACCATTCTTTCACTTTCCACAAATCCAGGCAGCCATTCTGGACTCTCTCCCAATCAGCCAACGTTTTTCCCAGCACCAGGGTCATTCCAGACACCACCACACTCTGAATGTGCCACATCCAGGAACAGAGGTAAGCCAACAAGGTCAGGAGTTTCAGTGTCCTCTAACTCCTCATCGGCTCTCTTAGTCGACTGTCCTACTGGAACTCGAGAGAGTGCATCGGGCGTACCGTTCTCCCTACCGGACCAGAACTTGATGCCACATTGGAAATTAGAAAGGCGGGCCAACCATCTTTGCTCGAGTGCACCGAGCTTGGCATTCTCCAGGTGTGCCAAAGGGTTGTTGTCCTTCATCACGGTCACTTCTGCACCAGCCAGGTATTCTGCAAACTTTTTGGTCATGGCCCACTCCAGTGCCAGTAGTTTATATGTGAGCAATAGTTATCAGGGTTGCATTCTGATTCTCTTAGGGACAGGCTCCCATAGGCGATGACTCTCTCCCATCCATCATGGACTTGGGATAGTATACCCCCAGACCATGTAGGCTTCCGTCAGTATACAGCAGGAATGGGGGTATCAAACCCCGCGTAAGACAGGATCGGGGTATTGGTCAGCGCCTCTTTCACTGCTTCAAAGGTCACTTATTGCCGGGGCCACCAGTTGATGGGACGTTTCTTCGGGGTCCCAGCCGTGCCTCTTATCAACTCGTTTAATGGGTCCACCAGATGAGCGAATTTGGATATAAACCTCCCGTAGTAGCCGGCCAGTCACACGAACGCCCGTTCCTCTCGTAATGTACTTAGTCAGGGCCACTTCTGGACGGCCTCGAAATTGCTGGGGGCTGCTGTCGGAACAGTTGGCGCTTCTTGGGTTTGATCTCGTAGTCGTCCTAGGACTTGTCACAGCTTCTGGAGGTGATTTTCAAAGGAGGCCTCAAACACTACTATGTCATCCAGATATATCAATACTGACTCGAATTTGAGATCTCCCAGAAAGTGCTCCATCAATCACTGGAATGTTCCCGGAGCATTAGAGAGGCCGAATGGCACCCGGTTGAACTCGTAGAGCCCCATAGGTAGAATGAAGGCCGTCTTGGCTTTGTCTTTCTTGGCCACCAGCACCTGCCAATACCCACTAGCCAGGACAAGAGTCGAGAACAACTTGGCTTGGCTTAAGGCTGACAATGACTCCTTAATCTGCGAAAGGGGGTAGGCATCCCGGACGGTCTGAGCATTCAGCTTCCGATAATCCATGCAGAACTGGAGACTCCCATATTTCTTCCACAACAAGACCACCGGAGCAACCCACAGACTGTGACTCTTCTGGATAACCCGGTTCTCCAACAGGCCACCATATCTTTCACCTCCTGGTACATCTTAGGTGGGATCTGCCGGTAACGTTCCCTGATCGGTGCAGCATTGCCGGTCAGGATTTCATCTTCGATGACGGTAGCACACCAAAAGTCCTCATCATGTCTTCAGGAGGCCTCCTGAAATTCCCAAAGGGTGTCTTCCAGCAGCTTTTGTTCCCCAGGGTCAGGGTTCTGCAGTCCACCCCCATCCAGGCCATGATCACTCGACCGTTCGACTCCACTGTCGGGGTTTCCATTGGATGGATCTTCACAGCATAGGTCCAGGCTCATCTACTAATAGGCTGCAGCGTGAAGCCCCTTCGTCGAGCGATACCCCCTTCGGACACATAAACTTTGGCCAACAGGGTGTTTCCAGGGACGGTTAACTCGCAGTCCTCACCATTACAGCAGTGTACAGGCACACATCCGTCCTTCACAATGGCGAGGCCCGGGCTACCAGTGGGCGAGTCTGCGTTTCTTCTTGATAAGCGGGCTCGATCAGGACCTCCAGTCCATTCAGTCGTCATCCAGCCCCTACCGTGGCACCCTCACGTCTCCAGTGGCCCAACCGGACAGGTTACTCTTTTGCAGGCTACAGCTCCTCACCATCTGTTGTAAGACCTTCTGGGTAGGCCGGTGTGTGGTGGCCCTTTACCCATACTTTGGCCCTTCCTTGGCATAGAGCTGATGGTCTAGGTCTCTCAGTACATTCATGCCCAGGGTCACATCCATTCCTTTACAGGACGAATGGTCCACCAGCACGACCCCTTTCTTGCCGATGTCTTGCCCAAACAGTAGGACCCGCATCCAGACTATCCCTTGGACATCCATCTCTCTGTTATCGGCAGCCATAAGCCTGATGACACTCCCGTCTTCGGGCTCCATCATATGTCAGAAGTGCCTCTCAAAGAACTACATAGGCATAAGGGTGTACTCCGACCCTGTATCGACTAGGCAGCAGACCTTCTGGCCTTTGGATTCAGCCTCTATAACAGGGCTGCTGGCATACGGGTCATGTTCTTCACACAGAGGGCTTAACTTCTGTGTACCGCCGCAGAACGCCCAGCTACTGCAGCGGTCAGAAGTTTAACGTCGGCTCAGACGCTACCTCTTCTGGGCACTCTCTGGCGATATGGGCGCACTGTCGACAAGCCCAACAGAGAGGCCTTCTTCCGACAGGCCACCTCATCTAGGTTACTCTGGGTGGAGTGGCATGAGGTGCAAGGATTGTTTCCAGAGGCCGGGACGGCTCTGCCTTTATCTGGGACACTTTCAGCTGAAGCTCGTTCAATTCCACCTGCAGGGCCTGAACCACATCCTTTAAGGTCTCCGAGTCTTCAGACCCCGGCCGGTCCCCTGTAGAATGAGTGCTATTCACTACTCTCACCGTCGCCGGTATGGGCTCTTCCTCTCTACTGCGGCTAAGTAAACGCTGTAGAATGTCATGTTGGCCATTGTTCAGGTCATTTCTTGTAATTTATCTTGTAAGAATTTATTGGAGAGCCCCACTATGAACTGGTCCCTTAGTAGCCGATCCACTTCCCGCAAGGCGCCCTTGTCGTTGAATCTCATCCAGCATCTCCTGTAGAGCATTGGAGTATTGCATCAGGATCTCGCCCTCTCACTGGAGTCGGTTAAAGAAGTGACTCCGTAACTGTACCACTTTGGCGTGCCGACCTTGGGCTCTCTCTAGAAGGGAGAATATTTTCTCTAGGATATCTCTCTCTGAGTCGGGCCTCACCATCACTGTCCGTCTAACGTCACCCTCTAGGGCTCCCAAAGCAACCTCTTCCCGCAGTTCAGGGGTCAGGTTACACATTATTCAGTCCAGTCCTGCAACCTCATGTTTCTACCGTCATACTTTGGCAGATGCCGCGCGTTCCCGTCCTTAACGGTCGATATATCCTGCCGATTACGCTAAGTTGTAAGCTATGTACCGGGGTGGGCTTTCCAGGATACAGCGAAGTCACAGACAAGAAAAGCGGCACTGACACCAGCTTTCTATGCAAGAACGGAAACTTTTCTTTAACAGTAGTAATAACAACAATGTAAAGACACACACAATATCTTATATTCCAGTCCCCAGTCACTGTCCCTGTCCGCTGGACAGGCCTAGCCCGGTGGCTCACACAGCAGAGCCTGCAAGTCGTGCTGTGCCACAAATGAGGACAAACCTAGCCGATGGTGGACACAGCAGAGCCTGCAAGTCAATACCACGCTGCAGAACAATTCTGTACGGCCTAGCAAAACATAGAACCCTCTCTGTCTAACTACTTGCAGGCTTAAACTTGGTTTCTGGTACTGGAGTCACTGATGCAACATAAAGCATAAACGAGTTCACTGACCTGGGTCCCTTATGTATCAGAGGGTGGTTTTGACCTGGATAGCCACAAGTCCCTTCGCACACACGTGGCCTTGCCGAGTTAGATGATGTGTCACTGCACAGCTCACAGCAGCCTTCTTGGAAGCAATTCCTTTCTCCAACAAGCAGGATCAAATAGTAAGCAGCGATCAGTCTCTCCTTTCCATGACTACGATAGCTTGCAGTCCCCTGCAGTCAGGATGCAACCGGATAGCCTCCTTCACACACAATCTTCACAAGATGTCAGGCCATCCCCTTCCTGGTTCTTCTCACAAGCAGCCTGCATAAGTCATCATCTGTTTTACAAATTCAAATCCCAGTCTACTGGTTGTAACTGCGAAACAGTGGCATCTAGTGGCCGAAATGCCAAATAACAATTATATACAAACATTGAATAAAGAGAGCTGTCTTACAATCTCAAAATGTACAGTACTTGATCCCAGAACTGTGGCATCTCAGACAACCCCTGTAAAGTTCTATTTTATATTTATGCTTCCAGCACAGACCATTTGAGTTGTCATTTTATTAGATGTGCAATGTGGTTCCAAAACCTACAGTGGGTGTGAAACCACTGTGCCAACCAACAGATTTAACTTGAGGCTACTCCTAAGAGCGTTATTCGGGAAGTCCCCTGGTTTTCACCCTTTAATTATTGTAAAGGGAACATAGCTAGAGGGAAACTACCAGCCTGCTACCTAGTGGAGTTGTCTTTATATGATTGACAGCTTATCCATGTGGGTGAAGAGACACCAGTGAAAAACGCTGAGGGTTCAAGCAAAACCATTTTCAGGAACAGGGTAAGTTCAAGGCAGACAGAGTACAAGCAGTCTGTTAAACAGTCTGACGTCAGGGTAGGCAGTGAAAGGTCAACATATATAACACAACTATATAAAATATTATGTCTGGTGCTTAGGCATGATAGTGTTTTTATTGTTTTAAGATGTGGGTTTGTTCTTATGCTTAACCCCTCCAGGACTCCTGGACGAGAATTCTCGTCCTAATTGAGCGGCACTTAGCGCATTAGGGCAAGCATTCTCGTCCTACAGTTAAATTGTCACCATGTCTGCAGACAAGGTGACAGCGCTGGGACCTCGGCTGTTAAACACAGCCAGGGTCTCAGCTAACCGGCCGGGGACCAATCAGAGCAGTCCTCGGCCATCGCTCTGATTGGCTAGTCTGTACAGACTAGCCAATCAGAGACTTGTAATGCCGGGTTAAAGGTTCTGATTCCCATAGTCTGAGAGTGCGGGAATCAGAACCTTATAAAATGTATAAAAATATTCCCCACTATATCCCAACCCCCCGAGTCCTCAATGTCGTCACCCCCTCCCTGAGTGCGGGCAGTGCGCGGTGCAGGAGGCGGGCGGTGCGGTGTGCGGGATCGCGATACCCCGCCAGCCTCCTGTGTAATATTCATTGGTGGGCAGTGGTTAGCAGAGTGTCAGCACTTTCTGGACCGCGGCATGAAGGGGTTAACAGGGAGGGAGCTCCTCCCTCTTCCCATCGGGGGCTGCTGTGCCCTTGCAGCCCCCGGACAGGACGGGATCACATGATCTAACCCCTCAGGTACATACCGTAAAAAAAAAAAAACTATGTCAAAAAGTCATTTTTGTCACCTTACATCATCAAAGTGTAATAGCAAGCGACTGAAAATGTCATATGCACCCCAGAATAGTGCCAATCAAACCGTCATCTCATCCTGCCAAAAACGAGCCCCTACATAAGACAGTCGCTCCAAAAAAAAAAAAAAACATATGGCTTTCAGATCAGAATGTGGAGACACTAAAAATATATTTTTTCAAAAATGCTTTATTATGAAAAACTGAATCAAAAAACCTCAAAAAGTTGTCATATTTGGTAATGTTGCATCCGTAACAACCTGCTCTATATAAATAGTACACAATCTAACCTGTCAGATCAACTATGTAAATAACAAACATAAAAACGGTCCCAAAACAGCTATTTTTTCACATTTTCCATTTTTATCCATTTTTCCATTTACAAAGCAAGGGTTAACAGCTAAACAAAACTCAATAATTATTGCCCTGATTCTGTAGTTTGCAGAAACACCCCATATGTGGTCGTAAACTGCTGTATGGCCAAACGTCAGGGCATAGAAGGAAGGGAACACCATATGGTTTTTGGAAAGCAGATTTTGCTGGTCTGGTTTTTTGACACAATGTCCCATTTGAAGTTTCTGCAAACTACAGAATCAGGGCAATAAATATTTAATTTTGGTTGGCTGTTAATCCTTGATTTGTTACTGGAAAAATTGATTAAAATGGAAAATTTTCCCAAAAATCGAAATTCTGAAATTTCATCTCCATTTGCCAATAACTCTTGTGGAAAACCTAAAGGGTTAATGACATTTGTAAAATCAGTTTTGAATACCAGTTTTTCGTTTCATCAATTACTCCCCAGTTACTTGTTTTTTTTTTTTTGTGATTCTTTTGGCACTATCCATATAAAAAAAAAAAAACGTCTAATGGTGCAGGTTTCACACTGGCCACAAGGCCTAATAATATTTCCAGACTTCTTGTTCTGTACAAATCAGTTTTCAACAGTTATCTTATTATAATCAGTGGCAGGTTTACAATGACAGGTAATAAATATAGACAACACATTCACCATTCACAATTGGTGATGCCACAGCCTAGTTACTCACCCATCTTTTGTTCAGTTACCTCTACAGAGGTCTCAGAGCAAGTAAAGAAAGCTCTCCCATAGAAGTCAATGAGGCCCCTTCAGTCTATTGTGTCTATTGCCCATGTAGCTGCTGTAAAGCATATCTCTAGATGCTAAACAACAGGAAGTCTAATGGTCAGTGTGAAAACTGCATGATTTAAGGCCTTTTTGTATTAGATAATGACTTGGAAAATGTAAGAACCATCAAAAATTCTAAAAAAAAAATAGGCCTAACACGATTTCATTTAAACAAAAGGTGATTGTATGATGACACATTCCATTTAAGACCTCGTGCACACGACCCTATGCCCTCCGTATGCCATATGATCATATAAATGCGGGGTTATAAATTGTAATCTATGATGCTGTGCGCTCCCGTGCGCACGATCAATGCCGCTACGGGACATATGGCCCACTCACGGACCGTATGTCTCTGAGGGCATACGGTCATGTGCAAGATAAATACGGTCATGTCCAAAATAAAAGGTGGAATCTGATTGGTTGCTTTACACCAGTTTGATGAATGACCCCATTAATTCACACATAACCCTCCAACCATACCTCGAATTTCAAGCCTTCCTAAGTGAAGTATTATTCTTCTTATCTTTCTATAAGACATGGGTTTTCAGAAAATATTATTATTGCAAAGGCCAATGCCTTCTTCCTGTGTTGGTTACCAGGAACAATTGCAAGTAATGTTTTTAGAGAAGTCGCTGGTTATTCTGTGAGAATTGAATAGGGTTAACCTAAGAACTGCTTTCCTTCTCCATGAAAGGAAAAACTTTTAATTATGCCAGTTAAACAACTGTCAAAAACCACAGCGGTTTCACTCTTTGTAGATGACACCTATATTGTTCATCTCTTTAACATATTCAATCTCAGGGATTTATGCTTATGTGCCAACCTCATTAAGAACTGCAAAAATAATGTAATACCTATTTTGCACAGATGAAAGAATTACTGCATATTGCATGTATCTCTGAACGGCTTAGCAGATCAATTGGTTCTGCAAGCAGGCAGAGCATAAATTAGGAAAAAGACACATTTTGCAAAATGGGAATAAAAACATTTATCCAATCTGCGTTGCAAAACTCTGCTGTGGTAATGTGAGTAGATGAGGTTAGTGTGTATGCACATAACAATAAAAATATTCACAATAAGCCAACAGACTTTCTACTTGATTGCTCTGAAGTAAGGTGCTAATAACCTTATTTTAATGGATACAATTTGCATTTGTTTAACAAAGATATTCAAAAAGAAAAAACTCAGATATTCTAGTAAATGCCTTTGGCTTCACTTCGTGTGGTCATATTTATCTTTGTTGCCGATCGAACCATTTCATACGCTTTCAATTAGCCAGATGGAGAACTTGGAAGATTCATTTAGCCTGCTACTGTTTATAAGAAACACAAAGCAAGCTGACGAATACTGAGTAAAGACAATGACCTTATGCAAACTCAGGTTTTACTTTCCGTTCTGAACATTTAAATGGATATTTTGATGATGAAAAAGGAGAAATACAAGGGAGCAGTCTATTCATATCTTGATACCAGATGTGGAACTTGAAGCCACTTTGGCATTCGACAATCTGAACCGCGCATGCGCCAGTTTCATACGTCATCGGCGCTCCTCCAGTCATCAATGCGAACGCATCTTTCGTAGTTAATATGCGGCTTCTGCACTGATCAATTGTGTGTTAAGGCGGAGCCGCAACATCACCTGACTACTCACATGATCGGAATAGTAAACATTAACTATATTATACTAGATAGGATGCGCTTCATTTATGAATGGACTCTATTGGTTCATGTGGCTGACAAATGTCAAGGAGGGGGGCACGGACAGCAATATATTTATTACATATCATAACATTTATCTCTATCATTTATCACAGGAGGATCACAAAGCGGAAACACAACCATTCACTCCAGTATTAGATCCATATACAGAACTGATAAATGCACGCTTAGTTTAAACAGCTTTACGTCTATCCCAGTCAGTTCCTTCATGGAGTACGACGTAATATGGCTTCTTTTCCATTTACTTTGGTACTTTATGTCACCCCAGTACCCCCATAATTCCATATAGGCGACTGAAGGTTACACAGAGTACCTTTTTCGTGCCATAAGGTGCCTTTGGATCCACATTTATAACCTATCAACTTGTTACACAACCTACCTCGTGATCCTCCTTATTATAACATATACCAACATTGGTTATACTATTATTATAAAAGCTGTCCGTGTCCTTACCTCCAAACCTTGTCGCCCTTCCGTACTCATTCACTAGCACAGACTCTTGCATAATTTAATTTGTAGTTACATGTTATGAAGTTTGAAACATCACTGAAGAATTTATCCTAAGATAAACAAAAAGAGAAAATATTAAAATCGACACGGCTATTGCCGGGCAACCATACTTAGAGGACTCATTATTACATCATATCCCAAGAACAACCTCAGATCAATACAGGAGCCTACCTTAAATTCTCTATTTAACCCTTTCGGCTCCAACGTATCGAGTTCAAAAATCCATTTTAATTCCTTTCTTTTAACATTTTCTCCCTGTGACCTCCTCTTCTTAAAGGTGGAACTCCATCTATGATTCGGAACCTCATTTGTGAAACATTGTGCCGATGTCTCACAAAGTGTTCCAGAACAGGTAATTCCAAAGATATTTTTGCTAATAGGTATTCTTTTCAATTGATGTCTTCCCTCACTCATTCCACTTAACAGCTGTTGCCGGTCCTTCTTTCTGACCTCACCTAACTGCTTCTCAACTCATTTTTTGGGTATTGCCTATCTCTGAACTTACTGGCCACAGTTTCTAATCTCCTCTCTAGATTCTCTTCTTCTGATACTATTCTTTTCCGCAAGAATTGACTATATTGGAGGGATTCCGTTGTTTTTAGGGTGTGCACTTTGGAAATGTAACAGGTTGTTACGGTCCGTAGGTTTAATAAACAGATCCGTCTCCAGCCTGTCACCCTTCACATATACAAGAGTATCCAGAAACTGTAAAGAGTTTTTGGATTGGACCTTGGTAAACTTTAACTCTGTATGAATCTGATTGATAAAGTCATGAAAGACTTGCAATTCACACTCTGTACCCTTCCACACTAGAAAAATGTCATCAATATACCTCATCCACCCTCTCACAAATTGGGAGTGGGCGGACGGGTATATATAACATTCCTCTATGCTGGACATGTATACATTAGCATATGTAGGGGCCATGTTCAACCCCATAGCGGTCCCTCTACACTGCACATAGAAGGTATCTTCAAAAGGAAATAGTTGTTAGTAAGTAAAATTTCTAATTGGGACAGAAAAACTCCTTACTGTCAGAATCTTGCTTAGTTTTATCCAAAACCCATCTTACCGCATCCAATCCCAATTCATGTTCAATGCTGGTGAACAGGCTGGTGACATCAAATGACACCAACCAGTCAACAGCACTGAATTCATCAACTTTCAATTTCTTCAAAAAGTCCGTAGTGTCTCGCACATAGGATGCTGTCCCTGTAGCCAGGGATCTAAGCATCCTATCAAGATAAATGGCGGCATTAGAGAACACAGAGTCCGTACTGGCCACTATTGACGCCCGTTGGATCCACAAGACTTGTGAATCTTTGGCAGGACGTACAGTAGTGGGGTAATTGGGTAACTTGGTATTAGATAGGAAGGTAATTTCTCATCAATTAGATCTATCGCAAAGACGTTATCCGCTAACAATTTAATCTTCCTAAGTATATTCCATTTAGGATCTCTGTCTAAAGGTTTATACACATTTACATCTTGCACTTGTCTAAGTATCTCCGCTTTGTATTTGGTGGTGTCCATCACCACGATGGCTCCACCCTTATCTGCATTTTTTATTGTTAATTCTTCTTCTTTTTCAGTTTTGACAATGCCTGTCTCTCAGATCTATTAAGATTTGAATATTAGCTACTTGTCTCTGTATTTTTCCTCAGATTTTCCATTTCTTTTTCACTAGAAAGGTAAAAGTATCCACCATTTTATTCACAACTGGAGGCTGAAAATCTTTTTAACGTATAAACCACTATTTTTAAGTGTCAACCTTTGACTTTCTAGTGAATTTACCTCAGTTCTTTCCACATTCTGTTCATTAAAATATATTTTCAAATTTACCCTCCTAAAGAAATTATGTAAGTCCATTTCTATCTGGAACTAGTCCACTGGAGCAGCCGGACAGAAAGAGAGTCCCCTACTTAAAAGGGATATTTCCTCCATTGTCAATTTGTGGGAAGATATACAGTTGTGTTCAAAATTATTCAACCCCACTGAAATTGAGTGTTTTGGCCAGTTTGACATTGATTTTGATCATTTCAGTCATCTTGTTTACAATTAAATCAAAGAGGCACTTGTAAGTCAGACAAATATAACATAACATTTATAATGAAATAACCACAAATGTCTTTTCTGTGCTCACATCATTATCAGTTTTATTGAACCCCAAGTGACATTCAATCTTAGTACTTAGTACAACATCCTTTGTTATAACAGCTTTTAAACGTGAAGCATAGCTTGACACAAGTGTCTTGCAGCGATCTACGGGTATCTTTGCCCATTCTTCATGGGCAAAAGCCTCCAGTTCAGTCACATTCTTAGGCTTGCGCGCTGCAACTGCTTTCTTTAAGTCCCACCAGAGGTTCTCAATCGGATTTAAGTCTGGTGACTGCGATCGCCACTTCAAAATGTTCCAGCCTTTAATCTGCAACCATGCTGTAGTGGACTTGGAGGTATGCTTGGGATCATTGTCCTGTTGAAAGGTCCAACGTCTCCCAAGCCTCAGGTTTGTGACGGACTGCATCACATTTTCATCCAATATCTCCTGGTACTGAAGAGAATTAATGGTACCTTGCACACGCTGAAGCTTCCCTGTACCTGTAGAAGCAAAACAGCCCCAAAGCATGATTGACCCCACGTCATGCTTCACAGTAGGCAAGGTGTTCTTTTCTTCCTCCTCCAAACATAGCGTTGATCCATGGGCAAAAACAGTTCTAATTTTGTTTCATCAGTCCACAGAACACTATTCCAAATCTTTTGTGGTTAGTCCACATGACTTTTGACATACTGCAGTCGACTCTTCTTATTCTTTGGAGACAGCAAGGGGGTGCGCCTGGGAGTTCTGGCATGGAGGCCTTCATTACGCAGTGTGCACCTTATTGTCTGAGCTGAAACTTCAGTACCCGCATCTGACAAATCTTTTTTCAGTTCCTCAGCAGTCACATGGGGACTTTTCTCCACTTTGCTCTTCAGGTAGCGCACAGCAGTCTAAGTCAGCATCTTCTTTCTGCCACGACCAGGTAGCGTTTCAACAGTGCCCTTTGCCTTGAATTTGCAAATGATGCTTCCTATGGTGTCTCTTGGTATGTTTAACATCTTTGCAATCTTCTTATAGCCATTGCCCTTCCTGTGAAGAGAAATCACCTCTTCTCTTGTCTTCCTGGACGATTCTCTTGACTTCACCATGTCTGTAAACACATCAGTAAATGTCTAGAAGGAGCTGAGTATCACAGTCATTTTACATCTGCCTAATTGGTGCTTATTCTGCTTGATTGCTGCTCCTTGACATCCACAGGTGTTTTCAATACCTGATCGAAAACACTTGAAGGAACCTCTGTTCTTAAGAGTGGTAGTCTTTAAGGGGTTGAATAATTGTGTCAATGAAAAATCACAAAAAAACATTTAATACTGTATTACAAAAACAAGTGATGTCATTTTAGTTGCATTTGGTTCTTTAAAAAGTCCTTGTAAGATTTTATTCTGAACACAATTACAAATGTACACTAAATTCCCTAAAACCCTTTACAGCATTGGGGTTGAATAATTTTGGACACAACTGTATTTACCACCAGCGACGAGGGTTGATGCCTCTTGTCCATTTGTATCATTTTATCTCCCGTTGCACCGCTGTTTGTTTGTTCACACTCGGTGGTTTCTTTGATATCGTAATCCTTACTTGGGTTTCCTCTTTGTGTCCCCCGTCTCCCGTGGTTCCTGCGTCCACCTCTTCTTGTTTTCCTCCTTCCGCTTCTCCTAAAAATCTCTCTCTTCACTCTGTTCTCTAGAGGATTCTGTATCCCTCCGGTTCTCCCTCAGCCCCTTCATCTTGGTGGTCTTTTGACGTCGTGTATTCGTGCGTCGTTTGGGACCATATCAAGCTCACACATCCATTCCTCAAGTATCTACAAATGCCCCAGGTTCCCCTCTTAAAGGCACTTGAGGAATGGATGTATGAACTTGATAAAGACCTTATGGTTGAAACGTTGCTACACTTTTGGTGAAATAAAGAATGGAAACTGACAACACAAGAGTGCCATGATTTTCATCGTTTAACACTGTATTGACCGAGGACCCAAGGTCCGGGACCTGACATTACAGGCACCATCATGGAATGATTGACTGATGAAGAAATAGTGAGTAGTGCTGCCCGAATTATTTGTTTGCATCATCATCAGGGGGTGATGGTGGCAGCAGGCCCATGAGACATCAGTAGGGAGGCAGCGTGCAGTTGATCAGCAGGGTGGAAGCAAAGTAAATTTTTGCATAAAAATACATTTTACCAAAATTTTAAAAATTAGCAAATTTCAAAGTTTCATTTTCTCTACTTCTCTAATACGTAGTAATACCCCTAAAAATAGTTATTACTTCACATTCCACATATGTCTACTTCATTTTTGGAGCATATTGGGAATGCCATTTTATTTTTTGGGGATGTTACATAGCTTAGAAGTTTAGAAGCAAATTTTGAATTTTTTAGAAATTTTCCAAATCCCACTTTTAGGGACCAGTCCTGGTCTGAAGTCACTTTGTGAGGCTTACATAATAGAAACCACCCAAAAATTACCCCATTATAGAAACTAAACCCCTCAAGGTATTCAAAACTGATTTTAAAAACTTTGTTAACCCTTTATGTGTTCCACTAGAGTTAATGGCAAATGGACATAAAATTTAAGAAATTCAATTTTTTGGAAAATTTTACAATATAATCCATGTTTTCCAGGAACAAAGCAAGGACATAGAAGGAGGGGAACGCCATATGGGTTTTGCAAGGCAGATTTTGCGGGACTGGTTTTGTTTATACCATGTCCCGTTTCAAGCCCCTGTTGCACTCCTAGAATAGAAATTCCAAAAAGTGACTCCATCTAAGAAAGTACACCCTCAAGGTATTCAAAACTGGGTTTACAAACTTTGTTAACCCTTTAGGGTTTCCACTAGAGTTAATGGCAGATGGAGAAACAATTTCAGAATTTCAATTTTTGGGAAAAATTTCCATTATAATCCATTTTTTCAAGTAACAAAGTAAGGGTTAACTGCCAAACAAGACTCAATATGGGTTTCCCTGATTCTGTAGTTTGCAGAAACACCCCATATGTGGTCCTAAACTACTGTTTGGCCAAACGGTAGGACATAGAAGGAGGGGAAAGCCATATGGGTTTTGCAAGGCAGATTTTACGGGACTGGTTTTGTTTATACCATGTCCTATTTCAAGCCCCCTGTTGCACCCCTAGAATAGAATTTCCAAAAAAGTGACTCCATCTAAGAAAGTACACCCCTCAAGGTATTCAAAACTGGGTTTACAAACTTTGTTAACCCTTTAGGTGTTCCACTAGAGTTAATGGCAGATGGAGAAAATTTTCCATTTTAACCCTTACTTTATTACTGGACAAAATGGGTTAACTGCCAAACAAGACTCAATATGGGTTGCCCTGATTCTGTAGTTTGCAGAAACACCACCTATGTGGTCCTAAACTACTATTTGGCTAAACGGCAGGACATAGAAGAAGGGGAACGCCATATGGTTTTGGAAGGCAGATTTTGCAGGACTGGTTTATTTACACCATGTACCCTTTCAAGCCCCCTGCTGCACCCCTTGAGTAGAAACTCCATAAAAGTGACCCCATCTAGGAAACTACAGGATATGGTGGTTGTTGTTTTGGTACTATTTTAGGATAAATATGATTTTTGGTTGCTCTATATTACACTTTTTTGAGGAAAGATAACAAAAATTTTAATTTTAAAATTGTTTCTACATTCGCCATTAAGTTTTGTGGAACAACTAAAGGGTTAATACAGTTTGTAAAGTATTTTTGAATACCTTGAGGGGTGTAGTTTCTTATATGGGGTCACTTTTTTGGAGTTTCTAGTCTAGGCTACATCAGGGGAGCTTCTAATGGGACATGGTGAAAATAAACCAATCCATCAAAATCTGCCTTCAAGAAACCATATGGCGTTCCCTTCGTTCTATGCCCTGCCTTGTGGCTATATATCCATTTACGCCCACATATGGGGTGTTTCTGCAAACTACAGAATCAGGGCAATAAATTTTTAGTTTTTTGGCTGTTAATCCTTGCTTTATTACCAGAAAAATGGATTGAAATGGAAATTTTGCCCAAAAATTGTGTTTTTCCACTTTTTTTTATTTTTTTATGCTGTTCATCCGGTGGGGTTGGGTTAAATGTTATTTTTATAGGGCAGATTGTTACGGACGTGGAGATACCTAATATGTCTACTTTTATAATTTGTTTAGATTTTACACTATATTATCAGTTGAGGAACACAAATTAAATAATTTTAGTATCTCAATATCCTGGGAGCTACATTTTTTTCTTTGGTTGGGTGACTGTCTAATATAGGGGCTCATTTTTTGCGGGATGAGATGGTGGTTTTATTGGCACTATTTGGGGTGCATATGACTTTTGATCGCTCGCTATAACACTTTTTGATGTTAGGTGACAAAAATGGCTTTTTTACACAGTTTTTATTTTATTTTTTAACCCTGTTCAGGGGGTTGGGTTAAATGTTATTTTTATAGGGCAGATTGTTACGGACGCGGCGATACATAATATGTCTACTTCATGTAAAATCTAAACTAATTATACTATATCATCATTTGAGGAACAAAAAAATTACCATAGCCTGGGAGCTAAATTTTTATTTTTTTGGTTGGGCGACTATCTAATTTAGGGGCTCATTTTTTGCGGGATGAGATGGCGGTTTGATTGGCACTATTTGGGGTGCATATGACTTTTTAATGGCTTTTTATTACACTTTTTGGGATCCAAGGTGAAAATAAAAATGGCTTTTTTACATAGTTTTTATTAGATTTTTTGGACGGCATTTATCGAAGGGCTAGTTTATGGGGTAAATTTATAGACATTTTTTACGTACGCGGCGATGCCCAATATGTATGGCTCTCATACTTTGGAGACACTAAGCAGGCATCCTCAAACTGCGGCCCTCCAGATGTTGTAAAATACAATTCCCACTGTAGGTTGTCTGGGCATGCTGGGAGTTGTAGTTTTACAACATCTGGAGGGCCGCAGTTTGAGGATGCCTGCACTAAAACTAATATTTTTGTGACAAAAATTTGTTCCAGTGTCTACAAAGTCTGAGAGCCATAGTTTTTATGTTCTCTAGGGGACTGTCGGGAATTATAAAAATTTAGTACTCCATGGAAGTGTGATACTCCCTGAAGCAATTGATAACGCAGAGGCCCGGATGATCAGGGCAAGTGTCACACTGAGTGGTGGTGTCTTTCCGTATCCCCTCCTGTGACACACTCTGCATCTTTTTGGGTTCGTCCCTTCTTTCCAGTATGGGGGACCACACCTGGAAAATGTTGGCCAGGGACGATCCGGGCCCCTCCAATTCCCGAGGTACTCCGACCTGCTCTTTCCCGGTCTGAAAAGATCAGGTCCTTGAGGACTGCCTCATAGAACTGAAGGAAAGTCTCTGTGCTGCCAGCGCTTCGAGATAGTACAAAAGCGTTGTACATGGCAACCTGTACCATGTAGACCGCAACCTTTTTGTACCATGCCCGGGTTTTCCGCATGGCATTATATGGTTTGAGGACTTGATCAGATAGATCAACTCCTCCCATATACCGATTGTAGTCGACGATACAATCGGGCTTGAGGACCGTTGCCGTGGTACCTCACACAGAGACTGAGGTGGTGCCGTTACCATGGATTGTGGTCAGGATAAGGACATCCCTCTTGTCCTTATGCCTGACCAACAACAGGTTGTCGCTGGTATGGGCACGAGTCTCACCCCTGGGGATAGGTACCTGGAGAAGGGAGGTAGAAAGGCCGCGCTGATTTTTCCGCACGGTCCCACAAGCGAACGTGGATCTGGCGGCAAGGGACCTGAACAAGGGAAAACTGGTATAAAAGTTATCCACGTACAGGTGGTAACCCTTATCCAGCAGTGGGTGCACAAGGTCCCACACGAGTTTCCCGCTAACACCCAGAGTGGGGGGACATTCTGGGGGTTGAATACGGGAATCTCGTCACTCGTAAAAACGAAATTTGTAAGTGTACCCTGAGGTACTCTCACAAATTTTGTACATTTTCACGCCATACCTCGCTCGCTTAGTGGGAATGTATTGGCGGAAACTGAGTCTCCCTTGAAAGCAACGAGAGACTCATCAACCGCGACCTCCCTTCCAGGCACGTAGGCCTGTGCAAACTTGACCTCGAAATGATCGATGATCGGCCGTATCTTATACAGCCGGTCATAGGCAGGATCACCTTGGGGGACATGCTGCATTATCTGCATAATGCAGGCATTTCCGGATGGCCTCGAATCTGGGACGTGTCATGGCCATACTGTACAGTGGGGTCTGATAGAGGACGTCCCCACTCCAGTAATGCCTGACACTGGGTTTTGCACTAGACCCATGTGCAGCACGAGGCCCCAAAATGTCCTCATCTCGGCTGCACTGACTGGCGTCCAGCCACCGGGTCTAGCCAAAAGGAGCCTGGGTGCTGAGCGACGAACTGTTGGGGATACAGATTCGTCTGCTCCACCATCAGATTCACCAGTGGGTCACTGGAAAAAAACTAAAAAGCCTATTTCAGTGAACCCCACTGGGGACACCAGCTAAGTTCACCGGTGGGGGCTCCGGTGCGCTTATTTGGTGGGCCAGGAAACCAGTACGAACCCCAGGGCTGCTCTGTACAGGAACGGTGCTAGAGGGGTGCTGGAGCGGTGCTGGAGCTGTGCGGGTGCGATCCTCACTCGTCAGCAGCAGGAAGAGGAGGAGAGAGGAGCGCCGGGAGTTTGAATCTCCCGCCTCTCCCGGACCAATCGGATCCCAGCACCGCCACAACCGTCCCCAATTCAAGAACGATGATTGGTGGTGTGATATCACACCACCGATCACCATTCTTTCCGGTTCATCGGGTCACCGGAGACCCGAATGGATCGGAACGCAGCAAAACCGCAGGTCTGAATTGACCTGCGGTTTTCTGCGATCGCCGATACGGAGGGGTCAAATGACCCCTCGGCAGTTGTGACAGGATGCCCGCTGAATGATTTCAGCGGACATCCTGTTACTATTAACCCCTGCCACGCCGCACTTGCATTTTAAAGATATGACGTACCGGTACGTCATGGGTCCTTAGGACTCGGAAACCATGACGTGCCGTTACGTCATGCGTCATAGAGGTTAATACTGTACGTCAAAGGATAAATTTTTTTCTGGGGTAAAATTCAATTGCCAAAATACCAATCCCCTAAATCTGGTGTTCCAGCTGCGGCTGGCTAAGTTTAATACTGTCTGTCAAAGGATAGATTTTTTTGTGGGGTGAAATTCAACTGCCAAAATACAAATCCTCTAAATCTGGTGTTCCAGCTGTGGCTGGCTAAGTGTAATACTGTCCGTCACGGATAGATTTTTTGTGGGGTGAAATTCAATTGCCAAAATACCAATCCCCTAAATCAGTGGTTTTAGCTGTTATTTGCCAAGTGTAATACTGTCTGTCAAAGGATAGATTTTTTTGTGGGGTGAAATTCAATTGCCAAAATACAAATCCCTTAAATCTGTAGTTCCAGCTGTGGCTGGCTAAGTTTAATACTGTCTGTCAAAGGATAGATTTTTTCTGGGGTTAAATTCATTTGCCAAAATACCAATCCCCTTAATCAGTGGTTTTAGCTGTTGCTTGCCAAGTGTCATACTGTCCGTTAAAGGATGGTTTTTTTGTGGGGTGAAATTCAATTGCCAAAATACCAATCCCCTAAATCTGGTGTTCCAGCTGTGGCTGGCTAAGTTTAATAATGTCCGTCAAAGGATAGATTTTTTGTGAGGTGAAATTCAATTGCCAAAATAACAATCCCCTAAATCTGGTGTTCCAGCTGTGGCTGGCTAAGTTTAATACTGTACGTCAAAGGATAGACTTTTTTGTGGGGTGAAATTCAACTGCCAAAATACAAGTCCCCTAAATCTGGTGTTCCAGCTGTGGCTGGCTAAGTTTAATAATGTCCGTCAAAGGATAGATTTTTTGTGAGGTGAAATTCAATTGCCAAAATAACAATCCCCTAAATCTGGTGTTCCAGCTTTGGCTGGCTAAGTTTAATACTGTCCGTCAAAGGATAGATTTTTTCTGAGGGTGAAATTCAATTGCCAAAATAGCAATCCCCTAAATCTGGTGTTCCAGCTGTGGCTGGCTAAGTTTAATACTGTACGTCAAAGGATAGACTTTTTTTGTGGGGTGAAATTCAATTGCCAAAATGCCAATCCCCAAAATCAGTGGTTTTAGCTGTTGCTTGCCAAGTGTAATACTGTCTGTAAAAGGATAGATTTTATTTCTGGGGTGAAATTCAATTGCCAAAATACCAACCCCTAAATCTGGTGTTCCAGCTGTGGCTGGCTAAGTTTAATACTGTCCGTCAAAGGATAGATTTTTTTCTGGGGTGAAATTCAATTGCCATAATATCAATCCCCTAAATCAGTGGTTTTAGCTGCTGTTAGCCAAGTGTAATACTGTCCGTAAAAGGATAGATTTTATTTCTGGGGTGAAATTCAATTGCCAAAATACCAATCCCCTAAATCTGGGGTTCCAGCTGTGGCTGGCTAAGTTTAACCACTACAGGACCGCCTAACGCAGTGATGCGTCCTGCGGGCGGTCCTGTAGTTCTGAGACGACGCATCGGCACGTCATCTCGCGCGCGTTCACAGTGTCGCGCGTCTCAGGAGTTCTGCTACAGCCTGCCAGCGATGATCCATCGCTGGCAGGCTGTAGATGCGAATTAAATCGCATCAAAGAGCTATATCAGACGCTGTTTTGTGAACAGCATCTGATATAGCTGCTAACTGGTCCTCTGGTGGTCCCATTTGCTGGGATCGACCACCAGAGGACCAGGTAACTATGTAAGTTGCACCAAACACTTCACTACATAGTGAGTCCATGAAAATTAAACTTTTGTCAAAAGTTAGCGGAAAGGGAGACTTTGTGAGAAAAACAATAAAAATCAATTTCCACTAACTTGTGCCAAAAAAATCTTCTATGAACTCGCCATGCCCTCATGGAATACCCTGGGCTGTCTTCTTTCCAAAATGGGGTCACATGTGGGGTATTTATACTGCTCTGGCATTTTAGGGGCCCTAAAGCGTGAGAAGAAAAATGCGTAAAATGCCCTCCTAAAAGGTACTCAAAGGGGCCCAAATTCCAACGAGTACCTTTAGGTTTTACATGGTGGCACACAATTTAGCCCCGCCCAAAATGCCAGAACAGTAAACACACCCACAAATGACCCCATTTCGGAGTAGACACCCTAAGGTATTCACTGAGGGGCATAGTGAGTCCGTCTGAGATTTTTATTTTTTTGCCAGAAGTTAGCAGAAATTGAAACTTTTTTTTTCTCAGAAAGTGTCATTTTCCGCTAAATTGTGAAAAAAATGAAATGATACATGAACTCACCATGCCCCTCCGCGAATACTTTGGGCTGTCTTCTTTCTAAAATGTTGTCATTTGGGGGTATTTATACTATCCTGACATTCTAGCACCTGAAGAAACATGACAGGTGCTCAGAAAGTCAGAGCTGCTTCAAAATGCGGAAATTCACTTTTTGCACCATAGTTTGTAAACGCTATAACTTTTACCCAAACCAATAAATATACACTTATTGGATTTTTTTATCAAAGACATGTAGAACAATAAATTTAGAGAAAATTTTATATAGAAATGTAATTTTTTAAAAAATTTTACAACAGAAATTGAAAATGTCATTTTTACAAAAATGTCTTTAAATTTTTATTAATGGCAAAAAAGTAAAAATGTCAGCAACAATGAAATACCACCAAATGAAAGCTCTATTAGTGAGAAGAAAAGGAGGTAAAATTCATTTGGGTGGTAAGTTGCATGACGGAGAAATAAACGGTGAAAGTAGCGTAGTGCAGAATTGTAAAAAGTGGCCTGGTCATTAAGGGTGTTTAAGCTAGGGGGCTGAAGTGGTTAATACTGTCCGTCAAAGGATAGATTTTTTCTGGGGTGAAATTCAATTGCCAAAATACGAATCCCCTAAATCTGGTGTTCCAGCTGTGGCTAGCCAAGTGTAATACTGTCCGTCAAAGGATAGATTGTTTTCTGTGGTTAAATAAAATCCCTAAAATAGAAATTCTAAACATCTGTGCTTTCGCTGTTCCTCTCAAGTGTAATTATGTCCACAATAGGGTATATTACATTCAGCTTTTCAGCGTCTAAATACAAGGCCTGAAAAATAAATCCTGTATATTTGCACACGCTACTGTGAATCTCCAAGTGTATTTCTGTCCATAAAAGGGTATATTACACTCAGGGTCTAAATAAAAGTACTGAAAGCGTAATCCTGTATATTTGCACACGCTATTGTGCATCTCTAAGTGTATTTCTGTCCGAAAAGGGTATATTACACTAAGTGTCTAAATACAAGGCCTAAAAATAAATCCTCTATATTTGCACACGCTACTGTGCATCTCCAAGTGTATTTCTGTCTGCAAAAGGGTATATTACACTCAAGGTCTAAATACAAGTGCTGAAAGTGTAATCCTCTATATTTGCACACGCTATTGTGCATCTCCAAGTGTAATTCTGTCCGTAAAGGATACCTTTCAGCCAGGGCCTAAATACTAGGCCTAAAATTAATATTCCCCTAAGTCTGTTGTTACTGCTGTGTATGTTTAAGTGTAAAACGGTACATAGATAGATAGCTAGATAGTGTTAGGTGCCTGTAAAAAAGGCCTTAATTTGAACTCTATACATTGGGCCAAATAAGTTTTTCCTTTTGTGATGAACGGTAACAATGAGGAAAACATCTAATAAGGGACGCGGACATGGTCGTGGTGGTGTTATTGGACCCTATTTTGCTGGGAGAGGACGTGGCCATTCTGCTACAACTACACTTCCTAGTGAACCAACTACCTCAGGTCCCAGTAGCCACCAGAATCTACAGAGATATTTAGTCGGGCCTAATGCCGTTCTAAGGATAATAAGGCCTGAGTACGTTCAGGCGCTAGTCGATTGGGTGGCTGAAAGTTGATCTAGCAGGTTCACATTATCTCCCACCCAGTCTTCTGCAGAAAGCGCACAGATGGCGCCTGAAATCCAAGCCCATCAGTCTGTCACATCACCCCCATGCATATCAGGGAAACTGTCTGAGCCTCAAGTTATGCAGCAGTCTCTTATGCTGTTTGAAGACTCTGCTGGCAGGGTTTCCCAAGGGAATCCACCTAGCCCTTCCCCAGTAATGGAAGACATAGAATGCACTGACGCACAACCACTTATGTTTCCTGATGATGAGGACATGGGAATACCACCTCATCAGAGTCCGCACTTCTCTGATCATGACGAAACACAGGTGCCAACTGTTGTGTGTTTTTGCAGTGTGCAGACCGAACAGGAGGTCAGGGAGTAAGACTGTGTGGTAGACGATGCAGGGGACAATGAGGTCCTAGACCCCACATGGAATGAAGGGCGTGCCACTGACTTTCATAGTTCAGAGGAAGAGGCCATGGTGAGACCGAGCCAACAGCATAGCAAAAGAGGGAGCAAGGGGCAATAGCAGAAAAGCCGCCACTAAGAGAGTTCGCCTGCTACTGGCCATCCCACCAGGGACCGAGCACCCCAAAGGCGGCTCCAAGGAGTTCCCTGGCATGGCACTTCTTCAAACAATGTGCTGACGACAAGACCCGAGTGGTTTGCACGCTGTGCCATCAGAGCCTGAAGCGAGGCATTAACGTTCTGAACCTTAGCACAACCTGCATGACTAGGCATCTACATGCAAAGCATGAACTGCAGTGGAGTAAACACCTTAAAAACAAGGAACTCACTCAGGCTCCCCTGCTCCCTCTTCTGCTGCTGTCTAGGCCTCTTCCTGCACCTGTGGAGGAACGTTGGCACCTGCCGCCCAGCAAACAGAGGATGTGCCACCAAACCACCACCTCCGTGACCAAGCAACTCCACCATGTTACACTGCAGTGTTCAGCTCTCCATCTCACAAACCTTGAGAGAAAGCGTAAATTCTCACCTAGCCACCCTCGATCCCTGGCCCTGAATGCCAGCATTTCTAAACTACTGTCCTTTGAAGTGCTGTCATTCAGGCTGGTGAACACGGACAGCTTCAAACAGCTGATGGCGAGGCTGTCCCACAGTACATCGTTCCCAGCCACCACTACTTTTCCAAGAGAGCCCTGCAAATCTCGTTGCAGCTTTGGGACTAGCGGGTTTGAAGCACATCCCTTGCCTGGCGCATGTGCTGAATTTGGTGGTGCAGAAATTCATTCACAACTACCCCAACATGTCAGAGCTGCTGCATAAATTGCGGGCCGTCTGTGTGCGCTCCGGCGTTCTCATCCTGCCTCTGCTAGCCTGTCTGCGCTACAGCGTAACTCGGCCTTCCCTCTCAACGCCTCATATGCGACGTGCCCACCCGGTGGAACTCCACAGTGGAGGCCATAGTGGAGTTTCCGCTGCAGCACACACGGGTGAGTCGCACTGTGGAACAGCACCACTTCACCATCAATGACTGGGCCTCCATGCGAGACCTTGCGCTGTTTTGAGTACTCCACCAACATGGCCAATGACGATGATGCCGTTATCAGCGTTACAATACCACTTCTATGTCTCCTTGAGAATTCACTTAGGGCGATAATGGAAGAGGATGTAGCCCAGGAGGAGGAGGAGGAGAAAGAGGGGTCATTTCTAACACTTTCAGGCCAGTCTTTTAGAAGTGACTCAGAGGGAGATTTTTTGCAACAGCAGAGGCCAGGTACAAATTTGGCCAGCCAGGGCCCACTACTGGAGGACGAGGAGGACGAGGATGAGGAGGAGGTGGAGGAGGATAAGGATGAAGCATGTTCACAGCGGGTTGACACCCAACGCAGCTCGGGCCCATCACTGGTGCGTGGCTGGGGGGAAACGGAGGATGATGACGATACGCCTCCTATAGAGGACAGCTTCTCCTTAACTCTGGGCAGCCTGGCACACATGAACGATTACATGCTGCAGTGCCTGCACAACGGCAGCTGAGCTTCCTACATTTTAATGTGTGCTGAATACTGGGTGGCCGACCTGCTGGATCCCCGGTACAAAGACAACGTGCCCTCCTTAATTCACGCACTGGAGCGTGATAGGAAAATGCGCGAGTACAAGCGCACGCTGGTAAACGCGCTCCTGAGTGCATTCCCATCTGACATTGGGAGAGAAGTGGAAGCACAAGGCGAAGGCAGAGGAGGAGCAAGAGGTCGCCAATGCAACTGTGACACGGCCAGCTCCTCTGAAGGCAGGGTTAGCATGGCCAAGATGTGGAAAAGTTTTGTCACCGCGCCACAGCTAACTGCACCACCAGCTAATACGGAATGTGTTAGCAGGAGGCAGCATTTCAACAACATGATGGAACAGTACGTATGTAGGGTTGAGCGAACAGTTATAGTTCGGGTTCGTACCGAATTTTGGGGTGTTCGGGACCCGGACCCGAACATTTTCAAAAAAGTTCGTGTTCAGGTCCGTTGTTCGGCGATTTCTTCCTGCTTTCTGAAGGGCTTCACAGCAGCCAATCAGCTAGCGTTTTACTTCTTGCCCTAAGAAGCCATCACAGCCATGCCTACTAATGGCATGGCTGTGATTGACCAAGTGCAGCATGTGACCCAGCCTCTATTTAAGCTGGAGTCACGTAGCGCCCGCACGTCACTCTGCTCTAATTAGTGTAGGGAGAGGACGCAGCTTCTGTCAGGGCGAGATTAGGCAGGGAAAAGTCAGCAAAAGCACTTAATGAAGTGATCGATCTACAGCTGTGAATCATTCAACTTCTGCTAGTTAATTGCTCACTGGTTTTTAGGCTGCAGAGAGCGTTTTTCTGTCACTTTGATCGGCAGCCATTTTGTGTCTTGTGGTGCACCAGCACAAGCTGCCACCAAGTCAATCAATCCATCAATACTAGGGAATTTTTTGCTATATCCTACATCAGAGGCTTATTGTCACACCTAGAAACTCAGGATTAAAATTTCTATATTTTATTAAGGGGTTAAATTCAATTGCCAAAATAGCAATCCCCTAAATCTAGTGTCCCAGCAGTGGCTGGCAAAGTTTAATAGTGTGCCGCAAAGGATATAAATTGTTCTGGGGTGAAATTTAATAGCCAAAATAGCAATACCGTAAATCTGGTGTCCCAGCAGTGGCTGGCCAAGTTTAATAGTGTCTGTCATAGGATAAATTATTCTGCGGTGAAATTTAGTTCCAAAAATAGAAATACCGTAAATCTGGTGTTCCAGCTGTGACTGGACAAGTTTCATAGTGTCCGTCATAGGATATATTATTTTCTGATATATATATTTTTATGCGAATTTTTGGAATCAAGAAAAAAATGACTGGAGATTACGAATTCGCTTTTTTATCGAATAATATGGCGAATATTCGCCCGAATATTCGCGAAATATCACAAATTCAAATATTGCCCCTGCCACTCATCACTAGTGGCCACCCAGTAAGCAGCACAAGTTAGAATGTGGCAGTAACTGGGCAGTCATTGCGCAGGCACTGCAGCATGTTGTCGCTCATGTCTGCCTGGCTGCCCAGAGGCAAGGACAAGCTATCCTCTTTGAGGGAGGTATATTGTCTGTGTCCTCTGTATCCCCCTGCGTTCCTCCTACTCCTCCTCATCCTCCAGAACGGAGCCCTGGCTGGACAATTCTGTTCCAGGCCAGGGTTCTATGTGGCTGGCCTTAAGTTAAGGATAAGGTGTGTATGTAGTTTTGTTTGTTTATATAGTTACTTTAGATGCATTATAGCTATTTTAATATGTTTTTAAGTAAATTTGTAAATAGTTTGTTAATGGTTTGAGTGAAAGGGGTGGGGGTGTTGAGTGTGTAGGGTGTGAGGCTGTTTGGGTTAATTTTCCATCCGCTTTCTATACTGTCTATACTGTCATTGTATATAATTTCATTGTATAATACTGTTGAGGGGCCCTGACAAAGTATTTTAGTTCTTCTCCTCCTCCTCCAGGATGGGCCCTTATAGGTCAGGGACCCAAAACAGTAGCTTCCCATGCTTCCCTGTAGCTATGCCCTGGGCAAACCCATCAGTCAGTACGTGTACTCTTCCACCATGTTGCTAAAATGCTGCCTCCTGCTAACACGTTCCAGATCTGCTGGTGGTGCAGGTTGTTGTGGCACGATGACAAAGCTTTCCCACATTTCCCTCTGGGCCAGCCTCTACATTTACCCACTTTGCTGTTGGTTATGTGGTCGTTGCCATAGATATCTTTGCGCAGTGCACACCTGATTTTGTCCGCCACTTGGTTGTGCAGGAAGGGATGGCTCAGTCGCAGGCAAAAGTAGCGGCGGCTGGGATACCGTACTGTGGGTCAGCCACTGCCATAAGGTTTTTAAATCTGTCCACTAGACAGAATGACAGCATTTCAAAGGACCAGGAAGTTTGAAATAAGGCATTCAGAGCCATGGGTAGGGGGTACTTCCTCTTTCTATTTCTATTTCTCTCCAGTGTTTGGGAGATGGACAGCTGATAGCTGAACACTTCCATGGGATTTGGTGGAGATGCTTGGTGACGATGACAGATGTGGTGGCGTTGCTGCCACATCCTCTGTTTGTTGGGTGACAGGTGCCACTGTCACTCACTTGGGCTCAAGTTTAGAATGTTTATTATTTTTCTCTATTTTATGTTATTTTAAGTCATTTCCCTATCCACATTTGTTTTCAGGGATTTACCTACATTTTGCTGCCTTTTGCAGCCCTCTAGCCCTTTCCTGGGCTATTTTACAGATTTTTAGTTCCCAAAAGTTCGGGTCCCCATTGACTTCAATGAGGTTCGGGTTTGGGATGAAGTTCGTGAGTTCAGCCGAACTTCTCGAACCCGAACATCCAGGTGTTCGCTCAACTCTATACGTGTGCACATGCCTCCACGTACTGACTGATGGTTTGGCCCCATTCAACTTCTGTGTCTCCAAATTGTCCACATGGCCAGAGCTAGCCTTTTATGCCTTGGAGGTGCTGCCTGCCCTGCAGCCAGTGTATTGTCTGAACTTGTATTTAGCACAGCAGGTGGCGTCATTACAGACAAACGCAGCCGTCTGTTCACAGCCAACGTGGACAAGCTGACGTTCATAAAAATGAACCAGGCATGGATCCCACAGGACCTGTCCATCCCTTGTGCAAAATAGACATTTATAACTGCCTCGCCCCAACCATACATTCTTGTACTCCAGGGCACTTTTTTATTGAATCCTCTTTATTTAATTGTACCATTATTTTGGGGGCAACACCAAGCTGAATGAATCTCTCCTCTGTCTGGGTGCCAGGGGCCTACATTTCAGCTTATTGACTGCTGCTTTGGTGCGTGACATTAACCTCTTTTTGCTGTCAAATGACCTCTCCTCTGTCTGGGTGTCAGGGGCCTAAAATTCTGTTAATCATCTGCTGCTTTGGCGGGTGACATGAAGCCTGATTTTCTGCTAAGGGACCTCTCTCCTCTGTCTGGGTGCTGGGGCCTAAACAACTGAAAGTGGCCTGTTCTATTGGTGGGTAACATGATGCCTGTGTTGCTGCTATGGGTCCTCTCTCCTCTGTCTGGGTGCTGGTGCTTAAATTACTGAAAGTGGCCTGTTCCATTGGTGGGTAACATGATGCCTGTTTTGCTGCTATGGGAACTCTCTCTTCCGTCTGGGTGCTGGGGCTTAAATTACTGAAAGTGGCTGTTCCATTGGTGAGTAACATGATGCCTGTTTTGCGTGGGTAACATGATGCCTGTTTTGCTGTTATGGGACCTCTCTCCTCTGTCTGGGTGCTGGGGCTTAAATTACTGAAAGTGGCCTGTTACATTGGTGGGAAACATGATGCCTGTTTTGTTGCTATGGGACCTCTCTCCTCTGTCTGGGTGCTGGGGCCTAAATAACTGAAAGTGGCCTGTTCCATTGGTGGGTAACATAATGCCTGTTTTGCTGCTATTGGACTTCTCTCCTCTTTCTGGGTACTGGGGCTTAAATTACTGAAAGTGGCATGTTCCAATGGTGGGTAACATGACGCCTCTTTTGCTGCTATGGGACCTTTCTCCTCTGTCTGGGATCCAGGGGCCTACATTTCAGTTAATCGCCTGTTGATTTGGTGGGTGACATTATCCTCTTTTTGATGTTGAATGACCTCTACTTTGTCTGGGTGTCAGGGGCCTATATGTCGTTTAATCATTTGTTGTCTTGGTGGGAGATATTAAACTTTTTTACTGTCAAATGACCGCCCCATTGTGTGGGTGTTAGAGGCCTATATTTTGTTTACTTGCTTGCTGTCTTGGTGGGAGACATTTAACTCTTTTTACTGTCAAATGACTGCCCCATTGTGTGGGTGTCAGGGGCCTATATGTCGTTTAAACATTTGTTGCTTTGGTGGGTGATATTAATCTCTTTATACTGTCAAATGACCTCTGCATTGTCTGGTTGTCAGGGGCCTATATTTCGTTTAATCGCTTGCTGCATTGGTGGGAGATATTAAACTCTTTATACTGTCAAATGACCTCTACATTGTCTGGTTGTCATGGTCCTATATTTCGTTCCATCGCTTGCTGCATTGGTGGGAGTCATTAAACTCTTTTTACTGTCAAATGACCGCCCCATTGTGTGGGTGTCAGGGGCCAATGTTTTGTTGAATTCCTTGCTGTCTTAGTGGGAGACATTAAACTCTTTTTACTGTAAAATGACCTCTCCTCTGTCTGGATCTCAGGGGCCTACATAAATGATAATGGCCTGTTCCATTGCAGGTTGACCTAAGGTCTGTGTTGCTGTTACAGGACCGCTCTCCTCTTTGCGGGTGCCATTGTCCTCCTGAATCAGTAAATGAGGCCCGTGGCACTGCTGGGTGAAATCAGTACTGTCTTGGCATGATTGTAACTCTCCTCTTTGTGGGTGACATGGGTCTGAATGTTTGAATGAGGCCTGTGGCCCTGCAGGCAGACATGATTCCTTCTTGGCTGTGATGACTTCAACTCCCATGTATGGTTGCCATTGGCCTGAGTCTGTGAGTGAGGCCTGTGACACTGCTGCAAGACATGAATCCTTCTTGGCTGTGATGTGTACTTCAACTCCTATAGCATTCCCACCTGACAGCACCCTAACCTCCTATTTCACCTCCTCCTCCAAGTTGCCAATTGATATTGGTTAACTTTTATTTATTTTATTTTAAGTCATTTCCCTATCCACATTTGTATGCAAGGGATTTACCTACATTTTGATGCCATTTCAAGCCCTCTAGCCCTTTCCAGGGCTATTTTACAGCCTTTTTATTGCCCAAAAGTTCGGGTCCCTATTGACTTCAATGGGGTTCGGGGTCAGTTCGGGTCGAGTTCGGATCCCGAACCCGAACATTTTCGTGAAGTTCGGCTGAACTTCTCGAACCCGAACATCCAGGTGTTCGCTCAACTCTAGTTATTAATAGAGATGAGCAAACTTCAAAAATTAGTTTGGCGTTCGGCGTTCGGGTTGGGGTAATCGCCGCATCCCGTTATGGATTCCACTACCGCGGACTATCCCGGCATATGGAATCCATAAGGGGCGCCTCCACGAACCCGAACTTTGGAAAAGCCGAAGGACCTGGGGTGACGGCACCGTCATGTGATCCGTGCAGGGGGCGTGGCTCAGCACTGGAGCAAATCCAACCCGAACGCCAAACGCTGAACTAAGTTTTGAAGTTCGCTCATCTCTAGCTATTAACTATACACACTCAGATTGGGTCACTGTCACTAGTGGGGTACCACAGGGGTCAGTATTGGGTCCTATTCTCTTACATATATTCAGATAAAGATCTTGTAGAAGGCATGCACAGTAAAATATAAATTTTTCCAGATGATACTAAACTAAGCAAATTTTCCCATCACATTTTTTGCCTTACAAATAATGATCCAATGCTGACAAAATACTCACAATTTGAAGGCGGATGCTCAAAATACAGGATCTGCTTTTTTGGGGCTCTTCTTCTGATGGATCAGAAGAAAGGAAAAATAAACAGTGAGCCTTACTGCTGGCACTCTCCCCACTGCCATGGGGCCACTGCACGGTTAAGTCCGCACCGATAAATTAGACCTGACCCTAACATCGACCTGTTAGACTGAGATTACACTTATGCCATTTGATCAGTTATTTCCATCACATATTGTGAGACAAATTCAGGAGCTAAGCCAACTCTTAGATGAGGTATCATGAATAGATCTGCATCTGTTCTGTGGATTTGACCTGTACCTACTTTGGACTGAGAAAAACTGATGAGAATAATTGACCAAATAAGTGAAGTTTGAACTAAGCCTAATTGCACTGCCACAAAGAACCTTTTTCTCTCCGCTACATTATTGGCGCTGCCTCCATTTTCTTATTTTGTTCCACTAAAGAGTCATTGGGACACAGCTCCTGCAGGGGTGTGCAACATTTATTTTTTATTGTTGTTGTTTTTTTTTGTTTTTTGCATTACTGAAGGCTGCTGTATGTTTTTCTTTTGGTTTAGCAAGGGGTTAGCTAAGACTGTTGGTGGTCTGCACGATAATGCGCACGTCCTTATATGTGACCTGCTTGTCATTGTGATGCACAATAAACAGTTTTTATCAGAAAGGACTAGCTATACATGTTGCTACAATACACAGTGACGTACACCAAGATACATTCTCCTAAAGTTTAACTGCAGGCCTGGATAGACCTGATTTAAAGCGCTTCGTGATAAATTAATTCGTAACAAAGTAAATTTCGTAGAGAAATTAAGCTGCTCGAATAAAATGTTTGAAAATTTCGCTCATCTTTACCAATAACTATTTAGTCCATAGTAGTGATGTATAATGAAGATGTGATGGGCAAGTGGTGACAGCGTATTGATACTCTGGGAGAGTTGGACATAGAAAAACCATACTGGAGATAAATATTTACTGCACTGATATACTGTAAAAGTATGCACTGTATAATGTAACTTGTGTGCATTGTAGATGTGTGTGTTGGGAAAAAACACTGAGGTTATATGGATATCTACTGAACAAGGGTATTATCACAGTTGGATAATGCCAGGAGGGTAAAATGATGCTGTGCACGCCGGGCTGCTCCGCAGGGCTGTTGTCCCGCAAATAGTCTTGCGGAAGACCAATGTGCACAGTATCATTGTAATCTATGATGCTGTGCGCTCCCGTGTGCACGATTAACGCAGCTCCGGGACATATGGCCCACTCATGGACCCTATGTTCGGAGGGCACACGGTCGTGTGCAAGATGCCTAATTCTGTGTGTAGTGAAGTAGGGCATACTGAGGATAGTAAGTGCAGTGATTGTCAAGTCAGGGTTACTACAACCTGAAAGCACCTGTGAGAGACTGTGGAGGCATCTACATTGCTGCTACTCTGAGTAGACCAGTACCTGAATGTCATTGGCAAGGTAGTTGAATGCAATACAAGCCAAAGACAGTTTAAAGGGATAGTGTTATAATTCTCTGTGCCACTACGCTACTTAGACAGTGTACCAAATTAAACAGTTGCCTCTAACTAAGCATTTGCCCAATTGAGAGACTGTAACCACTAAGCCAGTTTTCTGTCAAAGACGTGTTCTAACTGTAGGCTTGTTGCACAAGTGAGTCGAATAAAGTTGCAACTGCAACCCTCTTCTACCATTTTAGAGTGGGGAGTAACACATAACTTTTCTCCAACCCTCTTGCACACTACTAAAATCTTATTGCTTTGTTAGTATTTATCCTGAAATCAGAGGAGCATTGCTAAAATGACTCCGAAAAATGCTATTTGCTTTTTAGATGATGAGGGTTTTTAGTATTAAAAGTACAACGAAAATCCCATCCCATAAGCTTGCAGCAAAGAATGCCAGCAAGAAAGGATTTTTCTTCAGCTGACATAAACAGCTATTAATCATTTTTAGCTGTAAATCCAGGAATCACCTTGTTCATTTATCTACATTAACATCATGTCTCTGTCACTTGTGTCATTTTCCCCATGCTCCTAATACTGCATTGAAACGTTAAAATAGGGCAAAATAATGTGCCTCTTCAGGAGATTTCACTGTCCTACCATATGGTACCTTTTGGAATTTCAAGGTCAACAGTATTTTCACCTTTAAGAAGGTTTATTCTGGAAAGTCTAAAAATAGTTCTGACGCCACTTTCTAAGCAGCCTTCAAGTGACAGCAGACCAAGGAGCTCATTACTTTTCTTTCAAAGGAAGACTATATCTGAGCTTAACCCTCTCACAAGTCACAGCTACAGTATTATTCAAAATACCTGTAGCACAAGGTGATTTTCCACGGAGGCACACATCCCATTTTAGATAGGGTTGTACAGACAATGCATAGCACTTAGAGTAATCATGCAGAAATATTGCAATAAAAATGGGTCAGGGTGGGTAAGATACATCACACATACTTTTTCAGTGTTTTAATAAGCTTTGAAAAATATGCCATACATTTCAAATGTTTTCATGGTATTTTTGGTGACATTTTTAATTTTTTTAGCCGTTAAAGGGGTTCTTCCATGATTATTGTAACAAATGAAAATCGGACATCATGTAGTATATGACAATCTTTTCCTACCAATGCTATAACCAGCTCTGTTCCTCACACTGATTCAAGAACTCTCCCCATACATTGCTCCAATTGCCCTCCTAGATTTATGTCAAGCTGACAGCACAAGGGCGTTTCCTTCTCATGGAAGTAGTGTCCTATCTGCTACAGCTGGTGGCACCTGAAGGATGCTATTCATTGAGTAGCTCCGTGTCTATACTAAGTTTTTAATTACATGCAATTACAAAACTATACATATCTGTAGATTTTTCATTGGACAACCCCTTTAAGTCATATAGAGAAACCCAGGGAAAAATACAAGAAAAACAGAATACCTACAGCATGCCCTATTTTGAAAAAACGTAATTGACCATCAAACTGCTACAAAAACACTACAAACCAAAACACTGTGTATGCATCCTTTACTGTCAAGAATACACAATGGTCAAATTAACCACTTGAAGACCACAGGTTTATACCCCCCCTAGTGACCAGGCCCTTTTTTACAAATCCGCACTACACTATTTTCAACGTTTATTGCTCGGTCATACAACTTACCACCCAAATTAATTTTACCTCTTTTTCTTCTCACTAATAGAGCTTTCATTTGGTGGTATTTCATTCTTGCTGACATTTTTACTTTTTTGATATTTTCCTTTTTTGACGAAATTTTTGCTAAAAAAATTCGCTTTCTGTTGTAAAAATTTTCAAATAACACTACATTTCAATTTAAATTTTTCTCTAAATTTATTGTTCTACATGTCTTTGATAAAAAAAAAATGCAATAAGTGTATATTTATTGGTTTGGGTAAAAGTTATAGTGTTTACAAACTATGGTGCAAAAAGTGAGTTTCCGCACTTTGATTTTCTAAGCACCTGTCCTGTTTCCTGACGCACTACAATGCCCAGACAGTAGAAACACCTCATAAATGACCCCATTTCGGAAAGTAGACACCCTAAGGTATTGACTGAGGGCATAGTGAGTTCATGGAATATTTTATTTTTGTCACAAGTTAGCGGAAATGGAATTTTTTTCAAAAAATTTCATTTTCCGCTAACTTGTGTCAAAAATAAAAACTTCCATGAACTCACTATGCCCCTAGCAAATACCTTGGGGTGTCTACTTTCTAAAATGGGGTCGCTTGTGAGGTTTTTCCACTGCCCTGGCATTTGAGGGTCTCACGAATCATTACCCGTATGGCCAGAATTAGGAGTTTTTGCTGTTCTCCTTATATTGACCATACGGGTAATGAGATTTTTTTTTGCGGAACGGAATTGTAGATAAATTCAATTCTATGGGGACAGACTTTGTCCCACTCGGATCTGAAATTGCGGATCTGCACTTCAGGATCCGTAAAAATATAGAACATGCCCTATTCTTGTCCACAATTGCGGACAAGAAAAGGCATGCATGTACGCACGGCGCGCGCGTTCATGCGAAATCTCAGGTCTCACGAGATGACGCCGATAGGCGTGAGTGAGACTCTGAGAGGCCCGCGCTGACGCTCAACGGCGTTAGCGCGGCAAGTGGTAAACCAAAATTCCCAAAAGCGATCCTCTCATATATAGGGTTGAGCGAACCCGAACTGTATAGTACAGGTTCGTACCAAATTTTAGGGTGTTCGTGACTACGGACCTGAACCCGAACATTTACGTAAAAGTTCGGGTTCGGGTTCGGTGTTCGGAGATTTCTATGGCGCATTTTGAAAGCCTGCAAACCAGCCAATCAACAAGCGTCATACTACTTGCCCCAAAGACCATCACAGCCATGCTTACTATTGGCATGGCTGTGATTGGTAAAGTGCACCATTTGACCCAGCCTCTATTTAAGCTGGAGTCATGTAGCGCCGCATCGTCACTGTGCTCTGATTAGTGTAGGGATAGGATGCAGCTGCTGTGAGGGCGAGATTAGGCAGGAAAACTCAGCAAAAACACTTAATGAAGTGATCGATCTACAGCTGTGAATCATTCAACTTCTGCTAGTTAATTGCTCACTGGTTATTTAGGCTGCACAGAGCGTTTTTCTGTCACTTTTTCTGGGATGATCGCGGCCATTTTGTGTCTTGTGGTGCACCAGCACAAGCTGCCACCAAGTCCATCAATCCATCAATACTAGTTTTTTTTTTTGCTATATCCTACATCAGGGGCTTAGCTGTGCTTATTGTCACACCTAGTAACTCAGGATAGAAATTTTTATATTTTATTGAGGGGTTAAATTCACTTGCCAAAATAGCAATCCCCTATGTGGCTAGACAAGTGTAATACTGTCTGCTGTCTGGCAAAGGATAGATTTTTTCTGGGATGAAATTCAATTGCCAAAATAGCAATCCACTAAATCTAGTGTTCCAGATGTGGCTGGCTAAGTTTAATACTGTCCAGCAAAGGATAGATTTTTTTCTGGGGTGAAATTCAATTTCCAAAATAGCAATACTGTAAATCAGTGGTTTCAGCTGTGGCTGGCCAAGTTTAATAGTGTCCAGCAAAGGATAGCTTTTGTTCTGGGGTGAAATTCAATTGCCAAAATAGCAATCCCCTAAATCTGGTGTTCCAGCTGTGGCTGGCCAAGTTTAATAGTGTCCGGCAAAGTATAGATTTTTTTCTGGGGTGAAATTAAATTGCCAAAATAGGAATACCGTAAATCAGCGGTTTCAGCTGTGGCTGGCAAAGTTTAATAGTGTCCGGCAAAGGATAGATTTTGTTCTGGGGTGAAATTCAATTGCCAAAATAGCAGTCCCCTAAATCTGGTGTTCAAGCTGTGGCTGGCTAAGTTTAATACTATCCGGCAAAGGATAGATTTTGTTCTGGGGTGAAATTCAATTGCCAAAATAGCAATACCGTAAATCAATAGTTTCAGCTTGGCTGGCCAAGTTTAATACTGTCCGGCAAAGGATAGATTTTAAATTGTTGGGTGAAATATTACCATTTTTGCCAGGTAGAAACCCCTGCACTGCATAACTGACAGGGAACTTACAATTGGCGGTTACATTCTTGCATGAAATAAAGCCTTTTTGGGCTGCGAAGCCAAAGGTAGTCGCCAATAACAGTTTTTGTTTTTTTAAAATAAATTAGTGTAGACCCCAAAACATTGGGAAAATATAAAAATAAAACAAAGTGTAAGTGCACGGAAGTATTACAATGGTTGGGTGAGGCCAGTATACATGTCTATTCCGCATAAGGTACAAACAAGTCCTGTGGGATCCATGCCTGATTCTTTTTAACCACATAAGCCTCCCTAGCTTAAACACCCTTAATGACCAGACCACATTTTACAATTCTGCACTACACTACTTTCACCGTTTATTGCTCCATCATACAAGTTACCAACCAAATGAATTTTACCTCCTTTTCTTCGCACTAATAGAGCTTTCATTTGGTGGTATTTCATTGCTGCTGACATTTTAACTTTTTTGCTATTAATCAAAAATGATCGAAATTTTTGCAAAAAATGACATTTTTCACTTTCTATTGTAATTTTTAAAAAAGACTACATTTCTATATCAATTTTTCACTAACTTTATTATTCTACATGTCTTTGATAAAAAAATCCAATAAGTGTATATTTATTGGTTTGGGTAAGTTATAGTGTTTACAAACTATGGTGCAAAAACGATTTGAATTTTTGAGCACCTGACATGTTTCCTGAGGCACTACAATGCCCAGACAGTAGAAATACCCCACAAATGACCCCATTTCGGAAATAAGACACCCTAAGGTATTTACTGATGGGCATAGTGAGTTCATGGAAGTTTTTATTTTTGTCACAAGTTAGCGGAAATGGAATTTTTATTTTTCAAAAAATTTCAATTTCCGCTAACTTGTGACAAAAATAAAACTTCCATGAACTCACTATGCCCTCACGGAATACATTGGAGTGTCTACTTTCTAAAATGGGGTCATTTGTGGGTATTTATACTGCCCTGGCATTTTAGGGGCCCCTAAAGCATGAGAAGAAGTCTGGAATCCAAATGCTTAAAAATGCCCTGTGAAATCCTAAAGGTACTCATTGGAATTAAGGCTCCTTTGCGCATCTTGGCTGCAAAGAAGTGTCACTCATGTGGTATCACTGTACTCAGGAGAAGTAGGGCAATGTGTTTGAGGTGTATTTTTACATATACCCATACTGTGTGTGAAAATATCCCTGTAAATGACAACTTTTTCCATTTTTTATACAAAGTTGTCAATTTACAGAGATATTTCTCTCATCCAGCATGGGTATCTGTAAAATACACCCCAGAACACATTGCCCTACTTCTCCTGAGTACGGCGATACCACATGAGTGACACTTTTTTGCAGACAAGATGCGCAAAGGGGTCCTAATTCCAATGAGTACCTTTGATTTCACAGGGCATTTATACGCATTTGGATTCCAGACTCTTCTCACGCTTTAAGGGCCCCTAAATGCCAGGGCAGTATAAATACCCCACAAATGACCCCAATTTAGAAAGAAGACACCCCAAGGTATTCCGTGAGCGGCATGGCGAGTTCATAGAAGTTTTTTTGGCACGAGTTAGCGGAAATTGATTTTTTTTTTTCTTACAAAGTCTCATATTCCACTAACTTGTGACAAAAATAAAATTTTACATGAACTCACCATACCCCTCACGGAATATCTTGAGGTGTCTTCTTTCTAAAATGGGGTCACTTGTGGGGTATTTATACTGTCCTGGCATTTTAGGGGCCCCTAAAGCGTGAGAAGAAGTCTGGAATCCAAATGCCTAAAAATGCCCTGTGAAATCCTAAAAGTATGGAATTAGGGCCCCTTTGCGCATCTTGGCTGCAAAAAGTGTCACTGGGTGTGAAAAATATCCCTGTAAATGACAACTTTTAAATTTTTTATGCAAAGTTGCTGCTCTCACCCAGCATGGGTATATGTAAAAATACACCCCAAAACACATTGCCCTACTTCTCCTGAGTACGGCGATGCCACATGTGTGACACTTTTTGCAGCCAAGATGCGCAAAGGGGCCCTAATTCCAATGAGTACCTTTTAGGAGGGCATTTTTACGCATTTTTCTTCTCACGCTTTAGGGCCCCTAAATTGCCAGGGCAGTATAAATACCGCACATGTGACCCCATTTTAGAAGGAAGACACGCCAAGGTATTCCGTGTGGGGCATGGTGAGTTCATTCAAGATTTTTTTTTGGCACAAGTTAGCGGAATTTGATTTTTTTTGTTTTATCTCACAAAGTCTCACTTTCCGCTAACTTGTGACAAAAAGTTCAATCTTTCATGGACTCAATATGCCCCTCAGCGAATATCTTGGGGTGTCTTCTTTCCAAAATGGTGTCACATGTGAGGTTTTTGTACTGTTCTGGCATTTGAGGGTCTCCGCATTCATTACATGTATGGCCAGCATTAGGAGTTTCTGCTATTCTCCTTATATTGAGCATATGGGTAATGAGATTTTTTTTTTTCGTTCAGCCTCTGGGCTGAAAGAAAAAATGAACTGCGCAGATTTCTTCATTCGCATCGATCAATGTGGATGAAAAAATCTCTTCCAAAAAATATGCAAAAAAAAAAAAATGAGGGGCCTGGCGATTTCCAGGACATAGGGGCTCCGCCCAAACATCCATACCCACTTCAGCTCAGATGTCCTTGCAAACGTGATTTCTCCATTCACATCGATCAATCGATCATTGTGGAGGAAGACATCTTTGCCAGATTTTTTATACAAAGTGTTTGCCAAAGCATATGAACTCCAACACCTATCCTCAGCTCATATGCCTGGGCAAATGTACCTGTACTGCGGAGAAGAAATCTCGTCCTGCCGCGCCGCATACACCAACTTCACATGTCTTCTGACAGCAGCGCAATGCTTCTCTCAGAATGAACATCAGAGCTGCAGCGTTTTCGGCGGTTGGTCCAGCTGGAAAATAAAAGGGTGGTTATTAAACAAAACAAAAAGAAGAAAAACAAGCAGCAGGCTCATAAATTTGAACGTTTTAAAACCTAAACTAACTCAAGATTTATTTTTCTTGCTACCTGTTTTTTTTCTTTTTCTTTTCACTCTTTATTTTCCTTGCAGAAACCTCTCCTCTCCCATGGGACAATGTGTAAAGTGTAAATCGCACAGAGATGGTGCGAAGTACATTATGCACTTTATCCCAAGTAAAAGGAGACGTTTCTACCGTTTCACATAGCTGCAGTAGCACACTAGCACCCCTGTGTGTTAGGGTCTCTCAAAACCTAGTATCCTGAGAGACCCTAGATCCTGAGTGTAAAAGCTACCTGTGTCCTGTGGTCCCTACGTCCCTAAGTGTACCTGAGTGCGGTACTTCCGGAAACACTCCTCTAGGCATAGGGCAGGGTGGTCAGGGCAGTCAGGACAGAAATAGCGGGTGTCACGCCTTATTCAACTCCTGCTACAGACACAACATCTTTTTCGGGGTGGCGGTTGGTTTGAGGTACCAGCAACGACATTGGGGAAATGTTGCTTGTGTAGACGGCTCACTACACTGGTGGTTGAGGCCACGGAACCTCCTGGATACAGGAGGTTCTCGATGATCTCTTCCTGAAATTTGAGGAAGGATCCTGTTCTCCCAGCCTTACTGTAGAGAACAAAACTATTATATATAGCCAATTGAATTAGATATACAGACACCTTCTTATACCAGCGTCTGGTCTTTCGGGAAAGCAAATATGTGGCCAACATCTGGTCATTGAAGTCCACCCCTCCCATGAGCAAATTATAGTCGTGGACCGAGAGGGGCTTTTCAATGACACTGGTTGCCCGTTCAATTTGGATTCTTGTGTCTGCGTGAATGGAGGAGAGCATGTAAACGTCACGCTTCTCTCTTCATTTCACCGCAAGCAGTTCTTGGCTACACAAGGCAGCCCTCTCCCCCTTGCAAGACAGGTGGTAACGAGCCGTTGGGGAAGCCCCGGCGACTAGGTCGCGCTGGTGCCACAGCAGCCAATCTGTTCTAGGAACAAATGCCTGAAGAGGGGCACACTTGTCTAGAAATTGTCCACATAAAGATGGTACCCCTTGCCGAATAATGGTGACACCAAGTCCCAGACTGTCTTCCCACTGCTCCCCAGGTAGTCAGGGCAACCGACCGGCTCCAGGGTCTGATCTTTACCCTCATAGACAGGAAATTTGTGGGTATAGCCTGTGGCCCTTTCACAGAGCTTATACAATTTGACCCCATACCGGGCGTGCTTGCTTGGGATGTATTGTTTGAAGCCAAGGCGCCCGGTAAAATGTATTAGGGACTCGTCTACGCAGATGTTTTGTGCAGAGGTATACAAATCTGCAAATTTGGTGTTGAAGTGGTCTATGAGGGGCCGAATTTTGTGGAGCTGGTCAAAAGCTGGGTGGCCTCTGGGACGAGAGGTGCTGTTATCGCTAAAGTGCAGGAAACGCAGGATGGTCTCAAATCGTGTCCTAAACATGGCAGCAGAGAACATGGGCATGTGATGAATTGGGTTTGAGGACCAATATGACCGCAATTCATGCTTTTTTGTTAGGCCCATGTTAAGGAGAAGGCCCAGAAAAGTTTTAAATTCGGAAACTTGGACTGGTTTCCACCGGAAAGACTGGGCATAAGAGCTTCCTGGGTTGGTGGGTTTAAATTGAGTGGCATGCCGATTTGTTTCTGCCGCGACTAGGTTAAAGAGCTCTGTAGTGAAGAACAGCTCAAAAACCCCAGTGTCGATCCGATCTGAGTTGTCTCCACCCGAACTCCTGACTGGGCGGTGAAAGGGGGAACTAATGGTGCGGCTGAAGATGGGGGCTGCCAATCAGGGTTTGCCAGCACCTCAGAGATTCTAGGGGCTCTACGGGCCTGTCTGTGCGGTGGCTGCGATGGGGGAACTATTGCACGTGCCACCGTACCAGCTTCAACTGCCCTTCTGGTGCTCTCCACGTCACCATGTTCTACGGCAGTGCTGGTACGAGGTCCAGGAAGGGCTGCGCAGCTGGTGTATGCCTCACCACGTAATCCCACAGCGCCAGCTCCACTCTGCTACCCTTGAAGTGGATCCTGTCCAACCTGTCGTCTAGCGACACGGGGCCGGGTACGCCTGGTTGTATCAAGGACCTCAACCTCCTCGTCCGAACTTTGGGTCAGACTGCCACTGCTTTTTACAGGTTCATATTCTGACCCGCTAGATTCGTCAGATGAGGGTTCCCATTCCTCATCCGACTGGGTCAGAATTATGTAGGCCTCTTCAGATGAATACCCCTTATTTGACATTTGGACAACTAAATTTAGGGGGTATTCCCTGAGACTACCCAAGAAAAAGAGCAAGCCTGTCTTACAAATGGGAGGCTAGCGAAGTACAGGAAGCCGCTGCAATTGATAAAAAAGATCAAAACGGATTTTTTTTATCGCTGCAGCGCTTGTGAAGTGATTGTGCAGTGATAAAAAAATCACTGCGGCGGGGTGGGCGTGGGTGAACGCACGTGTGGGCGACCGATCAGGCCTGATTGGGCAAACACTGCGTTTTGGGTCGGGGGCGAGCTAAGGTGACACTAATACTATTATAGATCTGACTGTGATCAATTCTGATCACTTACAGATACTATAAAAGTACAAATGCTGATTAGCGCTACGCTAATCAGCGAATCAGTGACTGCGGTGTGGTGGGCTCGGCGCTAACGGAAGCTAACTACCTACCAAAGGGGCCTAAACTAAACTAAACCTCAATACTAGTGAAAAGAAAAGTGACAGTTTACACTGATCACTTTTTTCTATTTCACTAGTGATTGACAGGTGATTGAAAGGGGTGATCAAGGGGTTAATTGGGGTGATGAGGGGTGATCTGGGGCTAAGTATGTAGTGCTTGGTGTCCTTACAGTCACATATGCTCTCTGCAGGGTCCAACTGACGAAAAGGACCCAGCAGAGAGCACAGAAGTCATTTAACACATTATATTTGTAAATATAATGTGTTAGATGGCTTTTGATTCATTTTTTAAAAGTCATCAGCCTGCCAGTGCTGATCATTGGCTGGCAGGCTGATGACCAACTCCTTCTCAAACTTTTTACCGCCGCGCACTGCGCATGCGCGTGGGCATCAGCACGTCATCTCGCGTCTCTCGAGATGACGCGCCGATGCATCGAGCCAGAGAAAGGAGACCGCCCGCCGGTTAGGCGGTGCAGAGAAGGTTAATAAACAAAAGCTTGCCCACATTGTCTCCGGACAGGTGGCTACGCTTGTCCGTGATAACACCCCCTGTCATGCTAAACACATGTTCAGACAATACAGTAGCCCCCCTCCCCCAGTAATTTTTGCGCAAACCCCTTCCTTTCATGCCGCCATGCCTTTGGCTACTAAACATCGCTCTCTCAGACCAGGCCCAGCAGCTGTTCCATTCGCTTTCTACACTGTCTATACTGCCACTGTATATAATTTCATTGTATAATACTGTTGAGGGGGCCCTGACAAAGTCCTTTAGTCCTCCTTCTCCTCCTGGATGGGCCCTTTCTAGGTCATGCCCCCAAAGCAGTTGCTTCCCCTGCTTTTCCTGTAGCTATTCCCCTAGGCAGACCCATCAGTCAGTACGTGTACTGTTCCACCATGTTGCTGAAATACTGCCTCCTGCTAAGATGTCCCAGATCTGCTGGTGGTGCAGGTTGTTGTGGCATGATGACAAAGCTTTTCCACATTTTGCCCATGATAACTCTGCCTTCTGAGGTGTCGGTGGTGACCCAGCTGCATTGGCAAATTCTTCCTCCTCATCCTCTGCCTTTACCTTGTGCTTCCACTGAGTCCCCGGTGTCAGGTGTGAATGCCATCAGCAGCGTGTCTACTAGCGGGCTTATCTTCCTATCACACTCCAGTGAAGGAATTAAGGATGGCACGTTGTCCTTGTAACGGGGATTATGCAGGGTGGCCACCCAGTAATCAGCACAAGTTAGAATGTGGCAGTAACTTGGCGGTCATTGCACATGCACTGCAGCATGTAGCCGCTCATGTCTGTCAGGCTGCCCAGAGGCAAGGAAAAGCTGTCCCTTATAGGTATATCGCCTGTGTCCTCTGTATCCCTAGCGTTCCTCCTACTCCTCTTCCTCATCCTCCAGAAGTGTGCCCTGGCTGGACAATTGTGTTCTGGGCCAGGGCCTATGTTGGTGCAGATACCCACCCTCCGAGCCACTTGTATTTGGTTGGCCTTAAATTAAGGATAAGGCGTGCATATAGTTTTGTTTCTTTATATGGTTAGTTTAGCTGCCTTATAGTTATTTGAATATGTTTTTAAGTAAATTTGTAAATAGTTTGTTAATGGTTTGAGTGAAAGGGGTGTTGAGTGTGTAGAATGTGAGGCTGTTTGGGTTTATTTTCCATCCGCTTTCTACACTGTTTATACTGCCACTGTATATAATTTGATTGTATAATACTGTTGAGGGGACCCTGACAAAGTCTTTTAGTCCTCATCCTCCTCCTGGATGGGCCCCTTCTAGGTCAGGGACCCAAAACAGTAGCTTCACATGCTTCCCTGTAGCTACGCCCTGGGCAAACCCATCAGTCAGCACGTGTACTCTTCCACCATGTTGCTGAAATGCTGCCTCCTGCTAAGACGTTCCAGATCTGCTGGTGGTGCAGGTTGTTGTGGCGTGATGACAAAGCTTTCCCACATTTCGCCAATGCTAACCCAGCCTTCTGAGGTGCTGATGGTGACCCAGCTGCCCGTGAGCTGGCTTGGGTGCCACCATGCTGAGAACACAGTTTCTCCTACTCCTCCTCATCCTACTTATCCTCCTCATCCTCCAGAACTGTGCCCTGTCTGGACAATTGTGTTCCAGGCCAGGGACTATGTTGGTGCAGGAACCCACCCTTCGAGCCACTTGGATGTCACTGGCCTTAAGTTAAGGATAAGGCGTATATATAGTTTTGTTTGTATATATAGTAAGTTTAGCTGCATTATAGTTATTTTAATATGTTTTTAAGAAAATTTGTAAATAGTTTGTTAATGGTTTGAGTGAAAGGGGGTGGGGGTGTTGTGTGTGTTCGATTAACTGAATTGATTTTCACTGTCTGGTGTCTGTCTAGGAATTTCTGCACCCCAAATTCAGCACATGTGGCAGGCAGGGGATGTGCGTCAAACCGACTAGGCCCAGACCTGCTAGTATATTTTGCCCATTAGCGCACAACACCAGGCTGGGCTGGAGGCTCAGTGGCACCAACCAATGATCGGTCTGTTGTTCCATGCCTGTCCACAGCTCTTGCGCGTGCGGGGTTTTTCCCACAAACAAACAAGTTTTAAAACAATCTGCTGTCCTTTCCCCGTCTGTGCTTCTGTGGGTGGTGAAGGTGTTACGCTGAGTGAATAAGGAGGTGGTAGAGGAGGAGGAAGCCGAGTAGGAAGAGGAGGAAACAGGATACAAAGAGAAATGCCAAGCAATCCTTGGGGCAGAAGGACATTTGCAAAATGGCTGGAGCCGTGAACGTGACAACGCATGGGACATCACAATTTTGGTCCTCGGGACCAAAGGCAATAGGGTCTGCTGGAAAGAAGTACAGGTAGGTAAGTGGCTTTTGCTCGTTTTACATGTGGGATACACTTAGGAGAGGACAGAAGACAGACAATGAGAGAATACAGATAGATAGTGTATTAGTGTCAGCGAATGTTTTTATAGTGAGGAGAAGAGAATTGATAGATTTACAACAAAGAGATTTTAGAGAGAGATAGGAGTTAGACTATATAGTTTGTGGCACTCTGTGAGCACATGATGTATGGAGTGAAGTTCCCTCCCTGTCCATATAGTGTCCAACTAAGGGCTCATGCACACGACAGTATTTTCTTTCCACTTCCGTCTGCTTTTTGTGTGGCCCATATGCGGAACCATCCTCTTCAATGGCGCTGTAGAAAATACTGAAGTTACTCCATGTGCATTCTGTTTGTCCGCATGGCCGTTCTGAAAAAAAGTATTGCATATCATATTATTGTCCGCAAATCACGGTCCGAGGCCCCATTCTAGTCAATGGGTCTGCAAAAATACGTAATGCACATTGAACAAATCCTTATGTCATCCGTATTTTGCAGATCCATACTGTAGAAATGCTATGCCCAGCTTTATATTGCTCATGTGTTTCCGCTTCTGATCCGCAAAAACGGATCGCATATGGGAAGCATAATGTAGCGGACTGGACCCTGTACCAGAGTCTGCCCCAGTTTCCTGGAAGGGACTGCTTGCTCGCCTCCTGCCCTGCGACTATGGCCCCATGTATGCTTGTCCTGTTTGAGCGGTGATACCCCAGATAGCTCTGCTATGGAGCCCATTCGTATAATGAAAGACTATGGGAAAGACTTTAGCTCCATGGCAATTGAACTGGATGTGGTGGTCTGAGCGCCATTCAATAATGTGCGCTCAGACCTAAGCTATCTGGGGATATGTTGCATGTATATGTTTTATGTAGTAATTGTAACATTGTGTAATTTTATGTCCTTTTGCAACCATGTGCTCAATGGAGTCTGCCTCTATCCTTGGATATATTGAGCGCTCAGATCCAAGCCATCTGGGGATATGTTAAATGTCTGTGTACTGAAAAGGGTGGGACATTGTATATTGAATAGTGATGTCTGTCCTATTGTCCCCACGTGTGTATTGGCGATTTCCTTTGTCCTGAGAGATAATTGAATGACTCCTCGGTTGTCTCCAGGACAGAAGACATTGTGTATTCTCCGGCCTGTGATAATTACATTACCCATGTAGGGTGATTGTATCACAGGCAGAGGGGAGGGATATGCTGGGGGTGTCTGTATTGTCCCATTGTGTGTGATTGGCTGCTGTATCCCGTGTCGTAGTCTTCCTTCTGGTCCCCTAGGGAGTGTCCACCAGGTGGGAGACCTGCATAAATACCCGGCAGGTAGCCCTCAATAAAGAGAGAGTTCCTGTTTAACCCTCAAAGTGAAGTGTCGTCTCATTATTGGGGAGGATTTATTGCATGCTGTTCCAGTCTGACTGCTAGGAGCGCAAACCTATTCGTATGGTTCCTATTCAACTGTCTACAGCATTCAGAGGCTTGAGAGGATTCGTATGCTTCTCAGGTTCGGTGGTTGTGGTGTCGGCTAGAGCGCTTGGAATCCTCAAGAAGCGCTAGGAGCATCTTTCAACGGAGGTACCCAGTCGGGTGCCAGGCGATCCGTTACATTGGTGGCAATCGGTGGGATGGCGTCCTAGTGCGAGGTAAAGCAGCTCGTTCGTGGAATTACAAATTGAGGGCAACGCTAGCACTCATACCCAACTTCAGGAGAACAAGCATGGCACCCACGCTACACGCAGGAGGAATTTAACAGAGTGCTGAGATCACGGCTGATTTTCTTCGGACCCAACCCCTCGGAGAAATCTGTGCAGTTCGTGAGGAGGTTAACAGCAGAGTACCTGCAGTTCATGGCAGATGGTATCGTCCGCCCTCCCCAGCGGCAGTGTGAAGTCCAGGGGGCCGAAGGTGTCGTCCTTCCTCCCCAGCGGCCGTGTGAGTTACAGAGGGCCGAAGGTGTCGTCCTTTCCCCCAGCGGCCGTGTGAGTTACAGAGGGCCGAAGGTGTCGTCCTTCCTCCCCAGCGGCGTGTGACTCCCGGGAGCTGAAGGTGCCGTCCTTTCTCCCCAGCGCGTGTGTAACCGGGAGCTGAAGGTGCCGTCCCTTCCCCAGCCGCAGTGTGTCCCGGAGCTGAAGGTGTCGTCCTTCCTCCCCAGCGGCCGTGTGTACCTCGGGAGCTGAAGGTGCTGTCCTTCCTCCCCAGCCGCATGTGTAACCCCGGGAGCTGAAGGTGCCGTCCCTTCTCCCCAGCCGCAGTGTGTACCCCGGGAGCTGAAGGTGTCGTCCTTCCTCCCCAGCCGCAGTGTGTACCCCGGGAGCTGAAGGTGTCGTCCTTTCTCCCCAGCGGCAGTGTGTACCCCAGGGAGCTGAAGGTGCTGTCCTTCCTCCCCAGCGGCAGTGTGTACCCCGGGAGCTGAAGGTGCCGTCCCTTCTCCCCAGCCGCAGTGTGTACCCCGGGAGCTGAAGGTGTCGTCCTTCCTCCCCAGCCGCAGTGTGTACCCCCGGGAGCTGAAGGTGTCGTCCTTTCTCCCCAGCGGCAGTGTGTACCCCAGGGAGCTGAAGGTGCTGTCCTTCCTCCCCAGCGGCAGTGTGTACCCCGGGAGCTGAAGGTGCTGTCCTTCCTCCCCAGCGGCAGTGTGAGTTACAGAGGGCCGAAGGTGTCGTCCTTCCTCCCCAGCGGCATTGTGTACCCCCGGGAGCTGAAGGTGCCGTCCCTTCTCCCCAGCCGCAGCGTGTACCCCCGGGAGCTGAAGGTGTCGTCCTTCCTCCCCAGCCGCAGTGTGTACCCCCGGGAGCTGAAGGTGTCGTCCTTTCTCCCCAGCGGCAGTGTGTACCCCAGGGAGCTGAAGGTGCTGTCCTTCCTCCCCAGCGGCAGTGTGTACCCCGGGAGCTGAAGGTGCTGTCCTTCCTCCCCAGCGGCAGTGTGAGTTACAGAGGGCCGAAGGTGTCGTCCTTCCTCCCCAGCGGCAGTGTGTACCCCCGGGAGCTGAAGGTGCCGTCCCTTCTCCCCAGCCGCAGTGTGTACCCCGGGAGCTGAAGGTGTCGTCCTTCCTCCCCAGCCGCAGTGTGTACCCCCGGGAGCTGAAGGTGTCGTCCTTTCTCCCCAGCGGCAGTGTGTACCCCACGGAGCTGAAGGTGCCGTCCTTCCTCCCCAGCGGCAGTGTGTACCCCGGGAGCTGAAGGTGCTGTCCCTTCTGCCCAGCAGCAGTCTACTGTTCAGGGAGAGGAGCTGGTTACCCCCTCTCCCCAGCAGAAGCATAACCCACCAAGGGAGACCCTAAGCCCCTCACCAGCGCAGATGGGACCGCGGTCTCTGCGCCCAAGCTACAGAGAGTACGGAGGGTCAGCCCTGCTCCCCAGCGGCAGAATCTTTTACCAGGAGGGGAGAGTCTTGTCCCTCCTCCCCAGCAGCAGCCTAGCCCACCAAGGGGAGACAGTAAACCCCACAACAGTGCAGATGGGACCATAATCTCTGCACCTGCACCACTGGAGATATGGACAGTCTGTCCTGGTCCCCAACAACAGGACAAGGTATTGGAAGAGAAGGCGGTTTGTTTTCCCGTAATACAAGAGAGGACGTCGCAGGGAGAGGAGCCTGTTACCCCTTCTCCCCAGCAACCGCTTTATCCAACCAGGAGAGAGGACACCCTGGTTACTTTTTTCCCAGACTATGGATTTCCCACTGGATACATGTGGCAGGAGAACACCAGGACAGCTACACCGGGTAAGAAAGGCCGACCGACTATCAGAGCCCCAGACCGATTGGAGGTCTGGAGTCTGGATAGTCTCTTTGGTAAAGGGAGAAATGTAGCGGACTGGACCCTGTACCAGAGTCTGCCCCAGTTTCCTGGAAGGGACTGCTTGCTCGCCTCCTGCCCTGCGACTATGGCCCCATGTATGCTTGTCCTGTTTGAGCGGTGATGCCCCAGATAGCTCTGCTATGGAGCCCATTCGTATAATGAAAGACTATGGGAAAGACTTTAGCTCCATGGCAATTGAACTGGATGTGTGTGGTCTGAGCGCCATTCAATAATGTGCGCTCAGACCTAAGCTATCTGGGGATATGTTGCATGTATATGTTTTATGTAGTAATTGTAACATTGTGTAATTTTATGTCCTTTTGCAACCATGTGCTCAATGGAGTCTGCCTCTATCCTTGGATATATTGAGCGCTCAGATCCAAGCCATCTGGGGATATGTTAAATGTCTGTGTACTAAAAAGGGTGGGACATTGTATATTGAATAGTGATGTCTGTCCTATTGTCCCCACGTGTGTATTGGCGATTTCCCTTTGTCCTGAGAGATAATTGAATGACTCCTCGGTTGTCTCCAGGACAGAAGACATTGTGTATTCTCCGGCCTGTGATAATTACATTACCCATGTAGGGTGATTGTATCACAGGCAGAGGAGAGGGATATGCTGGGGTGTCTGTATTGTCCCATTGTGTGTGATTGGCTGCTGTATCCCGTGTCGTAGTCTTCCTTCTGGTCCCCTAGGGAGTGTCCACCAGGTGGGAGACCTGCATAAATACCCGGCAGGTAGCCCTCAATAAAGAGAGAGTTCCTGTTTAACCCTCAAAGTGAAGTGTCGTCTCATTATTGGGGAGGATTTATTGCATGCTGTTCCAGTCTGACTGCTAGGAGCGCAAACCTATTCGTATGGTTCCTATTCAACTGTCTACAGCATTCAGAGGCTTGAGAGGATTCGTATGCTTCTCAGGTTCGGTGGTTGTGGTGTCGGCTAGAGCGCTTGGAATCCTCAAGAAGCGCTAGGAGCATTTTTCAACGGAGGTACCCAGTCGGGTGCCAGGCGATCCGTTACACATATGGATATATTTTGTGGAATAAAGGAACTGAAGAGGACTTAAATCAGAGAAAAGAAAACTCAGATGCGGAAAAACGGATCCGTGAAAAAGGACCGCAAAACAACAACGGTTGTGTGCATGAGCCCTAAGTCAGTCAGTGTCAGTGTGCTAGTTAGACAGGCCCTGGTTCTATTCTATTCAATTGCTTACAATAATTTGTGAATCTCCATCACATTATTCACAAATCTTCAGTAATAATAATGCTGGTGCTGATAGTGTGCCGCTGCCACCAGCAACAGACATCGCGTACAATACCATTGTGGGGGTATAAACACCGGCAGGCATCTGCCTTTAAAAGGGATTATTTTTGGACCTCCTCTTAATAAGCCATTGCTTCTTAAATTACCATTCAGTGTGTATAGACACCATGAAGCATTTGCCACCAAAAAAGTTAATTTATACACCAGTTTTTAATTTTAAATAGCATAAAACTCTAACAGTGTAGAGTGTTTTACACATGTTGTTACCACCAGCTAGCCATATGTCACTGTCACTTTGATATTACAAGTGTTGTGTGGAGATAAAAAGCTTAAAAGGGTCTAGGTACAGTCCTAGGAGACCCCACAGTGTCATATCTGACTTTTCAGGGCAATTGGGGCACTTTCGTTTTAGACTGAATTTATTTGTAACAAATTGAATTTGTAGGCTGGTTTTATTGAATGAAACCCAAAATGCGTTACAGGAAATTTGCACATCTCTACTGATTAAGCCCCTCCAAATAATATATCGACCCCATCACTTATATGTCATATATATTTATTCTCAAATAACTGGGCAGCACTTTGCCCTTTCCTGTCATTTCCCAACTACTAGGACAAGAATTCTGCTATAGCAGAAGTCGCATTACTACTGAACTGTGTTTACAGTCATTAGATTTTGTCATTTGGTTAACCACTTAGGACGAAGGGCGTACATGTACGCCTTCGTCCGCACTTTAAAGATGGCGCCGCTCCCGCACGGAGCGGGCGCATGAGCTGCGGGTAAACGCTTGATTCATCAAGCTGACACCCGCAGCTCATGTCCGCGACCGGCAGCGATGCCGATCGCGGACATTTAACCCTCAGATGCCGTGGTCAATCCTGACCACGGCATCTGATCAGCACAAAACCGAAAGTTTCACTTTCGGTTTTGCTCGGCTCCTGATGGCCACAAGGGGGAGCCGGAGCATGCATGTAGTACCCTAGGTTTCTGTGAATGAAACCAAGGTTACTACACAGTATTCCTATGGAGCCTATGACTCCTATGGAGCCTATGATCCTATGGATCCATAGGAAATATGCGATTTTCTCATATATTCCAATGCTATTGCATTGGAATATATGAGAATAGCAATCTGATGATTGCATCTTATAGTTCCCTATGGGAACTATAAGAAAGTAGTAAAAAAAAAAAAGTTTAAAAAATAAAATTAAATAAAAAAATATAAAAATTCAAATCACCCCCTTTCCCCAAAATCAAAATAAAATAAATAAAAAAATAAAAAATTACACATAATGGGTGTCGCAATGTGCGAAAACGCCCATACTATAATAATATTAAAAAATATTCACCATACGGTAAACATAAAAACGGAAAGAAAGCGTCCAAATGGCTAATTCGCCATTTTTGAACGCTTCATTTCCTAAAAAAAAATGAATAAAAAGTGATCAAAACATCATACGCACCCCATAATGGTATCATTTAAAAATTCAGATTGCCCCGCAAAAAATGAGCCCCTACACTGCTCCGTACGCATAATTACAAAAAAGTTATAGGGGTCAAAACATGGCGACAAAAAAATAAAATAAAAAAATTCCCACTTTTAATTTTTTTTTCACTATCAAAACGCAAGAAAAACTATACATATTAGGTATTGCCGGATTCGTGCTGACCTGAAGAATAAAATTAACCAGTCAGTTTTATCGCAAATCGAACGTTGTAATTTAAAAACCCGCAAAACTGTGATTTTTTTGCAATTTCACCCCATTTGGAATTTTTTTCCCGTTTCCCACTACATCACATGCAAAAATAAATGGTAGCGTTAAAAAGTACAACTTGTCCCGCAAAAAACAAGCCGTCATATGGCTATGTGAGCGGAAATATAAAAATGTTATGGCTTTTGGAAGGCAGGGAGCGCAAAACAAAAACGCAAAAATCCCAAAACCCCCGGTCCTTAAGGGGTTAAAAGAAATATTCACAATGGAAACAAACCACAAAATTTGTTAGCATAGAATTCTCGCTAAGGCTGCGTTCACACTTCCGTTATTTGATCATTTTTTTCCATCAGTTAGGCCTCTTGCGCACGACCGTATGGCTTTTTCAGTATTTTGTGGTCCGTTTTTAATTGATCCGTTGTTCCCTTTTTTGTTTCCGTTGTGTTTCTATTTCCGTTCCATTTCTGTTCCGTAGTTCCACAAAAAATCTCCGTATGGTTTCCATATGCGATCCAATGTTTGCGGAACGCAAACAGAAACGTAAAATTTTTAATCATTAATGTAATGTACACTAATGTGTTTTAACATTAAACACATGGGCAAAATGGTCATGGATCCTCAAAAAACGGAAGACATACGGATGCGTTCAGTATACATTCTGTATTTTTGCGGACCCATTGTCTTGAATGGAGCCACGGATCATTATTTGCGGGCAATAATAGGACAAGTTCTAACTTTCAGCGGAACGGATATACTGAAATACGGAAACGGAATGCATATGGAGTACATTCCGTTTTTTTGCGGAACCATTGAAATGAATGGTTCCGCATATGGACTGCAAGCGGAATCCGCAAAAGCGGAGCGAAAACAGAAAGAAAACGTTTGTGTGCAGGAGGCCTTAGGCCTATCGCACACGACTGTATGGTTTTGCGGTCCGTTTTCCACGGCTCCATTGTTCAGTTTTTGGCTCCGTTGTGTTTCCGCTCCATTCCATTTCCGTTCCATTTTTTGCAAAAACATGTCCATAAAGTTTCCGTATACGGTCCGTTTTTGCGTATCATACACGGATAAAGGAAGTTTGCCATCATGATTTTTGGCCACATCTACTTTTTCACTCCCCTATTTAACTTGGTCATGTGATTGTTCTGACTCCATTTTATGCAGCTTGTTGCAGCATTGAGAGCCTACTTGGAATCCTGTGTTTGGCAGACATTGGTTTCTGGCTATAATTTTCTGTTGTATCATGGCTGAGGAGGAACTGGTTCTCTTGTGCTGGCTGCTTTCTCGGGAACAGAAACAGCAGCCAACTATGCTGAACATGGAACCGAAGAGGAAGAGGCATTGGGTTCACCCAACTGTCTCTCAGCAGCGCATGAAGGGTCATTTCCACACGCTGTACAGTACACAGATCTGCGTTCTGCGACAGCATCCTAATAAATTTCATGGGTTTTGTCGTATGTCTGTGAACAGCTTTGACTTGTTTCGACTCTGCGCCCTGGCCTCACATACCAGGACACAAATATGAGGCGCTGCATTTCTCCTGAGGAATGACTCATCGTGACATTGAGATATGCATATTTATTATAATTTAGATTTTGTTAAATGTGCAAAGTATTACATCGTATTATTTTTCTAATTTGTTATATGTGCGATAATGTGTTAATATCTAAATTTGGTGGAAATGGTGGGTGTTACAGTATATCTGTGTTACATTATTGTTTTTTGTGTGTATTTCAGATATTTGGCAACTCGGAATTCATTTGTATCTCTGCATTCTGAGTTCCTGCTGGGAGTCTCAACGATTTCTCGGATAGTTCGTCAAACCTGTAATTTGAATTGGCAGCGAATCCAGGAAGCGGTGGTGCCAGTCCCAAGGCTGAGGATTGGATCCGAATTGCTGAGGGTTTTTAGGTTGATGCGCAGTTTCCAAACTGCATTGGGGCACTGGATGACAAACACATACGTGTTAAGAAGCCGTCTCACTCAGGGTCCCGGCACTACAATTATAAACAATATTTTTAGGTAGCGCTGATGGCCTTGGCAGACAGTACTTACAAGTTTATAATTGTGGATATTGGGGCCTATGGGAGCACTGTAGATGAGTGCATTTTCAGCACTTCTAGAATGTGTGAGAGACTTGAGCCAACCAGCTTGCCCTCCCAGAGCCCATAATGCTGCCAGGTTCAGCGGGACCACCGGCTCCATTTGTAATTGTGGCTGATGAAGGGTTTGCTTTGGCACCACATGTCTTGGGGCCCTTCCCCAGACGCATCCTGGATGACAGTAAACGTATTTTTCAGCTAGAGTAGAGCCCGTCGTGATGTTGAACGTGCGTTTGGAATACTCACACAGAAGTGGAGAGTATTACTGTCATCCTTACAGATGGTGCCGGATAATGCCACCCTGGTTGTTCAAGCATTTGTGATCCTGCATAACTTTGTCAGGATTCATGATGTTCCCTCCGAAGTTGAATTATTAGAACCTGGTACATCTTCTTCATCAGGAGGATTGGACCAGACCCTTCATGGATGACCTGGAACTGCAGGCCTTGCAGTTCAGGCCCTCTATGAATAGTATTTTTCAAGTCCAGAGTGTTCATCGCCGTGGCCGATGGACGTAGTGCATGGCAGACTATTAATATTTCTAGACTCTGGTTATCGTAGTATTTATTATTTTCTACATGTTTTGTTTTGCGTGGTGGGGTTATATGTTGATAGTGTAGGGACTCACAGGACAAAGAGGACCCTTGATGTGGGCTGGGGTTAAAATATATGCAAATTTTTAAAACATCTATGTCTTTACAAATATGTTTATGACCTATGTCGTGTTTGCATACATGCCCATATCTTTAAATACTTATGACAACATATTTTCTTTTTATTTAGGCATGCTGAAGACGTGACGGTGCTGTCAAGGTCCCGGATTTGGAGACTATCCCAGCACTTACAACATTTTGCTACAAGATGTTGCATATGTATGTTTTTGGTAAAAGAATGTCTGGCCATCCTGTATACCTTCATGTAATGAAAACATGGAATGTTGTAAAGTTTTAAATAATTTTTGACAAATATTGAATGTTTATATGCAAAATAAAACTTTTTACAAATAAAAAATGCTTAATATTCAGCAAATATTAACATATAACAATATAAAAACTAAATTTACAGTTGCATTAGTTCCCACATAAAAGGGCCCTGTGCACTAGGTCCAGGCACATTACTTGGTGGTGGGTAGTTCATTCTGGGCCCAGGATAATTGTGGTGAGGAATAAATTCTGGCTCCTGACTAAATAGGGGCTGTGAATAGGAGCATGCCCTAGGTTGTTGGGACACCATGCTGGGCCCAGGTTGTGCTGCTGTGGCTAACATTAAAGCTCTGTATTTAATGTTATCCACTGCACACACAATTTCAATGGGGTCAAGAGGGCTTTTAAAATTGTGGCCACAGAAGCCATTATAAAAACATAAATATCTTGTTTTTCAGAACTTAAAGGGGTATTCCCATTACGCTCTTTCATACTTACCTGCTCACTTCCTGGTTTTGGCAGGGGCGGGCTCCATCTTGATTGGCGTCTTCTCCCGGCCGGGCACGCGCTGGACTGAACTCGCTCGTACTATACTGGCGAGGAGAAGTCACCATAGTGCATGCGCGGCGTCGGCGTGCGCTAATGGGACTGCGCGGCCCGGCCGGGAGAAAAGAAGAAGTTGTCTGCGCAAGCACGGCCACCGTGATTCGGGAGGAGAGCGGTGGCCGTAACCAAGGGAGACGGAAGACAACAGTCAGGTAAGTATATCTTCATTTTCTTCTAAGGGGTGGGAATTAGTTAATTAAACATATTTAGAAAAATGATCACTGTTAAATGATTAACAGATTTAACAGTGATCATTAAGATAGGAATACCCCTTTAATGTTTATATAAGTGGAGTAATCCCACAGAGCATGCACTCCTCCTTTCCTTCTGCCTGTCTCTGCCTCAAATAATCGAGGCACCTGACTATCAACCAGGGCTCAAGCATTTAAGGCAGGTTTAGGAAGGTTGTGGTGCCACCCTTCTACGCCTTGCTTGTCTCCTTTGTGATTCTGGGCTTGATGGTACATCTGCAGCACCCTCCACAGCAGAAGACTCCTCCCTCTCAGTCCGACCCATCTGCTGGGATGCTTCCGTCTCTTTTGCCCAGGACAAGGGCACTCCATCGGAGCAGCAGCATGCTCCTCTTCATAGGAGCTTGAGGCATGGCCCCTGTTCCTCCAGGCTGTCAACTGTGCTTTTGAATGAGAGATCAATGTAAATAAAAAATGTGTATATATCAAAGTTTACAAAAAAATAAACCACATATCAGAACCAAAACTACCCTATATGAGTCCAGTAGCATTTTAACATATTGATTAAGTATTTTCAGGATTGGTAATCAATATGAAACGGCTGGAGAAGGTCATAAAAAGTGTTTATTTGCGTTTCACATTGAACACAAAAAACACCCTTCATATCTCATGTACTCTAAACTAAGTACATAATGTATTTTCCTATCTTGGTCCATTGTTCCCATTTGCAATGTGCTGCATTGCGGGGGCCAAGGCCTGTTTAGTACTGACAGTGATGTACTGTCCTTGTCCACACTATATGGTAGAGACTGACTTCCGCTTAGCAATGTTGATGACCTGTTATAGCGACCTGCACAGATGGATTTGTCTTATCGCTCTCGTGTCCCATTTCTAATGTGAGCTATTTGTGCAGGAGAAACAATGGTAGATGGAAGACTTCTTCTAGCATGGTGTTGACCAGAGAATAATGTGTATCTGACTTGTGAAATCCAGGCCTAGTTGCAGTCTAGGCTAAAACATTACTTCTATGATGTTAACTATCTTACAAAAGACTAGCAAAGTTTTTTACAAATTATTTAATTTTACAATTAATACGATTACCGTATATACTCGAGTATAAGCCGATCCGAATATAAGCCGACCCCCTAATTTTACCTAAAAAACTGGGAAAACTTAGTGACTCGAGTATAAGCCGAGGTGGAAAATGCAGCAGCCACTGGTAAATTGTATCTATACCACTAAACATACCACATTAACCCATAGTATTCAATGGCAACTTTAATAAAGTGAATAAACCAAGACAGTAAAGCATTGTAAATAAATAGTTAAAAATCCTGAATCCTTATACTCCAAAACCCCTGATTATAAGGATTCAGTATTTATAAACATTTATTTACAAGACTTTACTGCTTTAAATGTTTTTTTTTTTACTGTAATTAAATGTGCCACTGTTCTCCTATTGCCGCCTACATCTTCAGCTCAGCTCAGCCGCGACTTGTGGACTGAGCTGAAGCACCGCCCTCCAGCAGACGGCAGAAGATGTCGATGCGCGCATCGCGAGTACCGCCGTGCGCGCACCAAATCAAATAACCTGTATGACTAGAGTATAAGCCGAGTTCGGGTTTTCGGCACAAATTTTGTGCCGAAAAACTCGGCGTATACTCGAGTATATACTGGTACATTATAAATAATTAATACATGGCTGACCTCATGTTAACATAACTTCCAAGACTTCTTGTTTCTATGGTTCCAAAAACCATTAAATCCATCTGCAGTGACCACGCTTGACCAGTACAGGAAAACAAGCTGAACTATCCCACCTCCAGTGGTCCCAGCCAACAGAGTGTGGCACGTTTCACAATACTATGCAAGCATGGGAACCACTGCTGGATAGCAGGGTTGTTGTAACCACAGAAACGTGACAGGGCTAAAACAGTAGTCACCAGTCACATGTTTAAAATACATAGATACACAATATGAAGGTCAACAGATGTATAATAACTACAACTGAAAGCATGTCCACACATAAGAAATGTAGCAGCCTACGGCAGGGCATGGTGCCAATTGTAGTTTCACTACAGCAGGAGAGCCACCGGTGGCCATGGCTGATGTAATGAAACAATTTATGGTGCTGTGGATGTTGACATTCAAGTGTTGTATAAAACATCCTCACGGTGCCCCTTCAAAAGACATGTCCTCATTTCCCTGCTTCGCAAATATATGCACCACTGCATCGAAGTTAACACATAAAAATACTACACATTTGTAAAGACAACACATACGCATGAGTTGACTTACCTAATTTGCGGCATTTAGAGGAATTGGCCTTCTCCCACTCTCTGGTCAACATCTCCCTAGTCACATCATCCCATGCTCCCTCCTTAGTAATCACGGTCATGATATGCATCCTTTCTGGTGTCCAATAGCTCGGGATGCTCTTGTATCAGCGAGATGAGCTTCTCCACATCCATTTTGCATGTTGTCAGGCAAGGTAGACACAAAGGGGCCTGTTTCAGCATTTGGACATGTGCTCTGGTAACATTTGTAAACACCAAACACATGGCACAAGTGGGCTGGGCCTAGCATTTCTAAATCACGGATGTGTTCCGTATAAATTCTTTATTTTTGCTGACCCATTGACTTGAATGGAGCCACGAAACATGATTTGCAGACAATAATAGGACATGTTCTATCTTTGAGCGGAACGGAAATACGGAAATACGGAAACTGAATGCTTACATTCCGGGTTTTTAGCGACCCATTGAAATAAATGGTTTCAGTATACGGACCAGTATACGGAGCATAAAAAAGTCCCGTAAACATTTTTGTGCATGAGCCTTTATTGTGAACCAAACCCAGTAGTGAAGTCTACTCAGAGATCATTTGTAGTGGAAAGATCTGCACCTGTTCTGTACTTTTGACCCAAACCTGGTTTTGGTTCACAATAACTGATGGAAATAACTAATCAAATAACTGAAGTGAGAACTCAGCCTAAGGCCTCATGCACACAACCGTAGGTGTTTTGCGGTCAACAATCTGCGGATCTGCAAAACATGGAAGCTGTTCCGCGTTCTGTTTCGCAATTTGCTGAGACGAAACATGGGCCATTGTAGAAATGCCTATTCGGACAAGAATAGGACATGCTCTTTTTTTAGCGGGGCCACAGAACGGAGCAAAGTATGCTGTCCACATCTTTTGAGGCCCCCAAAATATGCGGCTCGGACTCGGACCCAAAATACGTTCGTGTGCATGAGGCCTAAAACAATATTTCAGTCATATTAGACGTGTTTATTTGCTTCTTTTAAGTAAAGCCAAAAAAGTCCAGTGGTAATTTTCATTTAACCACTTCCAGACTGGGCCATTTGCCCCCTTCCTGACCAGGCCTAATTTTGAAAATCTGACATGTGTCACTTTATGTGGTAATAACTTTGGAACACTTTTATTTATCCAAACCGTTCTGAGATTGATTTTTCGTGACACATTGTACTTCATGATAGTCAATATATTTCACCCCAAGAATCAAAGGAAAAGGGATATGAAATTTCTAAATTTCACTTATTTTGGCAGATTTTCCATTTTAATCCATTTTTTTCTTTAAAACATCGAGGGTTAACAACCAAACAAAACTTAATATTTATTATTATGATTCTGCGGTTTACAGAAAGACCGCATATGTGGTCGTAAACTGTTTTAAGGGCGGATGGCAGGGCGCAGAAGAAAATTAACGCCATATGGTTTTTGGAGAGCAGATTTTGCTGGACTTTTTTTTAGATGCCATGTCCCATTTGAAGCCCCCCTGATGCACTCTGGCAGTAGAAACTCCCAAAAATTGACCCCATTTTGGAAACTAGGGGATAAGGTGCCAGTTTTATTGGTACTATTTTGGGGTGCATATAATTTTTGATTGCTCTATATTACGTTTTTTGTGAGGCAAAGTAACAAAAAAATGGCTGTTTTGACACTGTTTTTATTTTTTAAAACATTGATCTGACAAGGTAGATCATGTACTATTTTTATAGAGCAGGTTGTTATGGACGAAATTATATCAAAAATGTCTACTTTCTTTTTTTGTTTGTTTCAGTTTGACATAATAAAGCATTTTTGAAAAAAAATGTTTTTGTGTCTTCATTTTCTGAACGCCATATTTTTTATTTTTCTGCCGATCGTCTTCTGCAGGTGCTCGTTTTTGCGGGAAGAGTTGATGTTTTTATTGGTACCATTTTTGGTTACATATTATTTTTGATCATTCATTATTACACTTTATGAGGTAAGGTGACCAAAAAATTAGTTGTTTTAGCACAGTTTTTATTTATTTATTTTACAGCGTTCATGTGAGGGTTAAGTCATGTGATATTTTTATAGATCAGGTTGTTACGGACGCTAGCAATGCATAATATGTATACTTTTCTCATTTATTTAAGTTTTACACAATAATGGCATTTTTGAACCAAAAAATTTATGTTTCAGTGTCTCCATAGTCTGGTAGCCATAGCTTTTTACTTTTGACCAATTGTCTTATTTAGGATCTCATTTTTGTGGGATAAGAAAAGACCGGCACTCGCTTCTTAGGATTATAATTGCTAATTTATTGGTCACATATTATAGGCATAGTGACGCGTTTCAGCACCAGGTGTGCTTTCATCAGACATCAGAGTCTGATGAAAGCATATACCTAATATTTATACTTTTTAAAAAATTTATTTCACTTTAACACAATAATAGCATTTTTTAAACAAAAAATGATGTTTTAATGTCTCTATGTTCTGGGAGCTATAGTTTTTTTATTTTTTGAGCGATTTTCTTATGTAGGGGCTCATTTTTTGCGTGATGAGGTGACAGTTTTATTGGTTTCATTTTGTGGGACATTCACGTTTTTGATCACCATTTGTTGCACTTTTTGTGATATAAGATGACAAAAAAAATTTTGACGCAGTTTTTTTTTTATGGTGTTTATCGGACGGGGTGGATCATGTGATATATTTATAGAGCCGCCAATCACGGGTGCGGCAATACTAAATATGTCCAATTTATTTGTTTTTGTTTTTTGGGTTTTTACATTTTTTTTTATTAATTAATTGGGTATTTTTTTACATGTAAAACCATTTTTTTTATTAATTTAAAAAAATATATATATTTTTATTTTTACTTTGAGTCCCCTTAAGGTCACATAGGACCTCTGGGGACATTTAACTTCATTTATTTATTTTTCACTATTGATTTCTCCTGTAACTGGGGCTGACATAGTAGCCCCAGTTACAGAAACTACAGTCCCCAGAGAGGCTGTACAGCAGAACTCATCGCTGTACAGCCTCAGTGCAGAAGCTGATCGAGGTCTGTGAAAGACCTGACAGCTCCTGCACTTACCTGGTCCCGAGCACTGTGTCTGCAGCGATTTAGAAGGCAGGAACACCTGTGAACTGTTCCTGCCTTTTCCTGGGTTGCCCTGCTGTCACTGACAGCAGACAACCCGTTCGGCAGCTACTGCGATTAATGTGCAGCTGCCGTCTCTGAATGGACGTTCTAAAACCTCCATTCAGAGATAGACAACCGCACATAGTTGTACCTTCTTATAACATCATTTAATATTACATACCATAATGTGGGAAGCTGGAAAAAATTCCACGTGGTGAGGAATAGGAAAAAAATTAATTCTGACACAGTTTTAAGGGTTTTGTTCTTATGGCATTTCCTATACGCTTTCTATGCGGTAAAACTGACCTGTGCCCTTCAATTTCTGGTTCAATACAATTACAATAACTTATTTGTATAGTTTTTCTTGTGTTTTAATACTGAAAAAACTGCTTCTTTTATCTCCTTATTTTAACCTCATAACTTTTTATATTTGTGTCTGTGGAGCTATGAGAAGGCAAATTTTTTGTGTGGCATGATCTGTATTTTTGGGTGTGTATAACTTTGTTTTAGCATTTTTTAAATTTTTGGGGGGAGTTGAAGTAACAAAAATGGGCGAATTGCCCATTCAAATTTTTCCATTATGACATTTGCCATATGGGATAAATATTTTTAAATTTTAATAGTACACAGATGTTTTTGAACATAGCAATGTCTCTGATGTTTTTTTTATTGTTTACATTTATTTTAATTTTGGGGAAAAGGGAGGTGATTTGAACTTTTAGCTCCTCTTCTGCCAATCAAGATGACTGTACCATTTCTCCGACTACCTTGTGCATACTGTGCTTTTTCTAGTCAAAGACACTTCCTGCTGCCCTTGGATTGGCCAGTACTGATCATGTCAACAGTGCTGGCCAATCCAAGAGCAGCGCTGGACAAGCAGGAATTTCCTTGGACTATTAAAAGCACAGAGTGCATCATGTAGTCTGAGAAGCGGTACAATTATCTTGGATGGCAAAAGAGTAGCCCAGGAATCAACAGATCTACAGCTGAAAAGATGAAAAGGAGGTCACCATGTAAAAGTAATTTTCATTCCCCAGTTAAGATGATTTTTCCTCTTCAAGCAAAGGGTTGCTTTACAGTGACACATCCTTCTATTCTTGCAGCTTTACACTTTTCATAACTCAGGCCCATAAAAGTCTATACATACTTTACATGAGACATACCGGTATATGTCAGGTTAATTTATTATTATACAGTATGTGTTGTAAACAGAGTATTATACCCATGGGCGTAGCTATAGGGGGTGCAGAGGTAGCAGTTGCTACCGGGCCCAGGAGCCTGAGGGGGCCCAAAGACACTTGTGCCGCATAAGAAGACACACAAAGTACTGAGGGAAGTGGGGCCCAAGCTGAACTCTTGCACCAGGGCCCATGAGCCTTTAGCTACGCCCCTGAATTTATGCCCACAAAACCTGGACTCTAAAGTGATCTGAGTTTTTTTTAGTAGAACTACTATCTGTTCAGGTGTTACATTATTATTGTGGTCCCTAAAAATGCAGCCATATTGAAAAAGTATGAAACTAATCTAAGTGCTTTTGTCTAGCGCTAATTAAGGTAATAATAGCCGAATAGCTCCCACATCTATTTGTTGGCTGGTTAACTGATTTACTTTCATCCTGTACATGCAACAGGGTTAAGAAATAAGACATTGTAGGGTACTTCATGATATTAAACTGGGTAAAGACATGTTTGAATAGTTTAACAAAGGAAAAGGTACAGAGAACATTTTTTTCTTACTTGAATCATACTCAGCATTTTGTAAGTTTTTTTTTTCACTAGTAGCCAATTGTTTCTTTCAAGTATATAATTAAATAATAGAAAAAAAAAACATACAAAGCATTTTGGTTTGTGGCATTTTTGTTGTATTAGCATACTTTTTTCTGTTGATTTCCTTCACTCTTCTCTATAGGACTTCAAGTGTTTAAAAATGAACTCTTAAAAGGAGTCTGTCACCTCCAAAATAGGTTTCAGGGTAAGTATGCAGGGTCGGTGCCTCGAAACATAATTATACCTTTCTTCAGAAAATCTGTCCTCTGATTCCTGAGAAATGCTTTTTTTTATGTTTATGTAAACAAGGTTTTCAGTGCACTTGCAGTGGCTGGGTTTGGGGTTGTCCCAATGCTACACTGGGTCCCCCGGACACCGTCAAGGTTTCACCATGTGTTGCTGGATTCCAGAAGGGATGGTAAGGCATGGTGCACTCCAATGAAAAATAGGGCTGGAGAGTCACAGTCTGAGGTAAACCAATGTGCTTCTTTACTGGAGGAATTCAAGTGCAAAACAATACAGGCAGGGCATAGGGCAGGATTCTCCCATCTCCTCCCTGGCAGAAGAAGATTTTATGCTGAGAAAAGACCTAAGCTAGCTGTCCCTCTATCTATTTCAGGAGTCTGGTAACCTGGCCAAATGCTAGAGGGCCAGGGTCTATGGCTCAGTAGTCCATCTGGCTCCTTTGTTACAGTGATGGTGGTCCAGGGTCTGTGGCTCAGCATCCCCATCTCAGCATCTTCTTCTGGTTACTCATGCAGTCTGGCAGAGTCTCTTCTTCCAAGCACTGATCTCTAACTGTAGAACACTAGGAGCTCTGACAGCTATCGATACATACAGTTTTTAGCTGAACTAGAACCTTCTAATGGGAGAGGTGGAGTGGAGAAACTCAGCCTAAACAGATACAAAGTTACACTTCAATAATACAATATATGTTTTTCAGACAAAATTAAGTCTTCAGACATAATAATGTAGCTAAGCTAGACATTCAAAAGGTCAGTCTGTCTGGTTTTGGTGGCAAAATAGTCTGGCTTTTTCCCTCCAAATCATACTCTTCTTTAAACCTTAGAGTAACTGTTGAAAATCATTAGCTTCTCATTATTAGGTAGAAAGTCCCAAAAAGCCTTTCAATATTAATTAACCCTGTCCACAGTGCTGTGCAAATACAGTGCAAATAACAGTACATATTATATCACAAGTATATAAAATGCAGTGACGTGGTTTTAAACAGTATGTCAGTGCAAGTTAACCCTTTAAAGTGAAAAAAAAAAGTAATGCGTTATGAATTTGCATAGCGGGAATCGGGGCACATGTCCACAAACATCCAGACTTCAAAGTACCCCTGCTCTAGGGCACTACACACTGTATTAACATTTTGTGAACCACTGCTCCATCAGTAATGTCACCCAGTACTTTCGCCTCTTGTTTCACTTATAGCCCTTAATATTTCAGAGCACCAAAAGTTACAGTCCTTTTTCTTATGCAAAAACGGGTTTTGGTGCACAGTGAAGTGCATCGAAACCCTTTTTGTATTACAATAAAAGAAGGGTTTCTCAGAATTAAAGGACTGGATTTTTACATTAAAGAGTTCTCTTGGTTCAGAGATGAACCCGGACATAACCCCTTCTTCACTCATTCAGCATGAATGAGTGGGGCATTGGATCATTTCATGCTCCGATGCTCCCCTTGCCCTGCACTACATAGCACAGGGAAAGGGAGTTTTCTTTACCCTCAGTTACGTACCGGGCTTTTCATGGGTATGCTAGGCAGAGAATTCCGCCTAGCAGTGAGCCTTGTGATGTCACCGGCGCTAATGGGTGGTCTTTAATGCTGCCTTAGCCTGAAAACGGCTAGGGCATCTCTATTGACCGCCCATTAGTGCCAGGCAGTGATGTCACTAGGATCATTGCTAGGTGGAAGCCTCCACCGAGCAGTGTGACCACTTCATCGTCTTTTGGTTACTCCACCTCCCACGAAAAAAATTGAATAAAAATTGATCAAAATGTCATACACACACCAAAATGATATCAATGAAAAGTACAGATCGTCCCACAAAACGAGTCCTCACACAGCTCCATACACATACCTACTAAAAAGTTATGTAGAATCAGGAGATGTGGTGCGCTCTCCGTGGAAGGAGTTATAGGGGTCAGAATATGGCAATTAAAAAGATTTTTTTCAAGGTTTTATATATTTTTTAGTATTACAATGCAGGAAAAATGATACATACAGTATTTGGTATTGCCGTCATCGTACTGATCGGAAAATAAAAATAACCAGTCAGTTTTACCGCATAGGGAACATGGTAAAAACTAAACCCAAAACTGTGGCAGAATACATTTTTTTCAAATTCCTCCCCATTTAGAATTTTTTCTGAATGCAATACAGTATCATTAGAACCCTCAGGGGCTGAAAGGGTTAATGTGTTCCTTCTAGGGGAGAACAAGGCAGTGAAACAGTGCAGTATGGAGCACCAAATGACGGCACATGAAGTGCCAGAGGATACCTGAGAGCTCAATAAACTATAGAAACCACGATTATTTCCAGCACCGCAGGATCAGGTAAAATCTCAGACATGAGATGGAGGATTTTGATTTTTTTCATGCATCTATTACTTATTTAAGTTATAGAACATCATGAGTTAAACAGCAATTTTTAATTAATTTTTGGGGATTGCATCTTATCTTTAAGACTGCAACTGTAACATCTAGAAGGTTGGCAAGCTTTGAAAGAATTGCCTGTAATTAACAGGCAGCAGCATTAACCCTTAATTAGAAATGGAATATGCTGGACTCCCAAGAGGCTTTTTGATTCTCGGACAGATTGAAAATTGAGTCAGCAGGTGGCCTGGATTAGTGGGAATTGAATTTGGAGTTTGTAATAATGAAGTACACTTTATTCAAATTGATAGTTTGCTTAATATAATTACCACAATATAAATGACTAGAGACGTGCTCTCAAGCTGATGTTTAGTGGCATTTGTGCTCTATTTAATACCTGTATGTAGTGGAAACATGGTGACTATTACACACTGCATGTACTGTGGGCAGAGGCAATGGTCAGCAGGGAATAACATCCCAGCATGCAGATGGAACTTAATTTCCACTAACACCAACATATTGTTAGATCATGAACACGTTAATTATAAAAATAAATAAACAAAAAATTTAAATAAAACAGAAAAAGAGACACGGAGCATTATATATGCTAAAAGCAGAATACATGTTAAAAGGGTTTTTCAGGACTAACATATGATTACGAGATACCATCAATATCAGACTGGCGGAATCTGACTCTTGGCACCTCACGGATCAGCTTTTAGTGGCAGATAGAGTCCTGGAAGTAAATACTGTACATAGCCAAAACATCATAGCTCTGTACACTATGTAGTGGCCATTACTGGGTACTGCTGTTTAGCTCCCATTCAATATAATAGAAGCTGGACTGCAGTACCCAAGAATGACCATTGCACCATATAGAGAGCTATGGTGTTCTGATTCTGTACACTTTTTACTTCCAGAACTGCAGCTGCCACTAACAGCTGATCAGCAGGGATGACGGCTGTTGAACCCCCAACAATCTGGTATCAATGGTCTATCTAAACCCCTTTGGCCTCTTAAAGATGGGCATCGCGGGTGAGGACCAGATGCAATGTGGGCGCATTGCGGGAAACCTGCGCAAGTAGGGACGCAATTTTAGTCAGTTTTGACTGCGATCGCGTTCTGTTGTTCAGTTTTTTCCACGCGAGTGCAATGCGTTTTTCAAATGCGTGAGAAAAAACTGAATGTGGTACCCAGACCCGAACTTCATTGAGTTAGGTGTTGTGCAAATTTTATTATTTTCCCTTATAACATGGTTATAAAGGAAAATAATAGCATTCTTAATACAGAATGCTTACTTAAATGTGGCTTAAGGGGTTAAAAAATAAAAAAAATTAACTCACCTCATCCAATTGATCACGCAGTCTGGCATCATCTTCTTTCTTCTTCTTTGCGGACCTGCCAAAGGACCTTTTAGGAAGTAATTGCGCACACCACGTGACGTCAGCGCAGGTCCTGCTGAATAAACGTCATCAAAAGTCCTTTGGCAGGTCCTCAAAGAAGAAGAAAGAAGATGATGCCCGACTGCGCGATCAATTGGATGAGGGGTGTATTAAGAATGCTATTATTTTCCTTTATATCCATGTTATAAGGGAAAATAATACAATAAATTGACTTTAATCAATTTACTCACATCTTCTTCAGGCAACTATGCGTGAAAATCGCATTGCATCCGCACTTGCTTGTGGATGCTAGGCGATTTTCACGCAGCCCCATTCATTTCTATGTGGCCTGCATTGCGTGAAAAACGCAGAATATAGAACATGCTGCAATTTTCACACAACGCGCAAGTGATGCGTGAAAATCACCGCTCATTTAAACAGCCCCATTGAAGTAAATGGATCCAGATTCAGTGCAGGTGTAATACGTTCACTTCACGCATTGCACCAGCGCGGAATTCTCCCCCATGTGAAAGGGGCCTTAAAGAGGTTATCTCACTTCAGCAAATGGCATTTCTTATGTAGAGAAAGTTAATACAAGACAATTACTAATGTATTGTTATTATTCATATTGACTCCTTTGCTGGCTTTATTCATTTGCTTCAAACTTGGAAACCTCATATCTGTGCCAGAGCAGTGGCAGTAAAACAGTGTACAATGTAGTGGAAAAATGAATCAAGCCAGCAGAGGAAGCAATATGGACAATCACAATACATTAGTAAGTGTTCTGTATTAACTTTGTCTACAAGATAAATGCCATTTGCTGAAGTGAAACAACCTCCTTAAGAACTAGGCCAATTTTTACTTTTCTGTTTGTCCCACCTTTCAAGAGCCATAAATGTTTACATTTTCCATTCACATAGTCATATGAGCGCTTATTTTTTGTGGGACACGTTGTATTTTTTATTTAACCATAGCTTGTATTGGAAAATGAAAAAAGCAACTCCACCATGGATTTTTGGTTTAGTGTTTACAACGTTAACTGAGCACTAAAAATGACATGACAACCTTATTCTGCAGGTTGGCATGATTACGGCAATACAAAATTTATATAGTTTCTGTTATGTTTTCCTACTTAAAAATAAAAACCTTCATTTTTTTGCATCACCATATTTTAACAGCAATAAAGCATACCTAAGTTTTAAAAAAAAGTGCGCATAATAGCATACAATCCTAACTTTGAACCAGTAGGTCTTTTCTGGGCTTCCCTAATGTCTTCCTCAACCAAAATATTTCTTGTTTCACCTGCACAGCTAGATGCATTTCTTTCAGAAGCGGCAAACATGTTCCTTCTATGGAAATCTTCCAGTTCTATAATGGAAGTGCTTTCCTTTCCCTTACTTCTCAAAATGTTTGTTTTCATCTAGGGAATGTACAACACAGCATAGGAGGAGAAAGACAGGACTCTCCTCTTCTGTTGAAAAGCTGTGAAGAGGCAGTTCTTCTATCAGGACTCATGTGCTCAGCTAACTCTAACATGCCCCCATTTCCTCAGAGCCGTCTTCTATGTCTGTTGCTGGAGATGGACCTTGCCTAACAACGGGACTGTAAATAGGGTGAAAGCGAGGATTTTTCTATTTTAACAGTTCTGACATTTTTAAATGCGGCAATGCCAATGATTAGAGATTAGAGAGTTGTAACGGATTGACATTTTTTCCTAAAATGGCTGCTGCACGTGTAAGGACATGGAGCAAGGAACTCTGGGTGGGAAGACGGGATCAACCATAATGCCATGGATGCAGGCAACCAGCAGCCAGCCAGCTGTGTGATGTCACAGCCCTATAAATAGCCTCAGCCATCTTGGATTGTGCCATTTACCAGTGTACTTAGTGCAGGGAGAGAAGTCAGCAGGCACTAGGGACAGTGTTAGAAAAAACTTCATTGTGCTAAAAAAACGATTTAGAAGTGCAGGGAAATATTATGCAAGGTGTAGGGAAAGGATATGGAGTAGAGTTGAGCGAACACCAGGAAGTTTGGGTTCGCCAGGTTTGGCCGAACTTCGACGCAAAGTTCGAGTTTGGGAAGGGACCCAAATCCAAAACCCGAACTTTGAGGCACTAAAATGGCTCTGAAAAAGTAATGGAAAGGGCTAGAGGGCTGCAAAAGGAAGCAAAATGGGGGTAAGAGCTGGACAATTGACATGCATAAAAATTTAAATTAATAATCTTGAAGTTGGAGCAGGAGGTCCATATGGAGTAGGAGGTTGAGGAGGCAGTGGACGTGGTGGTGGAGGTGGAAGTGGTGGTGGAGGAGGTAGTCGCCAACAACACTGTTTTTTGTTTTTTGTTTGTTTTTTTAAATATGGGTAGACCCCAAAACATTGGGAAATATAGAAAAGAAAACAAAGGCTGGGTGATGCCAGTATACATGTCTATTCTGCACAAGGTATGGACAAGTCCTGAGGGATCCATACCTGGTCAATTTTAATGAATGTGAGCTTGTCCACATTGGCTGTGGACAGGCGGCTGCGCTTGTCTGTGATCACCCCCCGCGTTCTAAACACACGTCCAGATAATACACTGGCTGCAGGGCAGGCCAGCACCTCCAGGGCGTAAAGGGCAAGCTCAGGCTAAATTGCAGAATATATTTCCCAGTCAGGTATGCAGTGCAGGGGTAGTTTGAAAGAAAAAAGGGGTCATGGAGTGTCTCCGGCATCCGGCATCTATTCGCCCTGCTAAAGGATTATTTTGAAAGTGTGTAGAAGTCACACGGGGCCCCTAAGCTGCAGATTTATCATGGAGACATCATGGAGATTTTACAGCATATAACTACAGCACGTCTACCAGTGTGCAGAATATATTTCCCAGTCAGGTATGCAGTCCAGGGGTAGTTTGAAAGAAAAAAGGGGTACAGATCACCCAGCAATCTAAACGCCGCCGAATTTACAGAATATATTTCCCAGTCAGGTATGCAGTGCAGGGGAAGTTTGAAAGAAAAAGGGTACAGATCACCCAACAATCTAAACGCCGCCAAATTTACTGAATATATTTTCCAGTCAGGTATGCAGGGCAGGGGTAGTTTGAAATAAAAAGGGGCCATGGAGCATCCTCGTCATCCGGCATCTATTCACCCCGCTGAAGGATTATTTTAAAAATGTGTAGAAGCCACACGGGGCCCCACGGTGCAAATTTATCATGGAGACATCATGGAGATATTTGCAGCATATAACTACAGCACCCAACAATGTAAACGCCGCCGAGTTACAGAATATATTTCTCAGTCAGGTATGCAGGGCAGGGGTAGTGTGAAATTAAAAAGGAGTACAGCTCACCCAAAAATCTAAACGCTGCCAAATTTACTAAATATATTTTCCTGTCAGGTATGCAGTGCAGAGGGAACACACCGTCCAAGCCACTTGTGAATGACTGGTCTGAAAACCGTGGAAATATCCACCCACAATCTAAGAGCTGGATTTACTGATTAAATGTCACTCTCAGAAATGCAGTGCAGGCCGCAAACGTACTTTATGGCAAAAAATACGGTAAGTGTTTTTTTTCACCAACAATGTCACAGTAGTATTTACTGGTTATATTTCACTATTAGCAATACAGTGCAGGTCGCAAACGTACTTTTTAGCAAAAAAACAAACAGTAATTTGTCCCCCCAGAATCTAACAGATGGTTTTACTGAATTGCTAACACTGTCACATATGCAGCACAGGGGTACTTTACAGAAAAAAAATTGAATGTCGCCCCCTGGGTCCATGAACTCACATACGGATTAGCTATATTATTTTCCCTTCCCCTAGCACATATGCAGTGCAGGTGCACTTAAAAAATGGGTATATATCACCCACTGAACTACAAGAACAGGATTAAATTATTGTCCCTGGCGCATATGCAGGTGCAAGTGCACTGCACTTTCACAAAATGTCCACCGACGCCCACCTGACTAACAGACGGATTAAAACTTATTTTTCTGTGTCACTGGGCTCAGGGCAGGGTACAAAAATGTCGCAATGCACCTACAAAAAAATTAAATTAATTGCTGTAGATCGCAGACTTAACACCAAGCTCTGATATCTCCCTCACAGCAGCAGCATCCTATTACTACACTAGTAAGAACTGACTTTACGTGTGGAGCTACGTGACTCCAGCTTATATAGAGGCTGGGTCACATGCTGCACTGGCCAATCACAGCCATGCCATTAGTAGGCATGGCTGTGATGGCTTCTAAGGGCACACATCTTAAACGGTTGTTGATTGGCTGCCCTGCAGCCTTTCAACAAACTTTATTAAACGGCCGAACACCGAACTCAAACATTTACGGAAATGTTCGGGTTCAGGTCCGTGTTCCAAAAACCCTAAAGTCCGGGTTGGGGAAGTAGTTCGGGTTCGCTCAACACTAATAAGGAGGAATCATTCCACAGCATTTATCTTGAACACAGTTCAGTAGGGGAGGTTACAGCCTGGGAAATGGGAACAATCCTATTACACCTTGCTGCACTGACTGGGGACCCAAATTGCCATTATACAGCTTTCTAATTCCAGCAAACCGTTCTTGTCATTGGGGTGCAAGTGCTGTTTGATACAGCCATTAAAAGGGTTTATTACAAGGTAATATTTATATGTCTTATTTGCCCTTATGCGGTGCAGTTATATGTTCTAAAGCATTTTTGGCTTGTATTAGTGGGAAAAAAGGGCTTATTAGCCGTTGTGTGGTAAAGTGTGAAAATGACAGCCCTTTTTGGTGTGTATTAGTGGCAAAAGAAAAATGTATTTGCCGTTCAGCGGTGCAGTTATATATTCTACAGCCTTTTGTGTCATGTATAAGTGGAAAAAATAAAAATATGTTTGACGTTCAGCAGTGCAGTTATATGTTCTACAGCCTTTTGTCTCGTGTATAAGTGGATATTAGAAAAATATATTTGCTGTTCAGCGGTGCAGTTATATGTTCTAAAGCCCTTTTTGGCATGTATTAGTGGCAAAAAATATATATTTGCAGTTCAGCGGATATGTTCTAAAGCCCTTTTTGGCCATATTCAGCTGGTACTGGTATTGACACCCACCTTCCCACTCTGTCACCTTGCCACTCCGTGGTCTCCTGATGTGGCTGCCACCTCCACACTATGTCACCTTGCCACTCTGTGGTCTCCTGATGCTGCTGCTACCTCAACACTATGTCACCTTGCCACTCTGTGGCCTCCTGGTGCTTCTGCTGCCACCTCCACACTGTAATTGTGCCACCCTGTGGCCTTCACCTGATACTGCTGCTGCCACCTCCAGACCCTGTCATTGTGCCAGTCTGTGGCCTACTCATGCTGCTGCCACCTCCAGACTCTGTCATTGTGCCACTCTGTAGCCTACTCATGCTGCTGCCACCTCCACACTCTGTCATTGTGCCACTCTGTGGCCTCCTGATGCTGCCGCCACCTCCACACTGTCATTGTGCAACTCTGTGGCCTCCTAATGCTGCCGCCGCCTCCACACTGTCATTGTACCACTCTGTGGCCTCTTCCTGATGCTGCCTCCACAGCATTAGCACTACTGATGGATTACTGACCAAATGCTGACCTAGTGAAGGCAGATGCTCAACAGACAGGATCCGTTTTTGTGGTTTATTGTTCTGACGGATCAGAGGAAGAGCAAAATAATCAGTGACGTCAACACAAAATTACTGCTGACACCCTCTCTACTCTGTTGGGGGCTCTACTTGTTTAAGCGTGTAATAGAACAGGGTCTGTAGACATCTATGTGGAATCAGCTGACTATGGTGTGAAAGGAGTGCACTTCTTCTTGACGCTAACATTGACCTGTAAGGCTGAGTTCATACTTGAGTTATTTGGTCAGTTTTGGCCCTGTGACTGGCCAAATAAGTGAAGTGTGCAGTGATTCTAAGAGCGACGCCTATCATCTGCATGTCATACTGACTCAGTATTATTTCACTACCACAGCAGACTCCCTATGCATGTTACTGCAAGGCACAGTATTCCACACCACTATAAAGGCTCTCTGAAGCCAGGAAATAGCCATTTTTAACGTGATTCACCGCAAATAAATTGAACCAAATTTTTCCAAAATTTTAAGCGAACCAGCGAATCGAATTTTTAAAAATTTGCTCATCTCTACCAATGATGTTTATTTTTATAGTTTATTTGTATGTTTAAAACAGTGAAAGGGAGGGGGACTTGCAGTGTCTTTTAAGCCGTGTAGCCCACCATGGGTCGCATTCTCCCGTAGAAGTAAATGGAGAGAGCCATGCATATGAAGCCATCTCTCCATACACTGCAATAAGCAAATATAGTCTGCATCTATCTGACTTTCTGGGTATATCCACTGAAAAGTAAAGAGGTTGTTCCATCACATTTATCCCTTAGGGCTCCTGCACACGACCAGAAATATTTTGCAGTCCGCAAAACACAGATCCACAAAAAAGGATGACATCCCTGTGTCATCCGCGTTGCATCTCTTTTTTTTTTGGTAGATCCATTGTAACAATGCCTGTCCTTGTCCACAAAATGGACAAGAATAAGACATGTTCTATTTTTTGTTAAAAGGGACATGTGGACATATGGAAATGGAATGCACATGGAGTAACTTCTTTTTTTTGCGGACCCATTTTAATGAATGATTCCGCATACGTTCCACAAAAAACGGAATGGACATGGAAAGAAAATATGTTCTCGTGCATGAGCCCTTACAGTGTCTGATCGCTGAGGCTCCTTCTATTCAATTTTATGAGACTACCAGAGATAACCGAATACAAGTGCTCAGCTTAGTCAGCTACAGTACGTCCAGCAGTCCCATGGGCTTAAATGGAGTGGCAGTGCAAATTCATGACCACTGCACAGGCCTCCATTCTCGTGTTTATTGGGGTCAAATCCTCACCAATCAGACACTTATCTCACCTATCCATTGTGAGAATTTGGTGTTCACTGTTTGTCATGGGACAATCCCTTTGATCAAAAGAAAAACAAGGCAGCGAAAAATGGAGACACACGTGAAGCTTCCTCTCAATATACTGCAGTAGGCAAATGAAAACCTCTCCTCAAGATAGAGTCCTCATCTATCTGACTTTTAGGGCTCATGCACATGAGCACTAGATGTTTTGTGGTACAAAAATTTTGCGAAATGGGACAGCTGCCCCCTAATAGAGCAGTCTTATCCTTGTTTGTTATGCGGAGAATAGTAGGACATGTTCTATTTTTTTGCCAAATAGCCATGGGAACATACGGAAAGGGAATGCACAGTCCTTCCATTTTTTCTTTGCGGCCGCATTGAAGTGAATGGTTCCACATATGGGCCACAAAAAAACCTAAATGGACACGTAAAAAAAATGTTTGTGTGCATGAGCCCTTATGGTATATCCACACAAAAGTAAAGTGGTTGTTTCATCACACTTATCCCATATAGTGTCTGACCAGCTGGGATATCACCACTGGGGTCCCTTCTATTCAACTCTATGAGATTTCCAGAGATAGCTGAATACAAGTGCTCAGCTATGTCCAGGTCCAGCAGTCCCATAGGCTTGAATGGGGTGGCAGTGCGTATGTATGACCACCGCACACTCCACCCCAAGGCCTCTTTCAGACATCGCGGGTGAGGGCCGGATGCATTCAGGGTGCATTGCGGGAAACCCGTGCGAGTAGGAACCAATTTCAGTCAGTTTTGTCTGCGATTGCATTCTGTTGTTCAGTTTTTCCACACGAGTTCAATGCGTTTTGCACGCGCGTAAGAAAAAACTGAATGTGGTACTCAGACCCGAACCCGGACTTCTTCACTGAAGTTCGGGTTTGGGTTCACTATTGTGCAGATTTTATTATTTTCCTTTATAACATCGTTATAAGGAAAATAATAGCATTCTTAATACAGAATGCTTACTAAAATGTGGATTGAGTGGATAAAAATAAAAATAATTAACTCAACTCATCCACTTCATTGCACAGCCGGCATCTTCTTCTTCTTTCAGGACCTGACAAAGGACCTTTGATGGCGTCATCGCGCTCACCACATGGTGAGCGTGGTGGCGTCAGCGCAGATCCTGCTGAATGAAGATAGAAGGATCTTCTATCTTCATTCAGCAGGACCTGCGCTGAAGTCACCGCGCTCACCACATCATCAAAGGGGCTTTGGCAGGTCGTCAAAAGAAGAAAGAAGACGATGCCGGCTGCGTGATCAAGTGGATGAGGTGAGTTAATTTTTTTAACTCCATAATCCACATTTTGATAAGCATTCTGTATTAAGAATGCTATTATTTTCCTTTATAACCATATTATAAGGTAAAATAATGCAGTAAATTGACTTAATCAATTTACTAACATCACCTCCTTAGCAACCATGCGTGAAAATCGCATTGCATCCGCACTTGCTATGCGATTTTCACGCAGCCCCATTCATTTCTATGGGGCCTGCATTGCGTGAAAGACGCAGAAAATAGAACATGCTGTGATTTTCACGTAACGTACAAGTGATGCTTGAAAATCACCGCTCATCTGCACATTGAAGTGAATGGGTCAGGATTCAGTGCAGGTGCAATGCGTTTACGTCACCCATTGCACCCACACGGAAAACTCGCTCGTGTAAAAGGGGCCTAAGGCTATCTTTACATAGCACACTGAAAAATTAGTGAAGAATCTGCATTGAAATGCATTTTCAGTGCGTTTGTGGTGGTTTTCTGGTGCAAATTCTGATGTGGATTTTGATGTGGTTTTTAGGCTTCTTATTCATTTTAATGGGAATTTCCATGAGAAACCTGCCTCAAGAATGAATATGTTGCCTTTTTTTTTCCACGGTGGGATAAAAAAAATAGATAAGAACAATCTATATGAACTACAGCACAATGCCAAAATCTACTTGGATATTTCAAAGGGGAACATTTATCATGCTAGTATAATTTTACGCCTATTTTGAACCTATTTTTCTGGTGTTAGAAATTTTCATTTTCTCCAGTTTATCATATGAATCTATTTCTCTTGATAAATCAGTCTGTTGCCATTCTTTTTTGATTGTTTTAAGGTGTGTCATAATTGCTAGGTGTATTTTATGTCTTTTTGTGGCTTTTGAAAGACGTAAATCGAACGGTTTAGAAAGTTGCATTGGTGCATGAAAAGTTGCAAATATGTTTTAACAAGTCACAAAATAAACTGAAAGTCACATCCATTAATTTTGTGACTTTTTAACTTCAACAGAGTCACAAAAGATTCAACTAAGCCCAACAACATACAAATCAAGGGGAGATTTATCAAACTGGTGTAAAGCAGAACTGGCAATCATTTTCTAAAGGAGCTGTGAAAAATGAAAGGTGGAATCTGATTGGTTGCTATGGGCAACTAAGCCAGTTCTACTTTACACCAGTTTGATAAGTCTCCCCTTAATTTGTATGTTGCAGATAGTGATACCTCACAAAATAGTTATTACTTTATATTTTCACTATGTCTACTTTATGTTGGCTTCATTTTGTAAATGTCATTTCATTTATTTAGGACGTTAGAAGGCTTACAATTTTAGATGCAATTTTCAAAATTTCAACAAAATTTCCAAAACCATTTTTTAAGCACCAATCCAGTTATAAAGTGATTTCCAGGGGCTTCTGTAATGGAAACCACCCATAAATGACTTCATTTTAGAAACTACAACCCTCAAATTAATTCAAAACTGATGTTACAAACTTTGTTAACCCTTGAGGTGTTCCACAAGAATTAACGGGAAATTGAGGTAAAATTTCTAAATTTCAATATTTTTGTTTAGATTTTCTATTTTCTTCAATTTTTGCTGTAACATAGCAAGGGTTGAAAGGAAAATAAACCTCATTATTTATTACCCTTATTCTCCAGTTTACAAACCCCCAAAAATGTGCTCAAAAACGTTGTATGAGCGCATGACAGGGTTCAAAAGGAAGTAGCGCCATAGGGCTTTTGGAGGACAGATTTTGCCAGATTTGCTTTTGAGAGCTATGTTGCATATGAAGACACCCTGAGGTGTTCCTACAGTGGAAACGAGACCCCTCAAGGAGTATTTCAAGGTGTGTAGTGAGCACTTTGACCCATCAGACATTTCACAGAATTGGAAACACTTGACTGTGAAAATTAAATTTTTTCCATAAAATGTTGCTTTACACCCAAATTTTTCACTTTCATAAGGGGTAACAGGACAAAATGTGTGTGTGTGAGAGGTGTATATGTTTTGTTTTCACATGTGAAGAGGCTTGTAATAAATTTGAAATTAACTTTAGGAGAAAAAAAAGCGAAGGAATTCCACGGTACATCCAGAAAGTAAAATCAAAGTGATAGCTTTGGCCCCTTTCACACGGGCGTGATTTCCATGGAGGTGCAATGCGTGAGGTGAACGCATTGCACCCGCACTGAATTCCTGACCCATTCATTTCTAAGGGGCTATGCACATGAGCAGTGATTTTCACGCATCAAGTGCGGATGCAGTGCAATTTTCCAGCAAGATTGCTATGAGGCGGGACTAGTGTTGAGCGAACAGTTCGAGAATCGTTCGGGTCCGTGCCGAATTTTGGGGTGTCCGTGATACGGACCCGAACCCGACATTTTCAAAAAAGTTCAGGTTCGGGTCCGGTGTTCGTCGATTTCTTCCCGCTTTCTGAAGGGCTGCACAGCAGCCAATCAGCTAGCGTTTTACTTCTTGCCCTAAGAGCCCATCACAGCCATGCCTACTAATTGCATGGCTGTGATTGGCCAAGTGCAGCATGTGACCCAGCCTCTATTTAAGCTGGAGTCACGTGGCGCCGCACGTCACACTGCTCTGACTAGTGTAGGGAGAGGATGCAGCTTCTGTGAGGGAGAGATAGGCAGGGATAAAGAAGTGATTGAATGATCTACCTTTCTACACCTGTGCATCAGAACAACTCAGCTGAGCTGTTCACTGAAAGTCACTATTTTGTTGAGACTGGCCAGAGCGATTTTTACTGGCACATGTAACTGGGCTGACCGGCGGTGGCCATTTTGGGACTTGTGGTGCACCAGCACAAGCTGCCACAGAGTCTAAACCAAAGCTCCAAAGAAGTGTAAAATCTACACCTGTGAATCAGAACAACAGCGATTCAGCTGCTCAGTCAAAGTCTATTTTTTTCTGGCTGGGCAGACCGTTTTCTGGCACATGTTACTGGGCTGATAGGCGGCGGCCATTTTGGGACTTGTGGTGCTACAGCAAAGCTGCCACAACGTCCATTAATCTCATGTAATAGTCGATTTTTTCATAGATATACTACATCAGGGGTTTGGCTGTGCTTGTGTCACCCATACTAACTGCAAAGATATTTAATATATCAGTGGTGAAACTGAAAGTAACCCACTTGGATAGCAAATCCCATGAATGTGCTGTTCCAGCTAGGGTAGCCAGTGCCACTACAGCCAAGTCCAATACTGTCAGCCAGAAATATTAGTTTTTTTATGTGCCAGAAATATAAATTAAAAAGCTTTCACCGTAATAATAAAATTATTCTGGTGTTAGACCAGAAGAAGCACTTCTGTTGTAATTAATACTGTAAAAAGGCTTAGGCAATATTTCTCCCAGTGTGGGAAATTTATCTAGCAAAACTAGCATTTTAAAAATTCCAGTGTTCTGAAATACCAGCAGTCCTCTTGTAATTAATACCGCCAAATGGCATTATATCGTCCAGTGTTGTAATTTTGGTGAAAAAAGGCCAATTTAATCAATCTGGTGTTTGTTAGACCAGAAACACTAGGCCTCACATTTTTACTCCTGTAAAAGGAATTATATCTCCCGTGTGGGAATCTATGTACCAAAACTAGCATTTTAAAAATTCAGATGTCCAATTTGCAGCAGTTTTCTTGTAAATAATACCGCCAAAAGACATTATTGTCCAGTGTTGTAATTTTGGTGAAAAAAGGCCAATTTAATCAATCTAGTGTTTGTTAGACCAGTCCAGAAACACTAGGCCTCACGTTTTACTCCTGTAAAAGGAATTATATCTCCCGTGTGGGAAACTATGTACCAAAACTAGCATTTTAAAAATTCAGATGTCTAATTTGCAGCAGTCTTCTTGTAATTAATACCGCAAAAGGCATTATTGTCCAGTGTTGTAATTTTGGTGAAAAAAGGCCAATTTAATCAATCTGGTGTTATTTAGACCAGAAACAGTAGGCCGCACGTTTTACTCCTGTAAAAGGAATTATATCTCCCGTGTGGGAACCTATGTACCAAAACTAGCATTTTAAAAATTCAGATGTCCAATTTGCAGCAGTTTTCTTGTAAATAATACCGCCAAAAGGCATTATTGTCCAGTGTTGTAATTTTGCTGAAAAAAGGCCAATTTAATCAATCTGGTGTTTGTTAGACCAGAAAACTCGGCCTCACGTTTTCACTCCTATAAAAGGAATTATATTTCCCGTGTGGGGATCTATGTACCAAAACTAGCATTATAAAAATCTGGTGTCCAATTAGCAGCAGTGTTCTTGTAATTAATACCGCCAAAGGCATTATTGTCCAGTGTTGTAATTTTGGTGAAAAAAAGGCCAATTTAATCAATCTGGTGTTTGTTAGACCAGAAACAGTAGGCCTCACGTTTTCACTCCCTTAAAAGGGATGATATCTCCCCGTGTGGGAATCTATGTACCAAAACTAGCATTTTAAAAATTCTGGTGTCCAATTTGCAGCAGTTTTCTTGTAATTAATACCGGAAAAGGAATTATATATTCCAGTGTGGGAATTTATGTACACAAACTAGCATTTTAAAAATTCTGGTGTCCAATTAGCAGCAGTCTTCTTGTAAATAATACCGCAAAAGGCATTATTGTCCAGTGTTGTAATTTTGGTGAAAAAAAGGCCAATTTAATCAATCTGGTGTTTGTTAGACCAGAAACAGTAGGCCTCACGTTTTCACTCCCTTAAAAGGGATGATATCTCCCGTGTGGGAATCTATGTACCAAAACTAGCATTTTAAAAATTCTGGTGTCCAATTTGCAGCAGTCTTCTTGTAATTAATACCAGCAAAAGGCATTATTGTCCAGTGTTGTAATTTTGGTGAAAAAAAGGCCAATTTAATCAATCTGGTGTTATTTAGACCAGAAACAGTAGGCCTCACATTTTCACTCCTGTAAAAGGAATTATATCTCCCGTGTGGGAATCTATGTACCAAAACTAGCATTTAAAAATCTGGTGTCCAATTTGCAGCAGTCTTCTTGTAATTAATACCGCAAAAGGCATTATTGTCCAGTGTTGTAATTTTGGTGAAAAAAAGGCCAATTTAATCAATCTGGTGTTTGTTAGACCAGAAAAACTAGGCCTCACGTTTTCACTCCTCTAAAAGCAATTATATTTCCCGTGTGGGGATCTATGTACTAAAACTAGCATTTTAAAAATTCTGGTGTCCAATTTGCAGCAGTTTTCTTGTAATTAATACCGGAAAAGGAATTATATATTCCAGTGTGGGAATTTATGTACACAAACTAGCATTTTAAAAATTCTGGTGTCCAATTAGCAGCAGTCTTCTTGTAATTAATACCGCAAAAAGGCATTATTGTCCAGTGTTGTAATTTTGGTGAAAAAAGGCCAATTTAATCAATCTGGTGTTTGTTAGACCAGAAACAGTAGGCCTCACGTTTTCACTCCTGTAAAAGGGATGATATCTCCCGTGTGGGAATCTATGTACCAAAACTAGCATTTTAAAAATTCTGGTGTCCAATTTGCAGCAGTCTTCTTGTAATTAATACCGCAAAAGGCATTATTGTCCAGTGTTGTAATTTTGGTGAAAAAAGGCCAATTTAATCAATCTGGTGTTATTTAGACCAGAAACAGTAGGCCTCACATTTTCACTCCAGTAAAAGGAATTATATCTCCCGTGTGGGAATCTATGTACCAAAACTAGCATTTAAAAAATCTGGTGTCCAATTTGCAGCAGTCTTCTTGTAATTAATACCGCAAAAGGCATTATTGTCCAGTGTTGTAATTTTGGTGAAAAAAAGGCCAATTTAATCAATCTGGTGTTATTTAGACCAGAAACAGTAGGCCGCACGTTTTACTCCTGTCAAAAGGAATTATATCTCCCGTGTGGGAACCTATGTACCAAAACTAGCATATTAAAAATTCTGGTGTCCAATTTGCAGCAGTCTTCTTGTAATTAATACCGGAAAAAGGAATTATATCTTCCAGTGTGGGAATTTTGGGACTAAAAAATAATATATTTTATTGTGGTGCGAGTTGAATCGCAACAATGAGGAAACATTCTATTAAAGGACGAGGACGCGGTCGTGGTGGTGTCCGTGGAGCCTCTGTTGCTGGCAGAGGACGTGGCCGTTCGGCCTCAGGCGCACAAAGTAGTGAACCAACTCCCTCAAGTAGCCGGCAGAATTTACAGCGATATTTGGTGGGGCCCAATGCCGTTATGAGGATGGTAAGGCCTGAGCAGGTACAGGCATTAGTCGATTGGGTGGCCGACAGTGCTTCCAGCACGTTCACCACATTGTCTTCCGCCCAGTCTTCTGCGGAAAGCGCACAGGTGGCACCTGAAAACCAAGCCCATCAGTCTGTCACATCACCCCCATGCATATCAGGGAAACTGGCTGAGCCTAAAGTTATGCAGCAGTCTCTTATTCTGTTTGAAGACTCTGCTCCCACGGTTTTCCAGGGGCGTCCACCTAGCCCTTCCCCAGCGGTGGAAGACATTCCATGCACTGACGCACAACCACTTATGTATCCAGATGATGAGGACATGGGAATACCACCACAGCAGAGTGACCGAGTCTCTGATGATGACGAAACACTGGTGCCCACTGCCGCGTCTTATTGCAGTGTGCAGACTGAACAGGAGGAGGTCAGGGAGGAAGACTGGGTGGAAAACGATGCAGAGGACAATGAGGTCTTAGACCCCACATGGACTGAAGGTCGTGCCGCTGACTTAAATAGTTCAGAGGAAGAGGCAGTGGTGAGACCGAGACAACAGCGAAGCCAAAGAGGGAGCAGGGGGCAAAAGAAGAACAGCCACCGTCCAGAGAGTTCGCCTGCTATTGGCCAGCGCCAACAGGGACCCAGCACCCCAAAGGCATCTTCAAGGAGTTCCCTGGCATGGCACTTCTTCAAACAATGTGCTGAGGACAAGACCAGAGTGGTTTGCACGCTGTGCCATCAGACCCTGAGGCGAGGCATTAACGTTCTTAACCTGAGCACCACCTGCATGATCAGGCATCTACATGCAAAGCATGAACTGCAGTGGAGTACACACCTTAAAAACAAGGAACCCGCTCAGGCTCCCCCTGCTCCTCTACCGCTGCTGCCTCGGCTTCTGCCTCGAGAGGAATGTTGCCACCTGCCGAGCAGCAAACAGAGGATGTGCCACCGACACCACCACCGCCACGGTCACCTAGCGTCTCCACTATTTCACACAGCAGCGTTCAGCTCTCCATCTCTCAAACCTTTGAGAGGAAGCGCAAATTCCCACCTAGTCACCCTCGAGCTCTTGGCCTGAATGCCAGCATTTCTAAACTACTGGCCTTTGAAATGCTGTCATTCCGGCTGGTGGACACAGACAGCTTCAAACAGCTGATGGCCATGGCTGTCCCCCAGTATGTGGTTCCCAGCCGCCACTACTTCGCCAAGACAGCCGTGCCTTCCTTGCACATGCAAGTGTCCGATAAAATCAAGTGTGCACTGCGCAACGCCATTTTTGGCAAGGTCCACCTAACCACAGATACGTGGACCAGTAAGCACGGCCAGGGACGCTATATCTCCCTAACTGCACACTGGGTAAATGTAGTGGCGGCTGGGCCCCAGGCGGAGAGTTCCTTGGCGCACATCCTTCCGCCGCCAAGGATCACAGGGCATCATTCTGTGCCTCCTGTAGCCTCCTCCTCCTACTCGGCTTCCTCCTCCTCTGCTTCCACCAGCTCATCCAGTCAGCCACACACCTTCACCACCAACTTCAGCACAGCCCGGTAAACGTCAGCAGGCCATTCTGAAACTCATATGTTTGGGGGACAGGCCCCACACCGCGCAGGAGTTGTGGCGGGGTATTGAACAACAGACCGACCAGTGGTTGCTGCCGGTGGGCCTCAAGCCCGGCATGGTGGTGTGCGATAATGGGCGAAATCTCGTCGCAGCTCTGGGACTAGCCGGTTTGACGCACATCCCTTGCCTGGCGCATGTGCTGAATTTGGTGGTGCAAAAGTTCATTCACTACTATCCTGACATGTCAGAGCTGCTGCATAAAGTGCGGGCCGCCTGTGCGCGCTTCCGGCGCTCACATCCTGCCGCTGCTCGCCTGTCAGCGCTACAGCGGAACTTCGGCCTTCCCGCCACCGCCTAATATGCGACGTGCCCACCCGGTGGAACTCCACCTTGCACATGCTGGAGAGACTGTGCGAGCAGCAGCAGGCCATAGTGGAGTTTCAGCTGCAGCACGCACGGGTCAGTCGCACTGCGGAACAGCACCACTTCACCACCAATGATTGGGCCTCCATGCGAGACCTGTGTGCCCTGTTGCGCTGTTTCGAGTACGCCACCAACATGGCCAGTGGCGATGCCACTGTTATCAGCGTGACAATACCAATTCTATGTCTCCTAGAGAATACGCTTAGGGCGATGATGGAAGAGGAGGTGGCCCAGGAGGAGGAGGAGGAGGATGACGGGTTCATTTTTAGCACTTTCAGGCCAGTCTGTTAGAAGTGGCTCAGAGGGAGGTTTTTTGCAACAGCAGAGGGCAGGTACAAATGTGGCCAGCCAGGGACCACTACTGGAGGACGAGGAGGATGAGGAGGAGGTGGAGGAGGATGAGGATGAAGCAGGTTCACAGCGGGTGGCACCCAGCACAGCGCAGGCACATCCCTGGTGCGTGGCTGGGGGATACAGAGGATGATGACGATACGCCTCCCACAGAGGACAGCTTGTCCTTACCTCTGGGGAGCCTGGCACACATGAGCGATTACATGCTGCAGTGCCTGCGCAACGACAGCAGAGTTGCCCACATTTTAACGTGTGCTGACTACTGGGTGGCCACCCTGCTGGATCCACGGTACAAAGACAATGTGCCCACTTTACTTCCTGCACTGGAGCGTGATAGGAAGATGCGCGAGTACAAGCGCACACTGGTAGACGCGCTCCTGAGAGCATTCCCAACTGTCACAGGGGAACAGGTGGAAGGCCAAGGCCAAGGCAGAGGAGGAGCTAGAGGTCGCCCACGCAGCAGTGTCACGGCCAGCTCCTCTGAGGGCAGGGTTAGCATGGCAGAAATGTGGAAAAGTTTTGTCTCCACGCCACAGCTAACTGCCCCACCACCTGATACGGAACGTGTTAGCAGGAGGCAACATTTCACTAACATGGTTGAACAGTACGCCTGCACACAACTCCACGTACTGACGGATGGTTCGGCCCCATTCAACTTCTGGGTTTCCAAATTGTCCACGTGGCCAGAATTAGCATGTTATGCCTTGAGGTGCTAGCCTGCCCGGCGGCCAGCGTTTTATCTGAACGTGTATTCAGCACGGCAGGGGGCGCCATTACTGACAAACGCAGCCGCCTGTCCGCAGCCAACGTGGACAAGCTGACGTTATAAAAATGAACCAGGCATGGATCCCACAAGACCTGACCCTCCCTTGTGCAGAGTAGTCCTTAATAACTGCCTTAAACCATGTTGTCTTGTACTCCTGGCCACTTCTTCATTGAAAATCAATTTTTGAAATTAAGTAGGATCTTGGGGTGCAAACCCAGAGTTGAATGAACCTTCCTCTGTCTGGGTGCCGGGCCAAAGTACATGAAAGTGTCCTTCTCCTGTGCTGGGTGATATGAATGTTATACTTGTGCTGTCTGACATGTCTCCTTTGTGTGGGTGCAGGGGGCCAAAGTCACTGAAAGCGGCCTTCTCCTGTGGTGGGTGATCGAAATGCCTGATTCTCTGCTGTGGGACCTCTCCTCTTCTGGGTGCAGGGGTCAAAGAAACAAAAGGTGGCCTACTCCTGTGGTGGCTGACATGATGCCTGATTCTCTGCTGTGGGACCTCTCTCCTCCGTGTGGCTGCAGGGGTCAAAGTCTCTAAAAGTGCCCTTCTCCTGTGGTGGTTGATGTGAAACTGATGCTTGTGCTATCTGACCTGTCTCCTCTGTGTCGGTGCTAAGGCCTAAGTCACTGAAAGCGGCCTTCTCCTGTGCTGGCTGATATAAATGCCTGAATCTCTGCTGTGGGACCTCTCTCCTCCGTCTGGCTGCAGGGGTCAAAGTCTCTAAAAGTCGCCTTCTCCTGTGCTGGGTGATGTGAAACTGATGCTTGTGCCATCTGACATGGTTGCCGGGGTCCCATTAAATGGTGGCCTACTCCTGTGGTGGGTGATCTAAATGCCTGATTCTCTGCTGTGAAACCTCTCTCCTCCGTCTGGGTGCAGGGGTCAAAGTCTCTCAAAGTCGCCTTCTCTTGAGCTGGGTGATGTAAAACTGATGTTTGTGCCATCTGACATGGTTGCCGAGGTCCCATTAAATGATGGCCTACTCCTGTGGTGGGTGATCTAAATGCCTGATTCTCTGCTGTGAAACCTCTCTCCTCCGTCTGGGTGCAGGGGTCAAAGTCTCTCAAAGTGGCCTTCTTTGTGCTGGGTGATGTGAAACTGATGTTTGTGCCATCTGACATGGTTGCCGGGTCCCATTAAATGGTGGCCTACTCCTGTGGTGGGTGATCTAAATACCTGATTCTCTGCTGTGAAACCTCTCTCCTCCGTCTGGGTGCAGGGGTCAAAGTCTCTCAAAGTGGCCTTCTCTTGTGCTGGGTGATGTGAAACTGATGTTTGTGCCATCTGACATTGTTGCCGGGGTCCCATTAAATGGTGGCGTACTCCTGTGGTTGAGTGATCTAAATGCCTGATTCTCTGCTGTGAAACCTCTCTCCTCCGTCTGGGTGCAGGGGTCAAAGTCTCTCAAAGTGGCCTTCTCCTGTGCTGGGTGATGTGAAACTGATGTTTGTGCCATCTGACATGGTTGCCGGGGTCCCATTAAATGATGGCCTACTCCTGTGGTGGGTGATCTAAATGCCTGATTCTCTGCTGTGAAACCTCTCTCTTCCGTCTGGGTGCAGGGGTCAAAGTCTCTCAAAGTGGCCTTCTCTGTGCTGGGTGATGTGAAACTGATGTTTGTGCCATCTGACATGGTTGCCGGGGTCCCATTAAATGGTGGCCTACTCCTGTGGTGGGTGATCTAAATGCCTTATTCTCTGCTGTGAAACCTCTCTCCTCCGTCTGGGTGCAGGGGTCAAAGTCTCTCAAAGTGGCCATCTCTTGTGCTGGGTGATGTGAAACTGATGTTTGTGCCATCTGACATGGTTGCCGGGGTCCCATTAAATGGTGGCCTACTCCTGTGGTGGGTGATCTAAATGCCTGATTCTCTGCTGTGAAACCTCTCTCCTCCGTCTGGGTGCAGGGGTCAAAGTCTCTCAAAGTGGCCTTCTCTTGTGCTGGGTGATGTGAAACTGATGTTTGTGCCATCTGACATGGTTGCCGGGGTCCCATTAAATGATGGCCTACTCCTGTGGTGGGTGATCTAAATGCCTGATTCTCTGCTGTTAAACCTCTCTCCTCCGTCTGGGTGCAGGGGTCAAAGTCTCTCAAAGTGGCCATCTCCTGTGCTGGGTGATGTGAAACTGATGTTTGTGCCATCTGACATGGTTGCCGGGGTCCCATTAAATGATGGCCTACTCCTGTGGTGGGTGATCTAAATGCCTGATTCTCTGCTGTGAAACCTCTCTCCTCAGTCTGGGTGCAGGGGTCAAAGTCTCTCAAAGTGGCCTTCTCTTGTGCTGGGTGATGTGAAACTAATGTTTGTGCCATCTGACATGGTTGCCGGGGTCCCATTAAATGATGGCCTACTCCTGTGGTGGGTGATCTAAATGCCTGATTCTCTGCTGTGAAAACTCTCTCCTCTGTCTGGGTGCTGGTCCGAAATAAATGAGAGTGGTCTTCTACGGTGGTGGTTAATATGACGCATGATTCCTTGCCGTGGGACCTGTATCCTCTGTCTGGGTGCTGGTACAAAATAAATGAGAGTGGCCTTCTCTGGTGGTGGTTGATATGACGCATGATTCCTTGCTGTGGGACCTGTATCCTCCGTCTGGGTGCTGGTCCCAAATAAATGAGAGTGGCCTTCTCCGGTGGTGGTTGATATGAGGCATGATTCCTTGCTGTGGGACATCTCTCCTCTGTCTGGGTGCTGGTCCTAAATAAATGAGATTGGCCTTCTCCGGTGGTGGTTGATATGACGCATGATTCCTTGCTGTGGGACCTCTCCTCTGTCTGGGTGCTGGTCCAAAATAAATGAGAGTGGCCTTCTCCGGTGGGGGTTGATATGACGCATGATTCCTTGATGTGGGACCTCTCTCCTCTGTCTGGGTGCTGGTCCAAAATACATGAGAGTGGCCTTCTCCGGTGGTGGTTGATATGACGCATGATTCCTTGCTGTGGGACCTGTATCCTCTGTCTGGGTGCTGGTCCAAAATAAATGAGAGTGGCCTTCTCCGGTGGTGGTTAATATGACGCATGATTCCTTGCTGTGGGACCTGTATCCTCTGTCTGGGTGCTGGTCCAAAATAAATGAGAGTGGCCTTCTCCGGTGGTGGTTGATATGACGATGATTCCTTGATGTGGGACCTCTCCTCTGTCTGGGTGCTGGTCCAAAATACATGAGAGTGGCCTTCTCCGGTGGTGGTTGACATGACGCATGATTCCTTGCTGTGGGACCTGTATCCTCTGTCTGGGTGCTGGTCCAAAATAAATGAGAGTGGTCTTCTACGGTGGTGGTTAATATGACGCATGATTCCTTGCCGTGGGACCTGTATCCTCTGTCTGGGTGCTGGTACAAAATAAATGAGAGTGGCCTTCTCTGGTGGTGGTTGATATGACGCATGATTCCTTGCTGTGGGACCTGTATCCTCCGTCTGGGTGCTGGTCCCAAATAAATGAGAGTGGCCTTCTCCGGTGGTGGTGGATATGAGGCATGATTCCTTGCTGTGGGACATCTCTCCTCTGTCTGGGTGCTGGTCCTAAATAAATGAGATTGGCCTTCTCCGGTGGTGGTTGATATGACGCATGATTCCTTGCTGTGGGACCTCTCTCCTCTGTCTGGGTGCTGGTCCAAAATAAATGAGAGTGGCCTTCTCCGGTGGGGGTTGATATGACGCATGATTCCTTGATGTGGGACCTCTCTCCTCTGTCTGGGTGCTGGTCCAAAATACATGAGAGTGGCCTTCTCCGGTGGTGGTTGATATGACGCATGATTCCTTGCTGTGGGACCTGTATCCTCTGTCTGGGTGCTTGTCCAAAATAAATGAGAGTGGCCTTCTCCGGTGGTGGTTGATATGACGCATGATTCCTTGCTGTGGGACCTGTATCCTCTGTCTGGGTGCTGGTCCAAAATAAATGAGAGTGGCCTTCTCCGGTGGTGGTTGATATGACGCATGATTCCTTGATGTGGGACCTCTCTCCTCTGTCTGGGTGCTGGTCCAAAATACATGAGAGTGGCCTTCTCCGGTGGTGGTTGACATGACGCATGATTCCTTGCTGTGGGACCTGTATCCTCTGTCTGGGTGCTGGTCCAAAATAAATGAGAGTGGCCTTCTCCGGTGGTGGTTGATATGACGCATGATTCCTTGATGAGGGACCTTTCTCCTCTGTCTGGGTGCTGGTCCAAAATACATGAGAGTGGCCTTCTCCGGTGGTGGTTGATATGACGCATGATTCCTTGCTGTGAGACCTGTATCCTCTGTCTGGGTGCTGGTCCAAAATAAATGAGAGTGGCCTTCTCCGGTGGGGGTTGATATGACGCATGATTCCTTGATGTGGGACCTCTCTCCTCTGTCTGGGTGCTGGTCCAAAATAAATGAGAGTGGTCTTCTCTGGTGGGGGTTGATATGACACATGATTCCTTGCTGTGGGACCTGTATCCTCTGTCTGGGTGCTGGTACAAAATAAATGAGAGTGGCCTTCTCCGGTGGTGGTTGATATGACGCATGCTTCCTTGCTGTGGGACCTGTATCCTCTGTCTGGGTGCTGGTACAAAATAAATGAGAGTGGCCTTCTCCGGTGGTGGTTGATATGACGCATGATTCCTTGCTGTGGGACCTCTCCTCTGTCTGGGTGCTGGTCCAAAATACATGAGAGTGGCCTTCTCCGGTGGTGGTTGATATGAGGCATGATTCCTTGCTGAGGGACCTGTATCCTCTGTCTGGGTGCTGGTCCAAAATAAATGAGAGTGGTCTTCTCCGGTGGTGGTTGATATGACGATGATTCCTTGATGTGGGACCTTTCTCCTCTGTCTGGGTGCTGGTCCAACATACATGAGAGTGGCCTTCTCCGGTGATGGTTGATATGACGCATGATTCCTTGCTGTGGGACCTGTATCCTCTGTCTGGGTGCTGGTCCAAAATAAATGAGAGTGGCCTTCTCCAGTGGGGGTTGATATGACGTATGATTCCTTGATGTGGGACCCTCTCCTCTGTCTGGGTGCTGGTCCAAAATAAATGTGAGTGGCCTTCTCCGGTGGGGGTTGATATGATGCATGATTCCTTGATGTGGGACCTTTCTCCTCTGTCTGGGTGCTGGTCCAAAATACATGAGATTGGCCTTCTCCGGTGGTGGTTGATATGACGCATGATTCCTTGCTGTGGGACCTGTATCCTCTGTCTGGGTGCTGGTCCAAAATAAATGAGAGTGGCCTTCTCCAGTGGGGGTTGATATGACGTATGATTCCTTGATGTGGGACCTCTCTCCTCTGTCTGGGTGCTGGTCCAAAATAAATGAGAGTGGCCTTCTCCGGTGGTGGTTGATATGAGGCATGATTCATTGCTGTGGGACCTCTCTCCTCTGTCTGGGTTCTGGTCCTAAATAAATGAGAGTGGCCTTCTCCGGTGGTGGTTGATATGACGCATGATTCCTTGCTGTGGGACCTGTATCCTCTGTCTGGGTGCTGGTCCGAAATAAATGAGAGTGGCCTTCTCCAGTGGTGGGTGATATGACGCATGATTCCTTGCTGTGGGACCTCTCTCCAATTGATATTGGTTAATTTTTATTTATTTTATTTTATTTTAATTCATTTCCTATCTACATTTGTTTGCAGGGGATTTACCTACATTTTGCTGCCTTTTGCAGCCCTCTAGCCCTCTCCGGGAGTCTTTTACAGGCTTTTTAGTGCCCAAAGTTCGGGTCCCCATTGACTTCTATGGGGTTCGGGATGAAGTTCGGGTTGAGTTCGGATCACGAACCCGACATTTTCCGGAAGTTCGGCCGAACCTCTCGAACCCGAACATCCAGGTGTTCGCTCATCTCTAGCCGTGACCCGATCTTAATTATTTTTCCTTATAACATGGTTATAAGAGGCAAATAATAACATTCTCACTACAGAATGCTTAGTAAAATGTGGATTAAGGAGTTAAAAATTAAAAAATGAACTCACCTTATCCATTTGATCGCGTAGTTGCCGGTCTCTTCTCTCGTCTTCAAGCATTAGCTGCCAGCTAAAGGACCTGTGGGGATGTCACATCACATGGTCCAATCACTTGGTCCATCACCATGGTGATGGACCATGTGATTGGACCATGTGATGAGCTCAGTGACGTCATCACAGGTCCTTTAGACGGCAGCTAATGATTAAAGAAGAGAGAAGAGATCGGCAACTACGCAATCAAGTGGATAAGGTGAGTTATTTATTTTATTTTTTAACCCCTTAATCCACATTTTACTAAGCATTCTGTAGTGAGAATGCTATTATTTGCCCTTATAACCATTGTGATGGACTGAACCATCACTGGGGCTGCTGGAGAAGACTGAGAGCTAGCCTCCTTCCTACGGACTATGGACCCAGAATCATGGAGACCCCCTCAGACCTCTTGGGGGTTACAAGGAACAGTGAGCCCTGATTTATGTGTGGACTTTATAGGCCTTATCGTTCCTGTTGTCCATTGAAGGTGCAGGGGTGAACCCAGCTATACAAGAAGGGTTTACTCTGCACTGAGGCTCCCAGGAAAGGTGTTGGTTCATTTGTCCCTTTGTTCTGTTGGGCTAGTGATGGGATTAAGTAGCTGACTCTGGGGTAGAGGAGTAGATCACACTCTGATACACTCAGGAGATAATCCCATCACATGTGTCTCCTCTCTTCCTATTCATCATTGAGACACTGGGGGGATCTGTTTGATTGCGTTATAATGTTAGACCACCTGAACTGTATATGTATATTAAGTTAGTCTATTGTCTGAGTTAACTGTATCCCAGGCAGAGGGGGTTTCGCTCACTGGACTAAGGAGAGGTACAGCGAAAACCCAAACTAAGCTGAGGCGGTTCGTGGGGTTTGAGGTGGTTCTGGTGTCGAGTGCAGTGCTGATGGTCCTTGGCAAGCACTAGGCGCATCGGTCGACGGAGGCACCCAGTCGGGGTGGCAGGCGTTCCGTCACAACCATGTTATAATGGAAAATAATAAAATCTACAGAATACTCAACCCAAACCCGAACTTCAGTGATGAAGTCCGGGTTCGGGTCTGGGTACCAAACATGCCGATTTTTCCCATGCGCGTGCAAAACGCATTAAAACACTTTGCACTCGTGAGGAAAAATCACACATTTTCCCGCAATGCACCTGCCTCTTATCCAGGCATCAAACTTGACGCCCGTGTGAAAGAGGCCTTATTCAGCAAGCAGCGACGTTTCGGTCCGCTTACTTGGACCTTTTGCAGAAAGTTCCCAGTAAGCGGACCGAAACGTCGCTGCTTGGTGAAAAAAGCTATCACTTTGATTTTACTTTCGGGATGTGCCGTGGAATTCCTTTGCTTTATATTATTTGGAGGTGGATCGCCCCCTCAGCCGCAGGCACTCCTCATCTACGCTAAGACAACCGCTGTGCTGCCAAACTCTTACTATACATATATATATATATATATATATATATATATTTATATAAAGCCCGAACTACAATTTCTTCTTTTTGAACAAAAAAAAGGAAAAATGAGCAAACAAATCAACACAAATGTGGAAACAAAAATAGCGCAAAAAATAATCCCCAGGTGCTGATCAGGCACGTATGCACTGAACAGCACTTGGCGGTCACAGCTCGCACGCAGAAAAAGTGGTGCAGAGCTGGAAAATTGTAAAAAACAAATAAAATAAAAATAAAAAACGGACCGAATGGCGTCCATTAAAAAAAAGACGGTGGGGGCACTAGTGGTGATTTAGGAGAGGGGGGTGTGAACTGCTGCAAATGAAATAAAAATCAAAGCTGCAATTCTAGATGTTCTTCTTTTCTTCATTCTTCGTTCAGCAGCAAAAGGTCAAATAGCAGTGGTGGTGCACCACAAGTCCCAGGAAGGCAACAAGCAGCACAGAAAAGCACAGAAGGCAATACTTGCATTGCCTTTAATGCTGAGTATGTCATTGGGCTAGGAGGTTTTCTGCCCAGTGATTGTAAGGTTATTTTTAGTTTGGGTTTTGGAGGGAAAATGTTTCCCGCTTTTGGTCAGGGTCACTGGGCAGGAGTTTTATTCTGCCCAGTTATGCACTTAATTGGTCAATTGTATGGTCTATTGTGTCCCAGGGTTCCGGGTAAGGTTACCCGGACCCTGGTAACAATGGTCTAATTGGTGGAGAGGCTTGGTAAGCGGACTATACTTGTTCGAGCTCCACGGGCCGGTTTGCCTTTTGCCTGCATCTGCCCGTGGAGTCAGATCTTTTGTGCCCCCTACCTCCCACCCCTATTTGTTTAATATGGCCATTGGCTTTGTGAAGGGTGGTTTAAGTATAGTCATCTTGTGATGGGATGGACTCAGATGTATGTTTATGGTTTAATTAAGTCTGAGTTTATAACTAGGCTTATAGTTTATATGGTTTTAAGGTTGGTTAAAGTTTGGCCATTTTTACCTCCACTCTCTAGTGTGTGCATTTTATTTATTATTTCTTTATTAACCCCTTTAGGACACATGACGTACCGGTACGGCATGTTTCCCGAGTCCTTAAGGACACATGACGTACCGGTACGTCATGAGTTGTTCCGATCACTGCTGCTCAGCTGGCAGTGATCGGAACAAGGTACCTGCTGAAATCATTCAGCAGGTACCTTGTTACAATGCCCAGGGGGGTCCTGTGACCCCCCCATATGGGCGATCGCTGCAAACCGCAGGTCAATTCAGACCTGCGGTTTGCAGCGCTTTGTGCGATCTCTGATTCCCGCGGATCAGGGAGTTAATGCCCCCAAATTCTCGATCTTTAACCCCCTGCAGCCCCCAATCATATTTTGGCTGCGGGGTGCAGGGGGTGGTTGCGGGGAGGCGGTGCGGGCGGGCGGGATCGCGATTGCAATGTAATGTATCCCTGGTGTCTAGTGGGTCCATCAGAGTGTCAGCACATTGCTGACACTCTGATAGAAACGGCTGGCATCTGTGCTTGATCAGATGCCAGCCGCTTAACTCTTTCGTACCGCGGTCCGTACGGACCGCGGTATGGAAGGGTTAACAGGGAGGAGCTCCTCCCTCTCCCATCGGGGGCTGCTGTGCCTTTGCAGCCCCCAACAGGATGGGATCACAGAGGGAGGGGGCTACACTCCTCACCATCCATCACCCGCTGCTTTCTGATGGCTGCGGGTGATGGTTGCCATGGAGACAGGATGCTTTCAGAAGCATCCTGCTCTCCATGGTGCTGAAAGTCTGAATAGACCTGCTAAAGGTCTATTCAGACTTTGTAAAGTACAAAATACAGCACAGTGCACTATATAGTGCACTGTACTGTATTATACAGACACCAGATCCACTGGATCTTTCAGAACCAAGTGGGTCTGGGTCCAAAAAATGTAAAAAGTGAAAAAAGTAAAAATGAAAAAACACATATCACTGAATAAAAAAATAATAATAAATACACTACACATATTAGGTATCTCCACGTCCGTAAAAACCTGCTCTATAAAAATATCACATGACTGAACTCCTCAGGTGAACGCCATAAAAAAAAAACAAAAATGGTGTAAATACGCCATTTTTGGCACCTACATCACTAAAAGTGTAATACAAAGCGATCAAAAAGGCGTTTGCCTCCCAAAATAGTACCAATCAAACCACCATCTTATCCCGCAAAAATGAGCCCCTACCTAAAACAATTGGCCAAAAATAAAAAAACTATGCCTCTCAGACTAAAACATGATTTTTTTGTTTCAAAAATGCTTTTAGTGTTAAATGTAAAAAATAAATAAAAAGTAGACATATTGGGTATCTCCACGTCCGTAAGAATCTGCTCTATAAAAATATCACATGACCTAACCCCTCAAGTAAACACTGTAAAAAATTTAATAAAAACTTTGTCAAAAAGCCATTTTTTGCCACCTTACATCACAAAAAGTGTAATAGCAAGCGATCAAAAAGTCATATGACCCCCAAATAGTGCCAATCTAACCATCACCTCATCCCGCAAAAATGATACCCAACCTGAGACAATTGCCTAAAAACTGAAAAATATATGGCTCTCAGACTATGGAGATACTAAAACATGTTTTTTTATTCAAAAGGATATTATTGTGTAAAACCAAAATAAATAAAAAAAGGTATACATATTATGTATCGTCGCGTCCGTAAGGACCTGCTCTATAAAAATATAACATGACCTAACCCCTCAGATGAACGCTGTAAACATAAAAATAAAAACGTTGTCAAACAAGCCATTTTTGTCACCTTACATCACAATAAGTGTAATAGTAAGCGATCAAAAAGTCATATGCACCCCAAGATAGTACCATTCGAACCGCCATCTCATCCCTCAAAAATGAGCCCCTACATAGGACAATCGCCCAAAAAAAAAAATAATATGGCTCTCAAACTATGAAGACACTAAAACATGATTTTTTTTGTTTTAAAAATGATATTATTGTGTAAAACTTATATAAATAAATAAAAAGTATACATATTATGTATCGCGCGTCCGTCACAACCTGATCTATAAAAAACACATGACCTAACCCCTCAGCTGAACACAGCAAAAATAAATAAATAAATACGGTGTCAAAAGCCATTTTTGTCACCTTACATCACAAAAGTGTAATAGCAAGCGACCAAAATGTCATATGCACCCCAAGATAGTGCCAATCAAACCGCCATCTCATCCCGCAAAAAATGAGCCCCTACATAAGACAGTCGCCAAAAAAATAAAATAAAACTATGGCTTTCAGAATGTGGAGACACTAAAAAATATTTTTTTCAAAAATGCTTTATTATGTAACACTGAAACAAAAACCACAAAAAGTAGTTATATTTGGTATTGTCGCGTCCGTAACAACCTGCTCTATAGAAATAGCACACAATCTAACCTGTCAGTTCAACTATGTAAATAACAAAAATAAAAACGGTCCCAAAACAGCTATTTTTTTGCAAATTTTCCATTGTAATCCATTTTTCCAGTAACAAAGCAAGGGTTAACAGCCAAACAAAACTCAATATTTATTGCCCTGATTCTCTTGTTTGCACAAACACCCCATATGTGGTCGTAAACTGCTGTATGGCCAAACGGCACGGCGCAGAAGGAAGGGAACGCCATATGGTTTTTGGAAGGCAGATTTTGCTGTACTGGTTTTTTGACACTATGTCCCATTTGAAGCCCCCTGATGCACCCCTACAGTAGAAACTCCAAAAAGTGACCCCATTTTGGAAACTACGGGTTAAGGTGTCAGTCAGTTATTTTGTTGGTACTATTCTAGGGTAAACATGATTTTTGGTTGCTCTATATTACACTTTTTTGAGACAAGGTAACAAAAATAGAAATTCGAAATTTCATCTCCATTTGCCAATAACTCTTGTGGAACACCTAAAGGGTTAACAAAGTTTGTAAAACTGGTTTTGAATACCTTGAGGGGTGTAGTTTCTTAGATGGAGTCACTTTTATGGAGTTTGTACTCTAGGGTGCATCGGGGGCTTCAAATGGGACATGGTGTCAAAAATCCAGTCCAGCAAAATCTGCCTTCCAAAACCATATGGCGCTTGTGGTAAGGTGCAAGGTGTCATTTGCGATGGCAGGTACGTGTCACCGAGGTTGCTGGCCTCGGTGAGGTGAGAGCCGGGTTTTTGTCTGCAGCAGCTAGTGCTGTTTGACTCTTTTAAATAGCATGGCTGCAAAGCCGATCCGGGCCGGCTCTTACTGGGAGCAGCTAAAGAGTAGGGTGGGTGGCTGCTCCCCACGGTCCAGTCCGAGTTTTGGGCTGGGTATAAAACACAGCCATCAGCTGTGTCTGTTTGTGATTATCCTGGAGCCTGCTAACAGGACTGAGGAGTTCTCTGTGCTGGAGGACGGAGCTCAGCAAGGTGGTGTTTCCCTGCAAACTGAATGAGGAATCGCCTGCGGCTGAACCGACTGCTAGGTGTGAACCGCACTTAAACCACCCAAGGTGACTGGACCCTGTGTTGGCCTGTTTTTGGTTTTGCCACATGATTTCTGTTGTGTGTGAACTGTCACCAAGAGACTGTTTTCATTTCTGGTGTGCAAGTGTGAATAAAACACTGTTTGATGCACAATCTGGACTCCTTGTTTTGCCTCTAAACTGCACCCGCACCGCTGTCTACCAGAGCGACTCCCCACACGCTCCTTTCCTTCTGCGCCCTGCAGTTTGGCCATACAGCAGGTTACGCCCACATATTTGGTGTTCGTGCAAACTGCAGAATCGGGGAATAAATATTAAGTTTTGTTTGGCTATTAACCCTTGCTTTGTTACTGGAAAAAATGGATTAAAATGGAAAATTTTACAAAAATTGAAATTCTGAAATTTTATCTCCATTTGCCATTAACTCTTGTGGAAAACCTAAAGGGTTAATGATGTTTGTAAAATCAGTTTTGAATACCTTGAGGGGTGTAGTTTCTAGAATGGGGTCATTTTTGGATGGTTTCTATTATGTAAGCCTCACAAAGTGACTTCAGACCTGAACTGGTCCCTAAAAAGTGGGTTTTTGAAAATTTCTGAAAAAGTTCAAGATTTGCTTCTAAACTTCTAAGCCTTGTAACATCCCCAAAAATGAAATGGCATTCCCAAAATGATCGATACATGAAGTAGATATATGGGGAATGTAAATCAATAACTTTTTTGGCAGTATTACTATGTATTATAGAAGTAGAGTAATTGAAACTTGGAAAATTGCAACTTTTTCAAAATTTTTGGTAAATTTGGTATTTTTTTATAAATAAAAATGAAATTTTTCGACTTCATTTTACCACTGTCATGAAGTACAATATGTGACGAAAAAACTATCTCAGAATGGCCTGGATAAGAAAAAGCGTTTTAAAGTTATCACCACATAAAGTGACAATGGTCAGATTTTGAAAAAATGGCCTGGTCCTTAAGGTGAAATAGGGCCGTGTCCTTAAGGGGTTAAGTGGGTGAATACAGGCAGAGCACGCCATTGCTATGGGGCCCGCGGCACAGGGGGCCCGATGCGCATGAAAAGCTCCGCCCCTACATCTACGTCATCTCTGACTCTGCTGCCCAATTATTCGGGCATTGAGGCTGGCCCGCCCACTTGTGTTCTCCCGGCCCGGGCCCCGCCTTGGTTGACAAGCACGCATCCCGTCCTGGCTCCCTCCCTGTCTGACCGCCGCTCCATCTAATCCGGGCTGCGGGCTCCCAGTCCCTAGTCCTGCATCTGCTCTGCATTTCACACTGGCCAATCAGCATTTAGCAGCGCAAAGATCCTGCTGCTTAATGGCCAGTGTATCGCTGGCAGGCAGCAGGAGCAGGCGCTGCTCAAGGCAAGCAGCACACACAGAGGTGCGCACCCAGTGTGACAGTTCTCGCCACTCACGTCCTGCCCGCCATCAGTTCACCTTCAGTCTTCAACTCATTAACCAGTGAGTGAGTGCACTCCCCCAGCAGACTTCATAAAAAGTTAATATATGGTTGCTGGTTGGATATGGGTAGTATTTTTGATGGGGGAGGGCAGCAGCAAGCAGTGGGGTTGGGGGCGCACTGTGCTCATAGAGGACTCAGGAGGACAGTGTGGTTTCCTCCTACTCCTCCCACCTTAACCCCCTTACCCCACCAGAGGGGCGGGGTAAGCACACTGTACTCCTGAGTTCTCTATGAGCCTACAGAGCCCCCCATCAGTCACCTAGCGGGGACGGGGGAATATGATTGGTGGCATCAGCAGCAGTGAGTTAAAGGGTTATCCAACCCCTATAATGCCCCCAAATGCCCTGGCACAGCCACCACAGCCTCTGCCCCATCACGCAGATGAAAACATCCAGCAACATGGGGGCAGTGAATAGCAGGCCACGATGAAAATGAGCCTCCCTAGCATCGTGGGTGACGCTAGGAGGTTCATTTCCGACGCGGCCTGCTATTGGCTGCACCCCTCATTGGGCATAAGTATTATCTGTATGCGGTGACTGGGCATTTTGGGGGCATAATAGGTTAGATAGCCCTTTAACCCTTAGGATACCGGAGGTTTTTAGTTTTGCATTTTCTTTTTCTTCCCTATCTTCCTTAAGCCATAACTTTTTATTTTTCCTTTCACATAGATATATGATGGCGTATTTTTGTGGGAGAAGTTGTACTTTAATATGGCTAATATGGCATACAATGTAGTGGTAAGCGGGCAAAAAATTCCAAATAGGGTGAAATTTGAAAAAACAAAACTATTTTTCCACTGTTTTACGGGTTTTGTTACTACAGCATTCACTTTGCTGGAAAAACTGACCTGTTTTTTTGTCTAAATAGTGTAAAAATAAATTTAAAATGTTTTATTAACTGTTTTACATCGCCATATTCTGACCCCATAACTTGTTTATAGTTATATCTACTGAGCTGTGTGGGGGCTTATTTTTTGCGGGGTGAACTGCAGTTTTTATTGTTACCATTTTGGAGTGTGTGTGACTTTTTGATCAAACTTTATTACATTTCTGAGGGTAAGAGAAGTGATGAAAAATGTCACTGGTAGCAAAGGGGTTAGGATGTGGGCAATGGGCTATGTCAGGCTTTAGCACAGTGGACACAGGCAGGAGGAGCAATATGTATGCGGGCTCCTGCCCTGCACTCATTCAACTGTGCTCGCATACATATCGCACCCTGTGTCCACTGTCCTGTGCCCACTCTGCTAAAACCTGACACAGCACATCTATGCCCGGCTTTACCAAAGCAGACAGGCAGGAGCAGTGATGTGTGCAGTGCATCACTCACTGCAGTCCCAGTGAAGCCCTTACTCTCATACAGCACTGTCATATAAGCGGTGTATGAGAATACGGATTATAAAGCGCTATAGGCACCTGAATTCAGCACCTCTTACCCTCAGTTCACACCTGAGCGTTTTAGCAGCGTTCAAGCGCGCTGTAAACGCTCAACACATGAAAACCAATGCTTCCCTATGGCCCTGGTTCTCACTTGAGCGTTTTACAGCGCGTTTGAACGCAGCTGTAAACGCCCTACGCTCAAAAAGTTCTTGAGCTTCTTTGGGGCGTTTTGTCGCGCGTTGCACCCATAGACTTCAATGGGAACAGCGCGTTTACGCTGCGTTAAGTGTAGATATGCCTTTTTTAATTGGTCTCTAGAGTCACGAACGCGCATATGACGAGCGCTTCCTATTTCCAAAACGCACTGTAATAACTACGACCAAAAGCGCGTGCATACGCGCATATCAAATACGCTCAAGTGTGAACCCAGCGTTATAGGTTTCTAACGGTTTCAGTAGAACATGAATACATTTCTTTATTGGCAAATGGGGGTGTGGCAGGGAGGAGCCACTAGGTGGGATGGACCAGGGGTGGGTAGTGGGCGGGGTTGGGGGCCCAATTCTGATTCTTGCTATGGGGCCCAGTGATTTCTATGTACGCCCTGGTTTGTATGGTACATTTTATGGGGCATATGTGCAAAGTATTGCCATGTCAGTGATGACTCCATTAAGATATCCGCGATGGATCTGTTTTGGGTCCATGTGTGTTTTTGCTGTTCATATGCCATCTGTGTTTCAGTGACCCTGCACAGCTGAAAAATAATTTCCAAAGCATCTCTTCCTAATGATCCTTGAAACACGGATGAAACACGCATGGCATCCGTATTGCCTCTGTGATTTTCACTGACCCATAGAATATAATGGGCGTGATGGATCCATGAACATGGACAAAATAGAGCATTCATCTGTGTTAAAAACATGGACCCACGGATCGTGCTAAAAAACTGATATGTTAATGCACACTTTAAATTAATGGGGACATGTGCTGTCCGTGGAACACTGATGTGTGAATGAGGCTTTACTGTGATCATTGGATGTCCTTATATTAAGTTGTCAATCACTTTTCATACACAACCCCCCAATCCCTTTTAAAATGTGATATGGAGTTAAAAGACATAACTACACTGTGAAATCCTGATGTAGAAAGCTGCAAGGAATTACTGGTAATTAATGATTTGACTAAACTGTTTACATATATTATTCCAAGGCAACAAAGGGGTTAAAAGCAGATTTCTCAAATTCTGCAAAAAGTATATTCCCTGTGGCATTGGCAAGCAGATTCACAAGAGACACACAGAGGACGGCTGTCCCCTGACAATTTGGATGCAGAGGTACATGTGCAGTAAACAGGAGGAAATCTGTATTTGGTACTACTGCATATTGAAAACTATGAAGCTGCCAGTATGAAAACCTAGATCAGGGATCAGCAGCCTCGGCACTCCAGCTGTTGTGAAACTACAATTCATAGCATGCGCCATTCATTTCTATGAGAGTTGTGAGAAAAGCAAAGCAAGTGTGCATGCTAGGAGTTGTAGTTTCCCAACACCTGGAGTGCCAGAGGTTGCCTACTCCTGTGATAGAGAGGTTTTCTTTTATATATGGTGAACATCCTATAGTACACATTTTTGAAAACCAGATGTGTAAACCTTGTGTGCATTTCTTTGTCTTAAGGTCACTGGGGGTAGGTTGCAGTTTTCAAATCTACCTATGAACTCACAGTTGAAGTTGCTGAAACCACTCCTATCAAGTTAAAGAGCCAATAGTCTTTTCTTAAGGAACACCCCTTTTGTGATGTCATGTCTGCTATTTAAGTGATTTGGCACCACACTTCTAATTGATTTGGCAACATACAAAGAAGATGAGAATCGCATGACTTGCGATAACACTCCTGACCTAGATCATCATTAACCACCTCCCACCGCCTAACGCAGGGATGCATCCTGCGAGCAGCCGGGTTATTACTCCTCGACGCATCTACGCGTCATCTCGCGAGACGGGAGATGACGCGCATATGTGGCCCGCATGCGCTGCGGCGGATCGCAAAAGGCGCACAAGGAGTTGGTCACCAGCCTGCCAGCCAATGATCAGCGCTGGCAGGTTGGTGACTTTTAAAAATAGAATCACCAGCCATATAACACATTATATTTATAAATATAATGTGTCAAATGGCTTCTTTGCTCTCTGCTGGGTCTTTTTCGTTGCTTGGTCCCAGCAGAGTGCACAGATCACAGTGAGTACACCAAGCACTACACACTTAGCCCCAGATCAACCCCCATCACCCCAATTAACCCCTTGATCACCCCAGTCAATCACTAGTGAAAGGGGAAAAAGTGATCAGTGTAAACTGTCACTTTTTTTTTCCACCAGTATTGACTGTTAGGTTTAGGTTAGTTTAGGCCCCTTTGGTAGGTAGTTAGCTTCAGTTAGCCGCGCAGCCCACCGCAGCCCAGTCACTGATTCGCTGATTAGCGTATTGCTAATCAGCATTGGTACTTTATAGTATCTGTAAGTGATCAGAACTGATCACAGTCAGATCTATAATAGTATTAGTGTCACCTTAGCTCGCCCTCCACCCAAAACGCAGTGTTTGCCCGATCAGGCCTCCTATTTGTAAGACAGGCTTGCTCTTTTCTTGTGTAGTCTCAGGAATACCCCTAAATTTAGTTGACTAAATGGCAAGGAAGGGTATTCTTCTGAAGAGGCCTACAGGCTTTTGACCCAGTCGGATGAGGAATGGGAACCCTCATCTGACGAATCCAGCGGGTCAGAATACGAACCTGTAGAAAGCAGTGGCAGTCTGACCCAAAGTTCGGACAATGAGGTTGAGGTACCTGATAGCACCAGGCGTACTAGGCCCCGTGTTTCTAGACCACAGGTTGCGCAGGATCCGCTTCAGGGACAGCAGAGTGTGGCTGGCGCTGTCGGATTACGTGGTGAGGCATACACCAGCAGCCCATCCTGGACCTAGTACCAGCACTGCCATAGAACATCATGAAGTGGCAAGCACCAGATGGGCAGTTGAAGCTGGTACGGTGGCACATGCAGTAGTTCCCCGTCGCAGGCACCGCACAGACAGGCCAGTAGAGCCCCTAGAGTCCCTGAGGTGCTGGCAAACCCTGATTGGCAGCCCCCATCTTCAGCCGCACCAGTAGTTCCCCTTTCACCGCCCAGTCTGGAGTTCGGGTTGAGACAGCTCAGATCAGATCGGCACTGGGGTTTTTGATCTGTTCTTCACTGCGGAGCTCTTTGACTTAGTCGTGGCAGAAACAAACCGGTATGCCACTCAATTTATAGCCGCCAACCCGGGAAGCTTTTATGCCCAGTCTTTCCTGTGGAAACCACTCCAAGTTTCGAATTTAAGACTTTTCTGAGCCTTCTCCTCAACATGGGCCTAACCAAAAAGCATGAATTGCGGTCATATTGGTCCACAAACCCAATTCATCACATGCCCATGTTCTCTGCTGCCATGTCCAGGACACGATTTGAGACCATCCTGCGTTTCCTGCACTTTAGTGATAACAGCACCTCCCGTCCCAGAGGCCACCCAGCTTTTGACCGGCTCCACAAAATTCGGCTCCTCATAGACCACTTTAACACCAAATTTGCAGATTTGTATACCCCTGAGCAAAGCATCTGCATAGACGAGTCCCAGATACAATTTACCGGGCGCCTTGGCTTCAAACAATACATCCCAAGCAAGCACGCCCGGTATGGGGTCAAATTGTATAAGCTCTGTGAAAGGGCCACAGGCTATACGCACAAATTTCGTGTCTATGAGGGTAAAGATCAGACCCTGGAGCCGGTCAGTTGCACACAGAGCTGCTGCAAACCTCTCCTTTCACCTGGGACAAAGTGCATAATGCATGCTGCCACATCTCTGAGCGATTTGCGCTTTGCACATTGTCCCATGGGGAAGGAAAGGTTTGTTCTCTAAAGGTAAAAAAAATAAAAAATCACAGGTAAGCAAAAATAAAATAAAATAAAAATAAAATAAATTCATAAAATTCATATTCATAAAGTAATAATATTAAAATCATATTTAGTAATTTATGAATATGAATTTTATGAATTTATTTTATTTTTTATTATTTATTTGGATATATAAATTTGCACTAATGTATTTTTTATGAGGGTATCGGTACTTAATCACATAGATTATATAATTGTGGCACTTTAATCATGATAGGTTATTATATTACTTTTATATATTTACATTTATGATTTTGAATTTTACTGTATGTCAATCATGAAAGGTAATTATATGAGTAAATGACGTGACACAATTTTAATGATAATGAAATTGGTTGTATTATATATTTGTCACAATTATGCACGTTTTGAGCACCAGCACAGAGCACCTGCACCCTTTTTTTTTTGTTTTCATTTGTTAATTGATATTTTTAGCACTGGCATTTATGTGAGCACCTTTGAGCACCTTTCCTCCTTCCCCAATACATCTGGCCGGCCCAGCTTAATTTTGATCCCTGACCCGGTATATTGTGCAGTGCGCTCCATGGTGGAATGCACGCACGCTCTACTGGTGATCAGCTTGGGAGGATGCAGTTGCGCTCCAAGCTGGAGTGCACTGCATCACTTCCGGTTCACGGAGCGCGCTCAGGTAGTGGAAGCGACACAACACTTCCGTCGTGCAGGGATGACATGCTTGATTTTAACAGGTGAGAGGTGTTTGTAATTATATGGGGCTATTTAAGGAAGGCATTATAGGGTCAATCTCATACCACCCCTTGAGAAAGCCGGATATAGGCGAAACGTACGTCGGGAGAATGCAGGAGGTGCTGATATTACAGTAATTTGTGCTAGGTAGGCGATTCTATTTGATATTCCTGTGACAGTAGGAGGATATGGGATTTGATGAAATATGCACTGCCACTTTATTGCTGAAATCTCACTGCTAGTAGGATCTCATAGAATATAAGGATATTTATCCCGTTATTTAGTGACATACCATTGCCATAACTGTTGTGCGTTATATATACCTCTGTATTGGTGGGTTATACGGCCTCAATGTAAAATCTTTTCACCAACCATGCATATATGTTTTTTATCATGGAAATACTTATTTTAAAATAATTTGAATAAAGTGATATATTTTATTCCCGGATTTGTTGGCTTTTTGTGCATGTATTGATAGGACCTTTCCGGGATTTGTGGCGTGAGGTTCCCGCCAATGTTTGAGGTAAGCAAAAAGTAAATGTTCTGTTTCTAATGTTATATAAAGTTAATGTTAATAAATTTATTGCGTTGCTGCCTGTTTTCTTTTTTTTTTTTTTACCTTCTAGGTGGACCAAGAGATCAACCAGCTGCAGCACTGATGTGCATTCTGACAGAAGCATTGAGCTGCTGTCAGATTACACAAAAGTCGGTGTATACAGCGCTGCAAGATGAGATTTCTCCTCTAAAGTAAAAAGATACGTTTGCTGAGGCTTATGAGCTGAGGGGAGGTGTTCATATGCTTTGGCAAACACTTTGTATATAAAAAATAAAAATAAATCCCGGCATTGATTTTTTCATCCAAATTGATTGATGTGAATGGAGAAATCGGATGTTGGGCGCTCCGCTCCTTTTCTTTTTATTTTGCACATTTTTAGCAGAGATTTTTTCATCCACATTGATCGATGCGAATGAAAAATCTGTGCCTTTCATTGATTCTTTCAGCCCAGAGGCTGAACGGAAAAAATCTCATTACCTGTATGCTCAATATAAGGAGGATAGCAGAAACTCCTAATGCTGGCCATACATGTAATGATTGCGGAGACCCTCAAATGCAAGGGCAGTACAAACCCCTCAGATGTGACCCCATTTTGGAAAGAAGACACCCCAAGGTATTCACTGAGGGGCATATTGAGTCCATGAAAGATTTAACTTTTTGTCACAAGTTAGCGGAAAGGGAGACTTTGTGAGGAAAAATAAAAAAAAGTCAATTTCCGCTAACTTGTGCCAAAAAAATAATCCTCTATGAACTCGCCATGCCCCTCAAGGAATACCCTGGGGTGTCTTCTTTCTAAAATGGGGTCACTTGTGGGGTATTCATACTGCCCTGGCATTTTAGGGGTCCCTAAAGCGTGAGAGTAGTTTGGAATCCAAATGCGTAAAAATGCCCTGTGAAATCCTAAAGGTACTCATTGGAATTCGGGCCCCTTTGCGCACCTAGGCTGCAAAAAAAGTGTCACTCATGTGGTATCACCGTACTCAGGAGAAGTAGGGCAATGTGTTTTGGGGTGTATTTTTACATATACCCATGCTGGGTGAGAGAAATATCTCTGTAAATTGACAACTTTGTATAAAAAAAAATGGAAAAAATTGTCATTTACAGAGATATTTTTCACACACAGTATGGGTATATGTAAAAAATACAACCCAAAACACATTGCACTGCTTCTCCTGAGTACGGCGATACCATATGAGTGACACTATTTTGCAGCCAAGATGCTCAAAGGGCCCTAATTCCAATGAGTACCTTTAGGATTTCACAGGGTATTTTTACGCATTTGGATTCCAAACTACTTCCCACGTTTTAGGGACCCCTAAAACACCAGGGCAGTATAAATACCCCACAAGTGACCCCATTTTAGAAAGTAGACACCCCAAGGTATTCCGTGAGGGGTATGGTGAGTTCATGTAAAATTTTATTTTTGTCACAAGTTAGTGAAATATGAGACTTTGTAAGAAAAATAAAAATCCATTTCCGCTAACTTGTGACAAAAATAAAACTACCATGAACTCACTATGCCCATCAGCGAATACTTTAGGGTGTCTACTTTCCGAAATGGTGTCATTTGTAGGGTGTTTCTACTGTCTGGGCATTGTAGTACCTCAGGAAACATGACAGGTGCTCAGAAAGTCAAAGTACGTAAATTAATTTTTTGCACCATAGTTTGTAAACGCTATAACTTTTACCCAAACCAATAAATATACACTTATTGCATTTTTTTATCAAAGACATGTAGAACAATACAGTTAGAGAAAAATTTATATAGAAATGTAGTTTTATTTGAAACATTTTACAACAGATAGTGAAAATGTAATTTTTTTGCAAAAATTTCGGCATTTTGATTAATATCGAAAAAGTCAAAATGTAAGTAGCAATGAAATACCACCAAATAAAAGCTCTATTACTGAGAAGAAAAGGAGGTAAAATTCATTTGGGTGGTAAGTTTTATGACCGAGCAATAAACCGTGAAAGTAGTGTAGTGCAGAATTGTAAAAGTGGTCTGGTCATTAAGGGGTTTAAGCTAGGGGGCTGAGATGGTTAAAGGGGTTTTTCAGGATTTTGATACTGATGTCCTGTGAGCTCTACTCACTGCGTAGGGGCTGTGTCGGATTATTGCAGCTCAGTTCCCATTCACTTCTAAGCTAATTGTTAGCATTTATTGGGGTAGAATTATCAATAGTGACTTAGTTGCTCATAGGAACCAATCAGATTCCACCTTTCATTTCCTAAAGGAGCTCTGAAACATGAAAGGCGGAATCTGATTGGTTGCTATGGGCAACTGAGCTAGTTTTCCTTTACATCATGATTTTGATAAATCCTCCTCCTGTTCGCTTTATAAAGAAAGGCTTGCACTCCATAAGGCCTCATGCACACAAGCGTGTGCACCTCGTGCTCGTATTGCGGGCCGCAAATTGCGGCCCGCAATGCTCGGCACCAGCCGTGGGCAGCCGCAGCGGATCGCGGACCCATTTACTTGAATGGGTCCATCAGTCTCGTTCCGCAAAAAGATAGGACATGTTCTATCTTTTTGCGGGACGGATGCAGAACGGAACCCCGCGGAAGCACTCCGTAGTGCTTCCGTAGTGTTCCGTTCCGTCATTCCATTCTCGCACCGCTCCGCATCTCCGGATTTGCGGACCCATTGAAATGAATGGGTCCGCATCCGTGATGCGGAATGGCCACGGAATGGTGCTCGTGTATTGCGGATCCGCAAAGGCCTAACAGCTTTATAGTCTGCTTACACTAAGGCTAGGACTGTACCGCGACATGTGTTGCGCAACAGCAAATTGCAAAGAAGTCGACTATCAGATGAGTGAATCGAAGTTGACGAGGTAGAATTCGATCAGAATTTCACGAAAAATTTGATTCACACCGAATCCGAATTTCCTGGCGCTCGTTATGATTGTTATACTTTTTTGGGGGTTTATTAATAGTAAAAGAATACCTCTTAATTGCCATTCTGCGGTGAAATGCCATTGTACTACAGTTATTTACTGTGTTTTAATAGGAAATATACCTCCGTCCTAGTAGCCATTCTGAGGTGTATTTTGATTGTTATGGGGTTTTATTGCAGGGGCGATAATAGGGGAAAAAAAGGAAAAATATATGATGTTCAGTGTTAAAGGTACATTGTACTACAGCCATTTAATTAATTTAATAGCATTAATAGGTACATACATCCTATTAGCGATTCTGCAGTGAATTTTGATAGTTTTTTAGGGGGTTTATTAATAGTAAAAAGAATATGTCTTAATTGCCGTTCTTTGGTGAAGTTACAGTGGATATAAAAAGTCTACACACCCCTGTTAAAATGTCAGGTTTCTGTGCTGTAAAGAATGAGACAAAGATAAACCATGTCAGAACTTTTTCCACCTTTAATGTGACCTATAAACTGTACAACTCAATTGAAAAACAAACTGAAATCTTTTAAGTAGAGGGAAGAAAAATATTAAAATAATATGGTTGCATAAGTGTGCACACTCATAAACTAATACTTTGTTGAAGCACCTTTTGATTTTATTACAGCCCACTCTTCTTTGCCCACTCCACTCTTCTTTGCCCACTCCAAATCTGTTAGATTGCGAGGGCATCTTCTGTGCACAGCCCTATTCAGATCACCCCACAGATTTTCAATCGGATTTAGGTCTGGGCTCTGGCTGGGCCATTTCAAAACTTTCATTTTCTTCTGGTGAAGCCATTCCTTTGTTGATTTGGATGTATGCTTTGGGTCGTTGTTATGCTGAAAGATGAAATTTCTCTTCATGTTCAGCTTTCTAGCAGAAGCCTGAAGGTTTTGTGCCAATATTGACTGGTATTTGGAATTGTTCATAATTCCCTCTATCTTAACTAAGGCCCCAGTTCCAGCCGAAGAAAAACAGCCCCAAAGCATGATGCTGCCACCACCATGCTTCACTGTGGGGATGGTGTTCTTTTGGTGATGTACAGTGTTGTTTTTGTGCCAAACATATCTTTTGGAATTATGGCCAAAAAGTTCAACCTTGGTTTTATCAGACAATAACACCTTTTCCCACATGCTTTTGGGAGACTTCAGATGTGTTTTTGCAAAATGTAGCCTGGCTTGGATGTTTTTATTCGTAAGAAAAGGCTTTCATCTTGCCACTCTACCCCATAACCCAGACATATGAAGAATACGTGAGATTGTTTTCACATGTACCACACAGCAAATACTTGCCAGCTATTCCTGCAGCTCCTTTAATGTTGCTGTAGGCCTCTTGGTAGCCGCCCAGACCAGTTTTCTTCTTGTCTTTTCATCAATTTTGGAGGGACATCCAGTTCTTGGTAATGTCACTGTTGTGCCATATTTTCGCCACTTGATGATGACTGTCTTCACTGTTTCCATGGTATATCTAATGCCTTGAAAATTCTTTTGTACCCTTCTCCTGACTGATATCTTTTAACAATAAGATCCCTCTGATGCTTTGGAAGCTCTCTGTGGACCATGGTTTTTGCTGTGGGATGCAACTAAGAAAATTTCAGGAAAGACCAACTAGAGCAGCTGAACTTTATTTGGGGTTAATCCGAGGCACTTTAAATGATGGCAGGTGTATGCTGACTCCTATTTAACATGATTTTGAATGTGATTGCTTAATTCTCAACACAGCTACATCCCCACTTATGCAACCACATTATTTGAGGTTTTTTTGTTTTCTTCCCTTCACCTAAAAGATTTTAGATTGTTTTTCAATCGAGTGGTACAGTTTAAAGGTCACATTAAAGGTGGAAAAAGGTCTGAAATGATTTATCTTTGTCTCATTTATTTACAGCACAGAAACCTGACATTTTAACAGGGGTCTGTAGACTTTTATATCCACTGTATATTGTACTACAGTTATTTAGGGGTGTATTAATAGGAAATATACCTCCTGCTGCCACATCACCATTCTGTGGTCTCCTCATGCTGCTTCCACATCACCACTCTGTGGTCTCCTCATGCTGCTTCCACATCACCACTCTGTGGTCTCCTCATGCTGCTGCCACCTCAACACTCTGTCACTGAGCCACTCTGTGGTCTCCTTAAGCTGCTGCCACATCACCACTGTGTGGTCTCCTCATGCTGCTGCCCAGGGCCAGCTCCAGGTTCATGTGGGCCCTTGGGCGATAAAGACTTATTGGGCCCCCTTGTGGCATTTTGCACAACACACGCGGCAATGAAGCCACATGTGTTATAGATGTTGCCAAATACAATAGACAGAACACACTACAGAGGGGATATATGTGAATCAATCCTTAAACCCCTACTTTTTTTAATCTACCTAGTGTTTTAATCCCTCAGGTCTACTCAGCATTCTGTTTTTACTGTACACCCTCTAAAGATAAACAGACATTGAATATGAAAATAAATTTCAATATGAATTCTGATAGCACTATGCTGCTGCCTGTGTGCCCCCAATGCCCAATAAATATCAATATGATGATATTTTAGTTTGGGGCACAGCAGGGCAGGCTGCAGCAGACTAGGGTTGTCACGATTTCAACATTTTGATTTGATTTCGATACCATAAAATATTATTGCGATACTCACGCTGAAAAAATAAAACACATTACGCATTTTATGGAACGTGTGGCCCATAATTGAACAGTCCTATCCTATTTTTGGGGAAACAAGGTGAATTAAAAAAGGCAAATCACAAGGTTTTTATTTATCTATTTTTTTCTGTTACGGCGCTCACCGCATAGGATTTTTAAATATATTTTAATAGTTTGGACTTTTCAGTCGTGACGATATGTAATATGTTTATTTATTTATTGTTTATATATTTTATATGTACAATTGGTCTCCTCATGATGCTTCCACTCCATGACTGGGCCACTATTTTGCCTTTTTGGCCTGGTTGACATCATCATTTATTTGACACTTCTTCTGATCTGTCAGAAGGAAGGTAAAATAAGACGCACAATGGATCTTGTCTATGTAGCAGCTGTAAGGCTGATATGACATGGTCCCTATTTTGCATCAAAATTGTCTTATGATTTGGTAGCCAAAAGCAGGAGTCAGTACAAAACACAGAAGACATGCAAAGATTGCATTCACCTGTCATCTCTGTTTTGGATCCACTCATGTTTTTTTTTTTGCCTTTAGCAATACTGATGGATTACTGACCAAATGCTGACCAAGTGAAGGCGGATGCTCAACAGACAAGATCTGTTTTTGGGGGTTATTGTTCTGACGGATCAGAGGAAGGGCAAAATAATTAGTGACGTCAACTGAAACTTACTGCTGACACCCTCAGGGGCTGCTCTACTTTTTTAAGTGTTTAATAGAACAGGTTCTGTAGACATATATGTGGAATCAGCTGACGAAAGTAAAAGAAGTGCGCTCTTTCGTGCTATAGTAGGATCTTGGGCCTCTGCATGGTTCTTTATACCCAGAGCTAACATTGACCTGTAAGGCTTGAGTTATTTGGTCAGTTTTGCCCCATAACTGCCCACATAAGTGATTCTAAGAGTGACGCCTGACATCTGCGTGCCATACTGACTTAAAGTATTGTTTCACTATCACAGCAGACTCCCTATGCATGTTTCTGCAAGGCCCAGTGTTCTATGCCATTATACAGGCTCTCTGCAGCCAGGAAATAGCAGTTTTTAACGTGATTTGCCACAAATAAATTTGGATCGAATAAAATCTTTTGTGAAAAGGCCCGGACATTGAAAAGATTGACAAAGTAATACCTCTTTCTCGATTCTGTGGGTGGTGGTGCATGGACGTTGTGAGTGGGTGGAGCGATTTGTCTGGTTCATTACGATAACCAACGAGATTCCTCCGTGCTAACGAGTTACGTCACCCCGCCTGCCAGTGCAAGGACATTGATATTATCAAAAACACTGGCCACGATAAAATTTTATTGAATTTAAAAATAATTTTTGCTTGCAATGATGTTACATTGCAGAGTTAGCGCAGGGAATGGAGGTCAGCACCGGCTATGCTAAAATTGTATTGAAATTTAGGAATATTTTTGATTACACTGTAAAAGATAGTAGGTGAGGACCTGCAGGTGAGTTGACCCTCCCTGAAGAGGGACATGAGGAGATCTTGTGCACTGATCCCCAAACTCTTCAGCATCCACAGTCAGAAGATGAAGGTGAGGAATGTCAATTAGTGTTTCACGAGGTGGATGATGTGGATGAGACACAGTTGTCAATAAGTGAGGTGCTTGTTAGGTCAACACAAGTCAGGAGGATGACCAAAGTGAGGAGGTGGAAGAGGAGATGGGGACGATGATATCACTGACCCAACCTGGAAAGGTGGCAAGCCAAGCGAGGACAGCAGGACAGAGGGGAGGGATCCACAGCACCGCAACAGCCTGGAAGAGGCTGTGGGGTGGCAAAAGGGAGAAGGTGGGCCAGACCAAACAGGCCCGCAACTGTTCCCCCTTTGCAGGAAATCTCCCTTGCCAAGGGGTAGGTGTTTCGCAGTCTGGCGCTTTTTTGAGGAAAGTGCGGCTGATAAAAAAATTGTAATTTGCTAACCGTGCCATACCAAAATAAGAGCTCATAAATAACCAAATAACCATAACATATTCTACATCCTATTCATAAACTGTAACTCAAACCATAACAATAAAAACTCGAACCCAGGAACATAATGGGGGAAGACAGTACACTGGAGGCAAAATGAGAAGGAGTGTGAACACTAGCAACCTCACCACCACCAGCATAAACCGCCACATGGCATCAAAGCACCCTAATAGGTGGGCCGATCCCCTGGGTCCACAATCAGTGTATGTGGGTCACACCACTGCCTCCTCTTCCACCCCTGTGTTACATGCTGGCAAATCCTCTGTCGAAGACGCAGGCCTGGATGACTCCAGCCCTGCAGCTGGGTCTTCGTAAGCACCATAAGCTAGCACACCCACTTCTCTATCCCAGCACAGCATACAGATGTCCTTAGCCCAGGCCTTTGAACGTAGCGCAAATACCCAGCCAACCATCCACATGCGCACCTTTCAAAATTTCTGGCCCTGGAAATGTTGCCATTTAGGCCTGTGGACACTGAGGGTTCCCTCAGCCTCATGGCGGGGCGGCCGCTACTATTTTTCTCGGTGTGCCGTCCCGCGTTACACCGGCAATTGTGTCCCGTAACATCACCAGTGCCCTGACCAACGCAGTTATTGGGAAGGTCTACTTAACGACGGACACATGGACAAGTGCTTTGGCCAGGGACGCTACATTTCTGTGACGGCACACTAAGTGAACTTGTGGAGGCCGGTAGCGAGTCATGGGATGGCACAGGTGCTACAGACACCAAGGATTGCGGGCCCTACTTCCATCAGGATTTCCGCTGCCACAAACATTAGTGGCTGCAACCCACCCCCTTTCTCCTCCTTCGCCTCCACATCCTCCCCCACTACAAACTCAGAATTCTCATCTTTCAGCAGCAGTCAACAATCAGTCAGTAGCTAGAACCAGTGTAGCATGGCAGTTGGGAAGCGGCAACGGGCCATGCTGAAACTCATTTGCTTGTGTGACAAACAGCACACCACCGCAGAGCTGTGGAAGGGTATAGGGGACAAGGTTTGTTGTGTCTGATAATGGCCATAACTTGTTGGCAGCTTTGTAGCTCGGCAAGCTCACACACATGGCAATCATACAGCATATATGTACCATGCAGAACAAACATCCCAAACGTATACATTTATATAAATAAAAACATAACACCCGAGAGTGGAGGTATACCAATGGCATGGCCTGTTTAAGAACTCATAAATAACCAAATAACCATAACATATTTTACAGCATAGTCATAAACTCAAACTCAAACCATAACAATAAAAACTCAAACACTGGAACATAACAGTCCCTCCCCTCAGCCAATCACGGACCTCACCGGGCAGAATGAAAGGAAACAACCTCTGCTCAGTGAAGAAGGCAAAATTGTACATGGGACAAATGCTGATATGGCCATGTGGATCCCTCTTTAATGTCCGGGATCCGGCTATACCATGCCTAGCCCACGTGTTTTGAAATGTCTCAAAACCTACCCCAATTTGCCTGAGATACTGGTGATGGTGCGCCGTGTTTGTTGCCCATTTCAGAAAGTCATCTGCAGCCGTGTTGCTAGTATTTGCCAGCTAACCGACTGTTCTGCGACGTGATCACGCACTGGAATTCCACATTACACATGTTGGCTAGGCTTTGTGAGCAGAAGAAGGCAGTAGTGGAATACCAGCTGCAACATGGTCTTGTATATCTGACCTCCGTGAGGTTTTACACAACTTTGAGGGATAAACACAGATGGTGAGTGGTGATGCCGCTATTATCAGCCTAACCATCCCACTTCTGTGTCTACTGAAATGCTGGCTACTAACAATGAAGGTGGACGCTTTACATGTGGAAGAGATGGAACTAGAGGGAAGACATTACACAGGGTGATAGCCAGACCACCCTCAGTTAGTCTTCTCATTGTTAATTGGATGATGATGAGAAGGAGGAGGAGCAAGAGACGGTTGCCTCCGCTACAGAGGGTAGTAACCATAGCAGGTTTATTCCATCTGTTAAGCATAGATGGGCAAGAGAAGAGTAAGAGGATAAGGAGATTGAGAGTCATCCTCCGGATGAAGACAGCAAATTCTATTCTGTTGGGACTCATGTGGCTGACTTTATGCTATGCTGCCTTTCCTGTGACCCTCTCATTCTACGCATTTTGCACAACAGAGATTACTGGTTGTTCAGTTCACCCTTCTCGACCCCTCGACCCCCACTACAAAGAGAACTTTTCATCTCTTATTCCTGTAGTGGAGAGGAAGAGCAAAATGGTGCAATACCAGAAGGTCCTTCTTGAAAAAGTCTTGAAAAATTGCTCCATAAATTTCCATCTGACAACGCTGGTGGCAGAGTACGTAGTTCCTTGGGCAACCCAGGAGGGAAGATGAGGGCACACACACCAGTTCCAACAGAGGCAGGACAACACTCTCCAAGTCCTGGGAAATTTCATGACACCCGGCCAGCACCCCCACCTTGATGCGCGGCCTAGTGTCACAAGGATGGAAAAATTTGGAAGATGAAGGAGTAAATAGCAGACCGTGTCAGCAACCTCAGCATAGAGATGCTCGAGCCAAACCGCTACTCGGCCGAGCATGATCACTCATCACTAATTGGGGATGAAAACTCAGGGCCAGCAACACTGCAGCAGGGCATTGCTCCTAGCAACCTGGAGGATGACTGCTGCAGGAAGAATGGATAGAGAAGTGCAGCAAAGGTGAGGCAGATGCTAGTGGTAGGGGACTCTATTATGAGGCAACAGACAGGGTCATATTAAGACCGTGAATGCCAGTGTGTTGTCCTCCGAGTGCTCGGGTTTAGTATATTGCGGATCAGATAGATAGACTGCTGGGTGTAGCTGGGGAAGACCCAGCAGTCATGGTACACATTGGTACCAATGACGAAGTCAGGAGGAGATGGAAGGGCCTTAAAAATTATTTTAGGAAACTAGGAGAGAAGCTCAAGTCCAGGACCTCCAAAGTAGTGTTTTCAGAAATGCTACCAGTCCCACGAATGTTACTAGAGAGACAGCGGGAGCTTAGAGAGTTAAAGAGGTGGTTTAGAGGCTGGTGCAGGAAGCAATGGTTTAGAGTCATGGAGAACTGGACCGACTTCACAGTAGGGAGCGGCTGCACCTTAATGGGGAGGGTGTAGCTGATCTGGGGGAAATGGTTGGATGGCTGAGGAGCTTTTATACTAGGGGGAGGGAGGGGGTCATACTAATAAGGGCTAGATAGTGTAGATAGAGAGTGGGATATAGGAGGGGACAGTGGGGAGTTCGTGGGGGCTGGGGTTAGTGAGGAAAGTAGGGAGGTGACTGGACATAAATAAACACCCATGAAAAACAATGCTGGTGGTAACATGGACCTGTTACAAACCAACAATATCATCAAAGGTACCTAAAAAATCCCAGATATATACTTTCTGGGAACTGAATTAGGGAAATTAAATAGTAACTTAAACTGTATGTTCACAAATGCCAGAAGTCTAGCAAGCAAAATGGGGGAACTGGAAGCTATTGTAGTAGAGGAACACAAATATGTAGTTGGTGTGGCTGAGAAATGGCTGGACGCTTCTTACTACTGATCAGTTAATAATAAGGGTTTTACACTCTTTAGGAAAGACAGGGTCAATAGAAAAGGTGGTGGTGTGTGCCTATATGTGAGGAGTGTTATTAAGAAGAGTGTGAAAGAGGAAATTTTGGGTAAGGATGTTGAAACCTTATGGGTGGAATTATAAAAGAAAATACACTCTGAAAAAATAATACTTGGTGTAATGTATAGACGGTTAGACCCCCTAACATCACAGAGGAGATAGAAGTTCAGCTGTATAACCAAATACAGAGGGCTGCACAGGCTGGTACAGTGGTCATAATGGGAGATTTTAACTTACTAGATATTGACTGGTGTAATGGTACTGCCTCAACTTGCTCTAGGACCACTTTATGGGCCATTTTGTAGAAGATACCACTAGGGGCAATGCTTTGTTGGATCTGGTAATTACTAACAATGCAGAGCTTGTTGGAAATGTTACTCTTCATGAAACTCTTGGTAGTAGTGACCACAGTAGTAGTGATCTACAAAAATCAAACTGCATGGGAGAGCAAAAACACTGAATTTTAAAAAGCAACTTTCCCCAAGTTAAGGGCAGCATTTCAGAGCATAGACTGGTAGCAGCTACTGTCACATAATAATACTGAGGATAAATGGGAGATCTTTAAATCCACATTGGGTAATTACGCTACAAAATGTATTCCTGTTGGTGACAAGTATAAACGGCTAAAATTAAACCCCACATGCCATACATATACTGTAAAAGGGGCAATAAATGACAAAAAAATGCCAGTTAAAAAAATACATATCTGAGGGGTCAGCTGTAGCCTTTGAAATTTACAAAGGGCTTAATAAAATCTGCAAAAAAATAAAACTGAATCAATACTGCAAAAATACAAAACGAACAGCAGGTGGCAAAAGAGAGCAAAACAAATACCAAAAATTATTTAGATATATAAATGCTAAAAACCAAAGTCAGAGAAGGTAAGTTCGCTAAATAATGGAAAAGGGGGTTGAAGATAAGGAAAAGGCAGGGTTATTAAATGGGGATTTTTAGCTCTGTATATACAAAAGAAGAGAAAGGAGCTGATGTTGGTGTTTACAGGGCGGTTAGTACATCCAGTAATATACTCAACTGGATAACTTTAGATATAGTCCATGGTAAGTGAAATTAGGTAAATGTGAACAAGGCTCCAGATTCTCTAAAGACTGGTACAGTACCAAGTGATTGGCGCAAGGCAACTGTGGTGCCCATATTCCTGAAAGTTGATCCAGAGGAAGGCAAAAAAATCCTGTGAGGTAGAAACCAATTTTCCCACTTAAGGGGAAAAAATTTCTTCCCAACTCAAATCAGGCAATCAGAATAACTCCCTGGGTCAACGACCCCTCCCTAGTAGCTATAGCCTGTAATATTATTACACTCCAGAAATACATCCATGGCCCTCATGAGCTCTTTTAGTGAACTCACCATCACCAACTCCTCAGGCAGAGAGTTCCATAGTCTCACTGCTCTTACCGTGAAGAATCCTCTTCTATGTTTGTGTACAAGCCTTCTTTCCTCCAGAGGATGTCCCTCGTCACAGTCACAGTCCTGGGGATAAATAGATGATGGGAGAGTTATTAAATCTCCCCTCAGTTGTCTTTTTCTAAAGTGAATAACCCTAATTTTGATAATCTATTGTAGTTCCCTCATTCCAGTTATCACTTTAGTTGCCCTCCTCTATCCCTATCCAGCTCTGCTATGTCTGCCTTGTTCACAGGAGACCAGAACTATACACAGTACTCCATGTGTGGTCTGACTAGTGATTTGTAAAGTGGTAGGACTATGATCTCATCACAGGCATGTAAGCCCTTTTGATGCAACCCATTATCTTATTGGCCTTGGCAGCGGCTGCCTGACACTGGTTTTTCAGCTTAGGCTACTTTCACACTCGCGCTTTGTGCGGATCCATCATGGACGTTTAGATAATAAAACCATTTGCATCCATTCAGAACGGATCCGTTTGTATTATCTTTAACATGACCAAGACGGATCCGTCTTGAACACCATTGAAAGTTTTCTATTGTGCCAGATTGTGTCAGTAAACCGTCCCCATTGACTTACGTTGTGTGCTAGGACGGATCAGTTTGGCTCAGTTTCATCAGACGTACACCAAAACGCTGCAAGCAGCGTTTTGGTGTCCATCTCCAAAGCGGAATGGAGATTGAACTGATGCAAACTAATGCAAACTGATGCATTCTGAGTGGATCCTTTTCTATTCAGAATGCATTAGAATGCAAACTGATCCATTTTGGACTGCTTGTGAGAGCCGTGAATGGATCTCACAAACGGAAAGCCAAAACACGAGTGTGAAAGTAGACTTAGTTTGCTGTTCACTAAAATTCCTAGGTCCTATTCCATGTCAGTGTTACCCAGTGTTTTACCATATAGTATACCATGTGCATAACCTTACATTTGTCAGTGTTAAACCTCATCTGCCACTTCTCTGCCCAAGCCTCCAATCTATACAGATCCCTCTGTAGCAGTATACTGTAGTCTTCCGTGTTAATTACTTTATTCAGTTTAGTGTCATCTGAAAAAATAGATTTTTACTGTGGAAGAGGATAGGGCCCAGTACTGACCCCTGAGGTACTCCACTAGTGACAGTGACCCAATGTGAGTGCGTACCATTAATACCCACCATCTGTTTTCTATCACTTAGCCAGTTACTTACCCACATACAGACATTTTCCCCCAGTCCAAGCATTTTCATTTTATATACTAACCTTTTATGTGGTACAGTGTCAAATGCTTTGGAGACGTCCAGATATACAACATCCATTGATTCGCCGCTCTCAAGTCTAGAACTTACTTCCTCATAGAAACTGATTAAATTAGTTTGACATGATTAAACCCTCATGAAGTCATGCTGATATGGCGTTATTTGCTTATTTTCATTGAGGTGCTCCAAGATAGCAGCTCTTAGAAAACCTTCAGTTTACGCACGACAGATGTTAAACTTACCTGCTTATAGTTTCTAGGCTCTGTTTTTGGACCCTTTTTGAATATTGGCACCACATTTGCTATGTGCCAATCCTGTGGAACATTCCCTGTCAGTATAGAGTCTGCAAATATCAGAAATAATGGTCTGGCTATGACATTACTTAATTCTCTTAGGATACGGGGTGTATGCCATCTGGCCCTGGCGATTTGTCTATTTTAATCTTTTAAGATGCCGCTGTACTTCTTCCTTGGTCAGACAAGGCACTTTTAATGGAGAATTTACTTTTACATTCTGCATTTCACCTGCATTTTCTTCAGTGAATACAGTGGAGAAAAAATATTTAATAGCTTTGCTTTCTCCTCATTGCTCTCTGCAACTCCCCCTCACTCTGTGAAGGGCCGACACCTTCAGATTTATACTTTTACCATTTATATAATTGAAGAACATTTTAGGGTTACGGTAGTTTTGCTCTCTTTGGCAATTAATCTCTCAGTCTCTAGTTTGGCGGCTTTTATTAGTTTTTATATATTCTATTTTTTTGCTTATAGTTTTTCAGTTCCTCACTACCCTCCTGTTTTAGTGATTTAAATGCTTTCTTTTGTCATGTATTGCTTTCTTTAAAGTTCTATTTATCCACATTGGTTTCTTCTTGTTCCTTAACCTTTTATTCCTATAAGGTATGTACCTCTCACAATGAGATTTTAGGATGCTTTTAAAAATATCTCATTTTGTGGCAGTATTTTTATTTTTAGTTAGGCCTATGACCTCTCTTAGTTGGCTAAAATTTGCTTTTTTGAAGTGTGGTATTTTTGTTCCTCCCCGAAGAAACACTCTTTTGAATGATAATTGGAAGGTTATTGGTTTATGGTCACTATTTCCCAGGTGTCCCCAACCTGCACATCTGTTGTTCTGTAAGGTGTATTGGTTAATAACAAGTCCAGTATGGCCGTCCCTCTAATCGGGTCATGAACCAGTTGGGAAAGGTAATTGAGGAAAAATTTTTAAAAATTATGTATTTAGTCTTGAGAAGCGCTACACCTATATAAATATTTAAATGGTCCAAACAAAAATATGGTGAAAAACTGTTCCATTTAAAATCCCCTCAAAAGACAAGGGGCACTGCCTCCGACAGGAGAAGAAAAAGTTCAGTCGACAAAGATGTTAAGGCTTCTTTACTGTAAGAACCATTAATCTGTGGAATAAATTTCCTCAGGACGTGGTCACAGCAGGAACAGTTTTAAAAACTGCTTAGATGAATTCTCAAAAGTAAATTACAATAATGCTCATGAAAATGTGTAGAAATCTGTGTCTCACTCCTTTCTAAAATTCACGCCCCTTCTATCTCTTGGTTGAAATTGATGGACTTGTATAGTTTTTCAACAGTATTAACTATGTAATGGTGTCATAATGGTGTCATATACCGACACGCCAGATACTGTGATGCGATAGTCACAAGAAATCCAGACATCAATATAAGTCACTCATGACTTGCGACTCGCCTGCAACATTCATGTTACTAGGTTGTGTTTCTACTGCCAAATCGCAGTTCTCAAATAGTTGCCAGTTGCAGATAAGTCGCACATATGTGTTTCACAACTTTTCTGATACTTGCTGTTACACAAACAGTGCCGCTGTGTAGCCATAGTCTTAAGGGTTTATTTACATTAGTCATTTTTGTGACATTTCATGTAGAATTTTTGGTTGTGATTTTTGGGTGGCAGTTTCTTCAAAACACTATGGTTGTTAACACAATTACCAAAATTGCAGAAAAAAGCCCACAGACAAAATGGCACCTAATTAAAGGGGTATTCCCATCTTAACAATCATATCTCACATTGTCCCTTATGTAAAGTTGATAAAATCTGCAAATACCTTTAGTTTTCTTTTTACACCATTTTCTTATTTTCCTCCTTTGTTCCCTGGCTTGTTTATAATTGGTTTCCATGGGATTCGGCCACGTGTGCCATCTTGCAGGGATGGCCAGGCTTGCACATTAGTGATAAACCTGGCTAGATTCTCAGGAGCATGCCTGGTATGATCATGCGCAGTAGCTCACTGCCGCCTCTCTGCATCTTCTTCAGTAGGACGGCTCTGGGACGTGTTCAGCAGCCATAGAGACATATTTTTGAGCTCTGCTTGGCAGTTAAGTAAATTAAATAAGAACAGTGGAGTCCTTGACAAGGCTGTCCGTGTGCTCTGATGTTATCACACTGTTATATCCAGGCTCGGACTGGCCCACCAGGGAGCCGGGAAATCCTCGGTGGGCCTCTGCCTAGTTACAGTCTACAGAGGTCACAATAACCCCTGTACAAGCATCATAGACGCCTGTTCAGGCCATTTTACTCTCTGGAAAAAGACTTGTGTATTTTTACGCATGATCTTTTTCTTGTTAGGAGCACTGTACCAGAAGCTGCCAGGTCCAGCACACATTAAGCCCCACCCCTCTCCCGAGAAGCCCCGGCGCACCTACCTAACACTGCCATACACAGCATAAGGTGGGCGCTGTGTATGCCAGCGTCAGGTGGGCCCTGTGTATGACAGTGTCAGGTGGGCCCTGTGTATGGCAGCGTCAGGTGGGCCCTGTGTATGGCAGCATCAGGTGGGCCTTGTGTATGGCAGCGTCAGGTGGGCGCTGTGTATGGCAGTGTCAGGTCGGCCCTGTGTATGGCAGCGTTAGGTGGGCGCAGTGTATGGCAGCGTCAGGTGGGCGAAGTGTATGGCATCGTCAGGTGGGCGCAGTGTATGGCAGTGTTGGCATACAGCATGTCCGCAATACACGGTCACCAGCCGTGTGCACCCCGTATCACAGATGCGCACCCATTCACTTGAATGGGTCTGCAATCCGGGAGATTGCGGTATGGTGCGGAACTGTGGCACTACTGAGTTCTTCCGTGGTGTTTCTGTCCATGCCTCCACAAATTGTGGTCCCCAGTTTTTTCTTTTTGTATATTTTGTCTTAGATTTAGATCTTATATCCATGAGGATTTTTCTGTGGTGTAAACTGCGCTCCAAGAGACCAAGTGTTACTGGCACCAAGTACACACCATGTAATATGGGAAAGTTCAAGTGCAGACATACAGCAGACATACAGAGCGTGCCGTAAAAGTTCCTGGACTTCAGGTTACCTGCACACAGGTGTGGGATTAGAAACAAAATATCTGCATGGATTTTGGTGCTTATTTCTGTGTTTTTCTGTGCAAATCTGCACCAAAAACAACCAGTGTTAGGGCTCATGCACACATCTGTATGCATTTCGTAGTCCGCAAAAAACAGATCCGAAAAAATTCGCATGACGTCCGTGTGCATTCCGTATTTTGCAGAATGGAACAGCTGGCCGTTCATAGAACAGTACTATCCATGTCCATAATGCGGACAATAATAGGACATGTTTTTTTTTGCGGAACGGAAATACGGACATACGGAAGCGGAATGCACACGGAGTAACTCCCGTTTTTTTTGCAGACCCATTGAAGTGAATAGTTCTGCATACGGTCAGCAAAAAACCCCGGAACTGACACGGAAAGAAAATACGTTTGGGTGCATGAGCACTTGTAGCTTTTGTTAAGGTTTTGCTCTGGATTTCCTACAGATCTCACTTTTGCATTGCAGATCATGAATCCACACAAAAATATCACACAAACAATTAACATTCTAAATCCACATGGCAGGTCAATGTACACGGGGAAGAAAAACCAAAGAAAAAAGGAGGTTTGTCTAATCTCATTCACTTGCTGGTATGGTATTATGTTGCTGTTTTTCCACACAAAAATCGGAGATGAAAAAATGTGGTGATCCTAAGGGCTCATGCACATGAACGTATTTTCTTTCCGTGTCTGTTCCATTGTTTTTTGCGGTTCGTATGCCGAACCATTAATTTTAATGGGTCTGCAAAACAAACTGAAGTTACTCCATGTGCATTCCATTTCCGTATCTCCGTATTTCCGTAACGCAAAAAAATAGAACATGTCTTATTATTGTCCACATTACGGACAAGGATAGGAGGACTGTTCTATTAGGGGCCAGCTGCTCTGTTTTGCAAAAACGGAATGCACACGGACATCATCCGTATTTTTGCGGATCACAAAATACATACGTTCGTGTGCATGAGCCATAAGGGTGTTATCATGCACGGCTTTTGTGACAGTTTTTGATGGCGAATTTTGAGAAAAGCCAAAAGTGGGTGGAGGGAATTTAGAAACAGAAATGTCATAAAAAAAACTTGTTTATTACCACTCTTAGAATGGATGCAAAAGCATAAATGCATTTTGTTGCATTCTATAACTTTTTAACATTAAAAACACTGTAGTCAAATTCTGCTTTATATTGCGTAGTACATTTTCGAGTCTACACGTACAGCATTTTGTGTGTTTGTAGTATGTTTGTAGCAATATGACAAATTGTGTCCAAAATGCAACTAAAAACAAACAGTGTCAGTGACAACTGGGTATGATGCTTTTTTCCTTTTATTTCCAATAGGTATCTCTTTAGGACTTAAAAAAATGCACTTACAAATGGCACTTAATAAAACATGCCAGAAAAAATAAAAATTCCTGTTACACTTAGAAAAGTTGTCCTTTTAAAATACATTTTCATGCATTCTAAAAAAACAGAAAAGAACACTGTGAAGGAGCCCTTAGGGTTTTCTGACAAAATATTTTCTATTCAAGACTAGTAACTAAAGAAATTTGGAATGTTATCATTTATCTCTATGTCTATGAAGGGAACTTGAAGCTCTAAATCAGACAAATTCCACTCTGACCATTTTGTTGTTAAGAGACATAATGAAAATGAATTTCACAGAATTTTGTAACAAAAATGATAGTGGACATTCACATTAAAGAATATTTTAACCCAAAACTAAAAACAAATGCATCAAAGAGGACCTTTCACCTGAAAATGCAAGTTAAAATAAAGATATACCCTTACTTGCCGGCCCCGGTGGTGCTTATTCAGTTGTTCTTTTTCACTATGTGCCCCCATTTGTCCACGGTGCCCCCGCAATATTTCCCGCCTTTCATGCTAATGAGCCATTCGGCTCAACTGGGCGGGCTGCAAAAGTTCTCCCGGGCGTGTCTTTCTTCTCCCTGGCACGGAGCACATCCAATCAGCGCGCTCCGCTCTTAGCCAGGAGAAGAAGCTCCAGTTCTCGCGAGAACTGGAGCTATTTCATCCATCCGGGCAAGCGCCATCTTAGATTCCCACGGCAAGCATTCACAAAAAGAACAACTGAATTAGCAAGTAAGGGTATATCTTTATTTTAACTTGCATTTTCAGGTGAAAGGTCCTCTTTAATAAATCAAAAGAGCCATAACCAGAGCTCAATAATAATGTTTATTCCTTAATTCTCCCCTTTGGCCCCTTGCAGACGAGCGTGTGTCACGCTGCGAGTCTGCAGCGCAGTACCCGGGGTCACCAAGCATTATATTGATTTATGATACTATGTAACCCTTACAGTTCTGGAATGTATTAGGTGACTCTGACATAATGCTGCCAGTGTTATCCAATACATTCCAGAACTGTAAGGCCCTTTCACATGAGCGAGTTTTCCATGCGGGTGCAATGCATGACGTGAACAAATAGCACCCACACTGAATCCTAACCCATTCATTTCAATGGGTCTGTGTACATGAGCCAACTAACCAACTAAACAATGGTACTTTAAAGTCAATGAGCCAATTCATACGATTTTCTTCACAGACCACAGGCCCATTAAAAGGAATTGCAGCATGCACTATTTTAGTCCAATTTTGACAGTAGACTTATACATTTAAGTCAAGAAGTCCGTTAAAAAAATTTAAATAAACAGTATACTGGTGACATCTGGGTTGTTTCCATTTTTCTAGCACATATAGTTGCTAGAAAATGTTGGCTGGGCATGTTTCCTTTAAAACAAATGTCATAAACATATAACATACTACAGCCATATGGATATAGAGTTAACAGTCACTTGGTGAGTTATGACATCTAGTTAACACATTATGATTGTGACTGTTAACTCTGCTGCACAGATGGAAAATCATCAGTTCATAGCAGACAGAATATGATGATGAGTTTTATATTGCATATCTAAACAAGCCCCTAGACTGATTTCATATCCAGCGTTTTTAGATGAACACCAAGTTTTTGTGGTGTTTTTCCTTGCCATTTTTCTTCAGCATTTTTTTGTACGGCCAAAAATTTCATTAGAGTCTGTAGTAAAATACAGTATTAGGGCTTGTTGACACGATGGTTTTGCGGTCCGTTTTTCACGTATCCGTTGTTCCATTTTTTTATCCGTTGTGTTTCCGTTCCGTTGTTCCGCAAAAACAGGAACTTTGTAATCATTGCAAATACCAAACACATGTGTAAACTGGGCTGGGAATAGCATTTCTACAGCATGGATCCACACAAAGCGGATTACATACGGACACGTGTTCCGTATGCATTCCATTTTTATACGGGCCCATTGAATAATAGGACCTGACTCAAAATGTTGCGGAACGGAAAAACAGAAATACGGAAATGGAATGCATACGGAGTATATTCCGTTTTCTTTGAAGTCCCATTGAAATGAATGGTTCCGTATATGGACCATATACGGAAGGCAAAAACGGCCGGTATACGGAAAGCAAAAACGCTTGTGTGAACGAGCCCTAAAGCACACTACAATGGAACAGATTTAATAATCCTGTCTAATATTTACACTAGGCCTGGGGAGAATGTATCAAGCTAAGTACTCGAGACTTCAAAAAGTTGCTAAATTTGGGCTTATTTGCACAAAAACATTTGCAATATTTTTCATTTTTGCACAACTCATTCCAGTTTCGAAAAGTGTGTGGTGAAATGGAGGTAGATAGCCTTTCCAGCTGCTGGAAGCCAGATTTATCAACTGCAGCTTTTAAATACTCCAGTAAAGAGGTGACATAGAAAGTGAAGTAATATCTTAAGACAGAAATATTAGACTTAAATGGGTTATTCAACCCCGATAATGTCAACCCCTAATGCCCGGGCCCGCACATAGCTTATAATTACCCTGCTCCCCAGCACCCAATTTGCTCCTGATGCCCGCACAGCCACCAGTGCATCTCCCCATCGCACGGATCAAAGCATCCAGAGATGGGGAAGATATAGACAATAGCAGGCTGCGATGGGGACGAGCCTCCTTAGCGTCACCTGGGATGCTAGGGAGGCTCGTCCCCTGTTGAGGCTCATCTGCAGTGTCGGATGTTCTGATCCGCACGATGGGGAGATGCAGCAGCAGCCATGTGGGGATCCTAAGCAATGCATGGACCAGGGTAAGTATAACCTATATGAGGGAACCGGGCATTAGGGGCACATTATAGGTGTTGGATAACCCCTTTAAAGGTTAACCAAATTTATTGAACTGTGCAACATATAATATATTGAAGCTCTTACTGTAACAAACTCCAGCAAAACAGACTTTAAAAATTCGCCTCAGGTTAAATTTCCCCTTAGATAGTCTAAAGATGTGCCTCATTTATCACGGTGACTCATATTGGAGGATAAATTTGGTGTATGAATAAATAGTACACATATTTGTTGGCTTACTTTGTGGTAAAACTTTAAGCCAAAATGTTGCTGCAATTTTGGCATACAGTATGTTTGCATATCTAAAGCCCTGTCCCTTTTCTACAAGCGAGGAGCAAAGTGTCTAAAACAAATAATAAATGTGGCATAAAGCAATGTACGCCAGTATTTGTTTTTGGAACAAATTCAGCCAGAATTCTGGCACATATAGCTTAGTAAATCTCTCCCAATGTGTTTTGATTTGTGCTGTTTTAGTAGCTTTTATGGGGTGTTTCATTCAATGACTCTTTATAGAACTTGAAAACGCAAGATTTAAATGTTACAGATTTTAAAAAATACTATGAAAAATATACAAAACATTTGCTGTTATTTAAAAGGGTTATCCTGCCATATATATTGATGACCTATTGTCAATGTGACATATCAGCTGTTTGTAGAGGAGGCGCACTCTATGCGAGCCCTGCTTCCTGTTCATTACACTACACATCATCTCCTGCGGAGTGGCTGCGGAGTGTAATAACACGTACTCACTCCATTAAAGTGAATGGAGCGAGTACTTGGCATTACACTGCATTTCCAAGACAACTGGCATTTACTGTATGCCAGAAAAGTGGCTGGTTTACCGCTGGATCCCATTACAGTCGAATGGGATCACAGTCATTACAGGCAATGCCTAATGCGGTGAGCTCCAGCCAGATCAGGCTACCGGATTCCAAATGCAACTGTGAATGAGGCCTAAGCTAGCTGCTTAACCAATTGTGCAACTGAATGAGAGAAAACAAATTATATTTATTGCCATTTCTGTCTTCTACGATTTTACACACACAACGATAGATTTACTAATCACATTGAGTCAGAGTATTCGCACACATGCCATGTGCTACATTTATTAAGGTTAGACCAGAAACAATACCTAGTAGATCTAACTCAACTGAATATACAGTAATTATACCATATATTATAATACTTTTATTCCATATGAAAATGAGCATTTAAGTGCCTTGGGGTGGGTCCAAGCCAGTCTGTGAGATCTTCCTGCTTCCTCTGCCAGGCCCTCCCTCTCCTTCTTGATTGGCAATGTCAGATGAGATGACTGTAAATGAACTCGACCTGTTAATGAAGAAGAAAGAGGCTCGCAGAGGAAGCAGGAGGAGCAAGGGTGCACAGAGTAACTTGGGCCTGCACTCAACTGCTCATTTGGATATGGATTATATAGGCAAGTTATAGCGAAGTGAAAGATATCATTACATTCAGCTGGACTAGGCCTACATGGCATTGTCCCTGGTTTGACAGCAAATTCCCTGGTGTGAGACTCCTTTAAAGAACAACTGTTACTGTAATCAACCTTAGTAAACTAGGCATCAGGGCCGGAAAACAGGGAAATTGCCCAGGGCCCAATCGCCTGAACAGTCAGTGCTATCAACATGAAAGGGGTATACCCATTCTCAGTATGCTTGGGGATGCCCTGTGTATTTAAGTCATAAGGGTTTTTGGCCATAGCATAGTTACAATAATTTAACATGGAGCTCTATAGCTCAGTGGTTAAGGTTTTTGCCTTTAATGTTTTGAGTTCAAACCAGTATTTTTTGTTGGGAAAGGTGGCAACCCTAGCAGCACCCCCGCTCAGGCCCTCTATAGGCCCACTCACTGCAGCAAGCCCAGCTTCAGTAAGCCTCATCAGGACTCTCTTGCTGAATTTTTTTTTTTTTTTACTTATCATTGCGATATTCTGACCCTCATGGCTTTTGCATAGTTATTTCTACGGAGATGCGTGGGGTCTTATTTTTTGTCTGTCGCTTTTGGCAATACCATTTTGGGGTGTGTATGACCATCACTTTTTATTCAATTTTCTTGGGAGATAAAATGATGAAAAAACAGCTAATCAGCCTTTTTTTTTATTTTTTTTTCTGTTACGCCATTCACCATATGGGCTAACTTTTTTAATATTTTAAGAGTACGAGCATTTTCGCATGCAGCGATGCCCATAATGTTATTTTCTTTTTTGATTATTTTTATTTTGGGGAAAGTGGGGTGATTTAACATTTTTTTATAATTTCAAAACTTTCATTTTTTAATTTTTTTGTACTTTTTGTTAGGTCCCCAAGTGGACCATGACTTGCAATCATCAGATTGCAACTTATACAGAATAATGGAAATTGCTCCATTATTCTGTATAGAAATCACTATATCACAGTTCAGTGCTGCCATCTAGTGGCCTGACCTCGGATATACTAATAATGAGCCTGGAAGCCTAGTACAGGCTGCGGCTCTTTTTTAATACAGGATGCTTTCCCTGATCTCCGCTGGGGGAAAGCGCACCTGAAGAGGAAACCTGCACTTCCGATTTTTAACACTCTCAGATGCGGAGAGTAAGGGGATCTCATTGCTGTGAAGAGAGGGGGCATGTAGCATATTCTGGGGCCATGAGGGTGCAGATCTGTGTGAGGAGCTTTACGGGGTGTAAAATTGTGAGGGAGGGCTGGAATCGACAGAATGTAACTGTGTTGTTAGTACATTATTACAAGACTATGGGCCCCACTTTTGATTTTGCCTAGGGCCACATTTTGCCTAAAACCGGCCCTGCTGGGCATAATGCCCTGTATAATCGTCACCACCCCCACTCATGGCCTGATTGAAAGGGCTGGGTATCCTCACTGTTAGGATGCCTGGCCCTGAAATCGTGCCCTTTCGCAGGTGAGACATCATCAGCACATGTATAGTTTATCTCAGGAGGCTCGTGCCTCTGAGATCTGCACTGTGCAAGTGCCATTGAAGTCAGTCTCCACCCAGAAGAGAAGATTCTGAGCTTCGCTTCTGATCAGCACAGCCAAACGTGTTCTCTTCTGGGAGGAGACTAAAGTAATCAGCATTTTCACAGCAGGTTTCAGTGGGGTAAGCCTTCTGAGATCAACTGTGCATGCATCAACAACGTTTCATTGGCACAATCATTAGATTTTAGGGCCAGTGGGAGTGGTGAAAGAGGAGAGGTGGTGGTAAAGCTAGTCTAGCCCTTTGGAGCTCTGAGCACCTCATTTGCATGAGAATAAAGTTAAAGATTTTGCTACAGCCCATCATCAGATTGCAGTAATAGAAGCCTCATTTAATTCACCATGAGCATCCCTACTAGGCAATATGTCTGGTTTAATAGGCTTTTCTTTAGTGACAGATAATCTTTAGGGTTTGACCACCTCACTAAAGTGTCTTGAAAAGGGAGGTGGCTAATTGGATTTGTAAAATAAGCCAAATTTATTCATGGTCTGAACTGCTGTCCAAATTTTAGACAGAATTAGTAAATCGGCCACATTGTCCTCAGTAAGCATTATGTATCCAATTATTTAGGGGGCTGCAGTGGATGCACTTGCTGTACTCGCTGCTGCATCTTGTATATACTTTGTTTATTGGTATTTTTCAAAAGAGAACAGGTAAATAGCCCATCAGCTACAATATAGGGCACTTTTTGGGATGGCACATGTAGCAGGGCTGATTTCTCTTATGTTATGTATCTTCGTTATAGCTTTTAGAAAAAAAAGATGTGTGTGCGTTGGGGTTGTCATATAAAAAGCTACTAAAACAAAACTGTTACTAATATCTAAATCTACTTATGTCATGAATCAAAACTTATGTTACTGTATATCAGATTATATATATATATATATATATATATATATATATATATAATTACTAAATAGCTTATGATATACTATCTAGTGATATCTTGTGATTTATGACAAAGCCTTGTGCACAGAGCTGTACTGCGTTATATGGAGTCCCTATGGATTAAGCACTGCATCAGTATAATACTCAGTATAATATTCAGTATACAGTAGGGACTTACAGAGCTCTAGGGGTGATGTATTATGGATTTCTATAGATCATTAATCTGTAATATGGTCGTGTGCAAATGTTTATTTGCATCTAAATGTAAAAATTTCCAGTCCAATGTCACCGATTTTCTATAGTAATGCCATGGTCGGCTTTCCGACATGTTTCATAATATTATTCTTTGAATACTAGTAAACTGTTACGCATTAGCAGTGAGATATTCTTCTAAAAATCCATGAGCATAACGCTATATGAACCAGCAAACATTGCCTGCATAGATGCTTCTAGTGACATCCGAAATCACCTTCTGTAACAGAATTCTCAGTAAAGCCCTCGTATTATTCCTCGCATGGCCTTGTATTGATATAACGCATGACAGAGTGGTTTTCCAACAGTACAAGCAGCCATATCATTGAGTGAACGTATCAAGATAATCCATCTCTCCTACTGCGTTATTATGGTATTCTATATAACCCGGAGGCAACATTAAATGAAAAGGCAGTGACATTAGATGGTAATCGTTTCATGACTAATGTCTGGATCCAAACACTTGTGCAACTTCATATTTTATAGTGAATTAATTGTCCCACCAGCCTGCCTCATGGACCTTTAGTTCCTCCTCATTAATACTTTGCCTTGAAATAGAACCAGCACTGGGGAGAAGCTTTGGAATAAAATAAAGAGACTTAACATACAAGGTGATGACCTTATTTAAAACCTATCCATCTATGTGTCAAGCAAAAGAGATGGCGGAACGATAGACCATCATGGAAAAGTAGTTGTTCTGCTAATGATGTAACAATGTAAAACAACAGCACGGACAATAGAGGTCTGCAGAAGATTGTCCAGTGAATGTCGTTCACCAGTTATCGACATGGCTCATTATGCCAATTAATCGCCAGAAGGAAAATGCATCATAAATAGATATAATGGCTGCACAGAATATATATTCAATGGGACAAGTTGTCGTTTATATAGAATAAGAAGTGGTGTAAATGACACTGAATGTTTATAGAATACAATCTAGTGAAACCACTATTGCACTGTAAGATGCTTTAGCATTTAATAGCTTAGTATAAATTCTGATAATTCCCTTTTAATTCATGCAATGAATGCGCTGCCCCAAATTACCTGGTTTATATATCTCTTAAGCTTGTAATGCATTCTTAATAAGCTTATAAAATAAAGGGAAATGTTTTACCTAGAGGACTGTCAGGCGAGCATAAAAACATATTATTGCTATACTGTGTATGCTGTGACTAGCTTGCAATTTTACTTTTAGTGTGCATTAACAGTTGGTTCAGAGGTAAGGTAATATTGTACACAGTATAGCTGTGGGAACGTTTTGTTTTATGATACGATAAAAGGAAATTAGTATTTAAGAGCATTGTTATAGTCGTGAGGCAGAATTTATAGTAATAGATACTAGATCAACTTTATTATTTTATTATGGTACGTTGATTGTGTATCAATGACCCAATCCCTAGATACAACAGCAATCGATTATTCAAGGAGGATGGAGAAATCTCTCAGCTTGGCTAAAAATATTGTGAGGTGTCAGAGGCATCTGTCAACCATTGATACATTCAGCCAAGACAAACAAGCATGTTCATAGGCAAGTGAAGTGTAGTACACATTTCATATAGAAAGGATTAAAACAGAAAATGCAATGGTTAGTTAGAGTGGGTTCACATCAGGTTTTGCCATCCATTTAAAGGGGCTATCCCATGACTAATGTAAAAATCAGAGATCATATAATACATGGCAATCTCTTTCTAACAAACCTAGAACCAGCCCTGCATCTCACATGGATCCAGAGATCTCCCCATTCATTGCTCTGCTATATTTATATCAAGCTGACAGCTCAAGGGGAGTGTCTTTTCAGCTGAAGCTCAAGGGGCGTGTCTCAGCTCTACCTATCACAGCTCAGGAGGCAGTTGAAGGATGAAACTGAGCATGTGCGGCCATCTCAGTGAGCAGGTCAAAGAAATAAGAAAAAACAAACAGCAGGTGGCACTATACAGATACATTTTATTGAGTAACTTAGTGGCTATGCTAAGTTTTTAATTACATGCAATTACAAATGTATTCAGATCCAGGTGCTGGTTTGAAAACTGTAGAATATTTTTTGTGGGATAACCCCTTTAGTAGATACATTGTCCAAAAAAGGATACAAAAGCACTGCAGAGACTATTAAAAATAAAAACAAACATATGCGTTAATGTGTTGCAACAACTCGGGGTCACTTAGCTCTCCAGGATCGCCGTCTTCTCAGCTCAGACGTTTGGCACACCTCAAGAAGCCACTCCAACACTGCAGATTTGGGTGCAAACTGGCCACGACCAGCTTTATTGTCACTTTTACAGGCATCACAACATAACCCATAAACATAAATCCTTGGCCATCTGGCCACTAACTGCACAGTAGTTTTCCCTCTCTATTGGGATCTGGGTATACCACACAGCTCCCCAAAACACAACTCAGTGCTTACCCCACACAGGGTTAGAGGGTCCTGGCTCCCACAGGCCTTAGCACAGCCTGTTCCTTCCCCAGATGGGAAGCCCTGATTGAGGAGCCCAGCCCACCTTTACATGAGCTCCTCAGCTAGCTGCTATTTACCTCTCATTAATAGCCTGGCTGATACACACAGAGGAAAATCACTATTTTCACAGCTTTTCTTGTTCTCACCCAGCTTCCTCTGGGTGAGATACACAATTTTAATGGCCTTCGTAGGGCCCACTGGCAGCTTCACTGCCACAGTATACTTTTTTTTTTTACGACAGAACTCTTTGGTGAACACGTGCCACTGTATGCCATCAGGCAACATATACATTTTTCTATATGTTAAATGAATGGTGAAAATGAGATGTGAACCCACCCTTACATGTCACATCCCTCCATTGGTTTCCACTCACTACCCTTGAATACCAGCAGATGTCCCACTTCCATCTGTCAGCTGCCAGTATCCATTTTACATCTGGCTGTATATTCTGTGACCTTGTCTGATGTTTATAATTTGGTGTAACCAGGTGTGTAGCTATATGGTGCCCTGGTGCCTGAGGGTATTCAAATACCTCTCTGCCAGTTGAGACACTAATATTATAAATTGCAAATTGTAGCTGAATGGCATGTGGTGTAGGATTTTGCATTGGGACATAGGTTAAAGGTTTTTTCCTGCATTATTAGGTTTTAACACATTCTCATGTAGTTGCTTACCTCATGTACATCTCCCCCATGCTCTTTTGTGTACTCTTGACCTATTTTCACCATGTAATCAAATCACTCTGATTTGTTTGTATGTAGCTATTTCTGTTTGTGTATCCAATCAAACTCATGATGCACTTCTCCTTTCCCTGCCAAAGCTCCGGCACCACCCATAACAGCCAACACACGGCTCCTTATTGGAGTCAGTAAAATTGAGTTTTTCACCAAGAGGAAGCTGGGTGAGAGCAAGAAAGTTTGGGAAAATAGGGCTTTCCTCTCTGTTCATCAGCTAAGCTGTTAATGAGGCGTAATTAGTAGCCAGCTTGGGAGTTCAGTTAAGTTTGGGCTGAACCTTTTCAGCAGGGCTCCTATTGTGGGGAAGAAGGCTACGTCAAGGCCTGTAGGAGCCAGGACTCTCTGATCACGTGTGGTATGCATCAAGTGTGTTTTGGGGAACTGGGTGGTAGACCCGGGTCCTGCTTGTGAGGAAACCACTGTGAGTTAGTTCCCAGACAGCCTAGGATTTTGTTGTTCTGTGTTTGACAGTGCACTGACTGCTGTGGAAGAGATAATGAAGTTGGTTGTGAGCAGTTTTACCCAAATTTATACTATTGTAGTGACTTCTTGAAGTGTGTTATTCATCTAAGCTGAGAAGACGGTGATCCATATAGCTAGGTGATCCTGAGTTGTTACAGGATGTAGATGCAAACCAGAAAACCTCTTTTAAGTTATGTCTTTGGGTGTAACTGGTTCTGTTTGTGCCTATTCTATACTTAGTAGCTTCAGAGATTGGTAGTGAATTCTGTTGTGCATAGTTTTGTGTCACATAAACCCTTTTGGTCTTACTTTACTCCTGGTTCCATGACCTAGTGCTTGCCCTGATTGCTTTCCGTGTTCAGTTTCTACTGAGAGTGACCTAAATCGAATGGCTGACGGGACCAAATTTTAATAAATTTGCTTCTCTCTACCTAACCAATGACCTGAAAAGGATCATAGAATATATGTGGCCACCATACAACAAACACCAACAAAAGTCCACACATGTAATATAACAACAATTCTTTATTGATCATCATAAAACATAGAAATAAATAGACAATTGTAAAATAGCAGCAATTACAGCTGATGTTGCGACAAAAGGTGCCCCCTAAACCCACTGGATACCATATGAACATAGCTGGATCAACGCCATAATACACTACCGCTAACACCTGGCAGTAGTAAGTGGCTACAAAGATCCTTACCCAGCATAAGGTTAACACATGGGACAGTGATTGCTAAGCATAATTATGGCAGTTAAGATGCACACAATCTTCCCATTAAAGGTAATTACCCAAATAATACAAGTATAACATGTGAATGCTGGTAATCATACAGAACCGGAGTTTAGCAGGAGCACCACCCGGACGCGTTTCGCTTTACGCTTCCTACTAACAATTTTCTTATTTCAGTTTGGACTTTAACCATTATCCATGAATTGACACTAGGTAGGTCCCTTCATTCCACCTCCAGGAGATTTCTGCTAATATATTTCACCTAATCATTACTTTTTATCAGACTTGTCATGCTTGCAAGGGGGTATAACCCAAGACTACAGTAGCATAAACTCTATCCATGAGAGACTTGAATCTATGGTCATAGCTTAGTGTATCGCAAGATGTGTTTCAAGATTCACAATATCTTGTCATTTAATGTCTGTGTGGCCACCCAGTGGCTGTGATGTGCATTGCAGCATGTCAAGTGTTTAGCAAGCATGTCACAATTATTGTTGAATTCCTTAACTAGATTTAAGAAAAGGTAAGGGTGGATCATGTGAATATTAAACATTTGTGCTACTAATAAATCACTGCTTGAATGTGTGGATGAAGTAATTATTTTACTTGAATATCCAATTGTAAGGGAAACCAGGCTTTATCAATACATTGATTGATTAGGGAGGGAAAGTGTAATGTGTTTTAAAGGGATTGTCCAGTCCCTTGACATTTTTTTACCAAAATAAATACAGTTTGATCCTGTTACCATTGACTTAAATAAAGAATAGTGAAGCAATATAAAAATTCTCGTTATTTTGCAAATATTTGGGCGAATATTCGTCATAAATTCACAAATTCGAGAACTCGCGATTATTTTCTTGATTGCGAAAATCGGCAATGTAAAATGCGCTTATTGCATGCGCAATACAGGCGTGGGTCGCTATTGCTATATTTTTCAAGCTGCTAGAAGTTTCCTGAGACTGGAGAAAATTGTTGGCACGGCAGAACATTACAGTAACTTTATATGTAGATAGAGTGCTCCAATATATTCGCAATTGCGCAAATCGGAGCATATTGATGAGCATAGAACATTACAGTAACTTTATATGTAGATAGAGTGCTCCAATATATTCGCAATTGCGCAAATCGGAGCAAAATGATGAGCATATTTTGGCGCAATACGTGCAACTTCACATTTTAGCAGGTCTGACTACATATTACTGATTGGTGCACTAATTATTGTTGTGAACTTGCCTGAAGCATGTATGTATGGACAGCAGAACCTATCACACTACCTACCACCCGGCACTGGAGGTGCCATTTTCTGCAGTTTTTGCAGTTCTGAGAGAGACAGCAGTGTCATTGCTGTGCTCTTTGCTTTCCTGTGCCATTACATTAGATACAGTTGTGTTCAAAATTATTCAACCCCCACTGAAATTAAGTGTTTTGGCCAGTTTGACATTGATTTTGATCATTTCAGTCATCTTGTTTACAATTAAATCAAAGAGGCACTTGTAAGTCAGACAAATATAACATAACATTTATAATGAAATAACAACAAATGTCTTTTCTGTGCCCACATCATTATCAGTTTTATTCAACCCCCAAGTGGCATTCAATCTTAGTACTTAGTACAGCATCCTTTTCCAGTTATAACAGCTTTTAAACATGAAGCATAGCTTGACACAAGTGTCTTGCAGCGATCTACGGGTATCTTCGCCCATTCTTCATGGGCAAAAGCCTCCAGTGCAGTCACATTCTTAGGCTTGCGCGCTGCAACTGCTTTCTTTAAGTCCCACCAGAGGTTCTGAATCGGATTTAAGTCTGGTGACTGCGATGGCCACTTCAAAATGTTCCAGCCTTTAATCAGCAACCATGCTCTAGTGGACTTGGAGGTATGCTTGGGATCATTGTCCTGTTGAAAGGTCCAACGTCTCCCGAGCCTCAGGTTTGTGACGGACTGCATCACATTTTCATCCAATATCTCCTGGTACTGAAGAGAATTCATGGTACCTTGCACACGCTGAAGCTTCCCTGTACCTGTAGAAGCAAAACAGCCCCAAAGCATGATTGACCCCCGCCATGCTTCACAGTAGGCAAGGTTTTCCTTTCTTCATAGGCCTTGTTCTTCCTCCTCCAAACATAGCTTTGATCCATGGGCCCTAACAGTTATAATTTTGTTTCATTAGTCCACAGAACACTATCCCAAAACTTTTGTGGTTTGTCCACATGACTTTTGGCATACTGCAGTCGACTCTTCTTATTCTTTGGAGACAGCAAGGGGTGCGCCTGGGAGTTCTGGCATGGAGGCCTTCATTACGCAGTTTGCGCCTTATTGTCTGAGCTGAAACTTCAGTACCCGCAGCTGACAAATCTTTTTCAGTTCCTCAGCAGTCACACGGGGACTTTTCTCCACTTTGCGCTTCAGGTAGCGCACAGCAGTCGAAGTCAGCATCTTCTTTCTGCCACGACAGGAAGCGTTTCAACAGTGCCCTTTGCCTTGAATTTGCGAATGATGCTTCCTATGGTGTCTCTTGGTATGTTTAACATCTTTGCAATCTTCTTATAGCCATTGCCCTTCCTGTGAAGCGAAATCACCTCTTCTCTTGTCTTCCTGGACCATTCTCTTGTCTTCACCATGTTGGTAAACACACCAGTAAATGTCTAGAAGGAGCCGAGTATCACAGTCATTTTAAATCTGCCGAATTGGTGCTTATTATGCTTGATTGCTGCTCCTTGACATCCACAGGGGTTTTCAATACCTGATCAAAAACACTTGAATGAACCTCTGTTCTTAAGAGTGGTCGTCTTTAAGGGGTTGAATAATTGTGTCAATGAAGAAATCACAAAAAAACATTAATACTGTATTACAAAAACAATTAATGTCATTTTAGTTGCATTTGGTTCTTTAAAAAGTCCTTGTAAGATTTCATTCTGAACACAATTACAAATGTACACTAAATTCCCTAAAACCCTTTACAGCATTGGGGGTTGAATAATTTTGAACACAACAGTAGTTAGTTAGTTATCAAGTTAGTTAGTGTATATATATATACATATATGTATATATATATATATATATATATATATATATTACAGATAGTTAGTGGGAGATAGTCAGTGTAGGTTAGATAGTGATATAGTGCAGCTGATAGGTTCCAGTGCAGGGTGTTAGGTAATGTAATAGGAATTACTGTGCTGTGATAGGGATTAGTGTCTCTGTTAGACACTAGTGTTGAGCACGAATATTCAAATTGCGAATTTTAATTGTGAATACCGCCACTTCGAGAATTCACGAATATTTAGAATATAGTGCTATATATTCGTATTCGCAAATAGTGCTGATCGTGAATATTCTAATTGAGAATTTATCGTGAATTTATCACGAATATCGGCACTTAGCAACATTCCTAGCAACCAATTGGAAAGTTGCCTACCCCTCAGTGTTAATCGCAAATTTTTAGTGCGAATGTATTACATTGCCGATTTTCGCAATCAAGTTAATAATGACTGGAGATCACAAATTGTCAAATTTGCAAATTTATGGCGAATATCGCGAATTCGAATATTGCCTATGCCACTCATCACTAGTGCCTGCGCCTTCTATTGGGTGTCTAATGCACTCCTGATGAAGGGTCTTTACCCGAAACACTGCTCATTTACAAATCAGAAGTGGTATACGTGATAGATCTGAGATAAATATGTGAAATAAAATCACATGAAGCAGGTGCAACCTTTAGTGTGCTGTTCTACTTTCTCTGTCATAGAGAAAATCTATGATCAGTCCTTCTTCCTGTGCCCATACATAGTGATTGACAGCTTATAATGTATAGGTTTGTACATAGACAGATATATAAATTACTTGTATGACAACAGACTGAAAAGCTTTGCCTCTTAGTCCTGCTCTTTTGAATTTATTTTTTGGTGGGGTCACAATCAAAATCTTCATACAAGCTCAGGATTTATCAGAGAAAAATGCCTTGTTCTTGAGTTCATTTTCTTTCCTTCAAAGTATTAGTAAAATATATAATCTTACTAGCTTCTTAAAGGGTTGTCCAGTTTAGAATCACCATTTTATATACCCAATTAGAGAATACGAGTTAATAGTCTTCTGTTCAGGATACTCATGTCTTAACCAAAATAGAGACTCTGTATTTGGCGCACTCTGTATAGAGGCTGTCAGTAGGGTTCCACTCCGTACGATGCAATTGAATAACAGTAGCCTCAAAGATCGATGCTTAGGTAAATTTATTGATGTTAGATTCACATGTGACAGTATTTATAACGTTTTGGGATTCAATTGCCTTCATCAGATACTACAGAAAAAGAAAAAAATTTAGAATCAACATAAAAAGTGGAAAAAGATGATCAGTGATCATACAAAATTACAAAAAACTAGATAAATATGGCAAAACATGCGACAATATCAAAGAAAAGGATATAGTGTAGATAACATCGGTATATATAATCAGGATATCGTATACTAGGCAGTATGTAATACCAAGACAAGCAGAATGGAAGATGAGTTAATGATCATATACAGTAAGAACACATATATCAATGGAGTATGCTATATCTGTGAACCGTACATTAAGGAATTTAAGGAAGTTAGAATGCTAATGAGGGACCAGGGTCATCAATGAAATTTCATATATGTTACTATAGTTAACACATAGACATATGATGCAACTTACCTATGCCGCAGGGAGAAGGAAGATACAAAGTAAGCAGACGCAAGATAGAATACATGTGCACTCAGCATGTTTGTCGGTAGTGGCGTCTTAAGAGATGTGAACTGTCATGGCATTTATAGGCCCACACGCCATATGTACAGGGCGTGTAGCACCAATTGTGCTGGGTGTAGGGAGGAGATCCGGAAAGAATTCAGGCCGGAGCGCACCCCACCGGAAGTGGATGTGTTCCAGCCTGAGACGCATCGGGCGGACGCGCATCAACGAGCGCTCTCTAACCGGAAGTGACGCGATCCAGTCTGAGCCGCATCAAGAAGACGCGGACCAGCAAAGAGCGCACCCTCCCGGAAGTTGATGTGCTCCACCGTGGAATGCATCGCGTCCAATACCATAAGAAAGAAGTGGTAGGAGGGGCAAAGAGAGTCTAAAGGTGGCAATAGCTATAACAGTGGCAATAAGAGGAAATGAAAGGAATAGTTGCAAAGATGTACTATTAAAGTCCTGGTTGCCATAGTAGTAGTGGGGAGCGGTATACTTACAGTCAGTGCGGCTCCGGGCGCTCCAGAATGACGTCAGAGCGCCCCATGCGCATGGATCACGTGATCCATGCGATCACGTGATCCATGCGCGTGGGGCGCCCTGACGTCACTCTGGAGCACCCGGGAGCCGCACGGACGGTAAGTATACTGCTCCCCGCTCCCCACTACACTTGTTACCATTAGCGTCCTGGCTGCAATGGTAACCAGTCAAAAAGCTAAATGTTGGAAACGATGTTTAGCTTAAGGCCGGATCCGGATTAATGCCTTTCAATGGGCATTAATTCCGGATCTGGCCTTGCGGCAGTGTTCAGGATTTTTGGTCAGAGCAAAAGCGCAGCATGCTGCGGTATTTTCTCCGGCCAAAAACGTTCGGTCCTGAATTGAAGACATCCTGATGCATCCTGAACGGATTTCTTTCCATTCAGAATGCATTGGGATAATCCTGATCAGGATTTTCCGGCATAGAGCCCTGACGACGGATCTCTATGCCGGAAAACAAAAACGCTAGTGTGAAAGAACCCTTACCTAGGATGGACCAATGACTCGAACGGTATTAAGAATCTTGTGTGCACATGGATGATACGTGTGGACAAAGGGAATCGGTGGTGCTTGGGGTAAGATTTTAATTTTGGAGTAACATTTTGTTGGGTAATGGATTTTGGGTAACCTCTCTCCTTAAATCTGTCCGCCATCTCTCTTAAGCGTAATTCTCTTGTGGGACTGTCTTGTACAATTCTGTTGACACGTTAGTATTGGTATCCCGGTAGTGCTTTTTCGTGTTTGGGGAATGAAAACTGGTAAAGTGCAGTAGATTGTTCCGGTCTGTCGGTTTACGATAGAAGTCAGTTGTCAGTTTCCTGTTATGTCGCGTGTGACGATAGTGTCCAAAAAGTTTATGGTGGAGTGATCATAGTGAATTGTAAATTGGAGCTCTGGGTAGATGGTGTTAAGAAAAGCGTGGAACTGTAAGAGGGAGTCCAACGGGCCCCGCCAAATGCAAAAAATATCATCGATATATCGTTCCAGACCGTTGCATGTTTGACAAAAAGTTGATTAGTGTAAACAAAGGAATTTTCAAAATAATCCATATAGCAATTGCCGTAAGGCGGGGCCACATTGGACCCCATTGCAGTTCCCCATTTCTGTAAGAAAAATGTGTCCTGGAAAGAAAAAAATTATATGTCAGTACTAGTTTGAGAAGGTCCAGGTAAAAATCAAGTACTGTTGTCTGTGTATTGGCAGTAGTAAGTAAACTTTCAACTGCATGGATCCCTTTGTCATGTTGAATGCAAGTGTACAAACTCGTCACATCCCAGGTGGCCAGAAAAGATTCAACAGTTAATGGTTCAAGATTTGAAATGATGTCTAGAAAAGTTTGCGTATCCAGAAGAAAGGACCTTGTGTTTTTGACATGTGGTGTAAGGACTTTTTCTAGAAAGATTGACAGGGGCGATAATACAGAGTCTGTAGATGCAATGATGGGTCTGCCTGGGGATTTTCTAAGTTTTTATGTATTTTGGGTAATACATATATCACAGGAGTTATGGGATGTTGTTTGGTGAGATAGGTGACATTGGCATCATCATCTATAATGCCTGCAGTCCTGTATTTTTGTAAGGTCATTTTAATTTCAGAGGCAATTTTAAAGGGAGGGTTATGATCTAATTTTTGATAAACTTCCCTGTCATCTAATTGGCGCATGATTTCCGCTACATATTTCTCCTTATCCATGATCACCATTGCTCCCCTTTGTCAGCTGGTTTTATTACTAGTCTATTGTCTTTCTGTAGGGAATTGAGAGCCTGACGATCTGTAAGACTTAGATTGTGGGTGAATTTGTATTTCCTTTCCTTGAGGTTTTTCTAAAGCTCACTATGTCCCTTTGGACCAGACTGATGAATGTCTCTACTGGTGGTTTGTTTTTAGGGGAGTGTATGTGCTTTTATTTCGTAAGCCTAAAGTTATGACAGAGATTGGTATAATACCTTCTTTTGGTGTTGACACTAGTTATTCCTGTCCCCCAAAATGTGCTTTTAACCGTATGTTACGGAATAATTTTGCAAGTCCATGTCCAGTTGGAACGTATCCAATGCATAAGAGGGACAAAAAGATAAACCTTTTGGAGTACAGACAATTATGCTGGGCTAAGGGTAATAGATGAAATATTAAACACTAAGGATTGCACCTGTGATCTCGTTGTTACATTACTTGTTGTATAAGATGAACCAAAATGGAGAACAGTTGCTAAGAGTATCTCTAGCTCTGGAGGACCAGTCCTGTGTTGTATTATACTATTACCGTATTTTTCACTTTATAAGACTTACTGACATTTTTCCCCACTTTTGGGAGAAAACTGTGTGTTATAAAGTGAAAGAGAAAGTGAAAAGTACAGTATATACTGACAGCCTATTGTAGGAAATGATGAGTTAACATAAAATAAATAAAAAATTAAACAATATTAATTGGAGTGAGGTCCCATAGCACAGAATCAGGCTTCAAGTCACCCACCAATGGAGAAGGTCACTTACTATTATTTGACCACAGCACCCAGACAAAGGAGAGAGGTCCCACAGCAGAGAACCAGGCATCATATCACCCACCACAGGAGTAGGCCACCATTTAGTTACTTTGACCCCTACACCCCAGACGGAGGAGAGGAGGTTACACAGCAGAGAATCAGGCATCATATCAACCACCACAGGAGAAGCCACCATTTAGTTACTTGACCCCTGCACCCAGGAAGAGGAGAGAGGCCCCACAGCACATATTCTGGCATCATATCAGCCACCACAGGAGAAGCCACCATTGAGTTACTTTGACCCCTGCACCCAGGAAGAGGAGAGGCCCCACAGCACATATTCTGGCATCATACTCAACCACCACAGGAGAAGCCACCATTGAGTTACTTTGACCCCTGCACCCAGGAAGAGGAGAGGCCCCACAGCACATATTCTGGCATCATATCAGCCACCACAGGAGAAGCCACCATTGAGTTACTTTGACCCCCGCACCCAGGAAGAGAGAGAGGCACCACAGCACATATTCTGGCATCATATCACACACCACAGGAGAGGCCTCTTTCAGTGATTTAGGCCTTTGGACCCAGACAGAGGAGAGAGGCACCACAGCACATATTCTGGCATCATATCAGCCACCACAGGAGAAGCCACCATTGAGTTACTTTGACCCCTGCACCCAGGAAGAGGAGAGAGGCCCCACAGCACATATTCTGGCATCATATCACCCACCACAGGAGTAGGCCACCATTTGGTGCTTTGACCCCTACACCCAGACGGAGGAGAGGTTACACAGCAGAGAATCAGGCATTTAGATCACCCACCACAGGAGTAGGCCACCATTGAATCAGACCCCGGCAACCATGTCCAGATGGCACAAGCATCAGCTTTATATCCAATCAGCACAGGAGAAGCGACTTTGAAAGACTTTGACCCTACACCCAGATGGAGGAGAGAGGTTTCACAGCAGAGAATCAGGCATCATATCAACCACCACAGGAGAAGCCACCATTTAGTTACTTTGACCCCTGCACCCAGGAAGAGGAGAGAGGCACCACAGCACATATTCTGGCATCATATCAGCCACCACAGGAGAAGCCACCATTGAGTTACTTTGACCCCTGCACCCAGGAAGAGGAGAGAGGCCCCACAGCACATATTCTGGCATCATATCCAGCCACCACAGGAGAAGCCACCATTGAGTTACTTTGACCCCTGCACCCAGGAAGAGAGAGAGGCCCCACAGCACATATTCAGGCATCATATCACCACCACAGGAGAAGGCCACCATTCAGTTACTTTGACCTCTGCACCCAGACAGAGGAGAGAGGCACCACAGCACATATTCTGGCATCATATCAGCCACCACAGGAGAAGCCACCATTGAGTTACTTTGACCCCTGCACCCAGGAAGAGGAGAGAGGCACCACAGCACATATTCTGGCATCATATCAACACCACAGGAGAAGCCACCATTCAGTTGCTTTGACCCCTGCACCCAGGACAGAGGAGAGAGGCACCACAGCACATATTCTGGCATCATATCAGCCACCACAGGAGAAGCCACCATTGAGTTACTTTGACCCTGCACCCAGGAAGAGGAGAGAGGCCCCACAGCACATATTCTGGCATCATATCAGCCACCACAGGAGAAGCCACCATTTAGTTACTTTGACCCCTTCACCCAAACAGAGAGAGAGGTTCCACATCAGAGAATCAGGCATCATATCAACCACCACAGGAGTAGGCCACAATTTAGTTTATTTGACCCTGCACCCAGGAAGAGGAGAGAGGCACCACAGCACATATTCTGGCATCATATCACACACCACAGGAGAAGGCCTCTTTCAGTGATTTAGGCCTTTGGACCCAGACAGAGGAGAGAGGTCCCACAGCAGAGAACCAGGCATCATATCACCCACCACAGGAGTAGGCCACCATTTGGTTACTTTGACCCCTACACCCAGACGGAGGAGAGAGGTTACACAGCAGAGAATCAGGCATTTAGATCACCCACCACAGGAGTAGGCCCCAATTTAATGGGACCCCGGCAACCATGTCAGATGGCACAACCATCAGCTTCATATCAATCAGCACAGGAGAGGCGACTTTGAAAGACTTTGACCCTACACCCAGACGGAGGAGAGAGGTTTCACAGCAGAGAATCAGGCATTTAGATCACCCACCACAGGAGTAGGCCCCCATTGAATCAGACCCTGGCAACCATGTCAGATGGCACAACCATCAGCTTTATATCAATCAGCACAGGAGAAGGCGACTTTGAAAGACTTTGACCCCTACACCCAGATGGAGGAGAGAGGTTTCACAGCAGAGAATCAGGCATCATATCAGCCACCACAGGAGAAGCCACCATTGAGTTACTTTGACCCCTGCACCCAGGAAGAGGAGAGAGGCCCACAGCACATATTCTGGCATCATATCACCCACCACAGGAGTAGGCCACCATTTAGTTACTTTGACCCCTACACCCAGACGGAGGAGAGAGGTTACACAGCAGAGAATCAGGCATTTAGATCACCCACCACAGGAGTAGGCCACCATTGAATCAGACCCCGGCAACCATGTCAGATGGCACAAGCATAAGCTTTATATCCAATCAGCACAGGAGAAGCGACTTTGACAGACTTTGACCCCTACACCCGGACGGAGGAGAGAGGTTTCAAAGCAGAGAATCAGGCATTTAGATCACCCACCACAGGAGTAGGCCCCAATTTAATGGGACCCCGGCAACCATGTCAGATGGCACAACCATCAGCTTCATATCAATCAGCACAGGAGAAGGCGACTTTGAAAGACTTTGACCCCTTCACCCAAACAGAGGAGAGAGGTTCCACATCAGAGAATCAGGCATCATATCAACCACCACAGGAGTAGGCCACAATTTAGTTTATTTGACCCCTGCACCCAGGAAGAGGAGAGAGGCCCCACAGCACATATTCTGGCATCATATCACACACCACAGGAGAAGGCCTCTTTCAGTGATTTAGGCCTTTGGACCCAGACAGAGGAGAGAGGTCAGAGATTGGCTTCATATCCCCAGCACAGCAGAAGACCGCTTTATTTGACTTAGGCCTCAGCACCCAGACAGAAGACAGAGGTAGCATGGCAGAGGTTATGGCTTCATGTCACCCGTTAGTTTAACCGGCCACTTTCATCTGGTTAGGCCCGGCGCCCAGACAGAGAAGAGTTTCATTCAACTGTGGGTTTCATAAAATTTGTATCAAATAAAGAAGTGGCCCGTAGCACAACAAGACATGTTTTAGGCAGTTAATAAGGACTACTCTGCACAAGGGAGGGACAGGTCCTGTGGGATCCATGCCTGGTTCATCTTTATGAAGGTCAGCTTGTCCACGTTGGCTGTGGACAGGCGGCTGCGCTTGTCAGTAATGGCGCCCCCTGCCGTGCTGAATACGCGTTCAGATAAAGCGCTGGCCGCCGGGCAGGAAAGCACCTCAAGGCATAACATGCTAACTCTGGCCACGTGGACAATTTCGAAACCCAGTAGTTGAATGGGGCCGAACCATCCGTCAGGATGTGGAGGAGTGTGCAGACATACTGTTCAACCATGTTAGTGAAATGCTGCCTCCTGCTAACACGTTCCGTATCAGGTGTCGGTGCAGATAGCTGTGGCGTGGAGACAAAACTTTTCCACATTTCTGCCATGCTAACCCTGCCCTCAGATGAGCTGGCCGTGACACAGCTGCGTTGGCGACCTCTTGCCACTCCTCTGCCTTCACCTTCCACCTGTTCCCCTGTGACATGTGGGAATGCTCTCAAGAGCGCCTCTATCAGCGTGCGCTTGTACTCGCGCATCTTGCGGTCGCGCTCCAGTTCAGGAATTAAAGTGGGCACATTGTCTTTATACCGGGGATCCAGCAGGGTGGCCACCCAGTAGTCTGCACACGTTAAAGCGTGGGCAACTCTGCTAATCGTTGCGCAGGCATTGGAGCATATATTCGCTCATGTGGGCCAGGCTACCCATGGGTAAGGACAAGCTGTCCTCTGTGGGAGGCGTATCGTCATCGTCCACCGTATCCCCCAGCCACGCACCAGTGATGGGCCTGGGCTGCCACCCCGCTGTGAACTTGCGTCATCCTCGTCCCCCTCCACCTCCTCCTCCTCATCCTCCTCGTCCTCCAGTACAGTGCCTTGGCTGGCGACTTGTGAACCTGTCCTCTGCTGCTTAAACAAACCTCCCTCTGAGCCAATTCGAACAGACTGGCCCGAAAGTGTTAGAAACGAGCCCTCATCCTCCTCCTCCTCCTCCACCTGGGCCACCTCCTCTAACATCATTGCCCTAAGTGTTTTCTCAAGGAGACATAGAAGTGGTATTGTAGCGCTGATAACAGTGTCATCGCCACTGGCCATGTTGGTGGAGTACTCGAAACAGCGCAGCAGGGCACACAGGTCTCGCATGGAGGCCCAATCATTGGTGGTGAAGTGGTGCTGTTCGGCAGTACGACTGAGCGAGCGTGCTGCAGCTGAAACTCCACTATGGCCTGCTGCTGCTCGCACAGTCTCTCCAGCATGTGCAGGTGGAGTTCCACCGGGTGGGCACGTCGCATATGAGGCGGTGGCGGGAAGGCCGAAGTTCCGCTGTAGCGCCAGACAGGCGAGCAGCGGCAGGATGTGAGCGGCGGAGCGCGCACAGACGGCCCGCACTTTATGCAGCAGCTCTGACATGTTGGGGTAGTGGTGAATGAACCTCTGCACCACCAAGTTCAGCACATGCGCCAGGCAAGGGATGTGCGTCAAACCGGCTAGTCCCAGAGCTGCCACGAGATTTCGCCCATTATCGCATACCACCAGGCCTGGCTTGAGGCCCACCGGCAGAAACCACTCGTCGGTCTGTTGTTCAATACCCCGCCACAACTCCCTGCGCGGTGTGGGGCCTGTCCCCCAAACATATGAGTTTCAGAATGGCCTGCTGACGTTTACCCGGGCTGTGCTGAAGTTGGTGGTGAAGGTGTGTGGCTGACCGGATGAGCTGGTGGAAGCAGTGGAGGAGGAAGCCGAGTAGGAGGAGGAGGCTACAGGAGGCAGAGAATGATGCCCTGCGATCCTAGGGGCGGAAGGACGTGCGCCAAGGAACTGTCCGCCGGGGGCCCAGCCGCCACTACATTCATCCAGTGTGCAGTTAGTGAGATATAGCGTCCCTGGCCGTGCTTACTGGTCCACGTATCTGTGGTTAGGTGGACCTTGCCACAAATGGCGTTGCGCAGTGCACACTTGATTTTATCGGACACTTGCATGTGCAGGGAAGGCACGGCTGTCTTGGAGAAGTAGTGGCGGCTGGGAACCACATACTGCGGGACAGCCATGGCCATCAGCTGTTTGAAGCTGTCTGTGTCCACCAGCCGGAATGACAGCATTTCAAAGGCCAGCAGTTTAGAAATGCTGGCGTTCAGGCCAAGAGCTCGAGGGTGACTCGGGGGAATTTGCGCTTCCTCTCTAAGGTTTGAGATATTGAGAGCTGAGCGCTGCTGTGTGATATAGTGGAGGCGCTAGTTGGCGGTGGCGGTGGTGGTGGTGTCGGTGGCACATCCTCTGTTTGCTGCTCGGCAGGTGGCAACATTCCTCTCGAGGCGGAAGCCGAGGCAGCAGCGGTAGAGGAGCAGGGGGAGCCTCAGCGAGTGCCTGGTTTTTAAGGTGTGTACCCCACTGCAGTTCATGCTTTGCATGTAGATGCCTGGTCATGCAGGTTGTGCTGAGGTTCAGAACGTTAATGCCTCGCCTCAGGCTCTGATGGCAGAGCGTGCAAGTCACTCGGGTCTTGTCGGTAGGACATTGTTTAAAGAAGTGCCATGCCAGGGAACTCTTTGAAGCTGCCTTTGTGGGGCTGGGTCCCTGTTGGCGATGTCCAGTAGCAGAGCGAACTCTGGGGCGGCGGCTCGTCTGCTTTGGCCCCCTGCTCCCTCTTTGGCTTCGCTGTTGTCTCGGTCTCACCACTACCTCTTCCTCTGAACTGTGAAAGTCATCGCCACGACCTTCAGTCCATGTGGGGTCTAAGACCTCATCGTCCTCTGCATCGTCTTCCACCCAGTCTCCCTCCCTGACCTCCTCCTGTTCAGTCTGCACACTGCAAAAAGACGCGGCAGTGGGCACCTGTGTTTCGTCATCATCAGAGACGTGCGGTGACTCTGCTGATGGTGGTATTCCCATGTCCTCTTCATCTGGAGACATAAGTGGTTGTGCGTCAGTGCATGGTATGTCTTCCTCCACTGGGGAAGGGCTAGGTGGGCGCCCTGGGAAACCCTGGAAGCAGAGTCTTCAAACAGAAGAAGAGACTGCTGCATAACTTGTGGCTCAGACCGTTTCCCTGATATGCTTGGGGGTGATGTGACAGACTGATGGGCTTGGTTTTCAGGTGCCACCTGTGCGCTTTCCGCAGAAGACTGGGTGGAAGACCATGTGGTGAACGTGCTGGAAGCACTGTCGGCCACCAATCGATTAATGCCTGTACCTGCTCAGGCCTTACCATCCCTAAGAGCGGCATTGGGCCCCACGAGATATTGCGGTACATTCTGCCGGCTAGTTGAGGAGTTCGTTCCCTACTGTGTGCGCCTGGGGCCGAGCGGCCACGTCCTCTACCAGCAACAGAGGCTCCACGGACACCACCACGACCGCGTCCTCGTCCCTTAATAGTATTTTTCTTCATTGTTGCGATTCAACTCGCACCACAATGAAATATATTATTTTTATAAGCAAAATCCCCTCACTGGAATACTTTCAGTCTTTTGACTGTATGGATTACAGATGGAATGACTGTTATATGTGAGTACCGCTTTCTTTGACAGATTCTAGTATGGGTACATATATGTTTTCCCAACCCCAGCACATTAATTTGCTAATTCCAGATGTATGAAAGCATAGGCCTAACTGTATCTAGTATATTGAGCGCCAGATAAACTAACTTGGCCTTTTTAAATAAAAAAATTCCCTCACTGGAATACTTTCAGTCTTTTGACTGTATGGATTACAGATGGAATGACTGTTATATGTGAGTACCGCTTTCTTTGACAGATTCTAGTATGGGTACATATATGTTTTCCCAACCCCAGCACATTAATTTGCTAATTCCAGATGTATGAAGCATAGGCCTAACTGTATCTAGTATATTGAGCGCCAGATAAACTAACTTGGCCTTTTTAAATAAAAAAATTCCCTCACTGGAATACTTTCAGTCTTTTGACTGTATGGATTACAGATGGAATGACTGTTATATGTGAGTACCGCTTTCTTTGACAGATTCTAGTATGGGTACATATATGTTTTCCCAACCCCAGCACATTAGTTTGCTAATTCCAGATGTATGAAACGCAGGCCTAACTGTATCTAGTATATTGAGCATCAGATAAACTAACTTGGCCTTTTTAAATAAAAAAAATTCCCTCACTGGAATACTTTCAGTCTTTTGACTGTATGGATTACAGATGGAATGACTGTTATATGTGAGTACCGCTTTCTTTGACAGATTCTAGTATGGGTACATATATGTTTTCCCAACCCCAGCACATTAGTTTGCTAATTCCAGATGTATGAAACGCATGGCCTAACTGTATCTAGTATATTGAGCGCCAGATAAACTAACTTGGCCTTTTTTAAATAAAAAAATTCCCTCACTGGAATACTTTCAGTCTTTTGACTGTATGGATTACAGATGGAATGACTGTTATATGTGAGTACCGCTTTCTTTGACAGATTCTAGTATGGGTACATATATGTTTTCCCAACCCCAGCACATTAGTTTGCTAATTCCAGATGTATGAAACATGAGGCCTAACTGTATCTAGTATATTGAACGCCAGATAAACTAACTTGGCCTTTTTAAATAAAAAAATTCCCTCACTGGAATACTTTCAGTCTTTTGACTGTATGGATTACAGATGGAATGACTGTTATATGTGAGTACCGCTTTCTTTGACAGATTCTAGTATGGGTACATATATGTTTTCCCAACCCCAGCACATTAGTTTGCTAATTCCAGATGTATGAAACGCAGGCCTAACTGTATCTAGTATATTGAGCACCAGATAAACTAACTTGGCCTTTTAAATAAAAAAATTCCCTCACTGGAATACTTTCAGTCTTTTGACTGTATGGATTACAGATGGAATGACTGTTATATGTGAGTACCGCTTTCTTTGACAGATTCTAGTATGGGTACATATATGTTTTCCCAACCCCAGCACATTAGTTTGCTAATTCCAGATGTATGAAACGCAGGCCTAACTGTATCTAGTATATTGAGCGCCAGATAAACTAACTTGGCCTTTTTAAATAAAAAAAATTCCCTCACTGGAATACTTTCAGTCTTTTGACTGTATGGATTACAGATGGAATGACTGTTATATGTGAGTACCGCTTTCTTTGACAGATTCTAGTATGGGTACATATATGTTTTCCCAACCCCAGCACATTAGTTTGCTAATTCCAGATGTATGAAACGCAGGCCTAACTGTATCTAGTATATTGAGCGCCAGATAAACTAACTTGGCCTTTTTTAAATAAAAAAATTCCCTCACTGGAATACTTTCAGTCTTTTGACTGTATGGATTACAGATGGAATGACTGTTATATGTGAGTACCGCTTTCTTTGACAGATTCTAGTATGGGTACTGTGGGGGTTTAGCTCTGGTCTCGAGGATCGCTCACATACAGACTGTTGTCCACTGCAGCTTTAGGGGCCAAACATCGCTTTATTGTCTCAGCATCAACATAAATAAATGAAATGCAAAACAAACACCTGCCCGGCTGGGCTCTAACTTAACACAGTGTGTCCCTGACTCACCTACAACACTGTTCACACACACCGCACCCGTGCGGCTTTTCCAGGCAGCCTGTTCGGTTTCACAGGGGTCTGAGCCCTCCAGCTTGGCTCCAGCCGTGGGTCCCAAACAACAGCCCTCAGCTCCCAGCACTATTAGCAGCTCCAGGAAAATCACCCCAGCTGCTAAGGAGGCTGCCTTTTAAAGGGCCGGATAAAGTCCGGACTGGACCGTGGGGAGTAGGCACCCACCCAGCTCTTTGCCTACTCCCAGTAAGAGCCGGCCGGATTGGCTTTGCAGCCAAACTAACTAACAGAGTCTGACAGCACTAGCTGCTGCAGACAACAAAATCCGGCTCTCACCCCACCGAGGCCAGCAACCTCGGTGACACGTACCTGCCATCGCTCTCTCCTATCAGCCATGAGGCCTGTCACTGCCTCACATATCCCCCTTTGTTCAACCCCGTAGGGGTGAACACTAGCACCCAACCAAGACGCTCGTGAGAGGGCATCGACCTGGCCTACAGTCTTCCCCTTATTCCGCCAGACCCAGGCTAATAGCGCTTGGTTTCTCACCCGCATGAGTTTAGTACGGGGCAGATAAGACCTACGGGATTTTCTTGCCCATCTCATGACCCGGTACTCTCTTTCACGAATGAGGATGATGCGCTTCGCACCCGTGGCCTCTCTCTTTTCGTTTTCTTTTTCTCTCCACATTTCGCATCAGCACATGTTCCTCACATCCTTTCTTGGACTGCTGCATCTCTCGACTGAACTGTTCCCTCACTTCGGCCGACTCTTCTTTAGCCTTATCTTTGGTCTTGGGAACATCTGAGGACTTCTCCCACTCCAACTCATCAGCATCAGCTTCTTCAGCCTTTGAGTCTCTTTTGGAGTCTTCAGTCACTTTGATAGGCTTTTCATCCTTCTCGGACACAGCATCACATACTTGCATTCTTAGCTCCGCCTCCTCCTCTTTCTCTTTAAGGACGGAGGTACTTGGGACATCAGGAGTCCGTATCAGACTCATCATCTTCTGGCAATCCCTGCCAAGGTTTATCCAGGATATGGTTCTCCTTTCGGGCAGGATTCAGGAGAGTCAGCCCATCGGAGTAGACAGCACCCTCATACTGGTCGTCGGTCCCCCGTATTTCTTCCCCAGCAGACTGCTGGCTTTCTGAAGGCATTGACAGCAGAGGGAATGTCTTTCACGACTCAGGTCCTGGCCGCACACTGCCACGAGTCTCTGGGCTTCTGCATCCACCTCAGCACCATCATCTGGTTCAGCAGATACATCTTTCACCTTCTCTGCCTCGGCCGGCACCACGGCGCCACCATCTCCAGACCCATTCCTAACAGGCTCTGACTTCTTGGCATCTTTTAGAGGAGCTTCCTCTTCAGGTATCTCATTTTCTTCCACCTGCTGCGCAGGAGAACGCTTAGGCCTCTCCAACTCATAGACGTCATCTTTTGAGCTCCTGAGATCTTCCATCTCTGCTCTGAGTTGCTTGTTCAGCCTCTCCAATTCATCTTGCTCCTTAAGCACTTTTCCAAGGGCTCTAGTCAAGGAGAGGGCCTTGGTCTGTCTTCTCAGATTTTCCCCACCAGCTTGTTAGCAGCGCCCAGCTCTTGGGCCTTCTGTTCCAGCTGCTCTTCACTCTGTTCTGGTGTAACAGCAGGTGTAGGAGTACCACCATTCTTCTTTAGACACTCTGTGGGATTTCCACCCAGGGACTCTTTCAAACCCATTGTTGAGGTCTACTATAGACTTTTGTGTCTTTCTGGAGTCTTTTCCCTCCCCAGGACACCAGGAGGTAGACCCTTCAGTTCACTCGTCTTTTCTGGGGTCTCCTCTTTGACCCTTCTGCAGCCTTCTTCGGTGACTCTGTGACGACAGCTAGTCCCTTCTCTATCGTATCTAGGGACCATGTGGCGAGAGGGAGGTCAGCCTCCTGTTTGCCAGCTGTACTGTCCTGTCAGGTCATCTAAGACTGCCTGGACATGAGCTTCAGACACTAGGCTGACGTTACCCGACTGTACTCTCGTCACGTCAGGTATAACTATCACCTGGTTGCTACTAGTAACCACGTCAGTTTGGCGAGACCTCAACATGGCAGCTTCTCTCTCAGAGTTGCTGTCGGTCATAGCACCTGCTTCATATATACTGCTCATGTCATTCTCAATTCCTGTCCTCTAGGGGCACCGATGAGCTAATCCCCACCTGGGACATTTTATTAACCATAGAGATCTGTGGAGACTGCATATCCACTTCTAGTACGTGTGGTACACCCTCTAGGACCTGCCCCATGTACTTGCACATTTGTCACAGTGGTTTCCCTCAGTGGTGAGCTCTCAACATCAATTAGCATTTTTATACCATCCACATTTTTACCAACAGGGGAGCTTCTTCCCTGATCACACCCTTTAAAGGAAAGGACTGTCATCATCCCATCACTTCTTGCACATAGACCACATTATCATTATACATTTCAACAAACTTTGCACCTTCACTTGGCACCGTGTCGGCACCATTGTTTCCAATGGTCATTTCACTTAAACCATTGCTTCCTATCTGCATTTGCCTTACACCTTCATTTAAAGGGACAGGTACAGGTTCTGTAGGAGCTTCATTACTTCCTACAGAAGTGTCTCCATTGCCCCACATTACATCACGCATGAGCCTATTTCCAACATCAAGTCCATCAGTCTCTGTTCCAACCATGGTCTCACCCTCCGTGAGGACCCCTGGATAGTCCACAGGATTCACATAATTGTCCCGGACAGACATCATTCTACCTCTTACCCAGGCTAGCATGGGATCTCTGACTTTCGCCATCCCAAATCTAGCCTTGGTCACGGGCACTTTAAACAACATCTTGAGCTTCTCCCTGCAGATTCCTGCGAGAGAGCAACCGCAACAGGCTTACCCAGCCTGTTCAGACACAGCATTTTTCCCATAGTCACTCATTTTTGAGACATCTTCACGCCGCAGCGCTTTATCACTCACCAGCCCGGCAGGTAGCAACTGCCGCCGGCTCATTGTCACAGGGTCTGCCACAAAATTATCAACAGGAACAGTCTTACCGATTGTCGTCACTGACTCGGCACTCCCGGAAGATAAGGGTAGTCCAGGAATATCTCCAGCACGGTCATCACCCTTCTCCTCAATGCAGTAGTTGCCACGGGAGACGCCTTGGACTTGTCTCCTGTCTTTTCTGGACGGACATTCCAGCCGCACCCTTTAGGATTCTGTGCACAGTCGCAGGGAAAATAGGCACTCCTGAGAAACGCACTGCTCTCCACCTCTTTGTCTTCCCGACGGTTGCCCTTGGCAACGGCACATATTACCTCGAACAGTCCACTCAGAGCCGCCTCTCCAAGTGCCGCACTCGGCTTTCTCACCAACCGATCAGTCTCCAGCACCAGCTGCTCCATTACACCCTCAGTGGTCTTGGTTTTCCGCCAAACCAGGCCACTTCTCACATATGGCATCACCTTTGGCATAAGCAGCTTCCGCCACACCTGACTATCTTTCACCCAGGACGCCATTTTGAGCAAAAAATTTCCACAGGTCAGTTTTTTTCCTTTTTCCCTCTTTTGTGCTTCTGGCCCTTTAAACCTTCGCACTGCTTGCACCACAGGGAAAAACAGTCCAGACAGCAGTTCTTTTGCAACCCAGCAAAGTGTCCAGGACCACACGAGCAGCACCTGCTCCACCGAACAAACAGGCTTCCGGCCCTAAGCTCCAATACAGCAATCGCACAGTTTTTTCCTCTGTCCTGTCGTTGCCCCCAGCAACACTTTACCTTTATCCAGCAGGGACGACTTGCCCGCATCCGACACCAAATGTGGGGGTTTAGCTCTGGTCTCGAGGATCGTTCACATACAGACTGTTGTCCACTGCAGCTTTAGGGGCCAAACATCGCTTTATTGTCTCAGCATCAACATAAATAAATGAAATGCAAAACAAACACCTGCCCGGCTGGGCTCTAACTTAACACAGTGTGTCCCTGACTCACCTACAACACTGTTCACACACACCGCACCCGTGCGGCTTTTCCAGGCAGCCTGTTCGGTTTCACAGGGGTCTGAGCCCTCCAGCTTGGCTCCAGCCGTGGGTCCCAAACAACAGCCCTCAGCTCCCAGCACTATTAGCAGCTCCAGGAAAATCACCCCAGCTGCTAAGGAGGCTGCCTTTTAAAGGGCCGGATAAAGTCCGGACTGGACCGTGGGGAGTAGGCACCCACCCAGCTCTTTGCCTACTCCCAGTAAGAGCCGGCCCGGATTGGCTTTGCAGCCAAATCCAACTAACAGAGTCTGACAGCACTAGCTGCTGCAGACAACAAAATCCGGCTCTCACCCCACCGAGGCCAGCAACCTCGGTGACACGTACCTGCCATCGCTCTCTCCTATCAGCCATGAGGCCTGTCACTGCCTCACAGTACATATATGCTTTCCCAACCCCAGCACATTAGTTTGCTAATTCCAGATGTATGAAACGCAGGCCTAACTGTATCTAGTATATTGAACGCTAGATAAACTAACTTGGCCTTTTTAAATAAAAAATTCCCTCACTGGAATACTTTCAGTCTTTTGACTGTATGGATTACAGATGGAATGACTGTTATATGTGAGTACCGCTTCTTTGACAGATTCTAGTATGGGTACATATATGTTTTCCCAACCCAGCACATTAGTTTGCTAATTCCAGATGTATGAAACGCAGGCCTAACTGTATCTAGTATATTGAACGCCAGATAAACTAACTTGGCCTTTTTAAATAAAAAAAATTCCCTCACTGGAATACTTTCAGTCTTTTGACTGTATGGATTACAGATGGAATGACTGTTATATGTAGTACCGCTTTCTTTGACAGATTCTAGTATGGGTACATATATGTTTTCCCAACCCCAGCACATTAGTTTGCTAATTCCAGATGTATGAAACGCAGGCCTAACTGTATCTAGTATATTGAACGCCAGATAAACTAACTTGGCCTTTTTAAATAAAAAAAATTCCCTCACTGGAATACTTTCAGTCTTTTGACTGTATGGATTACAGATGGAATGACTGTTATATGTGAGTACCGCTTTCTTTGACAGATTCTAGTATGGGTACATATATGTTTTCCCAACCCCAGCACATTAATTTGCTAATTCCAGATGTATGAAACGTAGGCCTAACTGTATCTAGTATATTGAACGCCAGATAAACTAACTTGGCCTTTTTAAATAAAAAAATTCCCTCACTGGAATACTTTCAGTCTTTTGACTGTATGGATTACAGATGGAATGACTGTTATATGTGAGTACCGCTTTCTTTGACAGATTCTAGTATGGGTACATATATGTTTTCCCAACCCCAGCACATTAGTTTGCTAATTCCAGATGTATGAAACGCAGGCCTAACTGTATCTAGTATATTGAACGTCAGATAAACTAACTTGGCCTTTTTAAATAAAAAAATTCCCTCACTGGAATACTTTCAGTCTTTTGACTGTATGGATTACAGATGGAATGACTGTTATATGTGAGTACCGCTTTCTTTGACAGATTCTAGTATGGGTACATATATGTTTTCCCAACCCCAGCACATTAGTTTGCTAATTCCAGATGTATGAAACGCAGGCCTAACTGTATCTAGTATATTGAACGCCAGATAAACTAACTTGGCCTTTTTAAATAAAAAAATTCCCTCACTGGAATACTTTCAGTCTTTTGACTGTATGGATTACAGATGGAATGACTGTTATATGTGAGTACCGCTTTCTTTGACAGATTCTAGTATGGGTACATATATGTTTTCCCAACCCCAGCACATTAGTTTGCTAATTCCAGATGTATGAAACGCAGGCCTAACTGTATCTAGTATATTGAACGCCAGATAAACTAACTTGGCCTTTTTTAAATAAAAAATTCCCTCACTGGAATACTTTCAGTCTTTTGACTGTATGGATTACAGATGGAATGACTGTTATATGTGAGTACCGCTTTCTTTGACAGATTCTAGTATGGGTACATATATGTTTTCCCAACCCCAGCACATTAGTTTGCTAATTCCAGATGTATGAAACGCAGGCCTAACTGTATCTAGTATATTGAACGCCAGATAAACTAACTTGGCCTTTTTAAATAAAAAAATTCCCTCACTGGAATACTTTCAGTCTTTTGACTGTATGGATTACAGATGGAATGACTGTTATATGTGAGTACCGCTTTCTTTGACAGATTCTAGTATGGGTACATATATGTTTTCCCAACCCCAGCACATTAGTTTGCTAATTCCAGATGTATGAAACGCAGGCCTAACTGTATCTAGTATATTGAACGCCAGATAAACTAACTTGGCCTTTTTTAAATAAAAAAATTCCCTCACTGGAATACTTTCAGTCTTTTGACTGTATGGATTACAGATGGAATGACTGTTATATGTGAGTACCGCTTTCTTTGACAGATTCTAGTATGGGTACATATATGTTTTCCCAACCCCAGCACATTAGTTTGCTAATTCCAGATGTATGAAACGCAGGCCTAACTGTATCTAGTATATTGAACGCCAGATAAACTAACTTGGCCTTTTTAAATAAAAAAAATTCCCTCACTGGAATACTTTCAGTCTTTTGACTGTATGGATTACAGATGGAATGACTGTTATATGTGAGTACCGCTTTCTTTGACAGATTCTAGTATGGGTACATATATGTTTTCCCAACCCCAGCACATTAGTTTGCTAATTCCAGATGTATGAAACGCAGGCCTAACTGTATCTAGTATATTGAACGCCAGATAAACTAACTTGGCCTTTTTAAATAAAAAAATTCCCTCACTGGAATACTTTCAGTCTTTTGACTGTATGGATTACAGATGGAATGACTGTTATATGTGAGTACCGCTTTCTTTGACAGATTCTAGTATGGGTACATATATGTTTTCCCAACCCCAGCACATTAATTTGCTAATTCCAGATGTATGAAACGCAGGCCTAACTGTATCTAGTATATTGAACGCCAGATAAACTAACTTGGCCTTTTTAAATAAAAAAATTCCCTCACTGGAATACTTTCAGTCTTTTGACTGTATGGATTACAGATGGAATGACTGTTATATGTGAGTACCGCTTTCTTTGACAGATTCTAGTATGGGTACATATATGTTTTCCCAACCCCAGCACATTAATTTGCTAATTCCAGATGTATGAAACGCAGGCCTAACTGTATCTAGTATATTGAACGCCAGATAAACTAACTTGGCCTTTTTAAATAAAAAAAATTCCCTCACTGGAATACTTTCAGTCTTTTGACTGTATGGATTACAGATGGAATGACTGTTATATGTGAGTACCGCTTTCTTTGACAGATTCTAGTATGGGTACATATATGTTTTCCCAACCCCAGCACATTAATTTGCTAATTCCAGATGTATGAAACGCAGGCCTAACTGTATCTAGTATATTGAACGCCAGATAAACTAACTTGGCCTTTTTAAATAAAAAAAATTCCCTCACTGGAATACTTTCAGTCTTTTGACTGTATGGATTACAGGTGGACTGGTATTAGTAGGGGTGACACAAGCACACCCAAGTCCCTGATGTAGGATTTCTATGGCACAGACCACTATTACAAGTGATTAATGGACGTTGGGAGAGATTGTGCTGCAGCACTAGTCCCAAGATGGCCGCCGCCTATCAGCCCAGTAACATGTGCCACAAAATGGTCTGCACAACCTTTAAAAAAATAGCCTTGGACTGTGCTGCTAAATCGCTATTGGTCTGAATCCCAGGTGTAGATGTCTGACTTGTTTGGAGCTTTGGAATGCACACTGTGGCAGCTTCTGCTGCAGCACTACAAGTCGCAAAATGGCGGCCGGCGGTCAGCCCAGGTACATGTGGATGGAAAAATCACTCTGGCCACTCTAAAAATAGCCAATCCCTATCAAAAAGCAGCTCAGCTGCAGTTGTTCAGATGAATCACAGGTGGAGGAGAGAAATTTGCTTCCAGTTATTCAATTATCCCTGCCTATTCTCGCCCTAGCATCAGCTGCGTCTATCCCTGTTCTATTCACATCGGGAGTGAGCACGTCCCGACGTGCGCACAAGCTTATAAAGAGGCTGAGTCACATGCTGCACTCGGCCAATCACAGCCTTGCCAATAGTAGGCATGGCTGCGATGGCATCTTAGGGCAAGTAGTATGATGCATGTTGATTGGCTGCTTTGCAGCCTTTCAAAATGCGCCTAAATACATGCCGAGCGACGAACCCGAACCCGAACTTTTTGAAAATGTCCGGGTTCGGGTCCGAGTCCCGGACACCCCAAAATTCGGTGCGAACCCGAGCGATGCTCGAACTGTTCGCTCAACACTAATGCAGAGCATCGAAGTTCAGCCACCTCTGTTTACTGCTCCTGAATTAAAATTGGGGCAACCAGCTTCAGCTTCCTATGATGTGTATGCCTACGGAGTCCTTTTCTTATGGCTTTGCACAGGAAGCAGGAATGTTAGGCACAATTCTGTTGGAACTCCTGAAACTGGACTTGGACTCCAAAACAGAGGCTCTTTGTCATGTCTTGTGTGCTGTGGAGATCGAATGTAGACAGAGCAGATAAAAACCCATAAATATTTTCAACTTCCTAAAGCTGCTTGATTTAATTGTGAATAGATGCTAAAGGCAAAGTCTGCTGGTGTGTTGTCATCAGTGTCTTCATTATGTTTACTGCAGGACCCACGACAACGTAATTCGATCCATACAGCAAAAGGAGGTCTACAATGCCATCAATTTTCCAGAAAAAAACATGCTTAAAATAAAAAATGTCTCCAATGAAAGGATAATGGAATCCGGTTCATACAGAAGAAAGTCTACAATCACCCATCAATTTTCCCCCAAAAGCCTGTTTCACAAAAAAATTTCACCACTTCGTAATTCGGTCGATACCGTAAAAGGGCTTTACCACATATAACTGCACCGCTGAATGGAGAATATCTTTTCTTTTGCCACTAATACATGGCAAAAGGGCTTTACCACATATAACTGCACCGCTGAACTGCAAACAGGCCCTTATTTTTTCCACTTTTCCACTTTACAAGGCTTTTTAACATATAAGTGCAACGCTGAACAGCAAATATATTTTTCTTTTGCCACTAATACAGGGCAAAAGGGCTTTAGAATATATAAGTGCAGCGCTTAACGGCAATTAGGCCCTAATTTTTTCCACTTTTCCACTACACAAAAGGCTTTTCAACATATAAGTGCAACGCTGAACGACGAATATATTTTTATTTTGCTACTAATACATGGCAAACAGGGCTTTAGAATATATAACTGCACCACTGAACGGCAATTAGGCCCTAATGTTTTTCCACTTTTCCACTACACAAAAGGCTTTTCAACATATAAGTGCTATGCTGAATGGCGAATATATTTTAATTTTTCCACTAATACAAGGCAAACAGGGCTTTAGAATATATACCTGCACCGCACAAGGACAAATATATTTTTTCTTTTCCATTAATACACGCCTCAAAAGGCTTTAGAACAGATAACTGCACTGCTGATCGGCAAATATATATTTTCTTTTTCCACTAATACATACCACAAACGGCTTTAGAATATATAACTGCATCGCTGAATGGCAAATATATTTTACTTTTGCCACTAATACACGACAAAAAGGGCTGTAATTTTCTCACTTCACCACACAACAGCTAATAAACCTTTTTTCCCACTAATACAAGCCAAAAAATGCTTTAGAACATATAACTGCATTGCACAAGGGCAAATAAGACAAATAAATATTTCCGTGTAATAAACCCTGTTAACGGCTGTATCAAACAGCACTTGCACCCCAATAACAAGAATGGTTTGCTTAAATTACAGAGCTGTATAATGGCAATTTGGGTCCCCAGTCAGTGCAGCAAGCTGTAATAGGATTGTTTCTATTACCCAGGCTGTAACCTCCCAACTGAACCCTGTACAACATAAATGTTGCAGAATGATTCCTCCCTATCCTTTTCCTACACCTTGAATAATCTTTCCCTGCACTTGTAAATAGTTTTTAACACGATGACGTTTTTTTAGCACTGTCCCTAGAGTCTGCTGACATTTTCCCTGCACTGTACACTGGTAAATGGCAGAATCTAAGATGGCTGACACTATTTATAGGGCTGTGACATAACAGGGCTGGCTGGCTGCTGACTGGTTGCATGCTTTGTATTATGGGTGATCCCGCCTTCCCAGAGTTCCTTGCTCCATGTCTTCACACGTGCAGCAGCCATTTTAGTAGAAAATATCAATCGTTACCACGAATTGGGAGGAAATTCAGCTACGTTGCAAATCAAATTTTTCCTAAAAATTCGGATCAAATTTATCTTCATCAGCTTCAATTCGCTCATCTATACTACCACCCATAACATCATGCATCCCTAAAACGATGATAAGTCATTGATAAAATCCATCCCAATATATTGTTATGGGGCATGTGGTAAAGGTAAAGGGAGGAGCGGGCCCACAGACTTCTGCCTAGGAGACTTGTTCTGGGCACTTGTAACACAGGAAGCAGAAAAGTCTAGGACAGCTTGGAAAAGGAAGGCCACAAGCAGAATCTGGAAATTAGGTTTTGCTTCTTGTAGGTAAGTTGGCAGCCATGACAACCAGCAGGAGAGGAGCAGTTGTGGGCACAGATCATCACCATAATGCCAATCTACTGGATAGCTTATGTTAGATTGGTGGGAGTCTGATCCCAGCAGTCCACCATTACCCACAGCGTCAAAATTGCAATTAAAAGCTATTTGAGTGGAGTATGCACCTTGCACTTAATTCAAAGTCTATGCAACTGACCAAAAACAGTTTCCATCATTGCCATAGACTTTGACACTATAAAGAGGAACATGGTCCATTTAAATCCCTTCTAATTGTAGTCTTGCACTGGTAATCACTGGGCGCAATCAGTCAGATCCCACGGATCTTTAATCTATCTCCTATTCAGTGGATAGATGGTTAATGCTTCTGACTGGGAAACCTATTTAAATTAGTATTATCATATTCTCTTTCACTAAATACCTGTAGTACAGTCTTCATGCAGTTCCAGCATAAGATTATAAAGCAACCCTACTATAAAGAGCACCACCATGAATTGTTATTATATCACACAGAGCTCACTGACATCATCTCTGTCAGCCTTTAGCCCTACTAAGGTTAATCAGAACTCATGTGCGTACTAAAGGTGGATTTAGATGGACAGATCACCTGGCAGATTATCGAGAATGAACATTCCTGCAAATGATCGTTCCCAACAATCTGCCTGTGTAAAGGTGACGAACATCACCCAATGGACAAGCTAAACACTCATACATCAGGTAATCCTGTTGTTTGTGCAGGCACCTAAATTACCCTTTCTGGGCAGCAGATAGTGGTGTCTAAACAGTGATCTGCTGTCGAGAAACAATGCAGCCTCTATGAGGACAAGGGATTGCAATACCTATCCCTCGTTCTCATACTTTGGAGGTGATCGTTGCATGTAAATACACCACTTCACCTCCACTTAAAGAGCAGCCGACTGTTCCTAACAATTTGCTGCTCCTTGGCGCATCTAAATGCGCCTTAAGTTAAATAACAAAGTGAACCATGCAACATTTGTATATGACAAAATATCTCCAATGACAAGCTTAAATGTCTAATGATGACTAGTGATGAGCGACAGGGGCATTATTCGAATTTGCTATATTTTGCGAATATTCATCATTATTTTCTTGATTGCGAAGAGACTGGAGAAAATGGTTGGAATGGCAGAACATTACAATAGCTTTATATCAGATTGAGTGCTCTGATATATTCACGATTGCGCAAATTGCCAATTAATGGTGTGCATATTTTTTGCGCAATACGTGCAACTTCACATTTTAGCAGGTCTGATTACATATTAGTGATTGGTGCACTAAGTATTGTTGTGAACTTGCCTGTAGCATGTATGTATGGACGGCAGAACTTATCACACTACCTAACACCCTGCACTGGAACGTATCAGCTACATTATATCACTTCCAACCAACACTGACTATCTCCCACTAACTATCTGTAGTATATATATAAGCTAACTACCGTAACTAACTAATCTAATGTAATGTGACACAGTAAAGCACAGAGCACAGCAATGCCACTGCTATCTATCTCAGAACTTTGAAAAACTGCAGAAAATGGCTGCTAAGGAGGTTATTATATAGTAAGGGGTAGGCAACTTTCCTAAGCTCAGACAAAGACATTGCAGCCTTCTCATTGGCCAACAAGCAAGAAGCAGGGAAGGATCATGGGTTCAGAGAAAAAAAAATCTAGAATATTTGAAAATACGAATATATAGCACTATATTCAAAATATTCACAAATTCTCAGTATTGATATTCTCGATAAAAATTTGAATATTCGCGCTCAACACTAATGACACAAGATGTGCAGAATTATATTACTGCAGACATTCATTCCATACTTTAAGCAATACGGTATGTTCTCTGTATATACTGTATAAGAGCTCAGATGCAAGGACACTAAAGCTTGTACTGTTAATCATGCTGAGCACATATTCTTATAAATATGGATAGTATTGTAGTGTAATCTTATTTAGATATACAAAATCAGATCATTTAGCTCACCAAAGACAGGAAGTCTAGGAATACATCACCCTATTAGTTGTGGATCTCCTGTACAGTTCCAACACCTTACAGTGACTGCACCTTTAGAGACTAACTAATTTCCCAGGACAGGGATCAAGGAAGCATGGGAAGGTCATAGACTTCATGTTGGTTGCAGTATTACCAGAGAGGGAAGATTTTAGACAAGCCTTTCAGCTTCAATATGCCAGAAACTACATGCATATCACGCTGGCGCATTAGTTCCTCATCTATCCAGGGATTTCAAGATTCTAATCTGGGACTCTAGTTCCATAAATCATCAGTTCTATTTCCAGTGCACCAAACCTGAAATTCAATAAAGCCTGATAAAACAATATATCTTTTAAACAGGTACTTTACGAAAAAGATTGATGAGTTTATCAAACAATGGGGATCTCAGAAGTACTTAGTTAACAGCCATCATATTGTTCTTCCTTCTTTGCCAGTTCCCAGGCAAAACAGTGACTCTATGGTCCTTCATATGATTTATGGATGTGGAAAGTCCATCTGAGGCGGTAGATAGAGATAGAAGCAATATCTGAGATAAGATAGATAGATAGATAGATAGATAGAATAAGTCAGAATTTGAAATATTTGACTGTAATAGAAGCCATTTTGTTCAACAAAGTTCTGGAGAGCAGGACAATAATGAGTGTATGCAGTGCATCGTGGAAGATTCTTGCAAGTTTGGGGCTGCATTTCAGCAAATGGAGTTGGGGATTGCTCAGAGTTCATGGTGTCCTCAGTACTGCAAAATCCAAATAGATACTTATCCATCACAGAATTGGAAGGAGTCTGATTGGCTACAAATGTATTCTGCAGCAGGACATAAAGTCTTATAGAAAGCCCTCATAGAGACCCTTGGGATATAATAATCAATAAACTAAACGGTCAGAAGACCTGGAAAAATCCCATTAGGGGTCTCTAACTAACAGTGTCTTAATATAAATATATATATTTATTAGCTCTTGTTTAAAACTGAAAAATGAAAAAGAATGTGTCTAAAAATATCAGTAACAGTGAGACCAATTTAATTAGTAGCTACTAGTGGTTGCTAGCAGCAACTAAGGGACTTGTGGTATCTGAACTATAATACAGTCACCCGCAGGTACACTATTAGTATAGATCAGTGGTGGGCAACCTTTTTTTCAACTGAGCCAAATCTCGCCAAAACCACGATTGAAATTTATTTTGAGAGCCACATTTTTAAAACCGAAAATACAAAGGATGGTACACTGTTTTTAGTTTCAATAAGTTTTTATTGAGAATATTCTGCATGCAAGTATCCACATAGGTCGGGAGGATACAAATAACACAACTAATAAAACCAAAAATTTAGAACGATATTATTCATCGATAACGTTAAATTCCGTAAAATTTGCCTTACAATGTAGAGAAAATTACATCCTGACAATGACTGACAAAGTCACAACCACTAATGTGAACATTGGCCTTGCATTTCCTTGGATAGTTTGAGTAAGTCAGGTTTGTATGTTGTTGTTTTTAATTTTAGGCAGGATTCCAGGTTCTCATCGATGAGACGATTTCTCAATTTACTCTTGATAAGGTTCATGCTTGAAAATGATTGTTCGCATAAATATGTAGACCCGAACAAGGAAAGAACAGCAAACGCTAGCTTTTTAGTTGATTATATGAGTCAGGAATACTATTCCAGGTGTTAAAAATCAACATATCTTCCTTCTCTAGGTCTTTCAAAGCAGACCACTTGTGCTGTGAACTAAGTTCACATTTGTTTTTCTCAATCTTTCTAAATCAGCACAAAGACGTTCAAATTTCGAGCTCCACAGTTCTTTGTTTTTAAATCCAGCAATTGCATTTCAAAATTGCCAATGTCGATATTAAAGGGAGAAAATTTAATTCCGTTACAGTGGCATCCAGAGGTTTTTAACAAAGGCCAACGTTGCTTTGCTGTTTCTGAATTCCTGAAACCTCTTGAGAAAAGCTTCCCTCATATTTAAAAGTGCTGTTTTAAAATAGGTAATGTCAATATCAGAATTATTTTCTTGGCGATGTTTCAACAGGCTTGGAAAGTGAATCAAAGTTTCTCTGTCAAAATCTTGAGCAAAAACAGATAATTTGTTTTCAAAGCGAAATAACTTCTTCTAACATCGAAAAATTGTGTTTCCTTTCCCTGTAATTTCTGATTAAGCTGATTTAGATGGGAAGTAACATCCACCATGAAATACAGTTTTTGGATCCACTGATCGTTTGTTAATTCTGGATAGTGAACACCCTTCTCGAGGAAAAATGCTTTGATTTCTGATAATAAGGAAGCAAAACGTTTCAAAACGTTTCCTCTTGATAACCAACGTACCTTGTTATGCAGCAGAAGATCTGCGTACTCACTCTCCATTTCAACTAAAAATTCTTTAAATTGGCGATGATGAAGAGCTTTAGCTACAATGGAGTTGATCATCTTAATCACCAATTCCATAACTTTGCACATTTCTTCTGGAAATGTCTGCGCACAAAGTGCTTCTTGATGTATGATGCAATGGTATGTAAGTATCTCGTGACTAATTTTTTCTTTCATAATAGCAACAAATCCATTTCTTACGCCGGTCATACTTTTGCCCCGTCTGTTGCAATTGAGACGATTTTATCAAGTGGAATATGATATTTTCAATGCAACCAATTACAGCATTTGCTATATCCTCTCCACGTGTTTGACCTTTTAGTGGCAATAATCCTAAAAGTTCTTCTTTAGGACCTGTAGCTGACATAAATCTTACAAAAAGTGAAACTTGAGCTGTATCATTTAAGTCACAAGACTCGTCAACTGCTATTGATAAAGCTGAAACCACTTTAAGATCATCAACTTGTTGGTTGGTTATATTGGAAGACATTTTGGCTGTTCTATCCTTCACTGTTTTAGCAGACAATGGCAACTCTTTAATTTTTTTAGAATTTCTTCTTTGTTCTTAAAATCCCTGAATAACTCTTCTGATGCACTTATAAAACAACGTTTTATGTATTCGCCATCTGTATATGGTTTGCCTCTCTTAGCAATCTCTTGACTAACCGCAAAACTTGCAAAATTAACATAGTTGGAAGACTGCACCCACTGATTAAACGCAGAACTTGATTTTTCTTGACTCTTCAGAAGTTCCTCAACTGCTTTCTTCCTTGCATCACCAACAGGATATTTATTACTAAAGGACAAGTGTTTTGTTGTAAAGTGTCTCTCCAAATTAGATTTTTTGTTATGCGCCAATTTTTCTTTACAAATAAGACAGGTCGGAAAGCCATTTACGTTCTGAAACGCGAAAGTCTCGGTCCATTCCACTTTAAATTCACGGTTTTCATCTTCCGTTTTTCGTTGTTTTTCTTTGTAGCCATGTCAAACAGGGCACCTATAAAAATGTTTAATTTTAAAATAAAGCCACCAACACCAAACCGGCATCCTTAATCACATAAAAGAAGTAATATTGGATGACACACTGTTATTATCTGTGGATGACGCACTGTTATTATCTGTGGATGACGCACTGTTATTATCTGTGGAGGGCGCAGTGTTATTATCTGTGGAAGACGCACTGGTATTTATCTGTGGAAGACGCACTGGTATTTATCTGTGGAAGACGCACTGGTATTTATCTGTGGAAGACGCACTGTTATTATCTGTGGATGGCGCACTGTTATTATCTGTGGATGGCGCACTGTTATTATCTGTGGATGGCGCACTGTTATTATCTGTGGATGGCGCACTGTTATTATCTGTGGAGGACGCAGTGTTATTATCTGTGGAAGAGCACTGGTATTTATCTGTGGAAGACGCACTGGTATTTATCTGTGGAAGACGCACTGGTATTTATCTGTGGAAGACGCACTGTTATTATCTGTGGATGACGCACTGTTATTATCTGTGGAGGACGCAGTGTTATTATCTGTGGAAGACGCACTGGTATTTATCTGTGGAAGACGCACTGGTATTTATCTGTGGAAGACGCACTGGTATTTATCTGTGGAAGACGCACTGTTATTATCTGTGGATGACGCACTGTTATTATCTGTGGATGACGCACTGTTATTATCTGTGGATGACGCACTGTTATTATCTGTGGATGACGCACTGTTATTATCTGTGGATGACGCACTGTTATTATCTGTGGATGACGCACTGTTATTATCTGTGGATGACGCACTGGTATTATCTGTGGATGACGCATATATGGCATCTTATGTGTGTGTAAATAGTATTATAAAATTAGTGGGGCTCATCATGGATATTTTAGGCAGGGTTCTCCACCTTGATGGATACACCCAAACAGTAGGCAAGAAGTAAAAGTAATAAAACAGGCATGCAGACATTGCACTGGCTCTGCAGTCAAGTTGAATATAAGTAAAAAATGACAACATAAAATGAAATAAAAATCAAGATACAACTAAAAAGTACATATAAAAGTATGTGAAAACACACCCAAATAGTCCTCACTGGTACTGTTATATATTGACCTCAGAACCTGGCCACTAACTTATTTTGCTGGCTCCTAGATTACGATATTCCGCAATTTTATGTCCACACCCCCTTTTCACATCAACCCTTTTATGTCAATCCCACAATGTCACATTTCTCCCCTCATGTCACATTTCTCCCTCGTGTCACATTTCTGCCCCTCGTGTCACATTTCACCCCCTCGTGTCACATTTCACCCCCTCGTGTCACATTTCACCCCCTCGTGTCACATTTCACCCCCTCGTGTCACATTTCTGCCCCTCGTGTCACATTTCTGCCCCTCGTGTCACATTTCTGCCCCTCGTGTCACATTTCACCCCTCGTGTTACATTTCACCCCTCGTGTCACATTTCACCCCCTCGTGTTACATTTCACCCCCTCGTGTCACATTTCTGCCCTTCATGTCACATTTCACCCCCTCATGTCACATTTCTCCCCCTCCATGATGGCCATCACGCCTTTCTTTTTACCCTGCCCTGTTCACATCTCTCATTTCCATAGTTAGGCACACTTAATTCATAATCACCACCCCCCTCCCATGATGGCCATCAGTCACCCCTTTCTTTTGCCCTGTTCACAGTTCACATCTCTCATATGAGTACATAATTCAAATTCATCCCCCCCTCCATGATGGCCATCAGTCACCCATTTCATTTGTCTCTCCCTGGCTCTGCCCACATCTCTCATTTCCAAGTTCCAGAGGCATATAGTTCATATTCATCCCCATCCTCATATTCAGGCCAGGCCATTGCTACACCTACCGGATGAGCTGCTGTTTTGAGAGGCACAGTCTTCTTCTGAGGGCGGCAGACAGAGAGAGGATGCTGCCTCGCCGCCGCGGCGCTAAACCGAAAGTCACGCCCCCCCTATACCACATGACCCGACTGGAGCTGTGTGGAGCCGGCCGCCGGGGCTGCACACAGGGCGGGCACTGACAGATGCTAGCTGCAGAGTCCGGACTTTTGGAGCGGCCGTCCGAGAGGAGGGAGGGGAGCGGGCGCCCGGCACACAGAAGAGCCGCATTAAAGTGTGTAAAGAGCCGCATGTGGCTCGCGAGCCGCGGCTTGCCGACCACTGGTATAGATGATTGAGGTTACATAGTGTCAATGATTGGCACACTACTGTAATTTACAGGGGCATGTTAGATACTACTGTGTTCTGCAGCAGGACAACAACCTCTTTACATACTGCCAATGTCATTAACTACTACAGGACCGCCTAACTCAGGGATGCGTCCTGCGGGCGGTCCTGTAGCTCTGAGATGACGCGTTGGCGCGTCATCTCGTGAGCCGAGATTTCCTGTGAGCGCGGCACGGCAGTTAGGCTACAGCCTGCCAGCGATGATCCATCGCTGGCAGGCTGTAGATGCGAATAAGATCGCATCAAACAGCTATATCAGACGCTGTTTTATGAACAGCGTCTGATATAGCTGCTACCTGGTCCTCTGGTGGTCCCATTTGCTGGGATCGACCACCAGAGGACCAGGTAACTACAGTAAAGTTGCACCAAACACTACACTAACCCCCCACCCCCTCACCTATTAACCCCTTGATCACCCCATCTAGACCCCTGATCACCCCCTGTCATTGATCACACCCTTGTAAGGCTCCATTCAGACGTCCATATGTGTTTTGCGGATCCGTGGATTCACGGATACGTGGATTCAGGATTCGCGGATCCGATCCGCGGATCCGATCCATAGATCCTCAAAACACGGACACCGGCTATGTGCTTTCCGCATTTTGCAGATCCGCACATTGCCAAGACATCCCAAGGTATTCGCTGAGGGGCATAATGAGTCCATGAAAAATTAAACTTTTTGTCAAAAGTTAGCGGAAAGGGAGACTTTGTGAGAAAAACAAAAAACTCAATTTCCACTAACTTGTGCCGAAAAAATCTTCTATGAACTCGCCATGCCCCTCATGGAATACCTTGGGCTGTCTTCTTCCAAAATGGGGTCACATGTGGGGTATTTCTACTGCCCTGGCATTTTAGGGGCCCTAAAGCGTGAGAAGAAAAATGCCTAAAAATGCCCTCCTAAAAGGTACTCATTGGAATTTGGGCCCCTTTAGCATCTTGGCTGCAAAAAAGTGTCACACATGTGGTATCGCCGTACTCAGGAGAAGTAGGGCAATGTGTTTTGAGGTGTATTTTACATATTCCCATACTGGGTGAGAGAAATATCTCTGTAAATTGACAACTTTGAATAAAAAATGTAAACAGTTGTCGTTTACAGCGATATTTCTCACACACAGCATGGGTATATGTAAATACACCCAAAACCATTGCCCTACTTCTCTGAGTACGGCGACACACTGTGTGACACTTTTTGCAGCCTGGGTGCAAGGGGCTCTAAAACCAATGAGTACCTTTAGGATTTCACAGGCCATTTTTATGCATTTGGATTCTCACACTTTAGGGGCCCCTAAAATGCCAGGTGAGTATAAATACCCCACATGTGACCCCATTTGGAAAAAAGACACCCCAAGGTATTCCGTGAGGGCATGGTGAGTCCACAGAATTTTTATTTTTGGCACAAGTTAGCGGAAATTGTTTTTTTTTTTTTTAATTTTGTTTTTACAAAGTCTCATATTCCACTAACTTGTGACAAAAATAAAATTTTACATGAACTCACCATACCCCTCACAGAATACCTTAGGGTGTCTTCTTTCAAAATGGGGTCACATGTGGGGTATTTATACTGTCCTTGCATTTTAGGGGCCCCTAAAGCGTGAGAAGAAGTCTGGAATCCAAATGCGTAAAAATGCCCTGTGAAATCCTAAAGGTACTCATTGGTTTTAGGGCCCCTTTGTGCACCCAGGCTGCAAAAAAGTGGCACACATGTGGTATCGCCGTACTCAGGAGAAGTAGGGCAATGTGTTTTGGGGTGTATTTTTATATATACCCATACTTTGAGTGAAAAATATCTCTGTAAACGACAACTTTTAAAAAAATTTATACAAAGTTGCGGATCCGTGGATTCACGGATACGTGGATTCAGGGATTCGCGGATCCGATCCGCGGATCCGATCCGCAGATCCTCAAAACACGGACACCGGCTATGTGCTTTCTGCATTTTGCAGATCCGCACATTGCCAAGACATCCCAAGGTATTTGCTGAGGGGCATAATGAGTCCATGAAAAATTAAACTTTTTGTCAAAAGTTAGCGGAAAGGGAGACTTTGTGAGAAAAACAAAAACTCAATTTCCACTAACTTGTGCCGAAAAATCTTCTATGAACTCGCCATGCCCCTCATGGAATACCTTGGGCTGTCTTCTTTCAAAATGGGGTCACATGTGGGGTATTTCTACTGCCCTGGCATTTTAGGGGCCCTAAAGCGTGAGAAGAAAAATGCCTAAAAATGCCCTTCCTAAAGGTACTCATTGGAATTTAGGCCCTTGCGCATCTTGGCTGCAAAAAGTGTCACACATATGGTATCGCCGTACTCAGGAGAAGTAGGGCAATGTGTTTTGGGGTGTATTTTTACATATACCCATACTGGGTGAGAGAAATATCTCTGTAAATTGACAACTTTGAATAAAAAATGTAAAAGTTGTCTTTTACAGCGATATTTCTCACACACAGCATGGGTATATGTAAAAATACACCCCAAAACACATTGCCCTACTTCTCCTGAGTACGGCAATACCACATGTGTGACACTTTTTTGCAGCCTGGTGCGCAAAGGGGCCCTAAACCAATGAGTACCTTTAGGATTTCACAGGCCATTTTTATGCATTTGGATTCTCACACTTTAGGGGCCCCTAAAATGCCAGGTGAGTATAAATACCCACATGTGACCCCATTTTGGAAAAAGACACCCTAAGGTATTCCGTGAGGGGCATGGTGAGTCCACAGAATTTTTATTTTTTGGCACAAGTCAGCGGAAATTGTTTTTTTTTTTTTTTAATTTTGTTTTTTACAAAGTCTCATATTCCACTAACTTATGACAAAAAATAAAATTTTACATGAACTCACCATACCCCTCACAGAATACCTTGGGGTGTCTTCTTTCCAAAAATGGGGTCACATGTGGGGTATTTATACTGTCCTGGCATTTTAGGGGCCCCTAAAGCGTGAGAAGAAGTCTGGAATCCAAATGCGTAAAAATGCCCTGTGAAATCCTAAAGGTACTCATTGGTTTTAGGGCCCCTTTGTGCACCCAGGCTGCAAAAAAGTGGCACACATGTGGTATCGCCGTACTCAGGAGAAGTAGGGCAATGTGTTTTGGGTGTATTTTATATATACCCATACTTTGAGTGAAAAATATCTCTGTAAACGACAACTTTTAAAAAAATTTATACAAAGTTGACAATTTACAGAGATATTTCTCTCACCCAACATGGGTATATGCAAAAATACACCCCAAAACACATTGCCCTACTTCTCCTGAGTACGGCTATACCACATAAGTGACACTTTTTGCAGCCTGGGTGCCAAAGGGCCCAAATTCCAACGAGTACCTTTAGGTTTACATGGCGGCTCACAATTTAGCCCCGCCCAAAATGCCAGAACAGTAAACACACCCCACAAATGACCCCATTTCGGAAAGTAGACACCCCAAGGTATTCACTGAGGGGCATAGTGAGTCCGTCTGAGATTTTTTTTTTTTGCCAGAAGTTATCAGAAATTGAAACTTTTTTTTTTTTTTTTTTCTCAGAAAGTGTCATTTTCCGCTAACTTGTGAAAAAAATGAAATGATACATGAACTCACCATGCCCCTCCGCGAATACTTTGGGGTGACTTCTTTCTAAAATGGTGTGATTTGGGGGTATTTATACCATCCTGACATTCTAGCACCTGAAGAAACATGACAGGTGCTCAGAAAGTCAGAGCTGCTTCAAAATGCCGAAATTCACTTTTTGCACCATAGTTTGTAAACGCTATAACTTTTACCCAAACCTAAATATACACTTATTGGACTTTTTTATCAAAGACATGTAGAACAATAAATTTAGAGAAAAATTTATATAGAAATGTATTTTTTTTTAAACATTTTACAACAGAAAGTGAAAAATGAATTTTTTTGCAAAAGTGTCGTTAAATTTGTATTGATGGCAAAAAGTAAAAATGTCAGCAACAATGAAATACCACCAAATGAAAGCTCTATTAGTGAGAAGAAAAGGAGGTAAAATTCATTTGGGTGGTAAGTTGTATGGACGGAGCAATAAACGTTGAAAGTAGTGTAGTGCGGAATTGTAAAAAGTGGCCTGGTCATTAAGGGTGTTTAAGCTAGGGGGCTGATGTGGTTAACAACTATGTTCATCATAATGAAGCATAAGGAGTCCTGAAAGTTATGATATAGCCCCCACAAAACCCTAATCTCAACATCATTGAGTCTGTTTGGGATTACATGGAGAGACAGAAGGATTTGAGCAAGCCTACATCCACAGAAAATCTGTGGTCAGTTCTTCAAAATGTTTGGAACAACCTCCTGCCAAGTTCCTTCTAAAACTGTGTGCAAGTTTTACTAGAAGAATTGATGCTGTTTTGAAGGCAAAGGGTGGTCACACCAAATATTGGGTTGATTTAGGTGTCTACTTAGTTCATTCACTCTGAATTTTGTTAATTGATAAAAATAAATAATAATAATTCTATTTTTAAATGCATTCTTACTTTGCAGCATTTTTTTCCACACCTTGTATAATAGTATAGCAATAGTGTTACACAATATATCAGTGTTAAATTATTTTCTGGACAAATGTTCTTTAAATACTCAAAGTTGATTCTGGTTAAAGGATTTGAAAGTGTAGATGACATGACCAGAGGATTTCATTTGTGCCTTTCATCTATTAACACTTTATATCTTAAAGGGACTAAAATCAGAATTACTGTATTATTTAGGTCAGGTTTTAATTCAAGTTTTGGTTGTTTTTATGTGACTAAATAAAACAGTCATAGGACATCATTCCAGTTATCACCCTGGCCATGTACTGTAATTATCTCATTGACGGCAATCTGTTTCCCGGTCACGGGAGAGCTCCCTGCTTCCTCCTTGCTTCAGGATTATGTGCCCTTCATTGTGCACGTGATCCAGACCGCCGTGTTCCATCTGACAATGAATGTGTCAATCATCACTGATGACACGTTAATTACCTGCCCTCGGCACCACAACACGGTCCCTCCCATGACAGAAGTGAGAAGATCTGAGAGACTGGTAGCACGTGAGGGTCTCTGTTTTCTCCTTGCAGTGTTGTTGTTTGGTAATGACCACACCTCTTGTCAGATGCGGCTTGTGGTCATTACTGAGGCTCTATTTAGTTCTGACTCACACTGCTTACTGGTTGATATGTCCTGCTTCGAGTTGGTTGAGCTGGTGTGTTGTTCCTTTGGATCTCCAGCTCCTCCATTTTTCTTTAAGTTAAGTGCCTTTTGTTTTGCATTTTGTTATTCACTTGGGTTTGTTGTTTTCTAGGCCTCAGGCAGATGCTGGTTCCTTCATCTGGGAAGGAACCAGTAGTCTCATTCCCTGCCACCACTCCTGGGGCTTTCCATGGTCTCCAGGGCTAAGGTTCCGCTGTATCAGTATTTCCACCTTCAGAGTCTTCGCATATTGGCAGGAGTCAGGGAGAAGTCTAGGGATTCCTAGGAGGTCACCATCCTGTGTGTTATCTGGTGTTTTCCTCTCCCCATTACCTGTGAGAAACACAAAAGTGAGAATCAGTAACTGCACTTGCACTGAGGGAGCAGAGCTTACTAGCCCACCCCTCTTCTGAGCTAGTAGCATTGCCTACAGACATCAGGAGGTTGCTGGGGAAGCGCTCCTGCCTTACTTTAGCAATTTCAATACACTGCCTGCATGAAAAATTCTGTGTTAGTGTTGTCAAACAACAGCTTACTACTCTGTCCCCTTCTCAAGCTAGCGATGCCTGCAAAGTAAGGAAGCTTCCTTAATTCATAAGCACCACTTTAGATGCTGGCAGGTTAGTAAGCTGTACTTTGACAGAGCTAGTACAGAGAGTAATAAATGTGCTGTCATTATATTGAGCTGAAGTACAGTGAGCCTGCTGTCTGTCTCAGCCTCTCTGTAAGGAGGTATTCTAATGTAAAGGTGCACTAAGGAGGTTTCTAATGTGATGGGGGCACTATGGGGATATCTAATGAGAAGGGCGCACTATGGGGCTATCTTATATGAAGGGGACACTATGGGGCTATCTAATGTTAAGAGGAGCACTATGGGGCTATCTAATATGAAGAGGACACTGGGGCTATCTATGTAAAGGGGGCACTGTGGGGCTATCTAATGTGAAGGGGGTCCTATGGAGCTATCTAATGTGAAGGGGATACTATGGGGAAATTCTAATGTGAAGGAGACACTTTGAGGGCTATTTAATGTGAAAGGGCACTGAGGGGACATTCTAATATAAAGGGGGCACTGAGCAAACAAAACTACTGTGAAGAGAGCACTCTACTATGAAGGGTACACTAAGGGAGCCAATCTATTATGAAAGGGAAGTTCTGCTATGAAGATGGCATTACATTCTACTATGCAGGGGCGGAACTACTGTGAAGGGTGCCTCTACTATAAAGGATAAAAGGAGTACTAGGGGTAAAACTACTCTAAGGGGGCACCAAGGGGACATAGCCCCGATAGCGCTAGCCCACCATGCCGCCGAAAGTCCGCTCCGCCCCATTCACTATAATGGGCACGGGCCTATGGTCCGGCCGCAGTACGCAAACAAGCTGAGCGGCGGCACGGTGAGTTAGCGTTAGCATGGATCCGGTAGGCTGTTCCTCCACCGGAACAGCCTGCTGGACCCTGCTGCCGCAAGTGTGAAAGTAGCCTGGTACTGTGTACCCTGTTGTTATAGGCCCACATCAATTCAGGTAGGTACGCAGGCCACTGGGCTTTTTGGCTGTCTTCCAGAGTCCGCAGTATCTGAAGCAAGTTGCGATTGAAGCGTTCGCATGCCCCGCTTCCTTGTGGGTGATACGGAGTGGTGCGGAAGCATTCGATCCCATATAGCTGGTACAGTTCGTTTATCAAAGTACCTTGAAAGCATGCTCCCTGGTCAGAATGTATTTCCGTGGGCACCCAAACACCTGTATAAAGTGTTTACAGACAGCTTTGGCAGTCGACTCTGCGGTTTGGTCTTTGGTGGGTACAGCCACCGCATACTTGGTGAAGGAATCTGTCATGACTAGACAATAAGAGTGTCCCGAGGTAGAGTATCCAATCTGTACATAATCGATCATCAGAAGTTCTTGGGGCGCTGAGGTGCGGATGGTCTCTACAGGAGCCCACTGTTCAGTACTCTTACTCAGCCCACAGGGTCAACACTTAAGACATGCTGTGTCCACCATGTTGGCCAGATCTGGACAGTATACCAGCCGTTGAAGCCACTTGAACGCTTTGTCGCTCCCAAAATAAGCTCCCTTTCATGAGCTTCCCTGGCGGCCTCCGGTCCTAACGACATGGGAATAACAATCTGTTGCGGGTACTGCAGCTCTGACTGTAGGTATATGGTCTGGCACAGGAGGTCCTGGGTAATTGTCAGCTTTTCCCACTGCTCAACAACTTCTGACCCTCTGGGGTCAGACCGTCTCGTTCTTCTGGCCGAGGCCAGATTTTGCTAAGAAACCATTCTTTCACTTTCCACAAATCCAGGCAGCCATTCTGGACTCTCTCCCAATCAGCCAACGTTTTTCCCAGCACCAGGGTCATTCCAGACACCACCACACTCTGAATGTGCCACATCCAGGAACAGAGGTAAGCCAACAAGGTCAGGAGTTTCAGTGTCCTCTAACTCCTCATCGGCTCTCTTAGTCGACTGTCCTACTGGAACTCGAGAGAGTGCATCGGGCGTACCGTTCTCCCTACCGGACCAGAACTTGATGCCACATTGGAAATTAGAAAGGCGGGCCAACCATCTTTGCTCGAGTGCACCGAGCTTGGCATTCTCCAGGTGTGCCAAAGGGTTGTTGTCCTTCATCACGGTCACTTCTGCACCAGCCAGGTATTCTGCAAACTTTTTGGTCATGGCCCACTCCAGTGCCAGTAGTTTATATGTGAGCAATAGTTATCAGGGTTGCATTCTGATTCTCTTAGGGACAGGCTCCCATAGGCGATGACTCTCTCCCATCCATCATGGACTTGGGATAGTATACCCCCAGACCATGTAGGCTTCCGTCAGTATACAGCAGGAATGGGGGTATCAAACCCCGCGTAAGACAGGATCGGGGTATTGGTCAGCGCCTCTTTCACTGCTTCAAAGGTCACTTATTGCCGGGGCCACCAGTTGATGGGACGTTTCTTCGGGGTCCCAGCCGTGCCTCTTATCAACTCGTTTAATGGGTCCACCAGATGAGCGAATTTGGATATAAACCTCCCGTAGTAGCCGGCCAGTCACACGAACGCCCGTTCCTCTCGTAATGTACTTAGTCAGGGCCACTTCTGGACGGCCTCGAAATTGCTGGGGGCTGCTGTCGGAACAGTTGGCGCTTCTTGGGTTTGATCTCGTAGTCGTCCTAGGACTTGTCACAGCTTCTGGAGGTGATTTTCAAAGGAGGCCTCAAACACTACTATGTCATCCAGATATATCAATACTGACTCGAATTTGAGATCTCCCAGAAAGTGCTCCATCAATCACTGGAATGTTCCCGGAGCATTAGAGAGGCCGAATGGCACCCGGTTGAACTCGTAGAGCCCCATAGGTAGAATGAAGGCCGTCTTGGCTTTGTCTTTCTTGGCCACCAGCACCTGCCAATACCCACTAGCCAGGACAAGAGTCGAGAACAACTTGGCTTGGCTTAAGGCTGACAATGACTCCTTAATCTGCGAAAGGGGGTAGGCATCCCGGACGGTCTGAGCATTCAGCTTCCGATAATCCATGCAGAACTGGAGACTCCCATATTTCTTCCACAACAAGACCACCGGAGCAACCCACAGACTGTGACTCTTCTGGATAACCCGGTTCTCCAACAGGCCACCATATCTTTCACCTCCTGGTACATCTTAGGTGGGATCTGCCGGTAACGTTCCCTGATCGGTGCAGCATTGCCGGTCAGGATTTCATCTTCGATGACGGTAGCACACCAAAAGTCCTCATCATGTCTTCAGGAGGCCTCCTGAAATTCCCAAAGGGTGTCTTCCAGCAGCTTTTGTTCCCCAGGGTCAGGGTTCTGCAGTCCACCCCCATCCAGGCCATGATCACTCGACCGTTCGACTCCACTGTCGGGGTTTCCATTGGATGGATCTTCACAGCATAGGTCCAGGCTCATCTACTAATAGGCTGCAGCGTGAAGCCCCTTCGTCGAGCGATACCCCCTTCGGACACATAAACTTTGGCCAACAGGGTGTTTCCAGGGACGGTTAACTCGCAGTCCTCACCATTACAGCAGTGTACAGGCACACATCCGTCCTTCACAATGGCGAGGCCCGGGCTACCAGTGGGCGAGTCTGCGTTTCTTCTTGATAAGCGGGCTCGATCAGGACCTCCAGTCCATTCAGTCGTCATCCAGCCCCTACCGTGGCACCCTCACGTCTCCAGTGGCCCAACCGGACAGGTTACTCTTTTGCAGGCTACAGCTCCTCACCATCTGTTGTAAGACCTTCTGGGTAGGCCGGTGTGTGGTGGCCCTTTACCCATACTTTGGCCCTTCCTTGGCATAGAGCTGATGGTCTAGGTCTCTCAGTACATTCATGCCCAGGGTCACATCCATTCCTTTACAGGACGAATGGTCCACCAGCACGACCCCTTTCTTGCCGATGTCTTGCCCAAACAGTAGGACCCGCATCCAGACTATCCCTTGGACATCCATCTCTCTGTTATCGGCAGCCATAAGCCTGATGACACTCCCGTCTTCGGGCTCCATCATATGTCAGAAGTGCCTCTCAAAGAACTACATAGGCATAAGGGTGTACTCCGACCCTGTATCGACTAGGCAGCAGACCTTCTGGCCTTTGGATTCAGCCTCTATAACAGGGCTGCTGGCATACGGGTCATGTTCTTCACACAGAGGGCTTAACTTCTGTGTACCGCCGCAGAACGCCCAGCTACTGCAGCGGTCAGAAGTTTAACGTCGGCTCAGACGCTACCTCTTCTGGGCACTCTCTGGCGATATGGGCGCACTGTCGACAAGCCCAACAGAGAGGCCTTCTTCCGACAGGCCACCTCATCTAGGTTACTCTGGGTGGAGTGGCATGAGGTGCAAGGATTGTTTCCAGAGGCCGGGACGGCTCTGCCTTTATCTGGGACACTTTCAGCTGAAGCTCGTTCAATTCCACCTGCAGGGCCTGAACCACATCCTTTAAGGTCTCCGAGTCTTCAGACCCCGGCCGGTCCCCTGTAGAATGAGTGCTATTCACTACTCTCACCGTCGCCGGTATGGGCTCTTCCTCTCTACTGCGGCTAAGTAAACGCTGTAGAATGTCATGTTGGCCATTGTTCAGGTCATTTCTTGTAATTTATCTTGTAAGAATTTATTGGAGAGCCCCACTATGAACTGGTCCCTTAGTAGCCGATCCACTTCCCGCAAGGCGCCCTTGTCGTTGAATCTCATCCAGCATCTCCTGTAGAGCATTGGAGTATTGCATCAGGATCTCGCCCTCTCACTGGAGTCGGTTAAAGAAGTGACTCCGTAACTGTACCACTTTGGCGTGCCGACCTTGGGCTCTCTCTAGAAGGGAGAATATTTTCTCTAGGATATCTCTCTCTGAGTCGGGCCTCACCATCACTGTCCGTCTAACGTCACCCTCTAGGGCTCCCAAAGCAACCTCTTCCCGCAGTTCAGGGGTCAGGTTACACATTATTCAGTCCAGTCCTGCAACCTCATGTTTCTACCGTCATACTTTGGCAGATGCCGCGCGTTCCCGTCCTTAACGGTCGATATATCCTGCCGATTACGCTAAGTTGTAAGCTATGTACCGGGGTGGGCTTTCCAGGATACAGCGAAGTCACAGACAAGAAAAGCGGCACTGACACCAGCTTTCTATGCAAGAACGGAAACTTTTCTTTAACAGTAGTAATAACAACAATGTAAAGACACACACAATATCTTATATTCCAGTCCCCAGTCACTGTCCCTGTCCGCTGGACAGGCCTAGCCCGGTGGCTCACACAGCAGAGCCTGCAAGTCGTGCTGTGCCACAAATGAGGACAAACCTAGCCGATGGTGGACACAGCAGAGCCTGCAAGTCAATACCACGCTGCAGAACAATTCTGTACGGCCTAGCAAAACATAGAACCCTCTCTGTCTAACTACTTGCAGGCTTAAACTTGGTTTCTGGTACTGGAGTCACTGATGCAACATAAAGCATAAACGAGTTCACTGACCTGGGTCCCTTATGTATCAGAGGGTGGTTTTGACCTGGATAGCCACAAGTCCCTTCGCACACACGTGGCCTTGCCGAGTTAGATGATGTGTCACTGCACAGCTCACAGCAGCCTTCTTGGAAGCAATTCCTTTCTCCAACAAGCAGGATCAAATAGTAAGCAGCGATCAGTCTCTCCTTTCCATGACTACGATAGCTTGCAGTCCCCTGCAGTCAGGATGCAACCGGATAGCCTCCTTCACACACAATCTTCACAAGATGTCAGGCCATCCCCTTCCTGGTTCTTCTCACAAGCAGCCTGCATAAGTCATCATCTGTTTTACAAATTCAAATCCCAGTCTACTGGTTGTAACTGCGAAACAGTGGCATCTAGTGGCCGAAATGCCAAATAACAATTATATACAAACATTGAATAAAGAGAGCTGTCTTACAATCTCAAAATGTACAGTACTTGATCCCAGAACTGTGGCATCTCAGACAACCCCTGTAAAGTTCTATTTTATATTTATGCTTCCAGCACAGACCATTTGAGTTGTCATTTTATTAGATGTGCAATGTGGTTCCAAAACCTACAGTGGGTGTGAAACCACTGTGCCAACCAACAGATTTAACTTGAGGCTACTCCTAAGAGCGTTATTCGGGAAGTCCCCTGGTTTTCACCCTTTAATTATTGTAAAGGGAACATAGCTAGAGGGAAACTACCAGCCTGCTACCTAGTGGAGTTGTCTTTATATGATTGACAGCTTATCCATGTGGGTGAAGAGACACCAGTGAAAAACGCTGAGGGTTCAAGCAAAACCATTTTCAGGAACAGGGTAAGTTCAAGGCAGACAGAGTACAAGCAGTCTGTTAAACAGTCTGACGTCAGGGTAGGCAGTGAAAGGTCAACATATATAACACAACTATATAAAATATTATGTCTGGTGCTTAGGCATGATAGTGTTTTTATTGTTTTAAGATGTGGGTTTGTTCTTATGCTTAACCCCTCCAGGACTCCTGGACGAGAATTCTCGTCCTAATTGAGCGGCACTTAGCGCATTAGGGCAAGCATTCTCGTCCTACAGTTAAATTGTCACCATGTCTGCAGACAAGGTGACAGCGCTGGGACCTCGGCTGTTAAACACAGCCAGGGTCTCAGCTAACCGGCCGGGGACCAATCAGAGCAGTCCTCGGCCATCGCTCTGATTGGCTAGTCTGTACAGACTAGCCAATCAGAGACTTGTAATGCCGGGTTAAAGGTTCTGATTCCCATAGTCTGAGAGTGCGGGAATCAGAACCTTATAAAATGTATAAAAATATTCCCCACTATATCCCAACCCCCCGAGTCCTCAATGTCGTCACCCCCTCCCTGAGTGCGGGCAGTGCGCGGTGCAGGAGGCGGGCGGTGCGGTGTGCGGGATCGCGATACCCCGCCAGCCTCCTGTGTAATATTCATTGGTGGGCAGTGGTTAGCAGAGTGTCAGCACTTTCTGGACCGCGGCATGAAGGGGTTAACAGGGAGGGAGCTCCTCCCTCTTCCCATCGGGGGCTGCTGTGCCCTTGCAGCCCCCGGACAGGACGGGATCACATGATCTAACCCCTCAGGTACATACCGTAAAAAAAAAAAAACTATGTCAAAAAGTCATTTTTGTCACCTTACATCATCAAAGTGTAATAGCAAGCGACTGAAAATGTCATATGCACCCCAGAATAGTGCCAATCAAACCGTCATCTCATCCTGCCAAAAACGAGCCCCTACATAAGACAGTCGCTCCAAAAAAAAAAAAAAACATATGGCTTTCAGATCAGAATGTGGAGACACTAAAAATATATTTTTTCAAAAATGCTTTATTATGAAAAACTGAATCAAAAAACCTCAAAAAGTTGTCATATTTGGTAATGTTGCATCCGTAACAACCTGCTCTATATAAATAGTACACAATCTAACCTGTCAGATCAACTATGTAAATAACAAACATAAAAACGGTCCCAAAACAGCTATTTTTTCACATTTTCCATTTTTATCCATTTTTCCATTTACAAAGCAAGGGTTAACAGCTAAACAAAACTCAATAATTATTGCCCTGATTCTGTAGTTTGCAGAAACACCCCATATGTGGTCGTAAACTGCTGTATGGCCAAACGTCAGGGCATAGAAGGAAGGGAACACCATATGGTTTTTGGAAAGCAGATTTTGCTGGTCTGGTTTTTTGACACAATGTCCCATTTGAAGTTTCTGCAAACTACAGAATCAGGGCAATAAATATTTAATTTTGGTTGGCTGTTAATCCTTGATTTGTTACTGGAAAAATTGATTAAAATGGAAAATTTTCCCAAAAATCGAAATTCTGAAATTTCATCTCCATTTGCCAATAACTCTTGTGGAAAACCTAAAGGGTTAATGACATTTGTAAAATCAGTTTTGAATACCAGTTTTTCGTTTCATCAATTACTCCCCAGTTACTTGTTTTTTTTTTTTTGTGATTCTTTTGGCACTATCCATATAAAAAAAAAAAAACGTCTAATGGTGCAGGTTTCACACTGGCCACAAGGCCTAATAATATTTCCAGACTTCTTGTTCTGTACAAATCAGTTTTCAACAGTTATCTTATTATAATCAGTGGCAGGTTTACAATGACAGGTAATAAATATAGACAACACATTCACCATTCACAATTGGTGATGCCACAGCCTAGTTACTCACCCATCTTTTGTTCAGTTACCTCTACAGAGGTCTCAGAGCAAGTAAAGAAAGCTCTCCCATAGAAGTCAATGAGGCCCCTTCAGTCTATTGTGTCTATTGCCCATGTAGCTGCTGTAAAGCATATCTCTAGATGCTAAACAACAGGAAGTCTAATGGTCAGTGTGAAAACTGCATGATTTAAGGCCTTTTTGTATTAGATAATGACTTGGAAAATGTAAGAACCATCAAAAATTCTAAAAAAAAAATAGGCCTAACACGATTTCATTTAAACAAAAGGTGATTGTATGATGACACATTCCATTTAAGACCTCGTGCACACGACCCTATGCCCTCCGTATGCCATATGATCATATAAATGCGGGGTTATAAATTGTAATCTATGATGCTGTGCGCTCCCGTGCGCACGATCAATGCCGCTACGGGACATATGGCCCACTCACGGACCGTATGTCTCTGAGGGCATACGGTCATGTGCAAGATAAATACGGTCATGTCCAAAATAAAAGGTGGAATCTGATTGGTTGCTTTACACCAGTTTGATGAATGACCCCATTAATTCACACATAACCCTCCAACCATACCTCGAATTTCAAGCCTTCCTAAGTGAAGTATTATTCTTCTTATCTTTCTATAAGACATGGGTTTTCAGAAAATATTATTATTGCAAAGGCCAATGCCTTCTTCCTGTGTTGGTTACCAGGAACAATTGCAAGTAATGTTTTTAGAGAAGTCGCTGGTTATTCTGTGAGAATTGAATAGGGTTAACCTAAGAACTGCTTTCCTTCTCCATGAAAGGAAAAACTTTTAATTATGCCAGTTAAACAACTGTCAAAAACCACAGCGGTTTCACTCTTTGTAGATGACACCTATATTGTTCATCTCTTTAACATATTCAATCTCAGGGATTTATGCTTATGTGCCAACCTCATTAAGAACTGCAAAAATAATGTAATACCTATTTTGCACAGATGAAAGAATTACTGCATATTGCATGTATCTCTGAACGGCTTAGCAGATCAATTGGTTCTGCAAGCAGGCAGAGCATAAATTAGGAAAAAGACACATTTTGCAAAATGGGAATAAAAACATTTATCCAATCTGCGTTGCAAAACTCTGCTGTGGTAATGTGAGTAGATGAGGTTAGTGTGTATGCACATAACAATAAAAATATTCACAATAAGCCAACAGACTTTCTACTTGATTGCTCTGAAGTAAGGTGCTAATAACCTTATTTTAATGGATACAATTTGCATTTGTTTAACAAAGATATTCAAAAAGAAAAAACTCAGATATTCTAGTAAATGCCTTTGGCTTCACTTCGTGTGGTCATATTTATCTTTGTTGCCGATCGAACCATTTCATACGCTTTCAATTAGCCAGATGGAGAACTTGGAAGATTCATTTAGCCTGCTACTGTTTATAAGAAACACAAAGCAAGCTGACGAATACTGAGTAAAGACAATGACCTTATGCAAACTCAGGTTTTACTTTCCGTTCTGAACATTTAAATGGATATTTTGATGATGAAAAAGGAGAAATACAAGGGAGCAGTCTATTCATATCTTGATACCAGATGTGGAACTTGAAGCCACTTTGGCATTCGACAATCTGAACCGCGCATGCGCCAGTTTCATACGTCATCGGCGCTCCTCCAGTCATCAATGCGAACGCATCTTTCGTAGTTAATATGCGGCTTCTGCACTGATCAATTGTGTGTTAAGGCGGAGCCGCAACATCACCTGACTACTCACATGATCGGAATAGTAAACATTAACTATATTATACTAGATAGGATGCGCTTCATTTATGAATGGACTCTATTGGTTCATGTGGCTGACAAATGTCAAGGAGGGGGGCACGGACAGCAATATATTTATTACATATCATAACATTTATCTCTATCATTTATCACAGGAGGATCACAAAGCGGAAACACAACCATTCACTCCAGTATTAGATCCATATACAGAACTGATAAATGCACGCTTAGTTTAAACAGCTTTACGTCTATCCCAGTCAGTTCCTTCATGGAGTACGACGTAATATGGCTTCTTTTCCATTTACTTTGGTACTTTATGTCACCCCAGTACCCCCATAATTCCATATAGGCGACTGAAGGTTACACAGAGTACCTTTTTCGTGCCATAAGGTGCCTTTGGATCCACATTTATAACCTATCAACTTGTTACACAACCTACCTCGTGATCCTCCTTATTATAACATATACCAACATTGGTTATACTATTATTATAAAAGCTGTCCGTGTCCTTACCTCCAAACCTTGTCGCCCTTCCGTACTCATTCACTAGCACAGACTCTTGCATAATTTAATTTGTAGTTACATGTTATGAAGTTTGAAACATCACTGAAGAATTTATCCTAAGATAAACAAAAAGAGAAAATATTAAAATCGACACGGCTATTGCCGGGCAACCATACTTAGAGGACTCATTATTACATCATATCCCAAGAACAACCTCAGATCAATACAGGAGCCTACCTTAAATTCTCTATTTAACCCTTTCGGCTCCAACGTATCGAGTTCAAAAATCCATTTTAATTCCTTTCTTTTAACATTTTCTCCCTGTGACCTCCTCTTCTTAAAGGTGGAACTCCATCTATGATTCGGAACCTCATTTGTGAAACATTGTGCCGATGTCTCACAAAGTGTTCCAGAACAGGTAATTCCAAAGATATTTTTGCTAATAGGTATTCTTTTCAATTGATGTCTTCCCTCACTCATTCCACTTAACAGCTGTTGCCGGTCCTTCTTTCTGACCTCACCTAACTGCTTCTCAACTCATTTTTTGGGTATTGCCTATCTCTGAACTTACTGGCCACAGTTTCTAATCTCCTCTCTAGATTCTCTTCTTCTGATACTATTCTTTTCCGCAAGAATTGACTATATTGGAGGGATTCCGTTGTTTTTAGGGTGTGCACTTTGGAAATGTAACAGGTTGTTACGGTCCGTAGGTTTAATAAACAGATCCGTCTCCAGCCTGTCACCCTTCACATATACAAGAGTATCCAGAAACTGTAAAGAGTTTTTGGATTGGACCTTGGTAAACTTTAACTCTGTATGAATCTGATTGATAAAGTCATGAAAGACTTGCAATTCACACTCTGTACCCTTCCACACTAGAAAAATGTCATCAATATACCTCATCCACCCTCTCACAAATTGGGAGTGGGCGGACGGGTATATATAACATTCCTCTATGCTGGACATGTATACATTAGCATATGTAGGGGCCATGTTCAACCCCATAGCGGTCCCTCTACACTGCACATAGAAGGTATCTTCAAAAGGAAATAGTTGTTAGTAAGTAAAATTTCTAATTGGGACAGAAAAACTCCTTACTGTCAGAATCTTGCTTAGTTTTATCCAAAACCCATCTTACCGCATCCAATCCCAATTCATGTTCAATGCTGGTGAACAGGCTGGTGACATCAAATGACACCAACCAGTCAACAGCACTGAATTCATCAACTTTCAATTTCTTCAAAAAGTCCGTAGTGTCTCGCACATAGGATGCTGTCCCTGTAGCCAGGGATCTAAGCATCCTATCAAGATAAATGGCGGCATTAGAGAACACAGAGTCCGTACTGGCCACTATTGACGCCCGTTGGATCCACAAGACTTGTGAATCTTTGGCAGGACGTACAGTAGTGGGGTAATTGGGTAACTTGGTATTAGATAGGAAGGTAATTTCTCATCAATTAGATCTATCGCAAAGACGTTATCCGCTAACAATTTAATCTTCCTAAGTATATTCCATTTAGGATCTCTGTCTAAAGGTTTATACACATTTACATCTTGCACTTGTCTAAGTATCTCCGCTTTGTATTTGGTGGTGTCCATCACCACGATGGCTCCACCCTTATCTGCATTTTTTATTGTTAATTCTTCTTCTTTTTCAGTTTTGACAATGCCTGTCTCTCAGATCTATTAAGATTTGAATATTAGCTACTTGTCTCTGTATTTTTCCTCAGATTTTCCATTTCTTTTTCACTAGAAAGGTAAAAGTATCCACCATTTTATTCACAACTGGAGGCTGAAAATCTTTTTAACGTATAAACCACTATTTTTAAGTGTCAACCTTTGACTTTCTAGTGAATTTACCTCAGTTCTTTCCACATTCTGTTCATTAAAATATATTTTCAAATTTACCCTCCTAAAGAAATTATGTAAGTCCATTTCTATCTGGAACTAGTCCACTGGAGCAGCCGGACAGAAAGAGAGTCCCCTACTTAAAAGGGATATTTCCTCCATTGTCAATTTGTGGGAAGATATACAGTTGTGTTCAAAATTATTCAACCCCACTGAAATTGAGTGTTTTGGCCAGTTTGACATTGATTTTGATCATTTCAGTCATCTTGTTTACAATTAAATCAAAGAGGCACTTGTAAGTCAGACAAATATAACATAACATTTATAATGAAATAACCACAAATGTCTTTTCTGTGCTCACATCATTATCAGTTTTATTGAACCCCAAGTGACATTCAATCTTAGTACTTAGTACAACATCCTTTGTTATAACAGCTTTTAAACGTGAAGCATAGCTTGACACAAGTGTCTTGCAGCGATCTACGGGTATCTTTGCCCATTCTTCATGGGCAAAAGCCTCCAGTTCAGTCACATTCTTAGGCTTGCGCGCTGCAACTGCTTTCTTTAAGTCCCACCAGAGGTTCTCAATCGGATTTAAGTCTGGTGACTGCGATCGCCACTTCAAAATGTTCCAGCCTTTAATCTGCAACCATGCTGTAGTGGACTTGGAGGTATGCTTGGGATCATTGTCCTGTTGAAAGGTCCAACGTCTCCCAAGCCTCAGGTTTGTGACGGACTGCATCACATTTTCATCCAATATCTCCTGGTACTGAAGAGAATTAATGGTACCTTGCACACGCTGAAGCTTCCCTGTACCTGTAGAAGCAAAACAGCCCCAAAGCATGATTGACCCCACGTCATGCTTCACAGTAGGCAAGGTGTTCTTTTCTTCCTCCTCCAAACATAGCGTTGATCCATGGGCAAAAACAGTTCTAATTTTGTTTCATCAGTCCACAGAACACTATTCCAAATCTTTGTGGTTAGTCCACATGACTTTTGACATACTGCAGTCGACTCTTCTTATTCTTTGGAGACAGCAAGGGTGCGCCTGGGAGTTCTGGCATGGAGGCCTTCATTACGCAGTGTGCACCTTATTGTCTGAGCTGAAACTTCAGTACCCGCATCTGAAAAATCTTTTTCAGTTCCTCAGCAGTCACATGGGGACTTTTCTCCACTTTGCTCTTCAGGTAGCGCACAGCAGTCTAAGTCAGCATCTTCTTTCTGCCACGACCAGGTAGCGTTTCAACAGTGCCCTTTGCCTTGAATTTGCAAATGATGCTTCCTATGGTGTCTCTTGGTATGTTTAACATCTTTGCAATCTTCTTATAGCCATTGCCCTTCCTGTGAAGAGAAATCACCTCTTCTCTTGTCTTCCTGGACGATTCTCTTGACTTCACCATGTCTGTAAACACATCAGTAAATGTCTAGAAGGAGCTGAGTATCACAGTCATTTTACATCTGCCTAATTGGTGCTTATTCTGCTTGATTGCTGCTCCTTGACATCCACAGGTGTTTTCAATACCTGATCGAAAACACTTGAAGGAACCTCTGTTCTTAAGAGTGGTAGTCTTTAAGGGGTTGAATAATTGTGTCAATGAAAAAATCACAAAAAAAACATTTAATACTGTATTACAAAAACAAGTGATGTCATTTTAGTTGCATTTGGTTCTTTAAAAAGTCCTTGTAAGATTTTATTCTGAACACAATTACAAATGTACACTAAATTCCCTAAAACCCTTTACAGCATTGGGGGTTGAATAATTTTGGACACAACTGTATTTACCACCAGCGACGAGGGTTGATGCCTCTTGTCCATTTGTATCATTTTATCTCCCGTTGCACCGCTGTTTGTTTGTTCACACTCGGTGGTTTCTTTGATATCGTAATCCTTACTTGGGTTTCCTCTTTGTGTCCCCCGTCTCCCGTGGTTCCTGCGTCCACCTCTTCTTGTTTTCCTCCTTCCGCTTCTCCTAAAAATCTCTCTCTTCACTCTGTTCTCTAGAGGATTCTGTATCCCTCCGGTTCTCCCTCAGCCCCTTCATCTTGGTGGTCTTTTGACGTCGTGTATTCGTGCGTCGTTTGGGACCATATCAAGCTCACACATCCATTCCTCAAGTATCTACAAATGCCCCAGGTTCCCCTCTTAAAGGCACTTGAGGAATGGATGTATGAACTTGATAAAGACCTTATGGTTGAAACGTTGCTACACTTTTGGTGAAATAAAGAATGGAAACTGACAACACAAGAGTGCCATGATTTTCATCGTTTAACACTGTATTGACCGAGGACCCAAGGTCCGGGACCTGACATTACAGGCACCATCATGGAATGATTGACTGATGAAGAAATAGTGAGTAGTGCTGCCCGAATTATTTGTTTGCATCATCATCAGGGGGTGATGGTGGCAGCAGGCCCATGAGACATCAGTAGGGAGGCAGCGTGCAGTTGATCAGCAGGGTGGAAGCAAAGTAAATTTTTGCATAAAAATACATTTTACAAAATTTTAAAAATTAGCAAATTTCAAAGTTTCATTTTCTCTACTTCTCTAATACGTAGTAATACCCCTAAAAATAGTTATTACTTCACATTCCACATATGTCTACTTCATTTTTGGAGCATATTGGGAATGCCATTTTATTTTTTGGGGATGTTACATAGCTTAGAAGTTTAGAAGCAAATTTTGAATTTTTTAGAAATTTTCCAAATCCCACTTTTAGGGACCAGTCCTGGTCTGAAGTCACTTTGTGAGGCTTACATAATAGAAACCACCCAAAAATTACCCCATTATAGAAACTAAACCCCTCAAGGTATTCAAAACTGATTTTAAAAACTTTGTTAACCCTTTATGTGTTCCACTAGAGTTAATGGCAAATGGACATAAAATTTAAGAAATTCAATTTTTTGGAAAATTTTACAATATAATCCATGTTTTCCAGGAACAAAGCAAGGACATAGAAGGAGGGGAACGCCATATGGGTTTTGCAAGGCAGATTTTGCGGGACTGGTTTTGTTTATACCATGTCCCGTTTCAAGCCCCTGTTGCACTCCTAGAATAGAAATTCCAAAAAGTGACTCCATCTAAGAAAGTACACCCCTCAAGGTATTCAAAACTGGGTTTACAAACTTTGTTAACCCTTTAGGGTTTCCACTAGAGTTAATGGCAGATGGAGAAACAATTTCAGAATTTCAATTTTTGGGAAAAATTTCCATTATAATCCATTTTTTCAAGTAATAAAGTAAGGGTTAACTGCCAAACAAGACTCAATATGGGTTTCCCTGATTCTGTAGTTTGCAGAAACACCCCATATGTGGTCCTAAACTACTGTTTGGCCAAACGGTAGGACATAGAAGGAGGGGAAAGCCATATGGGTTTTGCAAGGCAGATTTTACGGGACTGGTTTTGTTTATACCATGTCCTATTTCAAGCCCCCTGTTGCACCCCTAGAATAGAATTTCCAAAAAGTGACTCCATCTAAGAAAGTACACCCTCAAGGTATTCAAAACTGGGTTTACAAACTTTGTTAACCCTTTAGGTGTTCCACTAGAGTTAATGGCAGATGGAGAAAATTTTCCATTTTAACCCTTACTTTATTACTGGACAAAATGGGTTAACTGCCAAACAAGACTCAATATGGGTTGCCCTGATTCTGTAGTTTGCAGAAACACCACCTATGTGGTCCTAAACTACTATTTGGCTAAACGGCAGGACATAGAAGAAGGGGAACGCCATATGGTTTTGGAAGGCAGATTTTGCAGGACTGGTTTATTTACACCATGTACCCTTTCAAGCCCCCTGCTGCACCCTTGAGTAAAAACTCCATAAAAGTGACCCCATCTAGGAAACTACAGGATATGGTGGTTGTTGTTTTGGTACTATTTTAGGATAAATATGATTTTTGGTTGCTCTATATTACACTTTTTTGAGGAAAGATAACAAAAATTTTAATTTTAAAATTGTTTCTACATTCGCCATTAAGTTTTGTGGAACAACTAAAGGGTTAATACAGTTTGTAAAGTATTTTTGAATACCTTGAGGGGTGTAGTTTCTTATATGGGGTCACTTTTTTGGAGTTTCTAGTCTAGGCTACATCAGGGGAGCTTCTAATGGGACATGGTGAAAATAAACCAATCCATCAAAATCTGCCTTCAAGAAACCATATGGCGTTCCCTTCGTTCTATGCCCTGCCTTGTGGCTATATATCCATTTACGCCCACATATGGGGTGTTTCTGCAAACTACAGAATCAGGGCAATAAATTTTTAGTTTTTTGGCTGTTAATCCTTGCTTTATTACCAGAAAAATGGATTGAAATGGAAATTTTGCCCAAAAATTGTGTTTTTCCACTTTTTTTTATTTTTTTATGCTGTTCATCCGGTGGGGTTGGGTTAAATGTTATTTTTATAGGGCAGATTGTTACGGACGTGGAGATACCTAATATGTCTACTTTTATAATTTGTTTAGATTTTACACTATATTATCAGTTGAGGAACACAAATTAAATAATTTTAGTATCTCAATATCCTGGGAGCTACATTTTTTTCTTTGGTTGGGTGACTGTCTAATATAGGGGCTCATTTTTTGCGGGATGAGATGGTGGTTTTATTGGCACTATTTGGGGTGCATATGACTTTTTGATCGCTCGCTATAACACTTTTTGATGTTAGGTGACAAAAATGGCTTTTTTACACAGTTTTTATTTTATTTTTTAACCCTGTTCAGGGGGTTGGGTTAAATGTTATTTTTATAGGGCAGATTGTTACGGACGCGGCGATACATAATATGTCTACTTCATGTAAAATCTAAACTAATTATACTATATCATCATTTGAGGAACAAAAAAATTACCATAGCCTGGGAGCTAAATTTTTATTTTTTTGGTTGGGCGACTATCTAATTTAGGGGCTCATTTTTTGTGGGATGAGATGGCGGTTTGATTGGCACTATTTGGGGTGCATATGACTTTTTAATGGCTTTTTATTACACTTTTTGGGATCCAAGGTGAAAATAAAAATGGCTTTTTTACATAGTTTTTATTAGATTTTTTGGACGGCATTTATCGAAGGGCTAGTTTATGGGGTAAATTTATAGACATTTTTTACGTACGCGGCGATGCCCAATATGTATGGCTCTCATACTTTGGAGACACTAAGCAGGCATCCTCAAACTGCGGCCCTCCAGATGTTGTAAAAATACAATTCCCACTGTAGGTTGTCTGGGCATGCTGGGAGTTGTAGTTTTACAACATCTGGAGGGCCGCAGTTTGAGGATGCCTGCACTAAAACTAATATTTTTGTGACAAAAATTTGTTCCAGTGTCTACAAAGTCTGAGAGCCATAGTTTTTATGTTCTCTAGGGGACTGTCGGGAATTATAAAAATTTAGTACTCCATGGAAGTGTGATACTCCCTGAAGCAATTGATAACGCAGAGGCCCGGATGATCAGGGCAAGTGTCACACTGAGTGGTGGTGTCTTTCCGTATCCCCTCCTGTGACACACTCTGCATCTTTTTGGGTTCGTCCCTTCTTTCCAGTATGGGGGACCACACCTGGAAAATGTTGGCCAGGGACGATCCGGGCCCTCCAATTCCCGAGGTACTCCGACCTGCTCTTTCCCGGTCTGAAAAGATCAGGTCCTTGAGGACTGCCTCATAGAACTGAAGGAAAGTCTCTGTGCTGCCAGCGCTCGAGATAGTACAAAGCGTTGTACATGGCAACCTGTACCATGTAGACCGCAACCTTTTGTACCATGCCCGGGTTTTCCGCATGGCATTATATGGTTTGAGGACTTGATCAGATAGATCAACTCCTCCCATATACCGATTGTAGTCGACTGATACAATCGGGCTTGAGGACCGTTGCCGTGGTACCTCACACAGAGACTGAGGTGGTGCCGTTACCATGGATTGTGGTCAGGATAAGGACATCCCTCTTGTCCTTATGCCTGACCAACAACAGGTTGTCGCTGGTATGGGCACGAGTCTCACCCCTGGGGATAGGTACCTGGAGAAGGGAGGTAGAAAGGCCGCGCTGATTTTTCCGCGACGGTCCCACAAGCGAACGTGGATCTGGCGGCAAGGGACCTGAACAAGGGAAAACTGGTATAAAAGTTATCCACGTACAGGTGGTAACCCTTATCCAGCAGTGGGTGCACAAGGTCCCACACGAGTTTCCGCTAACACCCAGAGTGGGGGACATTCTGGGGTTGAATACTGGAATCTCGTCACTCGTAAAACGAAATTTGTAAGTGTACCCTGAGGTACTCTCACAAATTTTGTACATTTTCACGCCATACCTCGCTCGCTTAGTGGGAATGTATTGGCGGAAACTGAGTCTCCCTTGAAAGCAACGAGAGACTCATCAACCGCGACCTCCCTTCCAGGCACGTAGGCCTGTGCAAACTTGACCCCGAAATGATCGATGATCGGCCGTATCTTATACAGCCGGTCATAGGCAGGATCACCTTGGGGGACATGCTGCATTATCTGCATAATGCAGGCATTTCCGGATGGCCTCGAATCTGGGACGTGTCATGGCCATACTGTACAGTGGGGTCTGATAGAGGACGTCCCCACTCCAGTAATGCCTGACACTGGGTTTTTGCACTAGACCCATGTGCAGCACGAGGCCCCAAAATGTCCTCATCTCGGCTGCACTGACTGGCGTCCAGCCACCGGGTCTAGCCAAAAAGGAGCCTGGGTGCTGAGCGACGAACTGTTGGGGATACAGATTCGTCTGCTCCACCATCAGATTCACCAGTGGGTCACTGGAAAAAAAACTAAAAAAGCCTATTTCAGTGAACCCCACTGGGGGACACCAGCTAAGTTCACCGGTGGGGGGCTCCGGTGCGCTTATTTGGTGGGCCAGGAAACCAGTACGAACCCCAGGGCTGCTCGTACAGGAACGGTGCTAGAGGGGTGCTGGAGCGGTGCTGGAGCTGTGCGGGTGCGATCCTCACTCGTCAGCAGCAGGAAGAGGAGGGGAGAGAGGAGCGCCGGGAGTTTGAATCTCCCGCCTCTCTCCCCGGACCAATCGGATCCCAGCACCGCCACAACCGTCCCCAATTCAAGAACGATGATTGGTGGTGTGATATCACACCACCGATCACCATTCTTTTCCGGTTCATCGGGTCACCGGAGACCCGAATGGACCGGAAACGCAGCAAACCGCAGGTCTGAATTGACCTGCGGTTTTCTGCGATCGCCGATACGGAGGGGTCAAATGACCCCCCTCGGCATTGTGACAGGATGCCCGCTGAATGATTTCAGCGGACATCCTGTTACTATTAACCCCTGCCACGCCGCACTTGCATTTTAAAGATATGACGTACCGGTACGTCATGGGTCCTTAAGGACTCGGAAACCATGACGTACCGTTACGTCATGCGTCCTTAAGGGGTTAATACTGTCTGTCAAAGGATAAATTTTTTTCTGGGGTAAAATTCAATTGCCAAAATACCAATCCCCTAAATCTGGTGTTCCAGCTGCGGCTGGCTAAGTTTAATACTGTCTGTCAAAGGATAGATTTTTTTGTGGGGTGAAATTCAACTGCCAAAATACAAATCCTCTAAATCTGGTGTTCCAGCTGTGGCTGGCTAAGTGTAATACTGTCCGTCACGGATAGATTTTTTTGTGGGGTGAAATTCAATTGCCAAAATACCAATCCCCTAAATCAGTGGTTTTAGCTGTTATTTGCCAAGTGTAATACTGTCTGTCAAAGGATAGATTTTTTTGTGGGGTGAAATTCAATTGCCAAAATACAAATCCCTTAAATCTGTAGTTCCAGCTGTGGCTGGCTAAGTTTAATACTGTCTGTCAAAGGATAGATTTTTTTCTGGGGTTAAATTCATTTGCCAAAATACCAATCCCCTTAATCAGTGGTTTTAGCTGTTGCTTGCCAAGTGTCATACTGTCCGTTAAAGGATGGTTTTTTTTGTGGGGTGAAATTCAATTGCCAAAATAACAATCCCCTAAATCTGGTGTTCCAGCTGTGGCTGGCTAAGTTTAATACTGTACGTCAAAGGATAGACTTTTTTTGTGAGGTGAAATTCAATTGCCAAAATAACAATCCCCTAAATCTGGTGTTCCAGCTGTGGCTGGCTAAGTTTAATACTGTACGTCAAAGGATAGACTTTTTTTGTGGGGTGAAATTCAACTGCCAAAATACAAGTCCCCTAAATCTGGTGTTCCAGCTGTGGCTGGCTAAGTTTAATAATGTCCGTCAAAGGATAGATTTTTTTGTGAGGTGAAATTCAATTGCCAAAATAACAATCCCCTAAATCTGGTGTTCCAGCTTTGGCTGGCTAAGTTTAATACTGTCCGTCAAAGGATAGATTTTTTCTGAGGGTGAAATTCAATTGCCAAAATAGCAATCCCCTAAATCTGGTGTTCCAGCTGTGGCTGGCTAAGTTTAATACTGTACGTCAAAGGATAGACTTTTTTGTGGGGTGAAATTCAATTGCCAAAATGCCAATCCCCAAAATCAGTGGTTTTAGCTGTTGCTTGCCAAGTGTAATACTGTCTGTAAAAGGATAGATTTTATTTCTGGGGTGAAATTCAATTGCCAAAATGCCAACCCCTAAATCTGGTGTTCCAGCTGTGGCTGGCTAAGTTTAATACTGTCCGTCAAAGGATAGATTTTTTCTGGGGTGAAATTCAATTGCCATAATATCAATCCCTAAATCAGTGGTTTTAGCTGCTGTTAGCCAAGTGTAATACTGTCCGTAAAAGGATAGATTTTATTTCTGGGGTGAAATTCAATTGCCAAAATACCAATCCCTAAATCTGGGGTTCCAGCTGTGGCTGGCTAAGTTTAACCACTACAGGACCGCCTAACGCAGTGATGCAGTCCTGCGGGCGGTCCTGTAGTTCTGAGACGACGCATCGGCACGTCATCTCGCGCGCTTCACAGTGTCGCGCGTCTCAGGAGTTCTGCTACAGCCTGCCAGCGATGATCCATCGCTGGCAGGCTGTAGATGCGAATTAAATCCCATCAAAGAGCTATATCAGACGCTGTTTTGTGAACAGCATCTGATATAGCTGCTAACTGGTCCTCTGGTGGTCCCATTTGCTGGGATCGACCACCAGAGGACCAGGTAACTATGTAAGTTGCACCAAACACTTCACTACATAGTGAGTCCATGAAAATTAAACTTTTGTCAAAAGTTAGCGGAAAGGGAGACTTTGTGAGAAAAACAATAAAAATCAATTTCCACTAACTTGTGCCAAAAAAATCTTCTATGAACTCGCCATGCCCTCATGGAATACCCTGGGCTGTCTTCTTTCCAAAATGGGGTCACATGTGGGGTATTTATACTGCTCTGGCATTTTAGGGGCCCTAAAGCGTGAGAAGAAAAATGCGTAAAATGCCCTCCTAAAAGGTACTCAAAGGGGCCCAAATTCCAACGAGTACCTTTAGGTTTTACATGGTGGCACACAATTTAGCCCCGCCCAAAATGCCAGAACAGTAAACACACCCACAAATGACCCCATTTCGGAAGTAGACACCCTAAGGTATTCACTGAGGGGCATAGTGAGTCCGTCTGAGATTTTTATTTTTTTGCCAGAAGTTAGCAGAAATTGAAACTTTTTTTTTCTCAGAAAGTGTCATTTTCCGCTAAATTGTGAAAAAAATGAAATGATACATGAACTCACCATGCCCCTCCGCGAATACTTTGGGCTGTCTTCTTTCTAAAATGTTGTCATTTGGGGGTATTTATACTATCCTGACATTCTAGCACCTGAAGAAACATGACAGGTGCTCAGAAAGTCAGAGCTGCTTCAAAATGCGGAAATTCACTTTTTGCACCATAGTTTGTAAACGCTATAACTTTTACCCAAACCAATAAATATACACTTATTGGATTTTTTTATCAAAGACATGTAGAACAATAAATTTAGAGAAAATTTTATATAGAAATGTAATTTTTTAAAAAATTTTACAACAGAAATTGAAAATGTCATTTTTACAAAAATGTCTTTAAATTTTTATTAATGGCAAAAAAGTAAAAATGTCAGCAACAATGAAATACCACCAAATGAAAGCTCTATTAGTGAGAAGAAAAGGAGGTAAAATTCATTTGGGTGGTAAGTTGCATGACGGAGAAATAAACGGTGAAAGTAGCGTAGTGCAGAATTGTAAAAAGTGGCCTGGTCATTAAGGGTGTTTAAGCTAGGGGGCTGAAGTGGTTAATACTGTCCGTCAAAGGATAGATTTTTTCTGGGGTGAAATTCAATTGCCAAAATACGAATCCCCTAAATCTGGTGTTCCAGCTGTGGCTAGCCAAGTGTAATACTGTCCGTCAAAGGATAGATTGTTTTCTGTGGTTAAATAAAATCCCTAAAATAGAAATTCTAAACATCTGTGCTTTCGCTGTTCCTCTCAAGTGTAATTATGTCCACAATAGGGTATATTACATTCAGCTTTTCAGCGTCTAAATACAAGGCCTGAAAAATAAATCCTGTATATTTGCACACGCTACTGTGAATCTCCAAGTGTATTTCTGTCCATAAAAGGGTATATTACACTCAGGGTCTAAATAAAAGTACTGAAAGCGTAATCCTGTATATTTGCACACGCTATTGTGCATCTCTAAGTGTATTTCTGTCCGAAAAGGGTATATTACACTAAGTGTCTAAATACAAGGCCTAAAAATAAATCCTCTATATTTGCACACGCTACTGTGCATCTCCAAGTGTATTTCTGTCTGCAAAAGGGTATATTACACTCAAGGTCTAAATACAAGTGCTGAAAGTGTAATCCTCTATATTTGCACACGCTATTGTGCATCTCCAAGTGTAATTCTGTCCGTAAAGGATACCTTTCAGCCAGGGCCTAAATACTAGGCCTAAAATTAATATTCCCCTAAGTCTGTTGTTACTGCTGTGTATGTTTAAGTGTAAAACGGTACATAGATAGATAGCTAGATAGTGTTAGGTGCCTGTAAAAAAGGCCTTAATTTGAACTCTATACATTGGGCCAAATAAGTTTTTCCTTTTGTGATGAACGGTAACAATGAGGAAAACATCTAATAAGGGACGCGGACATGGTCGTGGTGGTGTTATTGGACCCTATTTTGCTGGGAGAGGACGTGGCCATTCTGCTACAACTACACTTCCTAGTGAACCAACTACCTCAGGTCCCAGTAGCCACCAGAATCTACAGAGATATTTAGTCGGGCCTAATGCCGTTCTAAGGATAATAAGGCCTGAGTACGTTCAGGCGCTAGTCGATTGGGTGGCTGAAAGTTGATCTAGCAGGTTCACATTATCTCCCACCCAGTCTTCTGCAGAAAGCGCACAGATGGCGCCTGAAATCCAAGCCCATCAGTCTGTCACATCACCCCCATGCATATCAGGGAAACTGTCTGAGCCTCAAGTTATGCAGCAGTCTCTTATGCTGTTTGAAGACTCTGCTGGCAGGGTTTCCCAAGGGAATCCACCTAGCCCTTCCCCAGTAATGGAAGACATAGAATGCACTGACGCACAACCACTTATGTTTCCTGATGATGAGGACATGGGAATACCACCTCATCAGAGTCCGCACTTCTCTGATCATGACGAAACACAGGTGCCAACTGTTGTGTGTTTTTGCAGTGTGCAGACCGAACAGGAGGTCAGGGAGTAAGACTGTGTGGTAGACGATGCAGGGGACAATGAGGTCCTAGACCCCACATGGAATGAAGGGCGTGCCACTGACTTTCATAGTTCAGAGGAAGAGGCCATGGTGAGACCGAGCCAACAGCATAGCAAAAGAGGGAGCAAGGGGCAATAGCAGAAAAGCCGCCACTAAGAGAGTTCGCCTGCTACTGGCCATCCCACCAGGGACCGAGCACCCCAAAGGCGGCTCCAAGGAGTTCCCTGGCATGGCACTTCTTCAAACAATGTGCTGACGACAAGACCCGAGTGGTTTGCACGCTGTGCCATCAGAGCCTGAAGCGAGGCATTAACGTTCTGAACCTTAGCACAACCTGCATGACTAGGCATCTACATGCAAAGCATGAACTGCAGTGGAGTAAACACCTTAAAAACAAGGAACTCACTCAGGCTCCCCTGCTCCCTCTTCTGCTGCTGTCTAGGCCTCTTCCTGCACCTGTGGAGGAACGTTGGCACCTGCCGCCCAGCAAACAGAGGATGTGCCACCAAACCACCACCTCCGTGACCAAGCAACTCCACCATGTTACACTGCAGTGTTCAGCTCTCCATCTCACAAACCTTGAGAGAAAGCGTAAATTCTCACCTAGCCACCCTCGATCCCTGGCCCTGAATGCCAGCATTTCTAAACTACTGTCCTTTGAAGTGCTGTCATTCAGGCTGGTGAACACGGACAGCTTCAAACAGCTGATGGCGAGGCTGTCCCACAGTACATCGTTCCCAGCCACCACTACTTTTCCAAGAGAGCCCTGCAAATCTCGTTGCAGCTTTGGGACTAGCGGGTTTGAAGCACATCCCTTGCCTGGCGCATGTGCTGAATTTGGTGGTGCAGAAATTCATTCACAACTACCCCAACATGTCAGAGCTGCTGCATAAATTGCGGGCCGTCTGTGTGCGCTCCGGCGTTCTCATCCTGCCTCTGCTAGCCTGTCTGCGCTACAGCGTAACTCGGCCTTCCCTCTCAACGCCTCATATGCGACGTGCCCACCCGGTGGAACTCCACAGTGGAGGCCATAGTGGAGTTTCCGCTGCAGCACACACGGGTGAGTCGCACTGTGGAACAGCACCACTTCACCATCAATGACTGGGCCTCCATGCGAGACCTTGCGCTGTTTTGAGTACTCCACCAACATGGCCAATGACGATGATGCCGTTATCAGCGTTACAATACCACTTCTATGTCTCCTTGAGAATTCACTTAGGGCGATAATGGAAGAGGATGTAGCCCAGGAGGAGGAGGAGGAGAAAGAGGGTCATTTCTAACACTTTCAGGCCAGTCTTTTAGAAGTGACTCAGAGGGAGATTTTTTGCAACAGCAGAGGCCAGGTACAAATTTGGCCAGCCAGGGCCCACTACTGGAGGACGAGGAGGACGAGGATGAGGAGGAGGTGGAGGAGGATAAGGATGAAGCATGTTCACAGCGGGTTGACACCCAACGCAGCTCGGGCCCATCACTGGTGCGTGGCTGGGGGAAACGGAGGATGATGACGATACGCCTCCTATAGAGGACAGCTTCTCCTTAACTCTGGGCAGCCTGGCACACATGAACGATTACATGCTGCAGTGCCTGCACAACGGCAGCTGAGCTTCCTACATTTTAATGTGTGCTGAATACTGGGTGGCCGACCTGCTGGATCCCGGTACAAAGACAACGTGCCCTCCTTAATTCACGCACTGGAGCGTGATAGGAAAATGCTTGCGAGTACAAGCGCACGCTGGTAAGCAGCGCTCCTGAGTGCATTCCCATCTGACATTGGGAGAGAAGTGGAAGCACAAGGCGAAGGCAGAGGAGGAGCAAGAGGTCGCCAATGCAACTGTGACACGGCCAGCTCCTCTGAAGGCAGGGTTAGCATGGCCAAGATGTGGAAAAGTTTTGTCACCGCGCCACAGCTAACTGCACCACCAGCTAATACGGAATGTGTTAGCAGGAGGCAGCATTTCAACAACATGATGGAACAGTACGTATGTAGGGTTGAGCGAACAGTTATAGTTCGGGTTCGTACCGAATTTTGGGGTGTTCGGGACCCGGACCCGAACATTTTCAAAAAAGTTCGTGTTCAGGTCCGTTGTTCGGCGATTTCTTCCTGCTTTCTGAAGGGCTTCACAGCAGCCAATCAGCTAGCGTTTTACTTCTTGCCCTAAGAAGCCATCACAGCCATGCCTACTAATGGCATGGCTGTGATTGACCAAGTGCAGCATGTGACCCAGCCTCTATTTAAGCTGGAGTCACGTAGCGCCGCACGTCACTCTGCTCTAATTAGTGTAGGGAGAGGACGCAGCTTCTGTCAGGGCGAGATTAGGCAGGGAAAAGTCAGCAAAAGCACTTAATGAAGTGATCGATCTACAGCTGTGAATCATTCAACTTCTGCTAGTTAATTGCTCACTGGTTTTTAGGCTGCAGAGAGCGTTTTTCTGTCACTTTGATCGGCAGCCATTTTGTGTCTTGTGGTGCACCAGCACAAGCTGCCACCAAGTCAATCAATCCATCAATACTAGGGAATTTTTTGCTATATCCTACATCAGAGGCTTGGCTGTGCTTATTGTCACACCTAGAAACTCAGGATTAAAATTTCTATATTTTATTAAGGGGTTAAATTCAATTGCCAAAATAGCAATCCCCTAAATCTAGTGTCCCAGCAGTGGCTGGCAAAGTTTAATAGTGTGCCGCAAAGGATATAAATTGTTCTGGGGTGAAATTTAATAGCCAAAATAGCAATACCGTAAATCTGGTGTCCCAGCAGTGGCTGGCCAAGTTTAATAGTGTCTGTCATAGGATAAATTATTCTGCGGTGAAATTTAGTTCCAAAAATAGAAATACCGTAAATCTGGTGTTCCAGCTGTGACTGGACAAGTTTCATAGTGTCCGTCATAGGATATATTATTTTCTGATATATATATTTTTATGCGAATTTTGGAATCAAGAAAAAATGACTGGAGATTACGAATTCGCTTTTTATCGAAATATATGGCGAATATTCGCCGAATATTCGCGAAATATCACAAATTCAAATATTGCCCCTGCCACTCATCACTAGTGGCCACCCAGTAAGCAGCACAAGTTAGAATGTGGCAGTAACTGGGCAGTCATTGCGCAGGCACTGCAGCATGTTGTCGCTCATGTCTGCCTGGCTGCCCAGAGGCAAGGACAAGCTATCCTCTTTGAGGGAGGTATATTGTCTGTGTCCTCTGTATCCCCCTGCGTTCCTCCTACTCCTCCTCATCCTCCAGAACGGAGCCCTGGCTGGACAATTCTGTTCCAGGCCAGGGTTCTATGTGGCTGGCCTTAAGTTAAGGATAAGGTGTGTATGTAGTTTTGTTTGTTTATATAGTTACTTTAGATGCATTATAGCTATTTTAATATGTTTTTAAGTAAATTTGTAAATAGTTTGTTAATGGTTTGAGTGAAAGGGGTGGGGGTGTTGAGTGTGTAGGGTGTGAGGCTGTTTGGGTTAATTTTCCATCCGCTTTCTATACTGTCTATACTGTCATTGTATATAATTTCATTGTATAATACTGTTGAGGGGCCCTGACAAAGTATTTTAGTTCTTCTCCTCCTCCTCCAGGATGGGCCCTTATAGGTCAGGGACCCAAAACAGTAGCTTCCCATGCTTCCCTGTAGCTATGCCCTGGGCAAACCCATCAGTCAGTACGTGTACTCTTCCACCATGTTGCTAAAATGCTGCCTCCTGCTAACACGTTCCAGATCTGCTGGTGGTGCAGGTTGTTGTGGCACGATGACAAAGCTTTCCCACATTTCCCTCTGGGCCAGCCTCTACATTTACCCACTTTGCTGTTGGTTATGTGGTCGTTGCCATAGATATCTTTGCGCAGTGCACACCTGATTTTGTCCGCCACTTGGTTGTGCAGGAAGGGATGGCTCAGTCGCAGGCAAAAGTAGCGGCGGCTGGGATACCGTACTGTGGGTCAGCCACTGCCATAAGGTTTTTAAATCTGTCCACTAGACAGAATGACAGCATTTCAAAGGACCAGGAAGTTTGAAATAAGGCATTCAGAGCCATGGGTAGGGGGTACTTCCTCTTTCTATTTCTATTTCTCTCCAGTGTTTGGGAGATGGACAGCTGATAGCTGAACACTTCCATGGGATTTGGTGGAGATGCTTGGTGACGATGACAGATGTGGTGGCGTTGCTGCCACATCCTCTGTTTGTTGGGTGACAGGTGCCACTGTCACTCACTTGGGCTCAAGTTTAGAATGTTTATTATTTTTCTCTATTTTATGTTATTTTAAGTCATTTCCCTATCCACATTTGTTTTCAGGGATTTACCTACATTTTGCTGCCTTTTGCAGCCCTCTAGCCCTTTCCTGGGCTATTTTACAGATTTTTAGTTCCCAAAAGTTCGGGTCCCCATTGACTTCAATGAGGTTCGGGTTTGGGATGAAGTTCGTGAGTTCAGCCGAACTTCTCGAACCCGAACATCCAGGTGTTCGCTCAACTCTATACGTGTGCACATGCCTCCACGTACTGACTGATGGTTTGGCCCCATTCAACTTCTGTGTCTCCAAATTGTCCACATGGCCAGAGCTAGCCTTTTATGCCTTGGAGGTGCTGCCTGCCCTGCAGCCAGTGTATTGTCTGAACTTGTATTTAGCACAGCAGGTGGCGTCATTACAGACAAACGCAGCCGTCTGTTCACAGCCAACGTGGACAAGCTGACGTTCATAAAAATGAACCAGGCATGGATCCCACAGGACCTGTCCATCCCTTGTGCAAAATAGACATTTATAACTGCCTCGCCCCAACCATACATTCTTGTACTCCAGGGCACTTTTTTATTGAATCCTCTTTATTTAATTGTACCATTATTTTGGGGGCAACACCAAGCTGAATGAATCTCTCCTCTGTCTGGGTGCCAGGGGCCTACATTTCAGCTTATTGACTGCTGCTTTGGTGCGTGACATTAACCTCTTTTTGCTGTCAAATGACCTCTCCTCTGTCTGGGTGTCAGGGGCCTAAAATTCTGTTAATCATCTGCTGCTTTGGCGGGTGACATGAAGCCTGATTTTCTGCTAAGGGACCTCTCTCCTCTGTCTGGGTGCTGGGGCCTAAACAACTGAAAGTGGCCTGTTCTATTGGTGGGTAACATGATGCCTGTGTTGCTGCTATGGGTCCTCTCTCCTCTGTCTGGGTGCTGGTGCTTAAATTACTGAAAGTGGCCTGTTCCATTGGTGGGTAACATGATGCCTGTTTTGCTGCTATGGGAACTCTCTCTTCCGTCTGGGTGCTGGGGCTTAAATTACTGAAAGTGGCTGTTCCATTGGTGAGTAACATGATGCCTGTTTTGCGTGGGTAACATGATGCCTGTTTTGCTGTTATGGGACCTCTCTCCTCTGTCTGGGTGCTGGGGCTTAAATTACTGAAAGTGGCCTGTTACATTGGTGGGAAACATGATGCCTGTTTTGTTGCTATGGGACCTCTCTCCTCTGTCTGGGTGCTGGGGCCTAAATAACTGAAAGTGGCCTGTTCCATTGGTGGGTAACATAATGCCTGTTTTGCTGCTATTGGACTTCTCTCCTCTTTCTGGGTACTGGGGCTTAAATTACTGAAAGTGGCATGTTCCAATGGTGGGTAACATGACGCCTCTTTTGCTGCTATGGGACCTTTCTCCTCTGTCTGGGATCCAGGGGCCTACATTTCAGTTAATCGCCTGTTGATTTGGTGGGTGACATTATCCTCTTTTTGATGTTGAATGACCTCTACTTTGTCTGGGTGTCAGGGGCCTATATGTCGTTTAATCATTTGTTGTCTTGGTGGGAGATATTAAACTTTTTTACTGTCAAATGACCGCCCCATTGTGTGGGTGTTAGAGGCCTATATTTTGTTTACTTGCTTGCTGTCTTGGTGGGAGACATTTAACTCTTTTTACTGTCAAATGACTGCCCCATTGTGTGGGTGTCAGGGGCCTATATGTCGTTTAAACATTTGTTGCTTTGGTGGGTGATATTAATCTCTTTATACTGTCAAATGACCTCTGCATTGTCTGGTTGTCAGGGGCCTATATTTCGTTTAATCGCTTGCTGCATTGGTGGGAGATATTAAACTCTTTATACTGTCAAATGACCTCTACATTGTCTGGTTGTCATGGTCCTATATTTCGTTCCATCGCTTGCTGCATTGGTGGGAGTCATTAAACTCTTTTTACTGTCAAATGACCGCCCCATTGTGTGGGTGTCAGGGGCCAATGTTTTGTTGAATTCCTTGCTGTCTTAGTGGGAGACATTAAACTCTTTTTACTGTAAAATGACCTCTCCTCTGTCTGGATCTCAGGGGCCTACATAAATGATAATGGCCTGTTCCATTGCAGGTTGACCTAAGGTCTGTGTTGCTGTTACAGGACCGCTCTCCTCTTTGCGGGTGCCATTGTCCTCCTGAATCAGTAAATGAGGCCCGTGGCACTGCTGGGTGAAATCAGTACTGTCTTGGCATGATTGTAACTCTCCTCTTTGTGGGTGACATGGGTCTGAATGTTTGAATGAGGCCTGTGGCCCTGCAGGCAGACATGATTCCTTCTTGGCTGTGATGACTTCAACTCCCATGTATGGTTGCCATTGGCCTGAGTCTGTGAGTGAGGCCTGTGACACTGCTGCAAGACATGAATCCTTCTTGGCTGTGATGTGTACTTCAACTCCTATAGCATTCCCACCTGACAGCACCCTAACCTCCTATTTCACCTCCTCCTCCAAGTTGCCAATTGATATTGGTTAACTTTTATTTATTTTATTTTAAGTCATTTCCCTATCCACATTTGTATGCAAGGGATTTACCTACATTTGATGCCATTTCAAGCCCTCTAGCCCTTTCCAGGGCTATTTTACAGCCTTTTATTGCCCAAAAGTTCGGGTCCCTATTGACTTCAATGGGGTTCGGGGTCAGTTCGGGTCGAGTTGGATCCCGAACCCGAACATTTTCGTGAAGTTCGGCTGAACTTCCGAACCCGAACATCCAGGTGTTCGCTCAACTCTAGTTATTAATAGAGATGAGCAAACTTCAAAATTAGTTTGGCGTTCGGCGTTCGGGTTGGGGTAATCGCCGCATCCCGTTATGGATTCCACTACCGCGGACTATCCCGGCATATGGAATCCATAAGGGCGCCTCCACGAACCCGAACTTTGGAAAAGCCGAAGGACCTGGGGTGACGGCACCGTCATGTGATCCGTGCAGGGGCGTGGCTCAGCACTGGAGCAAATCCAACCCGAACGCCAAGCGCTGAACTAAGTTTTGAAGTTCGCTCATCTCTAGCTATTAACTATACACACTCAGATTGGGTCACTGTCACTAGTGGGGTACCACAGGGGTCAGTATTGGGTCCTATTCTCTTACATATATTCAGATAAAGATCTTGTAGAAGGCATGCACAGTAAAATATAAATTTTTCCAGATGATACTAAACTAAGCAAATTTTCCCATCACATTTTTTGCCTTACAAATAATGATCCAATGCTGACAAAATACTCACAATTTGAAGGCGGATGCTCAAAATACAGGATCTGCTTTTTTGGGGCTCTTCTTCTGATGGATCAGAAGAAAGGAAAAATAAACAGTGAGCCTTACTGCTGGCACTCTCCCCACTGCCATGGGGCCACTGCACGGTTAAGTCCGCACCGATAAATTAGACCTGACCCTAACATCGACCTGTTAGACTGAGATTACACTTATGCCATTTGATCAGTTATTTCCATCACATATTGTGAGACAAATTCAGGAGCTAAGCCAACTCTTAGATGAGGTATCATGAATAGATCTGCATCTGTTCTGTGGATTTGACCTGTACCTACTTTGGACTGAGAAAAACTGATGAGAATAATTGACCAAATAAGTGAAGTTTGAACTAAGCCTAATTGCACTGCCACAAAGAACCTTTTTCTCTCCGCTACATTATTGGCGCTGCCTCCATTTTCTTATTTTGTTCCACTAAAGAGTCATTGGGACACAGCTCCTGCAGGGGTGTGCAACATTTATTTTTTATTGTTGTTGTTTTTTTTTGTTTTTTGCATTACTGAAGGCTGCTGTATGTTTTTCTTTTGGTTTAGCAAGGGGTTAGCTAAGACTGTTGGTGGTCTGCACGATAATGCGCACGTCCTTATATGTGACCTGCTTGTCATTGTGATGCACAATAAACAGTTTTTATCAGAAAGGACTAGCTATACATGTTGCTACAATACACAGTGACGTACACCAAGATACATTCTCCTAAAGTTTAACTGCAGGCCTGGATAGACCTGATTTAAAGCGCTTCGTGATAAATTAATTCGTAACAAAGTAAATTTCGTAGAGAAATTAAGCTGCTCGAATAAAATGTTTGAAAATTTCGCTCATCTTTACCAATAACTATTTAGTCCATAGTAGTGATGTATAATGAAGATGTGATGGGCAAGTGGTGACAGCGTATTGATACTCTGGGAGAGTTGGACATAGAAAAACCATACTGGAGATAAATATTTACTGCACTGATATACTGTAAAAGTATGCACTGTATAATGTAACTTGTGTGCATTGTAGATGTGTGTGTTGGGAAAAAACACTGAGGTTATATGGATATCTACTGAACAAGGGTATTATCACAGTTGGATAATGCCAGGAGGGTAAAATGATGCTGTGCACGCCGGGCTGCTCCGCAGGGCTGTTGTCCCGCAAATAGTCTTGCGGAAGACCAATGTGCACAGTATCATTGTAATCTATGATGCTGTGCGCTCCCGTGTGCACGATTAACGCAGCTCCGGGACATATGGCCCACTCATGGACCCTATGTTCGGAGGGCACACGGTCGTGTGCAAGATGCCTAATTCTGTGTGTAGTGAAGTAGGGCATACTGAGGATAGTAAGTGCAGTGATTGTCAAGTCAGGGTTACTACAACCTGAAAGCACCTGTGAGAGACTGTGGAGGCATCTACATTGCTGCTACTCTGAGTAGACCAGTACCTGAATGTCATTGGCAAGGTAGTTGAATGCAATACAAGCCAAAGACAGTTTAAAGGGATAGTGTTATAATTCTCTGTGCCACTACGCTACTTAGACAGTGTACCAAATTAAACAGTTGCCTCTAACTAAGCATTTGCCCAATTGAGAGACTGTAACCACTAAGCCAGTTTTCTGTCAAAGACGTGTTCTAACTGTAGGCTTGTTGCACAAGTGAGTCGAATAAAGTTGCAACTGCAACCCTCTTCTACCATTTTAGAGTGGGGAGTAACACATAACTTTTCTCCAACCCTCTTGCACACTACTAAAATCTTATTGCTTTGTTAGTATTTATCCTGAAATCAGAGGAGCATTGCTAAAATGACTCCGAAAAATGCTATTTGCTTTTTAGATGATGAGGGTTTTTAGTATTAAAAGTACAACGAAAATCCCATCCCATAAGCTTGCAGCAAAGAATGCCAGCAAGAAAGGATTTTTCTTCAGCTGACATAAACAGCTATTAATCATTTTTAGCTGTAAATCCAGGAATCACCTTGTTCATTTATCTACATTAACATCATGTCTCTGTCACTTGTGTCATTTTCCCCATGCTCCTAATACTGCATTGAAACGTTAAAATAGGGCAAAATAATGTGCCTCTTCAGGAGATTTCACTGTCCTACCATATGGTACCTTTTGGAATTTCAAGGTCAACAGTATTTTCACCTTTAAGAAGGTTTATTCTGGAAAGTCTAAAAATAGTTCTGACGCCACTTTCTAAGCAGCCTTCAAGTGACAGCAGACCAAGGAGCTCATTACTTTTCTTTCAAAGGAAGACTATATCTGAGCTTAACCCTCTCACAAGTCACAGCTACAGTATTATTCAAAATACCTGTAGCACAAGGTGATTTTCCACGGAGGCACACATCCCATTTTAGATAGGGTTGTACAGACAATGCATAGCACTTAGAGTAATCATGCAGAAATATTGCAATAAAAATGGGTCAGGGTGGGTAAGATACATCACACATACTTTTTCAGTGTTTTAATAAGCTTTGAAAAATATGCCATACATTTCAAATGTTTTCATGGTATTTTTGGTGACATTTTTAATTTTTTTAGCCGTTAAAGGGGTTCTTCCATGATTATTGTAACAAATGAAAATCGGACATCATGTAGTATATGACAATCTTTTCCTACCAATGCTATAACCAGCTCTGTTCCTCACACTGATTCAAGAACTCTCCCCATACATTGCTCCAATTGCCCTCCTAGATTTATGTCAAGCTGACAGCACAAGGGGCGTTTCCCTTCTCATGGAAGTAGTGTCCTATCTGCTACAGCTGGTGGCACCTGAAGGATGCTATTCATTGAGTAGCTCCGTGTCTATACTAAGTTTTTAATTACATGCAATTACAAAACTATACATATCTGTAGATTTTTCATTGGACAACCCCTTTAAGTCATATAGAGAAACCCAGGGAAAAAATACAAGAAAAACAGAATACCTACAGCATGCCCTATTTTGAAAAAAACGTAATTGACCATCAAACTGCTACAAAAACACTACAAACCAAAACACTGTGTATGCATCCTTTACTGTCAAGAATACACAATGGTCAAATTAACCACTTGAAGACCACAGGTTTATACCCCCCCTAGTGACCAGGCCCTTTTTTACAAATCCGCACTACACTATTTTCAACGTTTATTGCTCGGTCATACAACTTACCACCCAAATTAATTTTACCTCTTTTTCTTCTCACTAATAGAGCTTTCATTTGGTGGTATTTCATTCTTGCTGACATTTTTACTTTTTTTGATATTTTCCTTTTTTTGACGAAATTTTTGCTAAAAAAATTCGCTTTCTGTTGTAAAAATTTTCAAATAACACTACATTTCAATTTAAATTTTTCTCTAAATTTATTGTTCTACATGTCTTTGATAAAAAAAAAATGCAATAAGTGTATATTTATTGGTTTGGGTAAAAGTTATAGTGTTTACAAACTATGGTGCAAAAAAGTGAGTTTCCGCACTTTGATTTTCTAAGCACCTGTCCTGTTTCCTGACGCACTACAATGCCCAGACAGTAGAAACACCCCATAAATGACCCCATTTCGGAAAGTAGACACCCTAAGGTATTGACTGAGGGCATAGTGAGTTCATGGAATATTTTATTTTTGTCACAAGTTAGCGGAAATGGAATTTTTTTCAAAAAATTTCATTTTCCGCTAACTTGTGTCAAAAATAAAAACTTCCATGAACTCACTATGCCCCTAGCAAATACCTTGGGGTGTCTACTTTCTAAAATGGGGTCGCTTGTGAGGTTTTTCCACTGCCCTGGCATTTGAGGGTCTTCATAGATCATTACCCGTATGGCCAGAATTAGGAGTTTTTGCTGTTCTCCTTATATTGACCATACGGGTAATGAGATTTTTTTTTGCGGAACGGAATTGTAGATAAATTCAATTCTATGGGGACAGACTTTGTCCCACTCGGATCTGAAATTGCGGATCTGCACTTCAGGATCCGTAAAAATATAGAACATGCCCTATTCTTGTCCACAATTGCGGACAAGAAAAGGCATGCATGTACGCACGGCGCGCGCGTTCATGCGAAATCTCAGGTCTCACGAGATGACGCCGATAGGCGTGAGTGAGACTCTGAGAGGCCCGCGCTGACGCTCAACGGCGTTAGCGCGGCAAGTGGTAAACCAAAATTCCCAAAAGCGATCCTCTCATATATAGGGTTGAGCGAACCCGAACTGTATAGTACAGGTTCGTACCAAATTTTAGGGTGTTCGTGACTACGGACCTGAACCCGAACATTTACGTAAAAGTTCGGGTTCGGGTTCGGTGTTCGGAGATTTCTATGGCGCATTTTGAAAGCCTGCAAACCAGCCAATCAACAAGCGTCATACTACTTGCCCCAAAGACCATCACAGCCATGCTTACTATTGGCATGGCTGTGATTGGTAAAGTGCACCATTTGACCCAGCCTCTATTTAAGCTGGAGTCATGTAGCGCCGCATCGTCACTGTGCTCTGATTAGTGTAGGGATAGGATGCAGCTGCTGTGAGGGCGAGATTAGGCAGGAAAACTCAGCAAAAACACTTAATGAAGTGATCGATCTACAGCTGTGAATCATTCAACTTCTGCTAGTTAATTGCTCACTGGTTATTTAGGCTGCACAGAGCGTTTTTCTGTCACTTTTTCTGGGATGATCGCGGCCATTTTGTGTCTTGTGGTGCACCAGCACAAGCTGCCACCAAGTCCATCAATCCATCAATACTAGTTTTTTTTTTTGCTATATCCTACATCAGGGGCTTAGCTGTGCTTATTGTCACACCTAGTAACTCAGGATAGAAATTTTTATATTTTATTGAGGGGTTAAATTCACTTGCCAAAATAGCAATCCCCTATGTGGCTAGACAAGTGTAATACTGTCTGCTGTCTGGCAAAGGATAGATTTTTTCTGGGATGAAATTCAATTGCCAAAATAGCAATCCACTAAATCTAGTGTTCCAGATGTGGCTGGCTAAGTTTAATACTGTCCAGCAAAGGATAGATTTTTTCTGGGGTGAAATTCAATTTCCAAAATAGCAATACTGTAAATCAGTGGTTTCAGCTGTGGCTGGCCAAGTTTAATAGTGTCCAGCAAAGGATAGCTTTTGTTCTGGGGTGAAATTCAATTGCCAAAATAGCAATCCCTAAATCTGGTGTTCCAGCTGTGGCTGGCCAAGTTTAATAGTGTCCGGCAAAGTATAGATTTTTTCTGGGGTGAAATTAAATTGCCAAAATAGGAATACCGTAAATCAGCGGTTTCAGCTGTGGCTGGCAAAAGTTTAATAGTGTCCGGCAAAGGATAGATTTTGTTCTGGGGTGAAATTCAATTGCCAAAATAGCAGTCCCCTAAATCTGGTGTTCAAGCTGTGGCTGGCTAAGTTTAATACTATCCGGCAAAGGATAGATTTTGTTCTGGGGTGAAATTCAATTGCCAAAATAGCAATACCGTAAATCAATAGTTTCAGCTTGGCTGGCCAAGTTTAATACTGTCCGGCAAAGGATAGATTTTAAATTGTTGGGTGAAATATTACCATTTTTGCCAGGTAGAAACCCCTGCACTGCATAACTGACAGGGAACTTACAATTGGCGGTTACATTCTTGCATGAAATAAAGCCTTTTTGGGCTGCGAAGCCAAAGGTAGTCGCCAATAACAGTTTTTGTTTTTTTAAAATAAATTAGTGTAGACCCCAAAACATTGGGAAAATATAAAAATAAAACAAAGTGTAAGTGCACGGAAGTATTACAATGGTTGGGTGAGGCCAGTATACATGTCTATTCCGCATAAGGTACAAACAAGTCCTGTGGGATCCATGCCTGATTCTTTTTAACCACATAAGCCTCCCTAGCTTAAACACCCTTAATGACCAGACCACATTTTACAATTCTGCACTACACTACTTTCACCGTTTATTGCTCCATCATACAAGTTACCAACCAAATGAATTTTACCTCCTTTTCTTCGCACTAATAGAGCTTTCATTTGGTGGTATTTCATTGCTGCTGACATTTTAACTTTTTTGCTATTAATCAAAAATGATCGAAATTTTTGCAAAAAATGACATTTTTCACTTTCTATTGTAATTTTTAAAAAAGACTACATTTCTATATCAATTTTTCACTAACTTTATTATTCTACATGTCTTTGATAAAAAAATCCAATAAGTGTATATTTATTGGTTTGGGTAAGTTATAGTGTTTACAAACTATGGTGCAAAAACGATTTGAATTTTTGAGCACCTGACATGTTTCCTGAGGCACTACAATGCCCAGACAGTAGAAATACCCCACAAATGACCCCATTTCGGAAATAAGACACCCTAAGGTATTTACTGATGGGCATAGTGAGTTCATGGAAGTTTTTATTTTTGTCACAAGTTAGCGGAAATGGAATTTTTATTTTTCAAAAAATTTCAATTTCCGCTAACTTGTGACAAAAATAAAACTTCCATGAACTCACTATGCCCTCACGGAATACATTGGAGTGTCTACTTTCTAAAATGGGGTCATTTGTGGGTATTTATACTGCCCTGGCATTTTAGGGGCCCCTAAAGCATGAGAAGAAGTCTGGAATCCAAATGCTTAAAAATGCCCTGTGAAATCCTAAAGGTACTCATTGGAATTAAGGCTCCTTTGCGCATCTTGGCTGCAAAGAAGTGTCACTCATGTGGTATCACTGTACTCAGGAGAAGTAGGGCAATGTGTTTGAGGTGTATTTTTACATATACCCATACTGTGTGTGAAAATATCCCTGTAAATGACAACTTTTTCCATTTTTTATACAAAGTTGTCAATTTACAGAGATATTTCTCTCATCCAGCATGGGTATCTGTAAAATACACCCCAGAACACATTGCCCTACTTCTCCTGAGTACGGCGATACCACATGAGTGACACTTTTTTGCAGACAAGATGCGCAAAGGGGTCCTAATTCCAATGAGTACCTTTGATTTCACAGGGCATTTATACGCATTTGGATTCCAGACTCTTCTCACGCTTTAAGGGCCCCTAAATGCCAGGGCAGTATAAATACCCCACAAATGACCCCAATTTAGAAAGAAGACACCCCAAGGTATTCCGTGAGCGGCATGGCGAGTTCATAGAAGTTTTTTTGGCACGAGTTAGCGGAAATTGATTTTTTTTTTTCTTACAAAGTCTCATATTCCACTAACTTGTGACAAAAATAAAATTTTACATGAACTCACCATACCCCTCACGGAATATCTTGAGGTGTCTTCTTTCTAAAATGGGGTCACTTGTGGGGTATTTATACTGTCCTGGCATTTTAGGGGCCCCTAAAGCGTGAGAAGAAGTCTGGAATCCAAATGCCTAAAAATGCCCTGTGAAATCCTAAAAGTATGGAATTAGGGCCCCTTTGCGCATCTTGGCTGCAAAAAGTGTCACTGGGTGTGAAAAATATCCCTGTAAATGACAACTTTTAAATTTTTTATGCAAAGTTGCTGCTCTCACCCAGCATGGGTATATGTAAAAATACACCCCAAAACACATTGCCCTACTTCTCCTGAGTACGGCGATGCCACATGTGTGACACTTTTTGCAGCCAAGATGCGCAAAGGGGCCCTAATTCCAATGAGTACCTTTTAGGAGGGCATTTTTACGCATTTTTCTTCTCACGCTTTAGGGCCCCTAAATTGCCAGGGCAGTATAAATACCGCACATGTGACCCCATTTTAGAAGGAAGACACGCCAAGGTATTCCGTGAGGGGCATGGTGAGTTCATACAAGATTTTTTTGGCACAAGTTAGCGGAATTTGATTTTTTTGTTTTATCTCACAAAGTCTCACTTTCCGCTAACTTGTGACAAAAGTTCAATCTTTCATGGACTCAATATGCCCTCAGCGAATATCTTGGGGTGTCTTCTTTCCAAAATGGTGTCACATGTGAGGTTTTTGTACTGTTCTGGCATTTGAGGGTCTCCGCATTCATTACATGTATGGCCAGCATTAGGAGTTTCTGCTATTCTCCTTATATTGAGCATATGGGTAATGAGATTTTTTTCTGTTCAGCCTCTGGGCTGAAAGAAAAATGAACTGCGCAGATTTCTTCATTCGCATCGATCAATGTGGATGAAAAAATCTCTTCCAAAAATATGCAAAAAAAAAAATGAGGGGCCTGGCGATTGCCAGGACATAGGGGCTCCGCCCAAACATCCATACCCACTTCAGCTCAGATGTCCTTGCAAACGTGATTTCTCCATTCACATCGATCAATCGATCATTGTGGAGGAAGACATCTTTGCCAGATTTTTTATACAAAGTGTTTGCCAAAGCATATGAACTCCAACACCTATCCTCAGCTCATATGCCTGGGCAAACGTACCTGTACTGCGGAGAAGAAATCTCGTCCTGCCGCGCCGCATACACCAACTTCACATGTCTTCTGACAGCAGCGCAATGCTTCTCTCAGAATGAACATCAGAGCTGCAGCGTTTTCGGCGGTTGGTCCAGCTGGAAAATAAAAGGGTGGTTATTAAACAAAACAAAAAAAAGAAGAAAAACAAGCAGCAGGCTCATAAATTTGAACGTTTTAAAACCTAAACTAACTCAAGATTTATTTTTCTTGCTACCTGTTTTTTTTTTCTTTTTTCTTTTCACTCTTTATTTTCCTTGCAGAAACCTCTCCTCTCCCATGGGACAATGTGTAAAGTGTAAATCGCACAGAGATGGTGCGAAGTACATTATGCACTTTATCCCAAGTAAAAGGAGACGTTTCTACCGTTTCACATAGCTGCAGTAGCACACTAGCACCCCTGTGTGTTAGGGTCTCTCAAAACCTAGTATCCTGAGAGACCCTAGATCCTGAGTGTAAAAGCTACCTGTGTCCTGTGGTCCCTACGTCCCTAAGTGTACCTGAGTGCGGTACTTCCGGAAACACTCCTCTAGGCATAGGGCAGGGTGGTCAGGGCAGTCAGGACAGAAATAGCGGGTGTCACGCCTTATTCAACTCCTGCTACAGACACAACATCTTTTTCGGGGTGGCGGTTGGTTTGAGGTACCAGCAACGACATTGGGGAAATGTTGCTTGTGTAGACGGCTCACTACACTGGTGGTTGAGGCCACGGAACCTCCTGGATACAGGAGGTTCTCGATGATCTCTTCCTGAAATTTGAGGAAGGATCCTGTTCTCCCAGCCTTACTGTAGAGAACAAAACTATTATATATAGCCAATTGAATTAGATATACAGACACCTTCTTATACCAGCGTCTGGTCTTTCGGGAAAGCAAATATGTGGCCAACATCTGGTCATTGAAGTCCACCCCTCCCATGAGCAAATTATAGTCGTGGACCGAGAGGGGCTTTTCAATGACACTGGTTGCTCGTTCAATTTGGATTCTTGTGTCTGCGTGAATGGAGGAGAGCATGTAAACGTCACGCTTCTCTCTTCATTTCACCGCAAGCAGTTCTTGGCTACACAAGGCAGCCCTCTCCCCCCTTGCAAGACAGGTGGTAACGAGCCGTTGGGGGAAGCCCCGGCGACTAGGTCGCGCGGTGCCACAGCAGCCAATCTGTTCTAGGAACAAATGCCTGAAGAGGGGCACACTTGTCTAGAAATTGTCCACATAAAGATAGTACCCCTTGCCGAATAATGGTGACACCAAGTCCCAGACTGTCTTCCCACTGCTCCCCAGGTAGTCAGGGCAACCGACCGGCTCCAGGGTCTGATCTTTACCCTCATAGACAGGAAATTTGTGGGTATAGCCTGTGGCCCTTTCACAGAGCTTATACAATTTGACCCCATACCGGGCGTGCTTGCTTGGGATGTATTGTTTGAAGCCAAGGCGCCCGGTAAAATGTATTAGGGACTCGTCTACGCAGATGTTTTGTGCAGAGGTATACAAATCTGCAAATTTGGTGTTGAAGTGGTCTATGAGGGGCCGAATTTTGTGGAGCTGGTCAAAAGCTGGGTGGCCTCTGGGACGAGAGGTGCTGTTATCGCTAAAGTGCAGGAAACGCAGGATGGTCTCAAATCGTGTCCTAAACATGGCAGCAGAGAACATGGGCATGTGATGAATTGGGTTTGAGGACCAATATGACCGCAATTCATGCTTTTTTGTTAGGCCCATGTTAAGGAGAAGGCCCAGAAAAGTTTTAAATTCGGAAACTTGGACTGGTTTCCACCGGAAAGACTGGGCATAAGAGCTTCCTGGGTTGGTGGGTTTAAATTGAGTGGCATGCCGATTTGTTTCTGCCGCGACTAGGTTAAAGAGCTCTGTAGTGAAGAACAGCTCAAAAACCCCAGTGTCGATCCGATCTGAGTTGTCTCCACCCGAACTCCTGACTGGGCGGTGAAAGGGGGAACTAATGGTGCGGCTGAAGATGGGGGCTGCCAATCAGGGTTTGCCAGCACCTCAGAGATTCTAGGGGCTCTACGGGCCTGTCTGTGCGGTGGCTGCGATGGGGGAACTATTGCACGTGCCACCGTACCAGCTTCAACTGCCCTTCTGGTGCTCTCCACGTCACCATGTTCTACGGCAGTGCTGGTACGAGGTCCAGGAAGGGCTGCGCAGCTGGTGTATGCCTCACCACGTAATCCGACAGCGCCAGCTCCACTCTGCTACCCTTGAAGTGGATCCTGTCCAACCTGTCGTCTAGCGACACGGGGCCGGGTACGCCTGGTTGTATCAAGGACCTCAACCTCCTCGTCCGAACTTTGGGTCAGACTGCCACTGCTTTTTACAGGTTCATATTCTGACCCGCTAGATTCGTCAGATGAGGGTTCCCATTCCTCATCCGACTGGGTCAGAATTATGTAGGCCTCTTCAGATGAATACCCCTTATTTGACATTTGGACAACTAAATTTAGGGGTATTCCCTGAGACTACCTAAGAAAAAGAGCAAGCCTGTCTTACAAATGGGAGGCTAGCGAAGTACAGGAAGCCGCTGCAATTGATAAAAAGATCAAAACGGATTTTTTTATCGCTGCAGCGCTGTGAAGTGATTGTGCAGTGATAAAAAAATCACTGCGGCGGGGTGGGCGTGGGTGAACGCACGTGTGGGCGACCGATCAGGCCTGATTGGGCAAACACTGCGTTTTGGGTCGGGGCGAGCTAAGGTGACACTAATACTATTATAGATCTGACTGTGATCAATTCTGATCACTTACAGATACTATAAAAGTACAAATGCTGATTAGCGCTACGCTAATCAGCGAATCAGTGACTGCGGTGTGGTGGGCTCGGCGCTAACGGAAGCTAACTACCTACCAAAGGGGCCTAAACTAAACTAAACCTCAATACTAGTGAAAAGAAAAGTGACAGTTTACACTGATCACTTTTTTCTATTTCACTAGTGATTGACAGGTGATTGAAAGGGGTGATCAAGGGGTTAATTGGGGTGATGAGGGGTGATCTGGGGCTAAGTATGTAGTGCTTGGTGTCCTTACAGTCACATATGCTCTCTGCAGGGTCCAACTGACGAAAAGGACCCAGCAGAGAGCACAGAAGCCATTTAACACATTATATTTGTAAATATAATGTGTTAGATGGCTTTTGATTCATTTTTTTAAAAAGTCATCAGCCTGCCAGTGCTGATCATTGGCTGGCAGGCTGATGACCAACTCCTTCTCAAACTTTTTACCGCCGCGCACTGCGCATGCGCGTGGGCATCAGCACGTCATCTCGCGTCTCTCGAGATGACGCGCCGATGCATCGAGCCAGAGAAAGGAGACCGCCCGCCGGTTAGGCGGTGCAGAGAAGGTTAATAAACAAAAGCTTGCCCACATTGTCTCCGGACAGGTGGCTACGCTTGTCCGTGATAACACCCCTGTCATGCTAAACACATGTTCAGACAATACAGTAGCCCCCTCCCCAGTAATTTTGCGCAAACCCCTTCCTTTCATGCCGCCATGCCTTTGGCTACTAAACATCGCTCTCTCAGACCAGGCCCAGCAGCTGTTCCATTCGCTTTCTACACTGTCTATACTGCCACTGTATATAATTTCATTGTATAATACTGTTGAGGGGGCCCTGACAAAGTCCTTTAGTCCTCCTTCTCCTCCTGGATGGGCCCTTTCTAGGTCATGCCCCCAAAGCAGTTGCTTCCCTGCTTTTCCTGTAGCTATTCCCTAGGCAGACCCATCAGTCAGTACGTGTACTGTTCCACCATGTTGCTGAAATACTGCCTCCTGCTAAGATGTCCCAGATCTGCTGGTGGTGCAGGTTGTTGTGGCATGATGACAAAGCTTTTCCACATTTTGCCCATGATAACTCTGCCTTCTGAGGTGTCGGTGGTGACCCAGCTGCATTGGCAAATTCTTCCTCCTCATCCTCTGCCTTTACCTTGTGCTTCCACTGAGTCCCCGGTGTCAGGTGTGAATGCCATCAGCAGCGTGTCTACTAGCGGGCTTATCTTCCTATCACACTCCAGTGAAGGAATTAAGGATGGCACGTTGTCCTTGTAACGGGATTATGCAGGGTGGCCACCCAGTAATCAGCACAAGTTAGAATGTGGCAGTAACTTGGCGGTCATTGCACATGCACTGCAGCATGTAGCCGCTCATGTCTGTCAGGCTGCCCAGAGGCAAGGAAAAGCTGTCCCTTATAGGTATATCGCCTGTGTCCTCTGTATCCCTAGCGTTCCTCCTACTCCTCTTCCTCATCCTCCAGAAGTGTGCCCTGGCTGGACAATTGTGTTCTGGGCCAGGGCCTATGTTGGTGCAGATACCCACCCTCCGAGCCACTTGTATTTGGTTGGCCTTAAATTAAGGATAAGGCGTGCATATAGTTTTGTTTCTTTATATGGTTAGTTTAGCTGCCTTATAGTTATTTGAATATGTTTTTAAGTAAATTTGTAAATAGTTTGTTAATGGTTTGAGTGAAAGGGGTGTTGAGTGTGTAGAATGTGAGGCTGTTTGGGTTTATTTTCCATCCGCTTTCTACACTGTTTATACTGCCACTGTATATAATTTGATTGTATAATACTGTTGAGGGGACCCTGACAAAGTCTTTTAGTCCTCATCCTCCTCCTGGATGGGCCCCTTCTAGGTCAGGGACCCAAAACAGTAGCTTCACATGCTTCCCTGTAGCTACGCCCTGGGCAAACCCATCAGTCAGCACGTGTACTCTTCCACCATGTTGCTGAAATGCTGCCTCCTGCTAAGACGTTCCAGATCTGCTGGTGGTGCAGGTTGTTGTGGCGTGATGACAAAGCTTTCCCACATTTCGCCAATGCTAACCCAGCCTTCTGAGGTGCTGATGGTGACCCAGCTGCCCGTGAGCTGGCTTGGGTGCCACCATGCTGAGAACACAGTTTCTCCTACTCCTCCTCATCCTACTTATCCTCCTCATCCTCCAGAACTGTGCCCTGTCTGGACAATTGTGTTCCAGGCCAGGGACTATGTTGGTGCAGGAACCCACCCTTCGAGCCACTTGGATGTCACTGGCCTTAAGTTAAGGATAAGGCGTATATATAGTTTTGTTTGTATATATAGTAAGTTTAGCTGCATTATAGTTATTTTAATATGTTTTTAAGAAAATTTGTAAATAGTTTGTTAATGGTTTGAGTGAAAGGGGGTGGGGGTGTTGTGTGTGTTCGATTAACTGAATTGATTTTCACTGTCTGGTGTCTGTCTAGGAATTTCTGCACCCCAAATTCAGCACATGTGGCAGGCAGGGGATGTGCGTCAAACCGACTAGGCCCAGACCTGCTAGTATATTTTGCCCATTAGCGCACAACACCAGGCTGGGCTGGAGGCTCAGTGGCACCAACCAATGATCGGTCTGTTGTTCCATGCCTGTCCACAGCTCTTGCGCGTGCGGGGTTTTTCCCACAAACAAACAAGTTTTAAAACAATCTGCTGTCCTTTCCCCGTCTGTGCTTCTGTGGGTGGTGAAGGTGTTACGCTGAGTGAATAAGGAGGTGGTAGAGGAGGAGGAAGCCGAGTAGGAAGAGGAGGAAACAGGATACAAAGAGAAATGCCAAGCAATCCTTGGGGCAGAAGGACATTTGCAAAATGGCTGGAGCCGTGAACGTGACAACGCATGGGACATCACAATTTTGGTCCTCGGGACCAAAGGCAATAGGGTCTGCTGGAAAGAAGTACAGGTAGGTAAGTGGCTTTTGCTCGTTTTACATGTGGGATACACTTAGGAGAGGACAGAAGACAGACAATGAGAGAATACAGATAGATAGTGTATTAGTGTCAGCGAATGTTTTTATAGTGAGGAGAAGAGAATTGATAGATTTACAACAAAGAGATTTTAGAGAGAGATAGGAGTTAGACTATATAGTTTGTGGCACTCTGTGAGCACATGATGTATGGAGTGAAGTTCCCTCCCTGTCCATATAGTGTCCAACTAAGGGCTCATGCACACGACAGTATTTTCTTTCCACTTCCGTTCCGTTTTTTGTGTGGCCCATATGCGGAACCATCCTCTTCAATGGCGCTGTAGAAAATACTGAAGTTACTCCATGTGCATTCTGTTTGTCCGCATGGCCGTTCTGAAAAAAAGTATTGCATATCATATTATTGTCCGCAAATCACGGTCCGAGGCCCCATTCTAGTCAATGGGTCTGCAAAAAATACGTAATGCACATTGAACAAATCCTTATGTCATCCGTATTTTGCAGATCCATACTGTAGAAATGCTATGCCCAGCTTATTATTGCTCATGTGTTTCCGTTTCTGATCCGCAAAAAACGGATCGCATATGGGAAGCATAATGTAGCGGACTGGACCCTGTACCAGAGTCTGCCCCAGTTTCCTGGAAGGGACTGCTTGCTCGCCTCCTGCCCTGCGACTATGGCCCCATGTATGCTTGTCCTGTTTGAGCGGTGATACCCCAGATAGCTCTGCTATGGAGCCCATTCGTATAATGAAAGACTATGGGAAAGACTTTAGCTCCATGGCAATTGAACTGGATGTGTGTGGTCTGAGCGCCATTCAATAATGTGCGCTCAGACCTAAGCTATCTGGGGATATGTTGCATGTATATGTTTTATGTAGTAATTGTAACATTGTGTAATTTTATGTCCTTTTGCAACCATGTGCTCAATGGAGTCTGCCTCTATCCTTGGATATATTGAGCGCTCAGATCCAAGCCATCTGGGGATATGTTAAATGTCTGTGTACTGAAAAGGGTGGGACATTGTATATTGAATAGTGATGTCTGTCCTATTGTCCCCACGTGTGTATTAGCGATTTCCCTTTGTCCTGAGAGATAATTGAATGACTCCTCGGTTGTCTCCAGGACAGAAGACATTGTGTATTCTCCGGCCTGTGATAATTACATTACCCATGTAGGGTGATTGTATCACAGGCAGAGGGGAGGGATATGCTGGGGGTGTCTGTATTGTCCCATTGTGTGTGATTGGCTGCTGTATCCCGTGTCGTAGTCTTCCTTCTGGTCCCCTAGGGAGTGTCCACCAGGTGGGAGACCTGCATAAATACCCGGCAGGTAGCCCTCAATAAAGAGAGAGTTCCTGTTTAACCCTCAAAGTGAAGTGTCGTCTCATTATTGGGGAGGATTTATTGCATGCTGTTCCAGTCTGACTGCTAGGAGCGCAAACCTATTCGTATGGTTCCTATTCAACTGTCTACAGCATTCAGAGGCTTGAGAGGATTCGTATGCTTCTCAGGTTCGGTGGTTGTGGTGTCGGCTAGAGCGCTTGGAATCCTCAAGAAGCGCTAGGAGCATCTTTCAACGGAGGTACCCAGTCGGGGTGCCAGGCGATCCGTTACATTGGTGGCAATCGGTGGGATGGCGTCCTAGTGCGAGGTAAAGCAGCTCGTTCGTGGAATTACAAATTGAGGGCAACGCTAGCACTCATACCCAACTTCAGGAGAACAAGCATGGCACCCACGCTACACGCAGGAGGAATTTAACAGAGTGCTGAGATCACGGCTGATTTTCTTCGGACCCAACCCCTCGGAGAAATCTGTGCAGTTCGTGAGGAGGTTAACAGCAGAGTACCTGCAGTTCATGGCAGATGGTATCGTCCGCCCTCCCCAGCGGCAGTGTGAAGTCCAGGGGGCCGAAGGTGTCGTCCTTCCTCCCCAGCGGCCGTGTGAGTTACAGAGGGCCGAAGGTGTCGTCCTTTCCCCCAGCGGCCGTGTGAGTTACAGAGGGCCGAAGGTGTCGTCCTTCCTCCCCAGCGGCGTGTGACCCCGGGAGCTGAAGGTGCCGTCCTTCTCCCCAGCCGTGTGTAACCCGGGAGCTGAAGGTGCCGTCCCTTCCCCAGCCGCAGTGTGCCCCGGAGCTGAAGGTGTCGTCCTTCCTCCCCAGCGGCCGTGTGTACCTCGGGAGCTGAAGGTGCTGTCCTTCCTCCCCAGCAGCAGTGTGTACCCCCGGGAGCTGAAGGTGCCGTCCCTTCTCCCCAGCCGCAGTGTGTACCCCGGGAGCTGAAGGTGTCGTCCTTCCTCCCCAGCCGCAGTGTGTACCCCGGGAGCTGAAGGTGTCGTCCTTTCTCCCCAGCGGCAGTGTGTACCCCAGGGAGCTGAAGGTGCTGTCCTTCCTCCCCAGCGGCAGTGTGTACCCCCGGGAGCTGAAGGTGCCGTCCCTTCTCCCCAGCCGCAGTGTGTACCCCCGGGAGCTGAAGGTGTCGTCCTTCCTCCCCAGCCGCAGTGTGTACCCCCGGGAGCTGAAGGTGTCGTCCTTTCTCCCCAGCGGCAGTGTGTACCCCAGGGAGCTGAAGGTGCTGTCCTTCCTCCCCAGCGGCAGTGTGTACCCCCGGGAGCTGAAGGTGCTGTCCTTCCTCCCCAGCGGCAGTGTGAGTTACAGAGGGCCGAAGGTGTCGTCCATCCTCCCCAGCGGCATTGTGTACCCCCGGGAGCTGAAGGTGCCGTCCCTTCTCCCCAGCCGCAGTGTGTACCCCGGGAGCTGAAGGTGTCGTCCTTCCTCCCCAGCCGCAGTGTGTACCCCCGGGAGCTGAAGGTGTCGTCCTTTCTCCCCAGCGGCAGTGTGTACCCCAGGGAGCTGAAGGTGCTGTCCTTCCTCCCCAGCGGCAGTGTGTACCCCGGGAGCTGAAGGTGCTGTCCTTCCTCCCCAGCGGCAGTGTGAGTTACAGAGGGCCGAAGGTGTCGTCCTTCCTCCCCAGCGGCAGTGTGTACCCCCGGGAGCTGAAGGTGCCGTCCCTTCTCCCCAGCCGCAGTGTGTACCCCGGGAGCTGAAGGTGTCGTCCTTCCTCCCCAGCCGCAGTGTGTACCCCGGGAGCTGAAGGTGTCGTCCTTTCTCCCCAGCGGCAGTGTGTACCCCACGGAGCTGAAGGTGCCGTCCTTCCTCCCCAGCGGCAGTGTGTACCCCGGGAGCTGAAGGTGCTGTCCCTTCTGCCCAGCAGCAGTCTACTGTTCAGGGAGAGGAGCTGGTTACCCCCTCTCCCCAGCAGAAGCATAACCCACCAAGGGAGACCCTAAGCCCCTCACCAGCGCAGATGGGACCGCGGTCTCTGCGCCCAAGCTACAGGGAGTACGGAGGGTCAGCCCTGCTCCCCAGCGGCAGAATCTTTTACCAGGAGGGGAGAGTCTTGTCCCTCCTCCCCAGCAGCAGCCTAGCCCACCAAGGGGAGACAGTAAACCCCACAACAGTGCAGATGGGACCATAATCTCTGCACCTGCACCACTGGAGATATGGACAGTCTGTCCTGGTCCCCAACAACAGGACAAGGTATTGGAAGAGAAGGCGGTTTGTTTTCCCGTAATACAAGAGAGGACGTCGCAGGGAGAGGAGCCTGTTACCCCTTCTCCCCAGCAACCGCTTTATCCAACCAGGAGAGAGGACACCCTGGTTACTTTTTTCCCAGACTATGGATTTCCCACTGGATACATGTGGCAGGAGAACACCAGGACAGCTACACCGGGTAAGAAAGGCCGACCGACTATCAGAGCCCCAGACCGATTGGAGGTCTGGAGTCTGGATAGTCTCTTTGGTAAAGGGAGAAATGTAGCGGACTGGACCCTGTACCAGAGTCTGCCCCAGTTTCCTGGAAGGGACTGCTTGCTCGCCTCCTGCCCTGCGACTATGGCCCCATGTATGCTTGTCCTGTTTGAGCGGTGATGCCCCAGATAGCTCTGCTATGGAGCCCATTCGTATAATGAAAGACTATGGGAAAGACTTTAGCTCCATGGCAATTGAACTGGATGTGTGGTCTGAGCGCCATTCAATAATGTGCGCTCAGACCTAAGCTATCTGGGGATATGTTGCATGTATATGTTTTATGTAGTAATTGTAACATTGTGTAATTTTATGTCCTTTTGCAACCATGTGCTCAATGGAGTCTGCCTCTATCCTTGGATATATTGAGCGCTCAGATCCAAGCCATCTGGGGATATGTTAAATGTCTGTGTACTAAAAAGGGTGGGACATTGTATATTGAATAGTGATGTCTGTCCTATTGTCCCCACGTGTGTATTGGCGATTTCCCTTTGTCCTGAGAGATAATTGAATGACTCCTCGGTTGTCTCCAGGACAGAAGACATTGTGTATTCTCCGGCCTGTGATAATTACATTACCCATGTAGGGTGATTGTATCGCAGGCAGAGGGGAGGGATATGCTGGGGGTGTCTGTATTGTCCCATTGTGTGTGATTGGCTGCTGTATCCCGTGTCGTAGTCTTCCTTCTGGTCCCCTAGGGGAGTGTCCACCAGGTGGGAGACCTGCATAAATACCCGGCAGGTAGCCCTCAATAAAGAGAGAGTTCCTGTTTAACCCCCAAAGTGAAGTGTCGTCTCATTATTGGGGGAGGATTTATTGCATGCTGTTCCAGTCTGACTGCTAGGAGCGCAAACCTATTCGTATGGTTCCTATTCAACTGTCTACAGCATTCAGAGGCTTGAGAGGATTCGTATGCTTCTCAGGTTCGGTGGTTGTGGTGTCGGCTAGAGCGCTTGGAATCCTCAAGAAGCGCTAGGAGCATTTTTCAACGGAGGTACCCAGTCGGGGTGCCAGGCGATCCGTTACACATATGGATATATTTTGTGGAATAAAGGAACTGAAGAGGACTTAAATCAGAGAAAAAGAAAACTCAGATGCGGAAAAACGGATCCGTGAAAAAAGGACCGCAAAACAACAACGGTTGTGTGCATGAGCCCTAAGTCAGTCAGTGTCAGTGTGCTAGTTAGACAGGCCCTGGTTCTATTCTATTCAATTGCTTACAATAATTTGTGAATCTCCATCACATTATTCACAAATCTTCAGTAATAATAATGCTGGTGCTGATAGTGTGCCGCTGCCACCAGCAACAGACATCGCGTACAATACCATTGTGGGGGTATAAACACCGGCAGGCATCTGCCTTTAAAAAGGGATTATTTTTGGACCTCCTCTTAATAAGCCATTGCTTCTTAAATTACCATTCAGTGTGTATAGACACCATGAAGCATTTGCCACCAAAAAAAGTTAATTTATACACCAGTTTTTAATTTTAAATAGCATAAAACTCTAACAGTGTAGAGTGTTTTACACATGTTGTTACCACCAGCTAGCCATATGTCACTGTCACTTTGATATTACAAGTGTTGTGTGGAGATAAAAAGCTTAAAAGGGTCTAGGTACAGTCCTAGGAGACCCCACAGTGTCATATCTGACTTTTCAGGGCAATTGGGGCACTTTCGTTTTAGACTGAATTTATTTGTAACAAATTGAATTTGTAGGCTGGTTTTATTGAATGAAACCCAAAATGCGTTACAGGAAATTTGCACATCTCTACTGATTAAGCCCCTCCAAATAATATATCGACCCCATCACTTATATGTCATATATATTTATTCTCAAATAACTGGGCAGCACTTTGCCCTTTCCTGTCATTTCCCAACTACTAGGACAAGAATTCTGCTATAGCAGAAGTCGCATTACTACTGAACTGTGTTTACAGTCATTAGATTTTGTCATTTGGTTAACCACTTAGGACGAAGGGCGTACATGTACGCCTTCGTCCACACTAAAGATGGCGCCCGCTCCCGCACGGAGCGGGCGCATGAGCTGCGGGTAAACGCTTGATTCATCAAGCTGACACCCGCAGCTCATGTCCGCGACCGGCAGCGATGCCGATCGCGGACATTTAACCCCTCAGATGCCGTGGTCAATCCTGACCCACGGCATCTGATCAGCACAAAACCGAAAGTTTCACTTTCGGTTTTGCTCGGCTCCCTGATGGCCACAAGGGGAGCCGGGCATGCATGTAGTACCCTAGGTTTCTGTGAATGAAACCAAGGTTACTACACAGTATTCCTATGGAGCCTATGACTCCTATGGAGCCTATGATCCTATGGATCCATAGGAAATATACGATTTTCTCATATATTCCAATGCTATTGCATTGGAATATATGAGAATAACAATCTGATGATTGCATCTTATAGTTCCCTATGGGAACTATAAGAAAGTAGTAAAAAAAAAAAAGTTTAAAAAATAAAAATTAAATAAAAAAATATAAAAATTCAAATCACCCCCTTTCCCCAAAATCAAAATAAAATAAATAAAAAAATAAAAAATTACACATAATGGGTGTCGCTAATGTGCGAAAACGCCCATACTATAATAATATTAAAAATATTCACCATACGGTAAACATAAAAACGGAAAGAAAGCGTCCAAATGGCTAATTCGCCATTTTTGAGCGCTTCATTTCCTAAAAAAAATGAATAAAAAGTGATCAAAACATCATACGCACCCCATAATGGTATCATTTAAAAATTCAGATTGCCCCGCAAAAATGAGCCCCTACACTGCTCCGTGCGCATAATTACAAAAAAGTTATAGGGGTCAAAACATGGCGACAAAAAATAAAATAAAAAAATTCCCACTTTTAATTTTTTTCACTATCAAACGCAAGAAAAACTATACATATTAGGTATTGCCGGATTCGTGCTGACCTGAAGAATAAAATTAACCAGTCAGTTTTATCGCAAATCGAACGTTGTAATTTAAAAACCCGCAAAACTGTGAAATTTTTTGCAATTTCACCCCATTTGGAATTTTTCCCGTTTCCCACTACATCACATGCAAAAATAAATGGTAGCGTTAAAAGTACAACTTGTCCCATAAAAAACAAGCCATCATATGGCTATGTGAGCGGAAATATAAAAATGTTATGGCTTTTGGAAGGCAGGGAGCGCAAAACAAAAGCGCAAAAATCCCAAACCCCGGTCCTTAAGGGGTTAAAAGAAATATTCACAATGGAAACAAACCACAAAATTTGTTAGCATAGAATTCTCGCTAAGGCTGCGTTCACACTTCCGTTATTTGATCATTTTTTTCCATCAGTTAGGCCTCTTGCGCACGACCGTATGGCTTTTTCAGTATTTTGTGGTCCGTTTTTAATTGATCCGTTGTTCCCTTTTTTGTTTCCGTTGTGTTTCTATTTCCGTTCCATTTCTGTTCCGTAGTTCCACAAAAAATCTCCGTATGGTTTCCATATGCGATCCAATGTTTGCGGAACGCAAACAGAAACGTAAAATTTTTAATCATTAATGTAATGTACACTAATGTGTTTTAACATTAAACACATGGGCAAAATGGTCATGGATCCTCAAAAAACGGAAGACATACGGATGTGTTCCGTATACATTCTGTATTTTTTGCGGACCCATTGTCTTGAATGGAGCCACGGATCATTATTTGCGGGCAATAATAGGACAAGTTCTAACTTTCAGCGGAACGGATATACTGAAATACGGAAACGGAATGCATATGGAGTACATTCCGTTTTTTTTTGCGGAACCATTGAAATGAATGGTTCCGCATATGGACTGCAAACGGAATCCGCAAAAACGGAACGAAAACAGAAAGAAAACGTTTGTGTGCAGGAGGCCTTAGGCCTATCGCACACGACTGTATGGTTTTGCGGTCCGTTTTTCACGGCTCCATTGTTCAGTTTTTTGGCTCCTTTGTGTTTCCGTTCCATTCCATTTCCGTTCCATTTTTTTGCAAAAACATGTCCGCAAAGTTTCCGTATACGGTCCGTTTTTTGCGTATCATACACGGATAAAGGAAGTTTGCCATCATGATTTTTGGCCACATCTACTTTTTCACTCCCCCTATTTAACTTGGTCATGTGATTGTTCTGACTCCATTTTATGCAGCTTGTTGCAGCATTGAGAGCCTACTTGGAATCCTGTGTTTGGCAGACATTGGTTTCTGGCTATAATTTTCTGTTGTATCATGGCTGAGGAGGAACTGGTTCTCTTGTGCTGGCTGCTTTCTCGGGAACAGAAACAGCAGCCAACTATGCTGAACATGGAACCGAAGAGGAAGAGGCATTGGGTTCACCCAACTGTCTCTCAGCAGCGCATGAAGGGTCATTTCCACACGCTGTACAGTACACAGATCTGCGTTCTGCGACAGCATCCTAATAAATTTCATGGGTTTTGTCGTATGTCTGTGAACAGCTTTGACTTGTTTCGACTCTGCGCCCTGGCCTCACATACCAGGACACAAATATGAGGCGCTGCATTTCTCCTGAGGAATGACTCATCGTGACATTGAGATATGCATATTTATTATAATTTAGATTTTGTTAAATGTGCAAAGTATTACATCGTATTATTTTTCTAATTTGTTATATGTGCGATAATGTGTTAATATCTAAATTTGGTGGAAATGGTGGGTGTTACAGTATATCTGTGTTACATTATTGTTTTTTGTGTGTATTTCAGATATTTGGCAACTCGGAATTCATTTGTATCTCTGCATTCTGAGTTCCTGCTGGGAGTCTCAACGATTTCTCGGATAGTTCGTCAAACCTGTAATTTGAATTGGCAGCGAATCCAGGAAGCGGTGGTGCCAGTCCCAAGGCTGAGGATTGGATCCGAATTGCTGAGGGTTTTTAGGTTGATGCGCAGTTTCCAAACTGCATTGGGGCACTGGATGACAAACACATACGTGTTAAGAAGCCGTCTCACTCAGGGTCCCGGCACTACAATTATAAACAATATTTTTAGGTAGCGCTGATGGCCTTGGCAGACAGTACTTACAAGTTTATAATTGTGGATATTGGGGCCTATGGGAGCACTGTAGATGAGTGCATTTTCAGCACTTCTAGAATGTGTGAGAGACTTGAGCCAACCAGCTTGCCCTCCCAGAGCCCATAATGCTGCCAGGTTCAGCGGGACCACCGGCTCCATTTGTAATTGTGGCTGATGAAGGGTTTGCTTTGGCACCACATGTCTTGGGGCCCTTCCCCAGACGCATCCTGGATGACAGTAAACGTATTTTTCAGCTAGAGTAGAGCCCGTCGTGATGTTGAACGTGCGTTTGGAATACTCACACAGAAGTGGAGAGTATTACTGTCATCCTTACAGATGGTGCCGGATAATGCCACCCTGGTTGTTCAAGCATTTGTGATCCTGCATAACTTTGTCAGGATTCATGATGTTCCCTCCGAAGTTGAATTATTAGAACCTGGTACATCTTCTTCATCAGGAGGATTGGACCAGACCCTTCATGGATGACCTGGAACTGCAGGCCTTGCAGTTCAGGCCCTCTATGAATAGTATTTTTCAAGTCCAGAGTGTTCATCGCCGTGGCCGATGGACGTAGTGCATGGCAGACTATTAATATTTCTAGACTCTGGTTATCGTAGTATTTATTATTTTCTACATGTTTTGTTTTGCGTGGTGGGGTTATATGTTGATAGTGTAGGGACTCACAGGACAAAGAGGACCCTTGATGTGGGCTGGGGTTAAAATATATGCAAATTTTTAAAACATCTATGTCTTTACAAATATGTTTATGACCTATGTCGTGTTTGCATACATGCCCATATCTTTAAATACTTATGACAACATATTTTCTTTTTATTTAGGCATGCTGAAGACGTGACGGTGCTGTCAAGGTCCCGGATTTGGAGACTATCCCAGCACTTACAACATTTTGCTACAAGATGTTGCATATGTATGTTTTTGGTAAAAGAATGTCTGGCCATCCTGTATACCTTCATGTAATGAAAACATGGAATGTTGTAAAGTTTTAAATAATTTTTGACAAATATTGAATGTTTATATGCAAAATAAAACTTTTTACAAATAAAAAATGCTTAATATTCAGCAAATATTAACATATAACAATATAAAAACTAAATTTACAGTTGCATTAGTTCCCACATAAAAGGGCCCTGTGCACTAGGTCCAGGCACATTACTTGGTGGTGGGTAGTTCATTCTGGGCCCAGGATAATTGTGGTGAGGAATAAATTCTGGCTCCTGACTAAATAGGGGCTGTGAATAGGAGCATGCCCTAGGTTGTTGGGACACCATGCTGGGCCCAGGTTGTGCTGCTGTGGCTAACATTAAAGCTCTGTATTTAATGTTATCCACTGCACACACAATTTCAATGGGGTCAAGAGGGCTTTTTAAAATTGTGGCCACAGAAGCCATTATAAAAACATAAATATCTTGTTTTTCAGAACTTAAAGGGGTATTCCCATTACGCTCTTTCATACTTACCTGCTCACTTCCTGGTTTTGGCAGGGGGCGGGCTCCATCTTGATTGGCGTCTTCTCCCGGCCGGGCCGCGCGCTGGACTGAACTCGCTCGTACTATACTGGCGAGGAAGAAGTCACCATAGTGCATGCGCGGCGTCGGCGTGCGCTATTAGGACTGCGCGCGGCCCGGCCGGGAGAAAAGAAGAAGTTGTCTGCGCAAGCACGGCCACCGTGATTCGGGAGGAGAGCGGTGGCCGTAACCAGGGGAGACGGAAGACAACAGTCAGGTAAGTATATCTTCATTTTCTTCTAAGGGGTGGGAATTAGTTAATTAAACATATTTAGAAAAATGATCACTGTTAAATGATTAACAGATTTAACAGTGATCATTAAGATGGGAATACCCCTTTAATGTTTATATAAGTGGAGTAATCCCACAGAGCATGCACTCCTCCTTTCCTTCTGCCTGTCTCTGCCTCAAATAATCGAGCACCTGACTATCAACCAGGGCTCAAGCATTTAAGGCAGGTTTAGGAGGTTGTGGTGCCACCCTTCTACGCCTTGCTTGTCTCCTTTGTGATTCTGGGCTTGATGGTACATCTGCAGCACCCTCCACAGCAGAAGACTCCTCCCTCTCAGTCCGACCCATCTGCTGGGATGCTTCCGTCTCTTTTTGCCCAGGACAAGGGCACTCCATCGGAGCAGCAGCATGCTCCTCTTCATAGGAGCTTGAGGCATGGCCCCTGTTCCTCCAGGCTGTCAACTGTGCTTTTGAATGAGAGATCAATGTAAATAAAAAATGTGTATATATCAAAGTTTACAAAAAAATAAACCACATATCAGAACCAAAACTACCCTATATGAGTCCAGTAGCATTTTAACATATTGATTAAGTATTTTCAGGATTGGTAATCAATATGAAACGGCTGGAGAAGGTCATAAAAAGTGTTTATTTGCGTTTCACATTGAACACAAAAAACACCCTTCATATCTCATGTACTCTAAACTAAGTACATAATGTATTTTCCTATCTTGGTCCATTGTTCCCATTTGCAATGTGCTGCATTGCGGGGGCCAAGGCCTGTTTAGTACTGACAGTGATGTACTGTCCTTGTCCACACTATATGGTAGAGACTGACTTCCGCTTAGCAATGTTGATGACCTGTTATAGCGACCTGCACAGATGGATTTGTCTTATCGCTCTCGTGTCCCATTTCTAATGTGAGCTATTTGTGCAGGAGAAACAATGGTAGATGGAAGACTTCTTCTAGCATGGTGTTGACCAGAGAATAATGTGTATCTGACTTGTGAAATCCAGGCCTAGTTGCAGTCTAGGCTAAAACATTACTTCTATGATGTTAACTATCTTACAAAAGACTAGCAAAGTTTTTTACAAATTATTTAATTTTACAATTAATACGATTACCGTATATACTCGAGTATAAGCCGATCCGAATATAAGCCGACCCCCTAATTTTACCTAAAAAACTGGGAAAACTTAGTGACTCGAGTATAAGCCGAGGTGGAAAATGCAGCAGCCACTGGTAAATTGTATCTATACCACTAAACATACCACATTAACCCATAGTATTCAATGGCAACTTTAATAAAGTGAATAAACCAAGACAGTAAAGCATTGTAAATAAATAGTTAAAAATCCTGAATCCTTATACTCCAAAACCCCTGATTATAAGGATTCAGTATTTATAAACATTTATTTACAAGACTTTACTGCTTTAAATGTTTTTTTTTTTACTGTAATTAAATGTGCCACTGTTCTCCTATTGCCGCCTACATCTTCAGCTCAGCTCAGCCGCGACTTGTGGACTGAGCTGAAGCACCGCCCTCCAGCAGACGGCAGAAGATGTCGATGCGCGCATCGCGAGTACCGCCGTGCGCGCACCAAATCAAATAACCTGTATGACTAGAGTATAAGCCGAGTTCGGGTTTTCGGCACAAATTTTGTGCCGAAAAACTCGGCGTATACTCGAGTATATACTGGTACATTATAAATAATTAATACATGGCTGACCTCATGTTAACATAACTTCCAAGACTTCTTGTTTCTATGGTTCCAAAAACCATTAAATCCATCTGCAGTGACCACGCTTGACCAGTACAGGAAAACAAGCTGAACTATCCCACCTCCAGTGGTCCCAGCCAACAGAGTGTGGCACGTTTCACAATACTATGCAAGCATGGGAACCACTGCTGGATAGCAGGGTTGTTGTAACCACAGAAACGTGACAGGGCTAAAACAGTAGTCACCAGTCACATGTTTAAAATACATAGATACACAATATGAAGGTCAACAGATGTATAATAACTACAACTGAAAGCATGTCCACACATAAGAAATGTAGCAGCCTACGGCAGGGCATGGTGCCAATTGTAGTTTCACTACAGCAGGAGAGCCACCGGTGGCCATGGCTGATGTAATGAAACAATTTATGGTGCTGTGGATGTTGACATTCAAGTGTTGTATAAAACATCCTCACGGTGCCCCTTCAAAAGACATGTCCTCATTTCCCTGCTTCGCAAATATATGCACCACTGCATCGAAGTTAACACATAAAAATACTACACATTTGTAAAGACAACACATACGCATGAGTTGACTTACCTAATTTGCGGCATTTAGAGGAATTGGCCTTCTCCCACTCTCTGGTCAACATCTCCCTAGTCACATCATCCCATGCTCCCTCCTTAGTAATCACGGTCATGATATGCATCCTTTCTGGTGTCCAATAGCTCGGGATGCTCTTGTATCAGCGAGATGAGCTTCTCCACATCCATTTTGCATGTTGTCAGGCAAGGTAGACACAAAGGGGCCTGTTTCAGCATTTGGACATGTGCTCTGGTAACATTTGTAAACACCAAACACATGGCACAAGTGGGCTGGGCCTAGCATTTCTAAATCACGGATGTGTTCCGTATAAATTCTTTATTTTTGCTGACCCATTGACTTGAATGGAGCCACGAAACATGATTTGCAGACAATAATAGGACATGTTCTATCTTTGAGCGGAACGGAAATACGGAAATACGGAAACTGAATGCTTACATTCCGGGTTTTTAGCGACCCATTGAAATAAATGGTTTCAGTATACGGACCAGTATACGGAGCATAAAAAAGTCCCGTAAACATTTTTGTGCATGAGCCTTTATTGTGAACCAAACCCAGTAGTGAAGTCTACTCAGAGATCATTTGTAGTGGAAAGATCTGCACCTGTTCTGTACTTTTGACCCAAACCTGGTTTTGGTTCACAATAACTGATGGAAATAACTAATCAAATAACTGAAGTGAGAACTCAGCCTAAGGCCTCATGCACACAACCGTAGGTGTTTTGCGGTCAACAATCTGCGGATCTGCAAAACATGGAAGCTGTTCCGCGTTCTGTTTCGCAATTTGCTGAGACGAAACATGGGCCATTGTAGAAATGCCTATTCGGACAAGAATAGGACATGCTCTTTTTTTAGCGGGGCCACAGAACGGAGCAAAGTATGCTGTCCACATCTTTTGAGGCCCCCAAAATATGCGGCTCGGACTCGGACCCAAAATACGTTCGTGTGCATGAGGCCTAAAACAATATTTCAGTCATATTAGACGTGTTTATTTGCTTCTTTTAAGTAAAGCCAAAAAAGTCCAGTGGTAATTTTCATTTAACCACTTCCAGACTGGGCCATTTGCCCCCTTCCTGACCAGGCCTAATTTTGAAAATCTGACATGTGTCACTTTATGTGGTAATAACTTTGGAACACTTTTATTTATCCAAACCGTTCTGAGATTGATTTTTCGTGACACATTGTACTTCATGATAGTCAATATATTTCACCCCAAGAATCAAAGGAAAAGGGATATGAAATTTCTAAATTTCACTTATTTTGGCAGATTTTCCATTTTAATCCATTTTTTCTTTAAAACATCGAGGGTTAACAACCAAACAAAACTTAATATTTATTATTATGATTCTGCGGTTTACAGAAAGACCGCATATGTGGTCGTAAACTGTTTTAAGGGCGGATGGCAGGGCGCAGAAGAAAATTAACGCCATATGGTTTTTGGAGAGCAGATTTTGCTGGACTTTTTTTTAGATGCCATGTCCCATTTGAAGCCCCCCTGATGCACTCTGGCAGTAGAAACTCCCAAAAATTGACCCCATTTTGGAAACTAGGGGATAAGGTGCCAGTTTTATTGGTACTATTTTGGGGTGCATATAATTTTTGATTGCTCTATATTACGTTTTTTGTGAGGCAAAGTAACAAAAAAATGGCTGTTTTGACACTGTTTTTATTTTTTAAAACATTGATCTGACAAGGTAGATCATGTACTATTTTTATAGAGCAGGTTGTTATGGACGAAATTATATCAAAAATGTCTACTTTCTTTTTTTGTTTGTTTCAGTTTGACATAATAAAGCATTTTTGAAAAAAAATGTTTTTGTGTCTTCATTTTCTGAACGCCATATTTTTTTATTTTTCTGCCGATCGTCTTCTGCAGGTGCTCGTTTTTTGCGGGAAGAGTTGATGTTTTTATTGGTACCATTTTTGGTTACATATTATTTTTTGATCATTCATTATTACACTTTATGAGGTAAGGTGACCAAAAAATTAGTTGTTTTAGCACAGTTTTTATTTATTTATTTTTACAGCGTTCATGTGAGGGGTTAAGTCATGTGATATTTTTATAGATCAGGTTGTTACGGACGCAGCAATGCATAATATGTATACTTTTTCTCATTTATTTAAGTTTTACACAATAATGGCATTTTTTGAACCAAAAAATTTATGTTTCAGTGTCTCCATAGTCTGGTAGCCATAGCTTTTTTACTTTTGACCAATTGTCTTATTTAGGATCTCATTTTTTGTGGGATAAGAAAAGACCGGCACTCGCTTCTTAGGATTATAATTGCTAATTTATTGGTCACATATTATAGGCATAGTGACGCGTTTCAGCACCAGGTGTGCTTTCATCAGACATCAGAGTCTGATGAAAGCATATACCTAATATTTATACTTTTTAAAAAATTTATTTCACTTTAACACAATAATAGCATTTTTTAAACAAAAAATGATGTTTTAATGTCTCTATGTTCTGGGAGCTATAGTTTTTTTATTTTTTGAGCGATTTTCTTATGTAGGGGCTCATTTTTTGCGTGATGAGGTGACAGTTTTATTGGTTTCATTTTGTGGGACATTCACGTTTTTGATCACCATTTGTTGCACTTTTTGTGATATAAGATGACAAAAAAATTTTGACGCAGTTTTTTTTTTATGGTGTTTATCGGACGGGGTGGATCATGTGATATATTTATAGAGCCGCCAATCACGGGTGCGGCAATACTAAATATGTCCAATTTATTTGTTTTTTTTTGTTTTTTGGGTTTTTACATTTTTTTTTATTAATTAATTGGGTATTTTTTTTTACATGTAAAACCATTTTTTTTATTAATTTAAAAAAAATATATATATTTTTTTATTTTTACTTTGAGTCCCCCTTAAGGTCACATAGGACCTCTGGGGGACATTTAACTTCATTTATTTATTTTTTTCACTATTGATTTCTCCTGTAACTGGGGCTGACATAGTAGCCCCAGTTACAGGGGAAATACAGTCCCCAGAGAGGCTGTACAGCAGAACTCATCGCTGTACAGCCTCAGTGCAGGGCTGATCGAGGTCTGTGAAAGACCTGACAGCTCCTGCACTTACCTGGTCCCGAGCACTGTGTCTGCAGCGATTTAGAAGGCAGGAACACCTGTGAACTGTTCCTGCCTTTTCCCTGGGTTGCCCTGCTGTCACTGACAGCAGACAACCCGCTCGGCAGCTGCACGATTAATGTGCAGCTGCCGTCTCTGAATGGACGTTCTAAAACCTCCATTCAGAGATAGACAACCGCACATAGTTGTACCTTCTTATAACATCATTTAATATTACATACCATAATGTGGGAAGCTGGAAAAAAATTCCACGTGGTGAGGAATAGGAAAAAAAATTAATTCTGACACAGTTTTAAGGGTTTTGTTCTTATGGCATTTCCTATACGTTTTCTATGCGGTAAAACTGACCTGTGCCCTTCAATTTCTGGTTCAATACAATTACAATAACTTATTTGTATAGTTTTTCTTGTGTTTTAATACTGAAAAAACTGCTTCTTTTATCTCCTTATTTTAACCTCATAACTTTTTATATTTGTGTCTGTGGAGCTATGAGAAGGCAAATTTTTTGTGTGGCATGATCTGTATTTTTGGGTGTGTATAACTTTGTTTTAGCATTTTTTAAATTTTTGGGGGGAGTTGAAGTAACAAAAATGGGCGAATTGCCCATTCAAATTTTTCCATTATGACATTTGCCATATGGGATAAATATTTTTAAATTTTAATAGTACACAGATGTTTTTGAACATAGCAATGTCTCTGATGTTTTTTATTGTTTACATTTATTTTAATTTTGGGGAAAAGGGAGGTGATTTGAACTTTTAGCTCCTCTTCTGCCAATCAAGATGACTGTACCATTTCTCCGACTACCTTGTGCATACTGTGCTTTTTCTAGTCAAAGACACTTCCTGCTGCCCTTGGATTGGCCAGTACTGATCATGTCAACAGTGCTGGCCAATCCAAGAGCAGCGCTGGACAAGCAGGAATTTCCTTGGACTATTAAAAGCACAGAGTGCATCATGTAGTCTGAGAAGCGAGCACAATTATCTTGGATGGCAAAAGAGTAACCCAGGAATCAACAGATCTACAGCTGAAAAGATGAAAAGGAGGTCACCATGTAAAAGTAATTTTCATTCCCCAGTTAAGATGATTTTCCTCTTCAAGCAAAGGGTTGCTTTACAGTGACACATCCTTCTATTCTTGCAGCTTTACACTTTTCATAACTCAGGCCCATAAAAGTCTATACATACTTTACATGAGACATACCGGTATATGTCAGGTTAATTTATTATTATACAGTATGTGTTGTAAACAGAGTATTATACCCATGGGCGTAGCTATAGGGGTGCAGAGGTAGCAGTTGCTACCGGGCCCAGGAGCCTGAGGGGCCCAAAGACACTTGTGCCGCATAAGAAGACACACAAAGTACTGAGGGAAGTGGGGCCCAAGCTGAACTCTTGCACCAGGGCCCATGAGCCTTTAGCTACGCCCTGAATTTATGCCCACAAAACCTGGACTCTAAAGTGATCTGAGTTTTTTTAGTAGAACTACTATCTGTTCAGGTGTTACATTATTATTGTGGTCCCTAAAAATGCAGCCATATTGAAAAAGTATGAAACTAATCTAAGTGCTTTTGTCTAGCGCTAATTAAGGTAATAATAGCCGAATAGCTCCCACATCTATTTGTTGGCTGGTTAACTGATTTACTTTCATCCTGTACATGCAACAGGGTTAAGAAATAAGACATTGTAGGGTACTTCATGATATTAAACTGGGTAAAGACATGTTTGAATAGTTTAACAAAGGAAAAGGTACAGAGAACATTTTTTCTTACTTGAATCATACTCAGCATTTTGTAAGTTTTTTTCACTAGTAGCCAATTGTTTCTTTCAAGTATATAATTAAATAATAGAAAAAAAACATACAAAGCATTTTGGTTTGTGGCATTTTTGTTGTATTAGCATACTTTTTTCTGTTGATTTCCTTCACTCTTCTCTATAGGACTTCAAGTGTTTAAAAATGAACTCTTAAAAGGAGTCTGTCACCTCCAAAATAGGTTTCAGGGTAAGTATGCAGGGTCGGTGCCTCGAAACATAATTATACCTTTCTTCAGAAAATCTGTCCTCTGATTCCTGAGAAATGCTTTTTTTTATGTTTATGTAAACAAGGTTTTCAGTGCACTTGCAGTGGCTGGGTTTGGGGTGGTCCCAATGCTACACTGGGTCCCCCGGACACCGTCAAGGTTTCACCATGTGTTGCTGGATTCCAGAAGGGATGGTAAGGCATGGTGCACTCCAATGAAAAATAGGGCTGGAGAGTCACAGTCTGAGGTAAACCAATGTGCTTCTTTACTGGAGGAATTCAAGTGCAAAACAATACAGGCAGGGCATAGGGCAGGATTCTCCCATCTCCTCCCTGGCAGAAGAAGATTTTATGCTGAGAAAAGACCTAAGCTAGCTGTCCCTCTATCTATTTCAGGAGTCTGGTAACCTGGCCAAATGCTAGAGGGCCAGGGTCTATGGCTCAGTAGTCCATCTGGCTCCTTTGTTACAGTGATGATGGTCCAGGGTCTGTGGCTCAGCATCCCCATCTCAGCATCTTCTTCTGGTTACTCATGCAGTCTGGCAGAGTCTCTTCTTCCAAGCACTGATCTCTAACTGTAGAACACTAGGAGCTCTGACAGCTATCGATACATACAGTTTTTAGCTGAACTAGAACCTTCTAATGGGAGAGGTGGAGTGGAGAAACTCAGCCTAAACAGATACAAAGTTACACTTCAATAATACAATATATGTTTTTTCAGACAAAATTAAGTCTTCAGACATAATAATGTAGGTAAGCTAGACATTCAAAAGGTCAGTCTGTCTGGTTTTGGTGGCAAAATAGTCTGGCTTTTTCCCTCCAAATCATACTCTTCTTTAAACCTTAGAGTAACTGTTGAAAATCATTAGCTTCTCATTATTAGGTAGAAAGTCCCAAAAGCCTTTCAATATTAATTAACCCTGTCCACAGTGCTGTGCAAATACAGTGCAAATAACAGTACATATTATATCACAAGTATATAAAATGCAGTGACGTGGTTTTAAACAGTATGTCAGTGCAAGTTAACCCTTTAAAGTGAAAAAAAAAAGTAATGCGTTATGAATTTGCATAGCGGGAATCGGGGCACATGTCCACAAACATCCAGACTTCAAAGTACCCCTGCTCTAGGGCACTACACACTGTATTAACATTTTGTGAACCACTGCTCCATCAGTAATGTCACCCAGTACTTTCGCCTCTTGTTTCACTTATAGCCCTTAATATTTCAGAGCACCAAAAGTTACAGTCCTTTTTCTTATGCAAAAACGGGTTTTGGTGCACAGTGAAGTGCATCGAAACCCTTTTTGTATTACAATAAAAGAAGGGTTTCTCAGAATTAAAGGACTGGATTTTTACATTAAAGAGTTCTCTTGGTTCAGAGATGAACCCGGACATAACCCCTTCTTCACTCATTCAGCATGAATGAGTGGGGCATTGGATCATTTCATGCTCCGATGCTCCCCTTGCCCTGCACTACATAGCACAGGGAAAGGGAGTTTTCTTTACCCTCAGTTACGTACCGGGCTTTTCATGGGTATGCTAGGCAGAGAATTCCGCCTAGCAGTGAGCCTTGTGATGTCACCGGCGCTAATGGGTGGTCTTTAATGCTGCCTTAGCCTGAAAACGGCTAGGGCATCTCTATTGACCGCCCATTAGTGCCAGGCAGTGATGTCACTAGGATCATTGCTAGGTGGAAGCCTCCACCGAGCAGTGTGACCACTTCATCGTCTTTTGGTTACTCCACCTCCCACGAAAAAAATTGAATAAAAATTGATCAAAATGTCATACACACACCAAAATGATATCAATGAAAAGTACAGATCGTCCCACAAAACGAGTCCTCACACAGCTCCATACACATACCTACTAAAAAGTTATGTAGAATCAGGAGATGTGGTGCGCTCTCCGTGGAAGGAGTTATAGGGGTCAGAATATGGCAATTAAAAAGATTTTTTTCAAGGTTTTATATATTTTTTAGTATTACAATGCAGGAAAAATGATACATACAGTATTTGGTATTGCCGTCATCGTACTGATCGGAAAATAAAAATAACCAGTCAGTTTTACCGCATAGGGAACATGGTAAAAACTAAACCCAAAACTGTGGCAGAATACATTTTTTTCAAATTCCTCCCCATTTAGAATTTTTTCTGAATGCAATACAGTATCATTAGAACCCTCAGGGGCTGAAAGGGTTAATGTGTTCCTTCTAGGGGAGAACAAGGCAGTGAAACAGTGCAGTATGGAGCACCAAATGACGGCACATGAAGTGCCAGAGGATACCTGAGAGCTCAATAAACTATAGAAACCACGATTATTTCCAGCACCGCAGGATCAGGTAAAATCTCAGACATGAGATGGAGGATTTTGATTTTTTTCATGCATCTATTACTTATTTAAGTTATAGAACATCATGAGTTAAACAGCAATTTTTAATTAATTTTTGGGGATTGCATCTTATCTTTAAGACTGCAACTGTAACATCTAGAAGGTTGGCAAGCTTTGAAAGAATTGCCTGTAATTAACAGGCAGCAGCATTAACCCTTAATTAGAAATGGAATATGCTGGACTCCCAAGAGGCTTTTTGATTCTCGGACAGATTGAAAATTGAGTCAGCAGGTGGCCTGGATTAGTGGGAATTGAATTTGGAGTTTGTAATAATGAAGTACACTTTATTCAAATTGATAGTTTGCTTAATATAATTACCACAATATAAATGACTAGAGACGTGCTCTCAAGCTGATGTTTAGTGGCATTTGTGCTCTATTTAATACCTGTATGTAGTGGAAACATGGTGACTATTACACACTGCATGTACTGTGGGCAGAGGCAATGGTCAGCAGGGAATAACATCCCAGCATGCAGATGGAACTTAATTTCCACTAACACCAACATATTGTTAGATCATGAACACGTTAATTATAAAAATAAATAAACAAAAAATTTAAATAAAACAGAAAAAGAGACACGGAGCATTATATATGCTAAAAGCAGAATACATGTTAAAAGGGTTTTTCAGGACTAACATATGATTACGAGATACCATCAATATCAGACTGGCGGAATCTGACTCTTGGCACCTCACGGATCAGCTTTTAGTGGCAGATAGAGTCCTGGAAGTAAATACTGTACATAGCCAAAACATCATAGCTCTGTACACTATGTAGTGGCCATTACTGGGTACTGCTGTTTAGCTCCCATTCAATATAATAGAAGCTGGACTGCAGTACCCAAGAATGACCATTGCACCATATAGAGAGCTATGGTGTTCTGATTCTGTACACTATTTACTTCCAGAACTGCAGCTGCCACTAACAGCTGATCAGCAGGGATGACGGCTGTTGAACCCCCAACAATCTGGTATCAATGGTCTATCTAAACCCCTTTGGCCTCTTAAAGATGGGCATCGCGGGTGAGGACCAGATGCAATGCGGGCGCATTGCGGGAAACCTGCGCAAGTAGGGACTCAATTTTAGTCAGTTTTGACTGCGATCGCGTTCTGTTGTTCAGTTTTTCCACGCGAGTGCAATGCGTTTTTCAAATGCGTGAGAAAAACTGAATGTGGTACCCAGACCCGAACTTCATTGAGTTAGGTGTTGTGCAAATTTTATTATTTTCCCTTATAACATGGTTATAAAGGAAAATAATAGCATTCTTAATACAGAATGCTTACTTAAATGTGGCTTAAGGGGTTAAAAATAAAAAAATTAACTCACCTCATCCAATTGATCACGCAGTCGGGCATCATCTTCTTTCTTCTTCTTTGCGGACCTGCCAAAGGACCTTTAGGAAGTAATTGCGCACACCACGTGACGTCAGCGCAGGTCCTGCTGAATAAACGTCATCAAAAGTCCTTTGGCAGGTCCTCAAAGAAGAAGAAAGAAGATGATGCCCGACTGCGCGATCAATTGGATGAGGGGTGTATTAAGAATGCTATTATTTTCCTTTATATCCATGTTATAAGGGAAAATAATACAATAAATTGACTTTAATCAATTTACTCACATCTTCTTCAGGCAACTATGCGTGAAAATCGCATTGCATCCGCACTTGCTTGTGGATGCTAGGCGATTTTCACGCAGCCCCATTCATTTCTATGTGGCCTGCATTGCGTGAAAAACGCAGAATATAGAACATGCTGCAATTTTCATATAACGCCCAAGTGATGCGTGAAAATCACCGCTCATTTAAACAGCCCCATTGAAGTAAATGGATCCAGATTCAGTGCAGGTGTAATACGTTCACTTCACGCATTGCACCAGCGCGAATTCTCGCCCATGTGAAAGGGGCCTTAAAGAGGTTATCTCACTTCAGCAAATGGCATTTCTTATGTAGAGAAAGTTAATACAAGACAATTACTAATGTATTGTTATTATTCATATTGACTCCTTTGCTGGCTTTATTCATTTGCTTCAAACTTGGAAACCTCATATCTGTGCCAGAGCAGTGGCAGTAAAACAGTGTACAATGTAGTGGAAAAATGAATCAAGCCAGCAGAGGAAGCAATATGGACAATCACAATACATTAGTAAGTGTTCTGTATTAACTTTGTCTACAAGATAAATGCCATTTGCTGAAGTGAAACAACCTCCTTAAGAACTAGGCCAATTTTTACTTTTCTGTTTGTCCCACCTTTCAAGAGCCATAAATGTTTACATTTTCCATTCACATAGTCATATGAGCGCTTATTTTTTGTGGGACACGTTGTATTTTTTATTTAACCATAGCTTGTATTGGAAAATGAAAAAAGCAACTCCACCATGGATTTTTGGTTTAGTGTTTACAACGTTAACTGAGCACTAAAAATGACATGACAACCTTATTCTGCAGGTTGGCATGATTACGGCAATACAAAATTTATATAGTTTCTGTTATGTTTTCCTACTTAAAAATAAAAACCTTCATTTTTTTGCATCACCATATTTTAACAGCAATAAAGCATACCTAAGTTTTAAAAAAAAGTGCGCATAATAGCATACAATCCTAACTTTGAACCAGTAGGTCTTTTCTGGGCTTCCCTAATGTCTTCCTCAACCAAAATATTTCTTGTTTCACCTGCACAGCTAGATGCATTTCTTTCAGAAGCGGCAAACATGTTCCTTCTATGGAAATCTTCCAGTTCTATAATGGAAGTGCTTTCCTTTCCCTTACTTCTCAAAATGTTTGTTTTCATCTAGGGAATGTACAACACAGCATAGGAGGAGAAAGACAGGACTCTCCTCTTCTGTTGAAAAGCTGTGAAGAGGCAGTTCTTCTATCAGGACTCATGTGCTCAGCTAACTCTAACATGCCCCCATTTCCTCAGAGCCGTCTTCTATGTCTGTTGCTGGAGATGGACCTTGCCTAACAACGGGACTGTAAATAGGGTGAAAGCGAGGATTTTTCTATTTTAACAGTTCTGACATTTTTAAATGCGGCAATGCCAATGATTAGAGATTAGAGAGTTGTAACGGATTGACATTTTTTCCTAAAATGGCTGCTGCACGTGTGAGGACATGGAGCAAGGAACTCTGGGTGGGAAGACGGGATCAACCATAATGCCATGGATGCAGGCAACCAGCAGCCAGCCAGCTGTGTGATGTCACAGCCCTATAAATAGCCTCAGCCATCTTGGATTGTGCCATTTACCAGTGTACTTAGTGCAGGGAGAGAAGTCAGCAGGCACTAGGGACAGTGTTAGAAAAAACTTCATTGTGCTAAAAAACGATTTAGAAGTGCAGGGAAATATTATGCAAGGTGTAGGGAAAGGATATGGAGTAGAGTTGAGCGAACACCAGGAAGTTTGGGTTCGCCAGGTTTGGCCGAACTTCGACGCAAAGTTCGAGTTTGGGAAGGGACCCAAATCCAAAACCCGAACTTTAAGGCACTAAAATGGCTCTGAAAAAGTAATGGAAAGGGCTAGAGGGCTGCAAAAGGAAGCAAAATGGGGGTAAGAGCTGGACAATTGACATGCATAAAAATTTAAATTAATAATCTTGAAGTTGGAGCAGGAGGTCCATATGGAGTAGGAGGTTGAGGAGGCAGTGGACGTGGTGGTGGAGGTGGAAGTGGTGGTGGAGGAGGTAGTCGCCAACAACACTGTTTTTTGTTTTTTGTTTGTTTTTTTAAATATGGGTAGACCCCAAAACATTGGGAAATATAGAAAAGAAAACAAAGAGAAAGTGCGATGGAGTATAACAAAGGCTGGGTGATGCCAGTATACATGTCTATTCTGCACAAGGTATGGACAAGTCCTGAGGGATCCATACCTGGTCAATTTTAATGAATGTGAGCTTGTCCACATTGGCTGTGGACAGGCGGCTGCGCTTGTCTGTGATCACCCCCCCCCCCCCCAGCGTTCTAAACACACGTCCAGATAATACACTGGCTGCAGGGCAGGCCAGCACCTCCAGGGCGTAAAGGGCAAGCTCAGGCTAAATTGCAGAATATATTTCAGTCAGTATGCAGTAAGGGTATTTGAATGAAAAGGGGTACAGATCACCCAGCAATCTGCCGAATTACAGAATATATTTCCCAGTCAGGTATGCAGTGCAGGGGTAGTTTGAAAGAAAAAAGGGGTCATGGAGCGTCTCCGGCATCCGGCATCTATTCGCCCTGCTAAAGGATTATTTTGAAAGTGTGTAGAAGTCACACGGGGCCCCTAAGCTGCAGATTTATCATGGAGACATCATGGATATTTTACAGCATATAACTACAGCACGTCTACCAGTGTGCAGAATATATTTCCCAGTCAGGTATGCAGTCCAGGGGTAGTTTGAAAGAAAAAAGGGGTACAGATCACCCAGCAATCTAAACGCCGCCGAATTTACAGAATATATTTCCCAGTCAGGTATGCAGTGCAGGGGAAGTTTGAAAGAAAAAAAGGGTACAGATCACCCAACAATCTAAACGCCGCCAAATTTACTGAATATATTTTCCAGTCAGGTATGCAGGGCAGGGGTAGTTTGAAATAAAAAAGGGGCCATGGAGCATCCTCGTCATCCGGCATCTATTCACCCCGCTGAAGGATTATTTTAAAAATGTGTAGAAGCCACACGGGGCCCCCACGGTGCAAATTTATCATGGAGACATCATGGAGATATTTGCAGCATATAACTACAGCACCCAACAATGTAAACGCCGCCGAAGTTACAGAATATATTTCTCAGTCAGGTATGCAGGGCAGGGGTAGTGTGAAATTAAAAAGGAGTACAGCTCACCCAAAAATCTAAACGCTGCCAAATTTACTAAATATATTTTCCTGTCAGGTATGCAGTGCAGAGGGAACACACCGTCCAAGCCACTTGTGAATGACTGGTCTGAAAACCGTGGAAATATCCACCCACAATCTAAGAGCTGGATTTACTGATTAAATGTCACTCTCAGAAATGCAGTGCAGGTCACAAATGTACTTTATGGCAAAAAATAAGTGTTTTTTTTCACCAACAATGTCACAGTTGTATTTACTGGTTATATTTCACTATTAGAAATACAGTGCAGGCCGCAAACGTACTTTATGGCAAAAAAACAAACAGTAATTTGTCCCCCCAGAATCTAACAGATGGTTTTACTGAATTGCTAACACTGTCACATATGCAGCACAGGGGTACTTTACAGAAAAAAATTGAATGTCGCCCCTGGGTCCATGAACTCACATACGGATTAGCTATATTATTTTCCCTTCCCTAGCACATATGCAGTGCAGGTGCACTTAAAAATGGGTATATATCACCCACTGAACTACAAGAACAGGATTAAATTATTGTCCCTGGCGCATATGCAGGTGCAAGTGCACTGCACTTTCACAAAATGTCCACCGACGCCCACCTGACTAACAGACGGATTAAAACTTATTTTTCTGTGTCACTGGGCTCAGGGCAGGGTACAAAAATGTCGCAATGCACCTACAAAAAAATTAAATTAATTGCTGTAGATCGCAGACTTAACACCAAGCTCTGATATCTCCCTCACAGCAGCAGCATCCTATTACTACACTAGTAAGAACTGACTTTACGTGTGGAGCTATGTGACTCCAGCTTATATAGAGGCTGGGTCACATGCTGCACTGGCCAATCACAGCCATGCCATTAGTAGGCATGGCTGTGATGGCTTCTAAGGGCACACATCTTAAACGGTTGTTGATTGGCTGCCCTGCAGCCTTTCAACAAACTTTATTAAACGGCCGAACACCGAACTCAAACATTTACGGAAATGTTCGGGTTCAGGTCCGTGTTCCAAAAACCCTAAAGTCCGGGTTGGGGAAGTAGTTCGGGTTCGCTCAACACTAATAAGGAGGAATCATTCCACAGCATTTATCTTGAACACAGTTCAGTAGGGGAGGTTACAGCCTGGGAAATGGGAACAATCCTATTACACCTTGCTGCACTGACTGGGGACCCAAATTGCCATTATACAGCTTTCTAATTCCAGCAAACCGTTCTTGTCATTGGGGTGCAAGTGCTGTTTGATACAGCCATTAAAAGGGTTTATTACAAGGTAATATTTATATGTCTTATTTGCCCTTATGCGGTGCAGTTATATGTTCTAAAGCATTTTTGGCTTGTATTAGTGGGAAAAAAGGGCTTATTAGCCGTTGTGTGGTAAAGTGTGAAAATGACAGCCCTTTTTGGTGTGTATTAGTGGCAAAAGAAAAATGTATTTGCCGTTCAGCGGTGCAGTTATATATTCTACAGCCTTTTGTGTCATGTATAAGTGGAAAAAATAAAAATATGTTTGACGTTCAGCAGTGCAGTTATATGTTCTACAGCCTTTTGTCTCGTGTATAAGTGGATATTAGAAAAATATATTTGCTGTTCAGCGGTGCAGTTATATGTTCTAAAGCCCTTTTTGGCATGTATTAGTGGCAAAAAATATATATTTGCAGTTCAGCGGATATGTTCTAAAGCCCTTTTTGGCCATATTCAGCTGGTACTGGTATTGACACCCACCTTCCCACTCTGTCACCTTGCCACTCCGTGGTCTCCTGATGTGGCTGCCACCTCCACACTATGTCACCTTGCCACTCTGTGGTCTCCTGATGCTGCTGCTACCTCAACACTATGTCACCTTGCCACTCTGTGGCCTCCTGGTGCTTCTGCTGCCACCTCCACACTGTAATTGTGCCACCCTGTGGCCTTCACCTGATACTGCTGCTGCCACCTCCAGACCCTGTCATTGTGCCAGTCTGTGGCCTACTCATGCTGCTGCCACCTCCAGACTCTGTCATTGTGCCACTCTGTAGCCTACTCATGCTGCTGCCACCTCCACACTCTGTCATTGTGCCACTCTGTGGCCTCCTGATGCTGCCGCCACCTCCACACTGTCATTGTGCAACTCTGTGGCCTCCTAATGCTGCCGCCGCCTCCACACTGTCATTGTACCACTCTGTGGCCTCTTCCTGATGCTGCCTCCACAGCATTAGCACTACTGATGGATTACTGACCAAATGCTGACCTAGTGAAGGCAGATGCTCAACAGACAGGATCCGTTTTTGTGGTTTATTGTTCTGACGGATCAGAGGAAGAGCAAAATAATCAGTGACGTCAACACAAAATTACTGCTGACACCCTCTCTACTCTGTTGGGGGCTCTACTTGTTTAAGCGTGTAATAGAACAGGGTCTGTAGACATCTATGTGGAATCAGCTGACTATGGTGTGAAAGGAGTGCACTTCTTCTTGACGCTAACATTGACCTGTAAGGCTGAGTTCATACTTGAGTTATTTGGTCAGTTTTGGCCCTGTGACTGGCCAAATAAGTGAAGTGTGCAGTGATTCTAAGAGCGACGCCTATCATCTGCATGTCATACTGACTCAGTATTATTTCACTACCACAGCAGACTCCCTATGCATGTTACTGCAAGGCACAGTATTCCACACCACTATAAAGGCTCTCTGAAGCCAGGAAATAGCCATTTTTAACGTGATTCACCGCAAATAAATTGAACCAAATTTTTCCAAAATTTTAAGCGAACCAGCGAATCGAATTTTTAAAAATTTGCTCATCTCTACCAATGATGTTTATTTTTATAGTTTATTTGTATGTTTAAAACAGTGAAAGGGAGGGGGACTTGCAGTGTCTTTTAAGCCGTGTAGCCCACCATGGGTCGCATTCTCCCGTAGAAGTAAATGGAGAGAGCCATGCATATGAAGCCATCTCTCCATACACTGCAATAAGCAAATATAGTCTGCATCTATCTGACTTTCTGGGTATATCCACTGAAAAGTAAAGAGGTTGTTCCATCACATTTATCCCTTAGGGCTCCTGCACACGACCAGAAATATTTTGCAGTCCGCAAAACACAGATCCACAAAAAAGGATGACATCCCTGTGTCATCCGCGTTGCATCTCTTTTTTTTTTGGTAGATCCATTGTAACAATGCCTGTCCTTGTCCACAAAATGGACAAGAATAAGACATGTTCTATTTTTTGTTAAAAGGGACATGTGGACATATGGAAATGGAATGCACATGGAGTAACTTCTTTTTTTTGCGGACCCATTTTAATGAATGATTCCGCATACGTTCCACAAAAAACGGAATGGACATGGAAAGAAAATATGTTCTCGTGCATGAGCCCTTACAGTGTCTGATCGCTGAGGCTCCTTCTATTCAATTTTATGAGACTACCAGAGATAACCGAATACAAGTGCTCAGCTTAGTCAGCTACAGTACGTCCAGCAGTCCCATGGGCTTAAATGGAGTGGCAGTGCAAATTCATGACCACTGCACAGGCCTCCATTCTCGTGTTTATTGGGGTCAAATCCTCACCAATCAGACACTTATCTCACCTATCCATTGTGAGAATTTGGTGTTCACTGTTTGTCATGGGACAATCCCTTTGATCAAAAGAAAAACAAGGCAGCGAAAAATGGAGACACACGTGAAGCTTCCTCTCAATATACTGCAGTAGGCAAATGAAAACCTCTCCTCAAGATAGAGTCCTCATCTATCTGACTTTTAGGGCTCATGCACATGAGCACTAGATGTTTTGTGGTACAAAAATTTTGCGAAATGGGACAGCTGCCCCCTAATAGAGCAGTCTTATCCTTGTTTGTTATGCGGAGAATAGTAGGACATGTTCTATTTTTTTGCCAAATAGCCATGGGAACATACGGAAAGGGAATGCACAGTCCTTCCATTTTTTCTTTGCGGCCGCATTGAAGTGAATGGTTCCACATATGGGCCACAAAAAAACCTAAATGGACACGTAAAAAAAATGTTTGTGTGCATGAGCCCTTATGGTATATCCACACAAAAGTAAAGTGGTTGTTTCATCACACTTATCCCATATAGTGTCTGACCAGCTGGGATATCACCACTGGGGTCCCTTCTATTCAACTCTATGAGATTTCCAGAGATAGCTGAATACAAGTGCTCAGCTATGTCCAGGTCCAGCAGTCCCATAGGCTTGAATGGGGTGGCAGTGCGTATGTATGACCACCGCACACTCCACCCCAAGGCCTCTTTCAGACATCGCGGGTGAGGGCCGGATGCATTCAGGGTGCATTGCGGGAAACCCGTGCGAGTAGGAACCAATTTCAGTCAGTTTTGTCTGCGATTGCATTCTGTTGTTCAGTTTTTCCACACGAGTTCAATGCGTTTTGCACGCGCGTAAGAAAAAACTGAATGTGGTACTCAGACCCGAACCCGGACTTCTTCACTGAAGTTCGGGTTTGGGTTCACTATTGTGCAGATTTTATTATTTTCCTTTATAACATCGTTATAAGGAAAATAATAGCATTCTTAATACAGAATGCTTACTAAAATGTGGATTGAGTGGATAAAAATAAAAATAATTAACTCAACTCATCCACTTCATTGCACAGCCGGCATCTTCTTCTTCTTTCAGGACCTGACAAAGGACCTTTGATGGCGTCATCGCGCTCACCACATGGTGAGCGTGGTGGCGTCAGCGCAGATCCTGCTGAATGAAGATAGAAGGATCTTCTATCTTCATTCAGCAGGACCTGCGCTGAAGTCACCGCGCTCACCACATCATCAAAGGGGCTTTGGCAGGTCGTCAAAAGAAGAAAGAAGACGATGCCGGCTGCGTGATCAAGTGGATGAGGTGAGTTAATTTTTTTAACTCCATAATCCACATTTTGATAAGCATTCTGTATTAAGAATGCTATTATTTTCCTTTATAACCATATTATAAGGTAAAATAATGCAGTAAATTGACTTAATCAATTTACTAACATCACCTCCTTAGCAACCATGCGTGAAAATCGCATTGCATCCGCACTTGCTATGCGATTTTCACGCAGCCCCATTCATTTCTATGGGGCCTGCATTGCGTGAAAGACGCAGAAAATAGAACATGCTGTGATTTTCACGTAACGTTACAAGTGATGCTTGAAAATCACCGCTCATCTGCACATTGAAGTGAATGGGTCAGGATTCAGTGCAGGTGCAATGCGTTTACGTCACCCATTGCACCCACACGGAAAACTCGCTCGTGTAAAAGGGGCCTAAGGCTATCTTTACATAGCACACTGAAAAATTAGTGAAGAATCTGCATTGAAATGCATTTTCAGTGCGTATTGTGGTGGTTTTCTGGTGCAAATTCTGATGTGGATTTTGATGTGGTTTTTAGGCTTCTTATTCATTTTAATGGGAATTTCCATGAGAAACCTGCCTCAAGAATGAATATGTTGCCTTTTTTTCCACGGTGGGATAAAAAAATAGATAAGAACAATCTATATGAACTACAGCACAATGCCAAAATCTACTTGGATATTTCAAAGGGGAACATTTATCATGCTAGTATAATTTTACGCCTATTTTGAACCTATTTTTCTGGTGTTAGAAATTTTCATTTTCTCCAGTTTATCATATGAATCTATTTCTCTTGATAAATCAGTCTGTTGCCATTCTTTTTGATTGTTTTAAGGTGTGTCATAATTGCTAGGTGTATTTTATGTCTTTTTGTGGCTTTTGAAAGACGTAAATCGAACGGTTTAGAAAGTTGCATTGGTGCATGAAAAGTTGCAAATATGTTTTAACAAGTCACAAAATAAACTGAAAGTCACATCCATTAATTTTGTGACTTTTTAACTTCAACAGAGTCACAAAAGATTCAACTAAGCCCAACAACATACAAATCAAGGGGAGATTTATCAAACTGGTGTAAAGCAGAACTGGCAATCATTTTCTAAAGGAGCTGTGAAAAATGAAAGGTGGAATCTGATTGGTTGCTATGGGCAACTAAGCCAGTTCTACTTTACACCAGTTTGATAAGTCTCCCCTTAATTTGTATGTTGCAGATAGTGATACCTCACAAAATAGTTATTACTTTATATTTTCACTATGTCTACTTTATGTTGGCTTCATTTTGTAAATGTCATTTCATTTATTTAGGACGTTAGAAGGCTTACAATTTTAGATGCAATTTTCAAAATTTCAACAAAATTTCCAAAACCATTTTTTAAGCACCAATCCAGTTATAAAGTGATTTCCAGGGGCTTCTGTAATGGAAACCACCCATAAATGACTTCATTTTAGAAACTACAACCCTCAAATTAATTCAAAACTGATGTTACAAACTTTGTTAACCCTTGAGGTGTTCCACAAGAATTAACGGGAAATTGAGGTAAAATTTCTAAATTTCAATATTTTTGTTTAGATTTTCTATTTTCTTCAATTTTTGCTGTAACATAGCAAGGGTTGAAAGGAAAATAAACCTCATTATTTATTACCCTTATTCTCCAGTTTACAAACCCCCAAAAATGTGCTCAAAAACGTTGTATGAGCGCATGACAGGGTTCAAAAGGAAGTAGCGCCATAGGGCTTTTGGAGGACAGATTTTGCCAGATTTGCTTTTGAGAGCTATGTTGCATATGAAGACACCCTGAGGTGTTCCTACAGTGGAAACGAGACCCCTCAAGGAGTATTTCAAGGTGTGTAGTGAGCACTTTGACCCATCAGACATTTCACAGAATTGGAAACACTTGACTGTGAAAATTAAATTTTTTCCATAAAATGTTGCTTTACACCCAAATTTTTCACTTTCATAAGGGGTAACAGGACAAAATGTGTGTGTGTGAGAGGTGTATATGTTTTGTTTTCACATGTGAAGAGGCTTGTAATAAATTTGAAATTAACTTTAGGAGAAAAAAAAGCGAAGGAATTCCACGGTACATCCAGAAAGTAAAATCAAAGTGATAGCTTTGGCCCCTTTCACACGGGCGTGATTTCCATGGAGGTGCAATGCGTGAGGTGAACGCATTGCACCCGCACTGAATTCCTGACCCATTCATTTCTAAGGGGCTATGCACATGAGCAGTGATTTTCACGCATCAAGTGCGGATGCAGTGCAATTTTCCAGCAAGATTGCTATGAGGCGGGACTAGTGTTGAGCGAACAGTTCGAGAATCGTTCGGGTCCGTGCGAATTTTGGGGTGTCCGTGATACGGACCCGAACCCGACATTTTCAAAAAAGTTCAGGTTCGGGTCCGGTGTTCGTCGATTTCTTCCCGCTTTCTGAAGGGCTGCACAGCAGCCAATCAGCTAGCGTTTTACTTCTTGCCCTAAGAGCCCATCACAGCCATGCCTACTAATTGCATGGCTGTGATTGGCCAAGTGCAGCATGTGACCCAGCCTCTATTTAAGCTGGAGTCACGTGGCGCCGCACGTCACACTGCTCTGACTAGTGTAGGGAGAGGATGCAGCTTCTGTGAGGGAGAGATAGGCAGGGATAAAGAAGTGATTGAATGATCTACCTTTCTACACCTGTGCATCAGAACAACTCAGCTGAGCTGTTCACTGAAAGTCACTATTTTGTTGAGACTGGCCAGAGCGATTTTTACTGGCACATGTAACTGGGCTGACCGGCGGTGGCCATTTTGGGACTTGTGGTGCACCAGCACAAGCTGCCACAGAGTCTAAACCAAAGCTCCAAAGAAGTGTAAAATCTACACCTGTGAATCAGAACAACAGCGATTCAGCTGCTCAGTCAAAGTCTATTTTTTTCTGGCTGGGCAGACCGTTTTCTGGCACATGTTACTGGGCTGATAGGCGGCGGCCATTTTGGGACTTGTGGTGCTACAGCAAAGCTGCCACAACGTCCATTAATCTCATGTAATAGTCGATTTTTTCATAGATATACTACATCAGGGGTTTGGCTGTGCTTGTGTCACCCATACTAACTGCAAAGATATTTAATATATCAGTGGTGAAACTGAAAGTAACCCACTTGGATAGCAAATCCCATGAATGTGCTGTTCCAGCTAGGGTAGCCAGTGCCACTACAGCCAAGTCCAATACTGTCAGCCAGAAATATTAGTTTTTTTATGTGCCAGAAATATAAATTAAAAAGCTTTCACCGTAATAATAAAATTATTCTGGTGTTAGACCAGAAGAAGCACTTCTGTTGTAATTAATACTGTAAAAAGGCTTAGGCAATATTTCTCCCAGTGTGGGAAATTTATCTAGCAAAACTAGCATTTTAAAAATTCCAGTGTTCTGAAATACCAGCAGTCCTCTTGTAATTAATACCGCCAAATGGCATTATATCGTCCAGTGTTGTAATTTTGGTGAAAAAAGGCCAATTTAATCAATCTGGTGTTTGTTAGACCAGAAACACTAGGCCTCACATTTTTACTCCTGTAAAAGGAATTATATCTCCCGTGTGGGAATCTATGTACCAAAACTAGCATTTTAAAAATTCAGATGTCCAATTTGCAGCAGTTTTCTTGTAAATAATACCGCCAAAAGACATTATTGTCCAGTGTTGTAATTTTGGTGAAAAAAAGGCCAATTTAATCAATCTAGTGTTTGTTAGACCAGTCCAGAAACACTAGGCCTCACGTTTTACTCCTGTAAAGGGAATTATATCTCCCGTGTGGGAAACTATGTACCAAAACTAGCATTTTAAAAATTCAGATGTCTAATTTGCAGCAGTCTTCTTGTAATTAATACCGCAAAAGGCATTATTGTCCAGTGTTGTAATTTTGGTGAAAAAAGGCCAATTTAATCAATCTGGTGTTATTTAGACCAGAAACAGTAGGCCGCACGTTTTACTCCTGTAAAAGGAATTATATCTCCCGTGTGGGAACCTATGTACCAAAACTAGCATTTTAAAAATTCAGATGTCCAATTTGCAGCAGTTTTCTTGTAAATAATACCGCCAAAAGGCATTATTGTCCAGTGTTGTAATTTTGCTGAAAAAAAGGCCAATTTAATCAATCTGGTGTTTGTTAGACCAGAAAAACTCGGCCTCACGTTTTCACTCCTATAAAAGGAATTATATTTCCCGTGTGGGGATCTATGTACCAAAACTAGCATTATAAAAATCTGGTGTCCAATTAGCAGCAGTGTTCTTGTAATTAATACCGCCAAAAGGCATTATTGTCCAGTGTTGTAATTTTGGTGAAAAAAAGGCCAATTTAATCAATCTGGTGTTTGTTAGACCAGAAACAGTAGGCCTCACGTTTTCACTCCCTTAAAAGGGATGATATCTCCCCGTGTGGGAATCTATGTACCAAAACTAGCATTTTAAAAATTCTGGTGTCCAATTTGCAGCAGTTTTCTTGTAATTAATACCGGAAAAGGAATTATATATTCCAGTGTGGGAATTTATGTACACAAACTAGCATTTTAAAAATTCTGGTGTCCAATTAGCAGCAGTCTTCTTGTAAATAATACCGCAAAAGGCATTATTGTCCAGTGTTGTAATTTTGGTGAAAAAAAGGCCAATTTAATCAATCTGGTGTTTGTTAGACCAGAAACAGTAGGCCTCACGTTTTCACTCCCTTAAAAGGGATGATATCTCCCGTGTGGGAATCTATGTACCAAAACTAGCATTTTAAAAATTCTGGTGTCCAATTTGCAGCAGTCTTCTTGTAATTAATACCAGCAAAAGGCATTATTGTCCAGTGTTGTAATTTTGGTGAAAAAAAGGCCAATTTAATCAATCTGGTGTTATTTAGACCAGAAACAGTAGGCCTCACATTTTCACTCCTGTAAAAGGAATTATATCTCCCGTGTGGGAATCTATGTACCAAAACTAGCATTTTAAAAATCTGGTGTCCAATTTGCAGCAGTCTTCTTGTAATTAATACCGCAAAAGGCATTATTGTCCAGTGTTGTAATTTTGGTGAAAAAAAGGCCAATTTAATCAATCTGGTGTTTGTTAGACCAGAAAAACTAGGCCTCACGTTTTCACTCCTCTAAAAGCAATTATATTTCCCGTGTGGGGATCTATGTACTAAAACTAGCATTTTAAAAATTCTGGTGTCCAATTTGCAGCAGTTTTCTTGTAATTAATACCGGAAAAGGAATTATATATTCCAGTGTGGGAATTTATGTACACAAACTAGCATTTTAAAAATTCTGGTGTCCAATTAGCAGCAGTCTTCTTGTAATTAATACCGCAAAAAGGCATTATTGTCCAGTGTTGTAATTTTGGTGAAAAAAGGCCAATTTAATCAATCTGGTGTTTGTTAGACCAGAAACAGTAGGCCTCACGTTTTCACTCCCTTAAAAAGGGATGATATCTCCCCGTGTGGGAATCTATGTACCAAAACTAGCATTTTAAAAATTCTGGTGTCCAATTTGCAGCAGTCTTCTTGTAATTAATACCGCAAAAGGCATTATTGTCCAGTGTTGTAATTTTGGTGAAAAAAAGGCCAATTTAATCAATCTGGTGTTATTTAGACCAGAAACAGTAGGCCTCACATTTTCACTCCAGTAAAAAGGAATTATATCTCCCCGTGTGGGAATCTATGTACCAAAACTAGCATTTAAAAAAATCTGGTGTCCAATTTGCAGCAGTCTTCTTGTAATTAATACCGCAAAAAGGCATTATTGTCCAGTGTTGTAATTTTGGTGAAAAAAAGGCCAATTTAATCAATCTGGTGTTATTTAGACCAGAAACAGTAGGCCGCACGTTTTTACTCCTGTCAAAAGGAATTATATCTCCCCGTGTGGGAACCTATGTACCAAAACTAGCATATTAAAAATTCTGGTGTCCAATTTGCAGCAGTCTTCTTGTAATTAATACCGGAAAAAGGAATTATATCTTCCAGTGTGGGAATTTTGGGACTAAAAATAATATATTTTATTGTGGTGCGAGTTGAATCGCAACAATGAGGAAACATTCTATTAAGGGACGAGGACGCGGTCGTGGTGGTGTCCGTGGAGCCTCTGTTGCTGGCAGAGGACGTGGCCGTTCGGCCTCAGGCGCACAAAGTAGTGAACCAACTCCCTCAAGTAGCCGGCAGAATTTACAGCGATATTTGGTGGGGCCCAATGCCGTTATGAGGATGGTAAGGCCTGAGCAGGTACAGGCATTAGTCGATTGGGTGGCCGACAGTGCTTCCAGCACGTTCACCACATTGTCTTCCGCCCAGTCTTCTGCGGAAAGCGCACAGGTGGCACCTGAAAACCAAGCCCATCAGTCTGTCACATCACCCCCATGCATATCAGGGAAACTGGCTGAGCCTCAAGTTATGCAGCAGTCTCTTATTCTGTTTGAAGACTCTGCTCCCACGGTTTTCCAGGGGCGTCCACCTAGCCCTTCCCCAGCGGTGGAAGACATTCCATGCACTGACGCACAACCACTTATGTATCCAGATGATGAGGACATGGGAATACCACCACAGCAGAGTGACCGAGTCTCTGATGATGACGAAACACTGGTGCCCACTGCCGCGTCTTATTGCAGTGTGCAGACTGAACAGGAGGAGGTCAGGGAGGAAGACTGGGTGGAAAACGATGCAGAGGACAATGAGGTCTTAGACCCCACATGGACTGAAGGTCGTGCCGCTGACTTAAATAGTTCAGAGGAAGAGGCAGTGGTGAGACCGAGACAACAGCGAAGCCAAAGAGGGAGCAGGGGGCAAAAGAAGAACAGCCACCGCCCAGAGAGTTCGCCTGCTATTGGCCAGCGCCAACAGGGACCCAGCACCCCAAAGGCATCTTCAAGGAGTTCCCTGGCATGGCACTTCTTCAAACAATGTGCTGAGGACAAGACCAGAGTGGTTTGCACGCTGTGCCATCAGACCCTGAGGCGAGGCATTAACGTTCTTAACCTGAGCACCACCTGCATGATCAGGCATCTACATGCAAAGCATGAACTGCAGTGGAGTACACACCTTAAAAACAAGGAACCCGCTCAGGCTCCCCCTGCTCCTCTACCGCTGCTGCCTCGGCTTCTGCCTCGAGAGGAATGTTGCCACCTGCCGAGCAGCAAACAGAGGATGTGCCACCGACACCACCACCGCCACGGTCACCTAGCGTCTCCACTATTTCACACAGCAGCGTTCAGCTCTCCATCTCTCAAACCTTTGAGAGGAAGCGCAAATTCCCACCTAGTCACCCTCGAGCTCTTGGCCTGAATGCCAGCATTTCTAAACTACTGGCCTTTGAAATGCTGTCATTCCGGCTGGTGGACACAGACAGCTTCAAACAGCTGATGGCCATGGCTGTCCCCCAGTATGTGGTTCCCAGCCGCCACTACTTCGCCAAGACAGCCGTGCCTTCCTTGCACATGCAAGTGTCCGATAAAATCAAGTGTGCACTGCGCAACGCCATTTTTGGCAAGGTCCACCTAACCACAGATACGTGGACCAGTAAGCACGGCCAGGGACGCTATATCTCCCTAACTGCACACTGGGTAAATGTAGTGGCGGCTGGGCCCCAGGCGGAGAGTTCCTTGGCGCACATCCTTCCGCCGCCAAGGATCACAGGGCATCATTCTGTGCCTCCTGTAGCCTCCTCCTCCTACTCGGCTTCCTCCTCCTCTGCTTCCACCAGCTCATCCAGTCAGCCACACACCTTCACCACCAACTTCAGCACAGCCCGGTAAACGTCAGCAGGCCATTCTGAAACTCATATGTTTGGGGGACAGGCCCCACACCGCGCAGGAGTTGTGGCGGGGTATTGAACAACAGACCGACCAGTGGTTGCTGCCGGTGGGCCTCAAGCCCGGCATGGTGGTGTGCGATAATGGGCGAAATCTCGTCGCAGCTCTGGGACTAGCCGGTTTGACGCACATCCCTTGCCTGGCGCATGTGCTGAATTTGGTGGTGCAAAAGTTCATTCACTATTATCCTGACATGTCAGAGCTGCTGCATAAAGTGCGGGCCGTCTGTGCGCGCTTCCGGCGTTCACATCCTGCCGCTGCTCGCCTGTCAGCGCTACAGCGGAACTTCGGCCTTCCCGCTCACCGCCTAATATGCGACGTGCCCACCCGGTGGAACTCCACCTTGCACATGCTGGAGAGACTGTGCGAGCAGCAGCAGGCCATAGTGGAGTTTCAGCTGCAGCACGCACGGGTCAGTCGCACTGCGGAACAGCACCACTTCACCACCAATGATTGGGCCTCCATGCGAGACCTGTGTGCCCTGTTGCGCTGTTTCGAGTACGCCACCAACATGGCCAGTGGCGATGCCACTGTTATCAGCGTGACAATACCAATTCTATGTCTCCTAGAGAATACGTTTAGGGCGATGATGGAAGAGGAGGTGGCCCAGGAGGAGGAGGAGGATGAGGGTTCATTTTTAGCACTTTCAGGCCAGTCTGTTAGAAGTGGCTCAGAGGGAGGTTTTTTGCAACAGCAGAGGGCAGGTACAAATGTGGCCAGCCAGGGACCACTACTGGAGGACGAGGAGGATGAGGAGGAGGTGGAGGAGGATGAAGCAGGTTCACAGCGGGGTGGCACCCAGCACAGCGCAGGCACATCCCTGGTACGTGGCTGGGGGGATACAGAGGATGATGACGATACGCCTGCCACAGAGGACAGCTTGTCCTTACCTCTGGGGAGCCTGGCACACATGAGCGATTACATGCTGCAGTGCCTGCGCAACGACAGCAGAGTTGCCCACATTTTAACGTGTGCTGACTACTGGGTGGCCACCCTGCTGGATCCACGGTACAAAGACAATGTGCCCACTTTACTTCCTGCACTGGAGCGTGATAGGAAGATGCGCGAGTACAAGCGCACACTGGTAGACGCGCTCCTGAGAGCATTCCCAACTGTCACAGGGGAACAGGTGGAAGGCCAAGGCCAAGGCAGAGGAGGAGCTAGAGGTCGCCCACGCAGCAGTGTCACGGCCAGCTCCTCTGAGGGCAGGGTTAGCATGGCAGAAATGTGGAAAAGTTTTGTCTCCACGCCACAGCTAACTGCCCCACCACCTGATACGGAACGTGTTAGCAGGAGGCAACATTTCACTAACATGGCTGAACAGTACGCCTGCACACAACTCCACGTACTGACGGATGGTTCGGCCCCATTCAACTTCTGGGTTTCCAAATTGTCCACGTGGCCAGAATTAGCATGTTATGCCTTGAGGTGCTAGCCTGCCCGGCGGCCAGCGTTTTATCTGAACGTGTATTCAGCACGGCAGGGGGCGCCATTACTGACAAACGCAGCCGCCTGTCCGCAGCCAACGTGGACAAGCTGACGTTATAAAAATGAACCAGGCATGGATCCCACAAGACCTGACCCTCCCTTGTGCAGAGTAGTCCTTAATAACTGCCTTAAACCATGTTGTCTTGTACTCCTGGCCACTTCTTCATTGAAAATCAATTTTTGAAATTAAGTAGGATCTTGGGGTGCAAACCCAGAGTTGAATGAACCTTCCTCTGTCTGGGTGCCGGGCCAAAGTACATGAAAGTGTCCTTCTCCTGTGCTGGGTGATATGAATGTTATACTTGTGCTGTCTGACATGTCTCCTTTGTGTGGGTGCAGGGGGCCAAAGTCACTGAAAGCGGCCTTCTCCTGTGGTGGGTGATCGAAATGCCTGATTCTCTGCTGTGGGACCTCTCTCTTTCTGGGTGCAGGGGTCAAAGAAACAAAAGGTGGCCTACTCCTGTGGTGGCTGACATGATGCCTGATTCTCTGCTGTGGGACCTCTCTCCTCCGTGTGGCTGCAGGGGTCAAAGTCTCTAAAAGTGCCCTTCTCCTGTGGTGGTTGATGTGAAACTGATGCTTGTGCTATCTGACCTGTCTCCTCTGTGTCGGTGCTAAGGCCTAAGTCACTGAAAGCGGCCTTCTCCTGTGCTGGCTGATATAAATGCCTGAATCTCTGCTGTGGGACCTCTCTCCTCCGTCTGGGTGCAGGGGTCAAAGTCTCTCAAAGTCGCCTCTCTTGTGCTGGGTGATGTGAAACTGATGCTTGTGCCATCTGACATGGTTGCCGGGGTCCCATTAAATGGTGGCCTACTCCTGTGGTGGGTGATCTAAATGCCTGATTCTCTGCTGTGAAACCTCTCTCCTCCGTCTGGGTGCAGGGGTCAAAGTCTCTCAAAGTCGCCTTCTCTTGAGCTGGGTGATGATAAAACTGATGTTTGTGCCATCTGACATGGTTGCCGAGGTCCCATTAAATGATGGCCTACTCCTGTGGTGGGTGATCTAAATGCCTGATTCTCTGCTGTGAAACCTCTCTCCTCCGTCTGGGTGCAGGGGTCAAAGTCTCTCAAAGTGGCCTTCTCTTGTGCTGGGTGATGTGAAACTGATGTTTGTGCCATCTGACATGGTTGCCGGGTCCCATTAAATGGTGGCCTACTCCTGTGGTGGGTGATCTAAATACCTGATTCTCTGCTGTGAAACCTCTCTCCTCCGTCTGGGTGCAGGGGTCAAAGTCTCTCAAAGTGGCCTTCTCTTGTGCTGGGTGATGTGAAACTGATGTTTGTGCCATCTGACATTGTTGCCGGGGTCCCATTAAATGGTGGCGTACTCCTGTGGTTGAGTGATCTAAATGCCTGATTCTCTGCTGTGAAACCTCTCTCCTCCGTCTGGGTGCAGGGGTCAAAGTCTCTCAAAGTGGCCTTCTCCTGTGCTGGGTGATGTGAAACTGATGTTTGTGCCATCTGACATGGTTGCCGGGTCCCATTAAATGATGGCCTACTCCTGTGGTGGGTGATCTAAATGCCTGATTCTCTGCTGTGAAACCTCTCTCTTCCGTCTGGGTGCAGGGGTCAAAGTCTCTCAAAGTGGCCTTCTCTGTGCTGGGTGATGTGAAACTGATGTTTGTGCCATCTGACATGGTTGCCGGGGTCCCATTAAATGGTGGCCTACTCCTGTGGTGGGTGATCTAAATGCCTTATTCTCTGCTGTGAAACCTCTCTCCTCCGTCTGGGTGCAGGGGTCAAAGTCTCTCAAAGTGGCCATCTCTTGTGCTGGGTGATGTGAAACTGATGTTTGTGCCATCTGACATGGTTGCCGGGGTCCCATTAAATGGTGGCCTACTCCTGTGGTGGGTGATCTAAATGCCTGATTCTCTGCTGTGAAACCTCTCTCCTCCGTCTGGGTGCAGGGTCAAAGTCTCTCAAAGTGGCCTTCTCTTGTGCTGGGTGATGTGAAACTGATGTTTGTGCCATCTGACATGGTTGCCGGGGTCCCATTAAATGATGGCCTACTCCTGTGGTGGGTGATCTAAATGCCTGATTCTCTGCTGTTAAACCTCTCTCCTCCGTCTGGGTGCAGGGGTCAAAGTCTCTCAAAGTGGCCATCTCCTGTGCTGGGTGATGTGAAACTGATGTTTGTGCCATCTGACATGGTTGCCGGGGTCCCATTAAATGATGGCCTACTCCTGTGGTGGGTGATCTAAATGCCTGATTCTCTGCTGTGAAACCTCTCTCCTCAGTCTGGGTGCAGGGGTCAAAGTCTCTCAAAGTGGCCTTCTCTTGTGCTGGGTGATGTGAAACTAATGTTTGTGCCATCTGACATGGTTGCCGGGGTCCCATTAAATGATGGCCTACTCCTGTGGTGGGTGATCTAAATGCCTGATTCTCTGCTGTGAAAACTCTCTCCTCTGTCTGGGTGCTGGTCCGAAATAAATGAGAGTGGTCTTCTACGGTGGTGGTTAATATGACGCATGATTCCTTGCCGTGGGACCTGTATCCTCTGTCTGGGTGCTGGTACAAAATAAATGAGAGTGGCCTTCTCTGGTGGTGGTTGATATGACGCATGATTCCTTGCTGTGGGACCTGTATCCTCCGTCTGGGTGCTGGTCCCAAATAAATGAGAGTGGCCTTCTCCGGTGGTGGTTGATATGAGGCATGATTCCTTGCTGTGGGACATCTCTCCTCTGTCTGGGTGCTGGTCCTAAATAAATGAGATTGGCCTTCTCCGGTGGTGGTTGATATGACGCATGATTCCTTGCTGTGGGACCTCTCCTCTGTCTGGGTGCTGGTCCAAAATAAATGAGAGTGGCCTTCTCCGGTGGGGGTTGATATGACGCATGATTCCTTGATGTGGGACCTCTCTCCTCTGTCTGGGTGCTGGTCCAAAATACATGAGAGTGGCCTTCTCCGGTGGTGGTTGATATGACGCATGATTCCTTGCTGTGGGACCTGTATCCTCTGTCTGGGTGCTGGTCCAAAATAAATGAGAGTGGCCTTCTCCGGTGGTGGTTAATATGACGCATGATTCCTTGCTGTGGGACCTGTATCCTCTGTCTGGGTGCTGGTCCAAAATAAATGAGAGTGGCCTTCTCCGGTGGTGGTTGATATGACGATGATTCCTTGATGTGGGACCTCTCCTCTGTCTGGGTGCTGGTCCAAAATACATGAGAGTGGCCTTCTCCGGTGGTGGTTGACATGACGCATGATTCCTTGCTGTGGGACCTGTATCCTCTGTCTGGGTGCTGGTCCAAAATAAATGAGAGTGGTCTTCTACGGTGGTGGTTAATATGACGCATGATTCCTTGCCGTGGGACCTGTATCCTCTGTCTGGGTGCTGGTACAAAATAAATGAGAGTGGCCTTCTCTGGTGGTGGTTGATATGACGCATGATTCCTTGCTGTGGGACCTGTATCCTCCGTCTGGGTGCTGGTCCCAAATAAATGAGAGTGGCCTTCTCCGGTGGTGGTGGATATGAGGCATGATTCCTTGCTGTGGGACATCTCTCCTCTGTCTGGGTGCTGGTCCTAAATAAATGAGATTGGCCTTCTCCGGTGGTGGTTGATATGACGCATGATTCCTTGCTGTGGGACCTCTCTCCTCTGTCTGGGTGCTGGTCCAAAATAAATGAGAGTGGCCTTCTCCGGTGGGGGTTGATATGACGCATGATTCCTTGATGTGGGACCTCTCTCCTCTGTCTGGGTGCTGGTCCAAAATACATGAGAGTGGCCTTCTCCGGTGGTGGTTGATATGACGCATGATTCCTTGCTGTGGGACCTGTATCCTCTGTCTGGGTGCTTGTCCAAAATAAATGAGAGTGGCCTTCTCCGGTGGTGGTTGATATGACGCATGATTCCTTGCTGTGGGACCTGTATCCTCTGTCTGGGTGCTGGTCCAAAATAAATGAGAGTGGCCTTCTCCGGTGGTGGTTGATATGACGCATGATTCCTTGATGTGGGACCTCTCTCCTCTGTCTGGGTGCTGGTCCAAAATACATGAGAGTGGCCTTCTCCGGTGGTGGTTGACATGACGCATGATTCCTTGCTGTGGGACCTGTATCCTCTGTCTGGGTGCTGGTCCAAAATAAATGAGAGTGGCCTTCTCCGGTGGTGGTTGATATGACGCATGATTCCTTGATGAGGGACCTTTCTCCTCTGTCTGGGTGCTGGTCCAAAATACATGAGAGTGGCCTTCTCCGGTGGTGGTTGATATGACGCATGATTCCTTGCTGTGAGACCTGTATCCTCTGTCTGGGTGCTGGTCCAAAATAAATGAGAGTGGCCTTCTCCGGTGGGGGTTGATATGACGCATGATTCCTTGATGTGGGACCTCTCTCCTCTGTCTGGGTGCTGGTCCAAAATAAATGAGAGTGGTCTTCTCTGGTGGGGGTTGATATGACACATGATTCCTTGCTGTGGGACCTGTATCCTCTGTCTGGGTGCTGGTACAAAATAAATGAGAGTGGCCTTCTCCGGTGGTGGTTGATATGACGCATGCTTCCTTGCTGTGGGACCTGTATCCTCTGTCTGGGTGCTGGTACAAAATAAATGAGAGTGGCCTTCTCCGGTGGTGGTTGATATGACGCATGATTCCTTGCTGTGGGACCTCTCCTCTGTCTGGGTGCTGGTCCAAAATACATGAGAGTGGCCTTCTCCGGTGGTGGTTGATATGAGGCATGATTCCTTGCTGAGGGACCTGTATCCTCTGTCTGGGTGCTGGTCCAAAATAAATGAGAGTGGTCTTCTCCGGTGGTGGTTGATATGACGCATGATTCCTTGATGTGGGACCTTTCTCCTCTGTCTGGGTGCTGGTCCAACATACATGAGAGTGGCCTTCTCCGGTGATGGTTGATATGACGCATGATTCCTTGCTGTGGGACCTGTATCCTCTGTCTGGGTGCTGGTCCAAAATAAATGAGAGTGGCCTTCTCCAGTGGGGGTTGATATGACGTATGATTCCTTGATGTGGGACCTCTCCTCTGTCTGGGTGCTGGTCCAAAATAAATGTGAGTGGCCTTCTCCGGTGGGGGTTGATATGATGCATGATTCCTTGATGTGGGACCTTTCTCCTCTGTCTGGGTGCTGGTCCAAAATACATGAGATTGGCCTTCTCCGGTGGTGGTTGATATGACGCATGATTCCTTGCTGTGGGACCTGTATCCTCTGTCTGGGTGCTGGTCCAAAATAAATGAGAGTGGCCTTCTCCAGTGGGGGTTGATATGACGTATGATTCCTTGATGTGGACCTCTCTCTCTGTCTGGGTGCTGGTCCAAAATAAATGAGAGTGGCCTTCTCCGGTGGTGGTTGATATGAGGCATGATTCATTGCTGTGGGACCTCTCTCCTCTGTCTGGGTTCTGGTCCTAAATAAATGAGAGTGGCCTTCTCCGGTGGTGGTTGATATGACGCATGATTCCTTGCTGTGGGACCTGTATCCTCTGTCTGGGTGCTGGTCCGAAATAAATGAGAGTGGCCTTCTCCAGTGGTGGGTGATATGACGCATGATTCCTTGCTGTGGGACCTCTCTCCAATTGATATTGGTTAATTTTTATTTATTTTATTTTATTTTAATTCATTTCCTATCTACATTTGTTTGCAGGGGATTTACCTACATTTTGCTGCCTTTTGCAGCCCTCTAGCCCTCTCCGGGAGTCTTTTACAGGCTTTTTAGTGCCCAAAGTTCGGGTCCCCATTGACTTCTATGGGGTTCGGGATGAAGTTCGGGTTGAGTTCGGATCACGAACCCGGACATTTTCCGGAAGTTCGGCCGAACCTCTCGAACCCGAACATCCAGGTGTTCGCTCATCTCTAGCCGTGACCCGATCTTAATTATTTTTCCTTATAACATGGTTATAAGAGGCAAATAATAACATTCTCACTACAGAATGCTTAGTAAAATGTGGATTAAGGAGTTAAAAATTAAAAAATGAACTCACCTTATCCATTTGATCGCGTAGTTGCCGGTCTCTTCTCTCGTCTTCAAGCATTAGCTGCCAGCTAAAGGACCTGTGGGGATGTCACATCACATGGTCCAATCACTTGGTCCATCACCATGGTGATGGACCATGTGATTGGACCATGTGATGAGCTCAGTGACGTCATCACAGGTCCTTTAGACGGCAGCTAATGATTAAAGAAGAGAGAAGAGATCGGCAACTACGCAATCAAGTGGATAAGGTGAGTTATTTATTTTATTTTTTAACCCCTTAATCCACATTTTACTAAGCATTCTGTAGTGAGAATGCTATTATTTGCCCTTATAACCATTGTGATGGACTGAACCATCACTGGGGCTGCTGGAGAAGACTGAGAGCTAGCCTCCTTCCTACGGACTATGGACCCAGAATCATGGAGACCCCCTCAGACCTCTTGGGGGTTACAAGGAACAGTGAGCCCTGATTTATGTGTGGACTTTATAGGCCTTATCGTTCCTGTTGTCCATTGAAGGTGCAGGGGTGAACCCAGCTATACAAGAAGGGTTTACTCTGCACTGAGGCTCCCAGGAAAGGTGTTGGTTCATTTGTCCCTTTGTTCTGTTGGGCTAGTGATGGGATTAAGTAGCTGACTCTGGGGTAGAGGAGTAGATCACACTCTGATACACTCAGGAGATAATCCCATCACATGTGTCTCCTCTCTTCCTATTCATCATTGAGACACTGGGGGATCTGTTTGATTGCGTTATAATGTTAGACCACCTGAACTGTATATGTATATTAAGTTAGTCTATTGTCTGAGTTAACTGTATCCCAGGCAGAGGGGTTTCGCTCACTGGACTAAGGAGAGGTACAGCGAAACCCAAACTAAGCTGAGGCGGTTCGTGGGGTTTGAGGTGGTTCTGGTGTCGAGTGCAGTGCTGATGGTCCTGGCAAGCACTAGGCGCATCGGTCGACGGAGGCACCCAGTCGGGGTGGCAGGCGCTCCGTCACAACCATGTTATAATGGAAAATAATAAAATCTACAGAATACTCAACCCAAACCCGAACTTCAGTGATGAAGTCCGGGTTCGGGTCTGGGTACTAAACATGCCGATTTTTCCCATGCGCGTGCAAAACGCATTAAAACACTTTGCACTCGTGAGGAAAAATCACACATTTTCCCGCAATGCACCTGCCTTCTTATCCAGGCATCAAACTTGACGCCCGTGTGAAAGAGGCCTTATTCAGCAAGCAGCGACGCTGGTCCGCTTACTTGGACCTTTGCAGAAAGTTCCCAGTAAGCGGACCGAAACGTCGCTGCTTGGTGAAAAAGCTATCACTTTGATTTTACTTTCGGGATGTGCCGTGGAATTCCTTCGCTTATATTATTTGGAGGTGGATCACCCCTCAGCCGCAGGCACTCCTCATCTACGCTAAGACAACCGCTGTGCTGCCAAACTCTTACTATACATATATATATATATATATATATATATATATTTATATAAAGCCCGAACTACAATTTCTTCTTTTTGAACAAAAAAAGGAAAAATGAGCAAACAAATCAACACAAATGTGGAAACAAAAATAGCGCAAAAAATAATCCCCAGGTGCTGATCAGGCACGTATGCACTGAACAGCACTTGAGCGGTCACAGCTCGCACGCAGAAAAAGTGGTGCAGAGCTGGAAAATTGTAAAAACAAATAAAATAAAAATAAAAAACGGACCGAATGGCGCCCATTAAAAAAAAGACGGTGGGGGCACTAGTGGTGATTTAGGAGAGGGGTGTGAACTGCTGCAAATGAAATAAAAATCAAAGCTGCAATTCTAGATGTTCTTCTTTTCTTCATTCTTCGTTCAGCAGCAAAAGGTCAAATAGCAGTGGTGGTGCACCACAAGTCCCAGGAAGGCAACAAGCAGCACAGAAAAGCACAGAAGGCAATACTTGCATTGCCTTTAATGCTGAGTATGTCATTGGGCTAGGGTTTTGGAGGAAAATGTTTCCCGCTTTTAGTCAGGTCACTGGGCAGGAGTTTTATTCTGCCCAGTTATGCACTTAATTGGTCAATTGTATGGTCTATTGTGTCCCAGGGTTCCGGGTAAGGTTACCCGGACCCTGGTAACAATGGTCTAATTGGTGGAGAGGCTTGGTAAGCGGACTATACTTGTTCGAGCTCCACGGGCCGGTTTGCCTTTTGCCTGCATCTGCCCGTGGAGTCAGATCTTTGTGCTCCCTACCTCCCACCCCTATTTGTTTAATATGGCCATTGGCTTTGTGAAGGGTGGTTTAAGTATAGTCATCTTGTGATGGGATGGACTCAGATGTATGTTTATGGTTTAATTAAGTCTGAGTTTATAACTAGGCTTATAGTTTATATGGTTTTAAGGTTGGTTAAAGTTTGGCCATTTTTACCTCCACTCTCTAGTGTGTGCATTTTATTTATTATTTCTTTATTAACCCCTTTAGGACACATGACGTACCGGTACGGCATGTTTCCCGAGTCCTATGACACATGACGTACCGGTACGTCATGAGTTGTTCCGATCACTGCTGCTCAGCTGGCAGTGATCGGAACAAGGTACCTGCTGAAATCATTCAGCAGGTACCTTGTTACAATGCCCAGGGGGTCCTGTGACTCCCATATGGGTGATCGCTGCAAACCGCAGGTCAATTCAGACCTGCGGTTTGCAGCGCTTTGTGCGATCTCTGATTCCCGCGGATCAGGGAGTTAATGCCCCCAAATTCTCGATCTTTAACCCCCCCCTGCAGCCCCCAATCATATTTTGGCTGCGGGGGTGCAGGGGGGGTGGTTGCGGGAGGCGGTGCGGCGGGCGGGATCGCGATTGCAATGTAATGTATCCCTGGTGTCTAGTGGGTCCATCAGAGTGTCAGCACATTGCTGACACTCTGATAGAAACGGCTGGCATCTGTGCTTGATCAGATGCCAGCCGTTTAACCTCTCTCGTACGCGGTCCGTACGGACCGCGGTATGGAAGGGTTAACAGGGAGGAGCTCCTCCCTCTCCCATCGGGGGCTGCTGTGCCTTGCAGCCCCCAACAGGATGGGATCACAGAGGGAGGGGGCTACACTCCTCACCATCCATCACCCGCTGCTTTCTGATGGCTGCGGGTGATGGTTGCCATGGAGACAGGATGCTTTCAGAAGCATCCTGCTCTCCATGGTGCTGAAAGTCTGAATAGACCTGCTAAAGGTCTATTCAGACTTTGTAAAGTACAAAATACAGCACAGTGCACTATATAGTGCACTGTATTGTATTATACAGACACCAGATCCACTGGATCTTTCAGAACCAAGTGGGTCTGGGTCCAAAAAAAAAAAGTGAAAAAAAGTAAAAATGAAAAAAACACATATCACTGAATAAAAAAAAATAATAATAAATACACTACACATATTAGGTATCTCCACGTCCGTAAAAACCTGCTCTATAAAAATATCACATGACTGAACTCCTCAGGTGAACGCCATAAAAAAAAAAAAAATGGTGTAAATACGCCATTTTTGGCACCTTACATCACTAAAAGTGTAATACAAAGCGATCAAAAAGGCGTTTGCCTCCCAAAATAGTACCAATCAAACCACCATCTTATCCCGCAAAAAATGAACCCCTACCTAAAACAATTGGCCAAAAAATAAAAAAACTATGCCTCTCAGACTAAAACATGATTTTTTTGTTTCAAAAATGCTTTTAGTGTTAAATGTAAAAAATAAATAAAAAGTAGACATATTGGGTATCTCCACGTCCGTAAGAATCTGCTCTATAAAAATATCACATGACCTAACCCCTCAAGTAAACACTGTAAAAAATTTAATAAAAACTTTGTCAAAAGCCATTTTTTGCCACCTTACATCACAAAAAGTGTAATAGCAAGCGATCAAAAAGTCATATGACCCCCAAATAGTGCCAATCTAACCATCACCTCATCCCGTAAAAATGATACCCAACCTGAGACAATTGCCTAAAAACTGAAAAATATATGGCTCTCAGACTATGGAGATACTAAAACATGTTTTTTTATTCAAAAGGATATTATTGTGTAAAACCAAAATAAATAAAAAAAGGTATACATATTATGTATCGTCGCGTCCGTAAGGACCTGCTCTATAAAAATATAACATGACCTAACCCCTCAGATGAACGCTGTAAACATAAAAATAAAAACGTTGTCAAACAAGCCATTTTTGTCACCTTACATCACAATAAGTGTAATAGTAAGCGATCAAAAAGTCATATGCACCCCAAGATAGTACCATTCGAACCGCCATCTCATCCCTCAAAAATGAGCCCCTACATAGGACAATCGCCCAAAAAAAAAAATAATATGGCTCTCAAACTATGAAGACACTAAAACATGATTTTTTTTGTTTTAAAAATGATATTATTGTGTAAAACTTATATAAATAAATAAAAAGTATACATATTATGTATCGCGCGTCCGTCACAACCTGATCTATAAAAAACACATGACCTAACCCCTCAGCTGAACACAGCAAAAAATAAATAAATAAATACGGTGTCAAAAGCCATTTTTGTCACCTTACATCACAAAAAGTGTAATAGCAAGCGACCAAAATGTCATATGCACCCCAAGATAGTGCCAATCAAACCGCCATCTCATCCCGCAAAAAATGAGCCCCTACATAAGACAGTCGCCAAAAAAAATAAAATAAAACTATGGCTTTCAGAATGTGGAGACACTAAAAAATATTTTTTTTCAAAAATGCTTTATTATGTAAAACTGAAACAAAAAACCACAAAAAGTAGTTATATTTGGTATTTTCGCGTCCGTAACAACCTGCTCTATAGAAATAGCACACAATCTAACCTGTCAGTTCAACTATGTAAATAACAAAAAATAAAAACGGTCCCAAAACAGCTATTTTTTTGCAAATTTTCCATTGTAATCCATTTTTCCAGTAACAAAGCAAGGGTTAACAGCCAAACAAAACTCAATATTTATTGCCCTGATTCTCTTGTTTGCACAAACACCCCATATGTGGTCGTAAACTGCTGTATGGCCAAACGGCACGGCGCAGAAGGAAGGGAACGCCATATGGTTTTTGGAAGTCAGATTTTGCTGTACTGGTTTTTTGACACTATGTCCCATTTGAAGCCCCCCTGATGCACCCCTACAGTAGAAACTCCAAAAAAGTGACCCCATTTTGGAAACTACGGGTTAAGGTGTCAGTCAGTTATTTTGTTGGTACTATTCTAGGGTAAACATGATTTTTGGTTGCTCTATATTACACTTTTTTTGAGACAAGGTAATTTCATCTCCATTTGCCAATAACTCTTGTGGAACACCTAAAGGGTTAACAAAGTTTGTAAAACTGGTTTTGAATACCTTGAGGGGTGTAGTTTCTTAGATGGAGTCACTTTTATGGAGTTTGTACTCTAGGGTGCATCGGGGGCTTCAAATGGGACATGGTGTCAAAAATCCAGTCCAGCAAAATCTGCCTTCCAAAACCATATGGCGCTTGTGGTAAGGTGCAAGGTGTCATTTGCGATGGCAGGTACGTGTCACCGAGGTTGCTGGCCTCGGTGAGGTGAGAGCCGGGTTTTTGTCTGCAGCAGCTAGTGCTGTTTGACTCTTTTAAATAGCATGGCTGCAAAGCCGATCCGGGCCGGCTCTTACTGGGAGCAGCTAAAGAGTAGGGTGGGTGGCTGCTCCCCACGGTCCAGTCCGAGTTTTGGGCTGGGTATAAAACACAGCCATCAGCTGTGTCTGTTTGTGATTATCCTGGAGCCTGCTAACAGGACTGAGGAGTTCTCTGTGCTGGAGGACGGAGCTCAGCAAGGTGGTGTTTCCCTGCAAACTGAATGAGGAATCGCCTGCGGCTGAACCGACTGCTAGGTGTGAACCGCACTTAAACCACCCAAGGTGACTGGACCCTGTGTTGGCCTGTTTTTGGTTTTGCCACATGATTTCTGTTGTGTGTGAACTGTCACCAAGAGACTGTTTTCATTTCTGGTGTGCAAGTGTGAATAAAACACTGTTTGATGCACAATCTGGACTCCTTGTTTTGCCTCTAAACTGCACCCGCACCGCTGTCTACCAGAGCGACTCCCCACACGCTCCTTTCCTTCTGCGCCCTGCAGTTTGGCCATACAGCAGGTTACGCCCACATATTTGGTGTTCGTGCAAACTGCAGAATCGGGGAATAAATATTAAGTTTTGTTTGGCTATTAACCCTTGCTTTGTTACTGGAAAAAATGGATTAAAATGGAAAATTTTACAAAAATTGAAATTCTGAAATTTTATCTCCATTTGCCATTAACTCTTGTGGAAAACCTAAAGGGTTAATGATGTTTGTAAAATCAGTTTTGAATACCTTGAGGGGTGTAGTTTCTAGAATGGGGTCATTTTTGGATGGTTTCTATTATGTAAGCCTCACAAAGTGACTTCAGACCTGAACTGGTCCCTAAAAAGTGGGTTTTTGAAAATTTCTGAAAAAGTTCAAGATTTGCTTCTAAACTTCTAAGCCTTGTAACATCCCCAAAAATGAAATGGCATTCCCAAAATGATCGATACATGAAGTAGATATATGGGGAATGTAAATCAATAACTTTTTTGGCAGTATTACTATGTATTATAGAAGTAGAGTAATTGAAACTTGGAAAATTGCAACTTTTTCAAAATTTTTGGTAAATTTGGTATTTTTTATAAATAAAAATGAAATTTTTCGACTTCATTTTACCACTGTCATGAAGTACAATATGTGACGAAAAAACTATCTCAGAATGGCCTGGATAAGAAAAAGCGTTTTAAAGTTATCACCACATAAAGTGACAATGGTCAGATTTTGAAAAAATGGCCTGGTCCTTAAGGTGAAATAGGGCCGTGTCCTTAAGGGGTTAAGTGGGTGAATACAGGCAGAGCACGCCATTGCTATGGGGCCCGCGGCACAGGGGGCCCGATGCGCATGAAAAGCTCCGCCCCTACATCTACGTCATCTCTGACTCTGCTGCCCAATTATTCGGGCATTGAGGCTGGCCCGCCCACTTGTGTTCTCCCGGCCCGGGCCCCGCCTTGGTTGACAAGCACGCATCCCGTCCTGGCTCCCTCCCTGTCTGACCGCCGCTCCATCTAATCCGGGCTGCGGGCTCCCAGTCCCTAGTCCTGCATCTGCTCTGCATTTCACACTGGCCAATCAGCATTTAGCAGCGCAAAGATCCTGCTGCTTAATGGCCAGTGTATCGCTGGCAGGCAGCAGGAGCAGGCGCTGCTCAAGGCAAGCAGCACACACAGAGGTGCGCACCCAGTGTGACAGTTCTCGCCACTCACGTCCTGCCCGCCATCAGTTCACCTTCAGTCTTCAACTCATTAACCAGTGAGTGAGTGCACTCCCCCAGCAGACTTCATAAAAAGTTAATATATGGTTGCTGGTTGGATATGGGTAGTATTTTTGATGGGGGAGGGCAGCAGCAAGCAGTGGGGTTGGGGGGCGCACTGTGCTCATAGAGGACTCAGGAGGACAGTGTGGTTTCCTCCTACTCCTCCCACCTTAACCCCCTTACCCCACCAGAGGGGCGGGGTAAGCACACTGTACTCCTGAGTTCTCTATGAGCCTACAGAGCCCCCATCAGTCACCTAGCGGGGACGGGGGAATATGATTGGTGGCATCAGCAGCAGTGAGTTAAAGGGTTATCCAACCCCTATAATGCCCCCAAATGCCCTGGCACAGCCACCACAGCCTCTGCCCCATCACGCAGATGAAAACATCCAGCAACATGGGGGCAGTGAATAGCAGGCCACGATGAAAATGAGCCTCCCTAGCATCGTGGGTGACGCTAGGAGGTTCATTTCCGACGCGGCCTGCTATTGGCTGCACCCCTCATTGGGCATAAGTATTATCTGTATGCGGTGACTGGGCATTTTGGGGGCATAATAGGGTTAGATAGCCCTTTAACCCTTAGGATACCGGAGGTTTTTAGTTTTGCATTTTCTTTTTCTTCCCTATCTTCCTTAAGCCATAACTTTTTATTTTTCCTTTCACATAGATATATGAGGGCGTATTTTTTGCGGGAGAAGTTGTACTTTAATATGGCTAATATGGCATACAATGTAGTGGTAAGCGGGCAAAAAAATTCCAAATAGGGTGAAATTTGAAAAAAACAAAACTATTTTTCCACTGTTTTACGGGTTTTGTTACTACAGCATTCACTTTGCGGAAAAACTGACCTGTTTTTTTGTCTAAATAGTGTAAAAATAAATTTAAAATGTTTTATTAACTGTTTTACATCTCCATATTCTGACCCCATAACTTGTTTATAGTTATATCTACTGAGCTGTGTGGGGGCTTATTTTTTGCGGGGTGAACAGCAGTTTTTATTGTTACCATTTTGGAGTGTGTGTGACTTTTTGATCAAACTTTATTACATTTCTGAGGGTAAGAGAAGTGATGAAAAATGTCACTGGTAGCAAAGGGGTTAGGATGTGGGCAATGGGCTATGTCAGGCTTTAGCACAGTGGACACAGGCAGGAGGAGCAATATGTATGCGGGCTCCTGCCCTGCACTCATTCAACTGTGCTCGCATACATATCGCACCCTGTGTCCACTGTCCTGTGCCCACTCTGCTAAAACCTGACACAGCACATCTATGCCCGGCTTTACCAAAGCAGACAGGCAGGAGCAGTGATGTGTGCAGTGCATCACTCACTGCAGTCCCAGTGAAGCCCTTACTCTCATACAGCACTGTCATATAAGCGGTGTATGAGAATACGGATTATAAAGCGCTATAGGCACCTGAATTCAGCACCTCTTACCCTCAGTTCACACCTGAGCGTTTTAGCAGCGTTCAAGCGCGCTGTAAACGCTCAACACATGAAAACCAATGCTTCCCTATGGCCCTGGTTCTCACTTGAGCGTTTTACAGCGCGTTTGAACGCAGCTGTAAACGCCCTACGCTCAAAAAGTTCTTGAGCTTCTTTGGGGCGTTTTGTCGCGCGTTGCACCCATAGACTTCAATGGGAACAGCGCGTTTACGCTGCGTTAAGTGTAGATATGCCTTTTTTAATTGGTCTCTAGAGTCACGAACGCGCATATGACGAGCGCTTCCTATTTCCAAAACGCACTGTAATAACTACGACCAAAAGCGCGTGCATACGCGCATATCAAATACGCTCAAGTGTGAACCCAGCGTTATAGGTTTCTAACGGTTTCAGTAGAACATGAATACATTTCTTTATTGGCAAATGGGGGTGTGGCAGGGAGGAGCCACTAGGTGGGATGGACCAGGGGTGGGTAGTGGGCGGGGTTGGGGGCCCAATTCTGATTCTTGCTATGGGGCCCAGTGATTTCTATGTACGCCCTGGTTTGTATGGTACATTTTATGGGGCATATGTGCAAAGTATTGCCATGTCAGTGATGACTCCATTAAGATATCCGCGATGGATCTGTTTTGGGTCCATGTGTGTTTTTGCTGTTCATATGCCATCTGTGTTTCAGTGACCCTGCACAGCTGAAAAATAATTTCCAAAGCATCTCTTCCTAATGATCCTTGAAACACGGATGAAACACGCATGGCATCCGTATTGCCTCTGTGATTTTCACTGACCCATAGAATATAATGGGCGTGATGGATCCATGAACATGGACAAAATAGAGCATTCATCTGTGTTAAAAACATGGACCCACGGATCGTGCTAAAAAACTGATATGTTAATGCACACTTTAAATTAATGGGGACATGTGCTGTCCGTGGAACACTGATGTGTGAATGAGGCTTTACTGTGATCATTGGATGTCCTTATATTAAGTTGTCAATCACTTTTCATACACAACCCCCCAATCCCTTTTAAAATGTGATATGGAGTTAAAAGACATAACTACACTGTGAAATCCTGATGTAGAAAGCTGCAAGGAATTACTGGTAATTAATGATTTGACTAAACTGTTTACATATATTATTCCAAGGCAACAAAGGGGTTAAAAGCAGATTTCTCAAATTCTGCAAAAAGTATATTCCCTGTGGCATTGGCAAGCAGATTCACAAGAGACACACAGAGGACGGCTGTCCCCTGACAATTTGGATGCAGAGGTACATGTGCAGTAAACAGGAGGAAATCTGTATTTGGTACTACTGCATATTGAAAACTATGAAGCTGCCAGTATGAAAACCTAGATCAGGGATCAGCAGCCTCGGCACTCCAGCTGTTGTGAAACTACAATTCATAGCATGCGCCATTCATTTCTATGAGAGTTGTGAGAAAAGCAAAGCAAGTGTGCATGCTAGGAGTTGTAGTTTCCCAACACCTGGAGTGCCAGAGGTTGCCTACTCCTGTGATAGAGAGGTTTTCTTTTATATATGGTGAACATCCTATAGTACACATTTTTGAAAACCAGATGTGTAAACCTTGTGTGCATTTCTTTGTCTTAAGGTCACTGGGGGTAGGTTGCAGTTTTCAAATCTACCTATGAACTCACAGTTGAAGTTGCTGAAACCACTCCTATCAAGTTAAAGAGCCAATAGTCTTTTCTTAAGGAACACCCCTTTTGTGATGTCATGTCTGCTATTTAAGTGATTTGGCACCACACTTCTAATTGATTTGGCAACATACAAAGAAGATGAGAATCGCATGACTTGCGATAACACTCCTGACCTAGATCATCATTAACCACCTCCCACCGCCTAACGCAGGGATGCATCCTGCGAGCAGCCGGGTTATTACTCCTCGACGCATCTACGCGTCATCTCGCGAGACGGGAGATGACGCGCATATGTGGCCCGCATGCGCTGCGGCGGATCGCAAAAGGCGCACAAGGAGTTGGTCACCAGCCTGCCAGCCAATGATCAGCGCTGGCAGGTTGGTGACTTTTAAAAATAGAATCACCAGCCATATAACACATTATATTTATAAATATAATGTGTCAAATGGCTTCTTTGCTCTCTGCTGGGTCTTTTTCGTTGCTTGGTCCCAGCAGAGTGCACAGATCACAGTGAGTACACCAAGCACTACACACTTAGCCCCAGATCAACCCCCATCACCCCAATTAACCCCTTGATCACCCCAGTCAATCACTAGTGAAAGGGGAAAAAGTGATCAGTGTAAACTGTCACTTTTTTTTTCCACCAGTATTGACTGTTAGGTTTAGGTTAGTTTAGGCCCCTTTGGTAGGTAGTTAGCTTCAGTTAGCCGCGCAGCCCACCGCAGCCCAGTCACTGATTCGCTGATTAGCGTATTGCTAATCAGCATTGGTACTTTATAGTATCTGTAAGTGATCAGAACTGATCACAGTCAGATCTATAATAGTATTAGTGTCACCTTAGCTCGCCCTCCACCCAAAACGCAGTGTTTGCCCGATCAGGCCTCCTATTTGTAAGACAGGCTTGCTCTTTTCTTGTGTAGTCTCAGGAATACCCCTAAATTTAGTTGACTAAATGGCAAGGAAGGGTATTCTTCTGAAGAGGCCTACAGGCTTTTGACCCAGTCGGATGAGGAATGGGAACCCTCATCTGACGAATCCAGCGGGTCAGAATACGAACCTGTAGAAAGCAGTGGCAGTCTGACCCAAAGTTCGGACAATGAGGTTGAGGTACCTGATAGCACCAGGCGTACTAGGCCCCGTGTTTCTAGACCACAGGTTGCGCAGGATCCGCTTCAGGGACAGCAGAGTGTGGCTGGCGCTGTCGGATTACGTGGTGAGGCATACACCAGCAGCCCATCCTGGACCTAGTACCAGCACTGCCATAGAACATCATGAAGTGGCAAGCACCAGATGGGCAGTTGAAGCTGGTACGGTGGCACATGCAGTAGTTCCCCGTCGCAGGCACCGCACAGACAGGCCAGTAGAGCCCCTAGAGTCCCTGAGGTGCTGGCAAACCCTGATTGGCAGCCCCCATCTTCAGCCGCACCAGTAGTTCCCCTTTCACCGCCCAGTCTGGAGTTCGGGTTGAGACAGCTCAGATCAGATCGGCACTGGGGTTTTTGATCTGTTCTTCACTGCGGAGCTCTTTGACTTAGTCGTGGCAGAAACAAACCGGTATGCCACTCAATTTATAGCCGCCAACCCGGGAAGCTTTTATGCCCAGTCTTTCCTGTGGAAACCACTCCAAGTTTCGAATTTAAGACTTTTCTGAGCCTTCTCCTCAACATGGGCCTAACCAAAAAGCATGAATTGCGGTCATATTGGTCCACAAACCCAATTCATCACATGCCCATGTTCTCTGCTGCCATGTCCAGGACACGATTTGAGACCATCCTGCGTTTCCTGCACTTTAGTGATAACAGCACCTCCCGTCCCAGAGGCCACCCAGCTTTTGACCGGCTCCACAAAATTCGGCTCCTCATAGACCACTTTAACACCAAATTTGCAGATTTGTATACCCCTGAGCAAAGCATCTGCATAGACGAGTCCCAGATACAATTTACCGGGCGCCTTGGCTTCAAACAATACATCCCAAGCAAGCACGCCCGGTATGGGGTCAAATTGTATAAGCTCTGTGAAAGGGCCACAGGCTATACGCACAAATTTCGTGTCTATGAGGGTAAAGATCAGACCCTGGAGCCGGTCAGTTGCACACAGAGCTGCTGCAAACCTCTCCTTTCACCTGGGACAAAGTGCATAATGCATGCTGCCACATCTCTGAGCGATTTGCGCTTTGCACATTGTCCCATGGGGAAGGAAAGGTTTGTTCTCTAAAGGTAAAAAAAATAAAAAATCACAGGTAAGCAAAAATAAAATAAAATAAAAATAAAATAAATTCATAAAATTCATATTCATAAAGTAATAATATTAAAATCATATTTAGTAATTTATGAATATGAATTTTATGAATTTATTTTATTTTTTATTATTTATTTGGATATATAAATTTGCACTAATGTATTTTTTATGAGGGTATCGGTACTTAATCACATAGATTATATAATTGTGGCACTTTAATCATGATAGGTTATTATATTACTTTTATATATTTACATTTATGATTTTGAATTTTACTGTATGTCAATCATGAAAGGTAATTATATGAGTAAATGACGTGACACAATTTTAATGATAATGAAATTGGTTGTATTATATATTTGTCACAATTATGCACGTTTTGAGCACCAGCACAGAGCACCTGCACCCTTTTTTTTTTGTTTTCATTTGTTAATTGATATTTTTAGCACTGGCATTTATGTGAGCACCTTTGAGCACCTTTCCTCCTTCCCCAATACATCTGGCCGGCCCAGCTTAATTTTGATCCCTGACCCGGTATATTGTGCAGTGCGCTCCATGGTGGAATGCACGCACGCTCTACTGGTGATCAGCTTGGGAGGATGCAGTTGCGCTCCAAGCTGGAGTGCACTGCATCACTTCCGGTTCACGGAGCGCGCTCAGGTAGTGGAAGCGACACAACACTTCCGTCGTGCAGGGATGACATGCTTGATTTTAACAGGTGAGAGGTGTTTGTAATTATATGGGGCTATTTAAGGAAGGCATTATAGGGTCAATCTCATACCACCCCTTGAGAAAGCCGGATATAGGCGAAACGTACGTCGGGAGAATGCAGGAGGTGCTGATATTACAGTAATTTGTGCTAGGTAGGCGATTCTATTTGATATTCCTGTGACAGTAGGAGGATATGGGATTTGATGAAATATGCACTGCCACTTTATTGCTGAAATCTCACTGCTAGTAGGATCTCATAGAATATAAGGATATTTATCCCGTTATTTAGTGACATACCATTGCCATAACTGTTGTGCGTTATATATACCTCTGTATTGGTGGGTTATACGGCCTCAATGTAAAATCTTTTCACCAACCATGCATATATGTTTTTTATCATGGAAATACTTATTTTAAAATAATTTGAATAAAGTGATATATTTTATTCCCGGATTTGTTGGCTTTTTGTGCATGTATTGATAGGACCTTTCCGGGATTTGTGGCGTAGGTTCCCGCCAATGTTTGAGGTAAGCAAAAAAGTAAATGTTCTGTTTCTAATGTTATATAAAGTTAATGTTAATAAATTTATTGCATTGCTGCCTGTTTTCTTTTTTTTTTTTTTTTACCTTCTAGGTGGACCAAAAGATCAACCAGCTGCAGCACTGATGTGCATTCTGACAGAAGCATTGAGCTGCTGTCAGATTACACAAAAGTCGGTGTATACAGCGCTGCAAGATGAGATTTCTCCTCTAAAGTAAAAAAAGATACGTTTGCTGAGGCTTATGAGCTGAGGGGAGGTGTTCATATGCTTTGGCAAACACTTTGTATATAAAAAAATAAAAAATAAATCCCGGCATTGATTTTTTCATCCAAATTGATTGATGTGAATGGAGAAATCGGATGTTGGGCGCTCCGCCCCTTTTCTTTTTTATTTTGCACATTTTTTGGCAGAGATTTTTTCATCCACATTGATCGATGCGAATGAAAAAATCTGTGCCTTTCATTGATTCTTTCAGCCCAGAGGCTGAACGGAAAAAAAAATCTCATTACCTGTATGCTCAATATAAGGAGGATAGCAGAAACTCCTAATGCTGGCCATACATGTAATGATTGCGGAGACCCTCAAATGCAAGGGCAGTACAAACCCCTCAGATGTGACCCCATTTTGGAAAGAAGACACCCCAAGGTATTCACTGAGGGGCATATTGAGTCCATGAAAGATTTAACTTTTTGTCACAAGTTAGCGGAAAGGGAGACTTTGTGAGGAAAAATAAAAAAGTCAATTTCCGCTAACTTGTGCCAAAAATAATCCTCTATGAACTCGCCATGCCTCTCAAGGAATACCCTGGGGTGTCTTCTTTCTAAAATAGGGTCACTTGTAGGGTATTCATACTGCCCTGGCATTTAGGGTCCCTAAGCGTGAGAAGTAGTTTGGAATCCAAATGCGTAAATGCCCTATGAAATCTAAAGGTACTCATTGGAATTGGGCCCCTTTGCACCTAGGCTGCAAAAGAAATGTCACTCATGTGGTATCACCGTACTCAGGAGAAGTAGGGCAATGTGTTTTGGGGTGTAGCTTTACATATACCCATGCTGGGTGAGAGAAATATCTCTGTAAATTGACAACTTTGTATAAAAAAATGGAAAAATTGTCATTTACAGAGATATTTTTCACACACAGTATGGGTATATGTAAAAATACAACCCAAAACACATTGCACTGCTTCTCCTGAGTACGACGATACCATATGAGTGACACTATTTTGCAGCCAAGATGCTCAAAGGGCCCTAATTCCAATGAGTACCTTTAGGATTTCACAGGGTATTTTTACGCATTTGGATTCCAAACTACTCCACGTTTTAGGACCCCTAAAACACCAGGGCAGTATAAATACCCCACAAGTGACCCCATTTTAGAAAGTAGACACCCCAAGGTATTCCGTGAGGGGTATGGTGAGTTCATGTAAAATTTTATTTTTGTCACAAGTTAGTGAAATATGAGACTTTGTAAGAAAAATAAAAATCCATTTCCGCTAACTTGTGACAAAAATAAAACTACCATGAACTCACTATGCCCATCAGCGAATACTTTAGGGTGTCTACTTTCCGAAATGGTGTCATTTGTAGGGTGTTTCTACTGTCTGGGCATTGTAGTACCTCAGGAAACATGACAGGTGCTCAGAAAGTCAAAGTACGTAAATTAATTTTTTGCACCATAGTTTGTAAACGCTATAACTTTTACCCAAACCAATAAATATACACTTATTGCATTTTTTTATCAAAGACATGTAGAACAATACAGTTAGAGAAAAATTTATATAGAAATGTAGTTTTATTTGAAACATTTTACAACAGATAGTGAAAATGTAATTTTTTTGCAAAAATTTCGGCATTTTGATTAATATCGAAAAAGTCAAAATGTAAGTAGCAATGAAATACCACCAAATAAAAGCTCTATTACTGAGAAGAAAAGGAGGTAAAATTCATTTGGGTGGTAAGTTTTATGACCGAGCAATAAACCGTGAAAGTAGTGTAGTGCAGAATTGTAAAAGTGGTCTGGTCATTAAGGGGTTTAAGCTAGGGGGCTGAGATGGTTAAAGGGGTTTTTCAGGATTTTGATACTGATGTCCTGTGAGCTCTACTCACTGCGTAGGGGCTGTGTCGGATTATTGCAGCTCAGTTCCCATTCACTTCTAAGCTAATTGTTAGCATTTATTGGGGTAGAATTATCAATAGTGACTTAGTTGCTCATAGGAACCAATCAGATTCCACCTTTCATTTCCTAAAGGAGCTCTGAAACATGAAAGGCGGAATCTGATTGGTTGCTATGGGCAACTGAGCTAGTTTTCCTTTACATCATGATTTTGATAAATCCTCCCCTCCTGTTCGTTTTATAAAGAAAGGCTTGCACTCCATAAGGCCTCATGCACACAAGCGTGTGCACCTCGTGCTCGTATTGCGGGCCGCAAATTGCGGCCCGCAATGCTCGGGCACCAGCCGTGGGGCAGCCGCAGCGGATCGCGGACCCATTTACTTGAATGGGTCCGCAATCTGCCCGTTCCGCAAAAAGATAGGACATGTTCTATCTTTTTGCGGGACGGAAGTACGGAACGGAACCCCGCGGAAGCGCTCCGTAGTGCTTCCGTAGTGTTCCGTTCCGTCATTCCATTCCGCACCGTTCCGCATCTCCGGATTTGCGCACCCATTGAAATGAATGGGTCCGCATCCGTGATGCGGAATGGCCACGGAATGGTGCCCGTGTATTGCGGATCCGCAAAGGCCTAACAGCTTTATAGTCTGCTTACACTAAGGCTAGGACTGTACCGCGACATGTGTTGCGCAACAGCAAATCACAAAGAAGTCGACTATCAGATGAGTGAATCGAAGTTGACGAGGTAGAATTCGATCAGAATTTCACGAAAAATTTGATTCACACCGAATCCGAATTTCCTGGCGCTTCGTTATGATTGTTATACTTTTTTGGGGGGTTTATTAATAGTAAAAAGAATACCTCTTAATTGCCATTCTGCGGTGAAATGCCATTGTACTACAGTTATTTACTGTGTTTTAATAGGAAATATACCTCCGTCCTAGTAGCCATTCTGAGGTGTATTTTGATTGTTATGGGGTTTTATTGCAGGGGCGATAATAGGGGAAAAAAAGGAAAAATATATGATGTTCAGTGTTAAAGGTACATTGTACTACAGCCATTTAATTAATTTAATAGCATTAATAGGTACATACATCCTATTAGCGATTCTGCAGTGAATTTTGATAGTTTTTTAGGGGGTTTATTAATAGTAAAAAGAATATGTCTTAATTGCCGTTCTTTGGTGAAGTTACAGTGGATATAAAAAGTCTACACACCCCTGTTAAAATGTCAGGTTTCTGTGCTGTAAAGAATGAGACAAAGATAAACCATGTCAGAACTTTTTCCACCTTTAATGTGACCTATAAACTGTACAACTCAATTGAAAAACAAACTGAAATCTTTTAAGTAGAGGGAAGAAAAATATTAAAATAATATGGTTGCATAAGTGTGCACACTCATAAACTAATACTTTGTTGAAGCACCTTTTGATTTTATTACAGCCCACTCTTCTTTGCCCACTCCACTCTTCTTTGCCCACTCCAAATCTGTTAGATTGCGAGGGCATCTTCTGTGCACAGCCCTCTTCAGATCACCCCACAGATTTTCAATCGGATTTAGGTCTGGGCTCTGGCTGGGCCATTTCAAAACTTTAATTTTCTTCTGGTGAAGCCATTCCTTTGTTGATTTGGATGTATGCTTTGGGTCGTTGTTATGCTGAAAGATGAAATTTCTCTTCATGTTCAGCTTTCTAGCAGAAGCCTGAAGGTTTTGTGCCAATATTGACTGGTATTTGGAATTGTTCATAATTCCTCTATCTTAACTAAGGCCCCAGTTCCAGCAGAAGAAAAACAGCCCCAAAGCATGATGCTGCCACCACCATGCTTCACTGTGGGGATGGTGTTCTTTTGGTGATGTACAGTGTTGTTTTTGTGCCAAACATATCTTTTGGAATTATGGCCAAAAAGTTCAACCTTGGTTTTATCAGACAATAACACCTTTTCCCACATGCTTTTGGGAGACTTCAGATGTGTTTTTGCAAAATGTAGCCTGGCTTGGATGTTTTTATTCGTAAGAAAAGGCTTTCATCTTGCCACTCTACCCCATAACCCAGACATATGAAGAATACGTGAGATTGTTTTCACATGTACCACACAGCAAATACTTGCCAGCTATTCCTGCAGCTCCTTTAATGTTGCTGTAGGCCTCTTGGTAGCCGCCCAGACCAGTTTTCTTCTTGTCTTTTCATCAATTTTGGAGGGACATCCAGTTCTTGGTAATGTCACTGTTGTGCCATATTTTCGCCACTTGATGATGACTGTCTTCACTGTTTCCATGGTATATCTAATGCCTTGAAAATTCTTTTGTACCCTTCTCCTGACTGATATCTTTTAACAATAAGATCCCTCTGATGCTTTGGAAGCTCTCTGTGGACCATGGTTTTTGCTGTGGGATGCAACTAAGAAAATTTCAGGAAAGACCAACTAGAGCAGCTGAACTTTATTTGGGGTTAATCCGAGGCACTTTAAATGATGGCAGGTGTATGCTGACTCCTATTTAACATGATTTTGAATGTGATTGCTTAATTCTCAACACAGCTACATCCCCACTTATGCAACCACATTATTTGAGGTTTTTTTGTTTTCTTCCCTTCACCTAAAAGATTTTAGATTGTTTTTCAATCGAGTGGTACAGTTTAAAGGTCACATTAAAGGTGGAAAAAGGTCTGAAATGATTTATCTTTGTCTCATTTATTTACAGCACAGAAACCTGACATTTTAACAGGGGTCTGTAGACTTTTATATCCACTGTATATTGTACTACAGTTATTTAGGGGTGTATTAATAGGAAATATACCTCCTGCTGCCACATCACCATTCTGTGGTCTCCTCATGCTGCTTCCACATCACCACTCTGTGGTCTCCTCATGCTGCTTCCACATCACCACTCTGTGGTCTCCTCATGCTGCTGCCACCTCAACACTCTGTCACTGAGCCACTCTGTGGTCTCCTTAAGCTGCTGCCACATCACCACTGTGTGGTCTCCTCATGCTGCTGCCCAGGGCCAGCTCCAGGTTCATGTGGGCCCTTGGGCGATAAAGACTTATTGGGCCCCCTTGTGGCATTTTGCACAACACACGCGGCAATGAAGCCACATGTGTTATAGATGTTGCCAAATACAATAGACAGAACACACTACAGAGGGGATATATGTGAATCAATCCTTAAACCCCTACTTTTTTTAATCTACCTAGTGTTTTAATCCCTCAGGTCTACTCAGCATTCTGTTTTTACTGTACACCCTCTAAAGATAAACAGACATTGAATATGAAAATAAATTTCAATATGAATTCTGATAGCACTATGCTGCTGCCTGTGTGCCCCCAATGCCCAATAAATATCAATATGATGATATTTTAGTTTGGGGCACAGCAGGGCAGGCTGCAGCAGACTAGGGTTGTCACGATTTCAACATTTTGATTTGATTTCGATACCATAAAATATTATTGCGATACTCACGCTGAAAAAATAAAACACATTACGCATTTTATGGAACGTGTGGCCCATAATTGAACAGTCCTATCCTATTTTTGGGGAAACAAGGTGAATTAAAAAAGGCAAATCACAAGGTTTTTATTTATCTATTTTTTTCTGTTACGGCGCTCACCGCATAGGATTTTTAAATATATTTTAATAGTTTGGACTTTTCAGTCGTGACGATATGTAATATGTTTATTTATTTATTGTTTATATATTTTATATGTACAATTGGTCTCCTCATGATGCTTCCACTCCATGACTGGGCCACTATTTTGCCTTTTTGGCCTGGTTGACATCATCATTTATTTGACACTTCTTCTGATCTGTCAGAAGGAAGGTAAAATAAGACGCACAATGGATCTTGTCTATGTAGCAGCTGTAAGGCTGATATGACATGGTCCCTATTTTGCATCAAAATTGTCTTATGATTTGGTAGCCAAAAGCAGGAGTCAGTACAAAACACAGAAGACATGCAAAGATTGCATTCACCTGTCATCTCTGTTTTGGATCCACTCATGTTTTTTTTTTTGCCTTTAGCAATACTGATGGATTACTGACCAAATGCTGACCAAGTGAAGGCGGATGCTCAACAGACAAGATCTGTTTTTGGGGGTTATTGTTCTGACGGATCAGAGGAAGGGCAAAATAATTAGTGACGTCAACTGAAACTTACTGCTGACACCCTCAGGGGCTGCTCTACTTTTTTAAGTGTTTAATAGAACAGGTTCTGTAGACATATATGTGGAATCAGCTGACGAAAGTAAAAGAAGTGCGCTCTTTCGTGCTATAGTAGGATCTTGGGCCTCTGCATGGTTCTTTATACCCAGAGCTAACATTGACCTGTAAGGCTTGAGTTATTTGGTCAGTTTTGCCCCATAACTGCCCACATAAGTGATTCTAAGAGTGACGCCTGACATCTGCGTGCCATACTGACTTAAAGTATTGTTTCACTATCACAGCAGACTCCCTATGCATGTTTCTGCAAGGCCCAGTGTTCTATGCCATTATACAGGCTCTCTGCAGCCAGGAAATAGCAGTTTTTAACGTGATTTGCCACAAATAAATTTGGATCGAATAAAATCTTTTGTGAAAAGGCCCGGACATTGAAAAGATTGACAAAGTAATACCTCTTTCTCGATTCTGTGGGTGGTGGTGCATGGACGTTGTGAGTGGGTGGAGCGATTTGTCTGGTTCATTACGATAACCAACGAGATTCCTCCGTGCTAACGAGTTACGTCACCCCCGCCTGCCAGTGCAAGGACATTGATATTATCAAAAACACTGGCCACGATAAAATTTTATTGAATTTAAAAAATAATTTTTGCTTGCAAGGATGTTACATTGCAGAGTTAGCGCAGGGAATGGAGGTCAGCACCGGCTATGCTAAAATTGTATTGAAATTTAGGAATATTTTTTGATTACACTGTAAAAGATAGTAGGTGAGGACCTGCAGGTGAGTTGACCCTCCCTGAAGAGGGACATGAGGAGATCTTGTGCACTGATCCCCAAACTCTTCAGCATCCACAGTCAGAAGATGAAGGTGAGGAATGTCAATTAGTGTTTCACGAGGTGGATGATGTGGATGAGACACAGTTGTCAATAAGTGAGGTGCTTGTTAGGTCAACACAAGTCAGGAGGATGACCAAAGTGAGGAGGTGGAAGAGGAGATGGGGGACGATGATATCACTGACCCAACCTGGAAAGGTGGCAAGCCAAGCAAGGACAGCAGGACAGAGGGGGAGGGATCCACAGCACCGCAACAGCCTGGAAGAGGCTGTGGGGTGGCAAAAGGGAGAAGGTGGGCCAGACCAAACAGGCCCGCAACTGTTCCCCCTTTGCAGGAAATCTCCCTTGCCAAGGAGTAGGTGCTTCGCAGTCTGGCGCTTTTTTGAGGAAAGTGCGGCCGATAAAAAAATTGTAATTTGCTAACCGTGCCATACCAAAATAAGAGCTCATAAATAACCAAATAACCATAACATATTCTACATCCTATTCATAAACTGTAACTCAAACCATAACAATAAAAACTCGAACCCAGGAACATAATGGGGGAAGACAGTACACTGGAGGCAAAATGAGAAGGAGTGTGAACACTAGCAACCTCACCACCACCAGCATAAACCGCCACATGGCATCAAAGCACCCTAATAGGTGGGCCGATCCCCTGGGTCCACAATCAGTGTATGTGGGTCACACCACTGCCTCCTCTTCCACCCCTGTGTTACATGCTGGCAAATCCTCTGTCGAAGACGCAGGCCTGGATGACTCCAGCCCTGCAGCTGGGTCTTCGTAAGCACCATAAGCTAGCACACCCACTTCTCTATCCCAGCACAGCATACAGATGTCCTTAGCCCAGGCCTTTGAACGTAGCGCAAATACCCAGCCAACCATCCACATGCGCACCTTTCAAAATTTCTGGCCCTGGAAATGTTGCCATTTAGGCCTGTGGACACTGAGGGTTCCCTCAGCCTCATGGCGGGGCGGCCGCTACTATTTTTCTCGGTGTGCCGTCCCGCGTTACACCGGCAATTGTGTCCCGTAACATCACCAGTGCCCTGACCAACGCAGTTATTGGGAAGGTCTACTTAACGACGGACACATGGACAAGTGCTTTGGCCAGGGACGCTACATTTCTGTGACGGCACACTAAGTGAACTTGTGGAGGCCGGTAGCGAGTCATGGGATGGCACAGGTGCTACAGACACCAAGGATTGCGGGCCCTACTTCCATCAGGATTTCCGCTGCCACAAACATTAGTGGCTGCAACCCACCCCCTTTCTCCTCCTTCGCCTCCACATCCTCCCCCACTACAAACTCAGAATTCTCATCTTTCAGCAGCAGTCAACAATCAGTCAGTAGCTAGAACCAGTGTAGCATGGCAGTTGGGAAGCGGCAACGGGCCATGCTGAAACTCATTTGCTTGTGTGACAAACAGCACACCACCGCAGAGCTGTGGAAGGGTATAGGGGACAAGGTTTGTTGTGTCTGATAATGGCCATAACTTGTTGGCAGCTTTGTAGCTCGGCAAGCTCACACACATGGCAATCATACAGCATATATGTACCATGCAGAACAAACATCCCAAACGTATACATTTATATAAATAAAAACATAACACCCGAGAGTGGAGGTATACCAATGGCATGGCCTGTTTAAGAACTCATAAATAACCAAATAACCATAACATATTTTACAGCATAGTCATAAACTCAAACTCAAACCATAACAATAAAAACTCAAACACTGGAACATAACAGTCCCTCCCCTCAGCCAATCACGGACCTCACCGGGCAGAATGAAAGGAAACAACCTCTGCTCAGTGAAGAAGGCAAAATTGTACATGGGACAAATGCTGATATGGCCATGTGGATCCCTCTTTAATGTCCGGGATCCGGCTATACCATGCCTAGCCCACGTGTTTTGAAATGTCTCAAAACCTACCCCAATTTGCCTGAGATACTGGTGATGGTGCGCCGTGTTTGTTGCCCATTTCAGAAAGTCATCTGCAGCCGTGTTGCTAGTATTTGCCAGCTAACCGACTGTTCTGCGACGTGATCACGCACTGGAATTCCACATTACACATGTTGGCTAGGCTTTGTGAGCAGAAGAAGGCAGTAGTGGAATACCAGCTGCAACATGGTCTTGTATATCTGACCTCCGTGAGGTTTTACACAACTTTGAGGGATAAACACAGATGGTGAGTGGTGATGCCGCTATTATCAGCCTAACCATCCCACTTCTGTGTCTACTGAAATGCTGGCTACTAACAATGAAGGTGGACGCTTTACATGTGGAAGAGATGGAACTAGAGGGAAGACATTACACAGGGTGATAGCCAGACCACCCTCAGTTAGTCTTCTCATTGTTAATTGGATGATGATGAGAAGGAGGAGGAGCAAGAGACGGTTGCCTCCGCTACAGAGGGTAGTAACCATAGCAGGTTTATTCCATCTGTTAAGCATAGATGGGCAAGAGAAGAGTAAGAGGATAAGGAGATTGAGAGTCATCCTCCGGATGAAGACAGCAAATTCTATTCTGTTGGGACTCATGTGGCTGACTTTATGCTATGCTGCCTTTCCTGTGACCCTCTCATTCTACGCATTTTGCACAACAGAGATTACTGGTTGTTCAGTTCACCCTTCTCGACCCCTCGACCCCCACTACAAAGAGAACTTTTCATCTCTTATTCCTGTAGTGGAGAGGAAGAGCAAAATGGTGCAATACCAGAAGGTCCTTCTTGAAAAAGTCTTGAAAAATTGCTCCATAAATTTCCATCTGACAACGCTGGTGGCAGAGTACGTAGTTCCTTGGGCAACCCAGGAGGGAAGATGAGGGCACACACACCAGTTCCAACAGAGGCAGGACAACACTCTCCAAGTCCTGGGAAATTTCATGACACCCGGCCAGCACCCCCACCTTGATGCGCGGCCTAGTGTCACAAGGATGGAAAAATTTGGAAGATGAAGGAGTAAATAGCAGACCGTGTCAGCAACCTCAGCATAGAGATGCTCGAGCCAAACCGCTACTCGGCCGAGCATGATCACTCATCACTAATTGGGGATGAAAACTCAGGGCCAGCAACACTGCAGCAGGGCATTGCTCCTAGCAACCTGGAGGATGACTGCTGCAGGAAGAATGGATAGAGAAGTGCAGCAAAGGTGAGGCAGATGCTAGTGGTAGGGGACTCTATTATGAGGCAACAGACAGGGTCATATTAAGACCGTGAATGCCAGTGTGTTGTCCTCCGAGTGCTCGGGTTTAGTATATTGCGGATCAGATAGATAGACTGCTGGGTGTAGCTGGGGAAGACCCAGCAGTCATGGTACACATTGGTACCAATGACGAAGTCAGGAGGAGATGGAAGGGCCTTAAAAATTATTTTAGGAAACTAGGAGAGAAACTCAAGTCCAGGACCTCCAAAGTAGTGTTTTCAGAAATGCTACCAGTCCCACGAATGTTACTAGAGAGACAGCGGGAGCTTAGAGAGTTAAAGAGGTGGTTTAGAGGCTGGTGCAGGAAGCAATGGTTTAGAGTCATGGAGAACTGGACCGACTTCACAGTAGGGAGCGGCTGCACCTTAATGGGGAGGGTGTAGCTGATCTGGGGGGGAAATGGTTGGATGGCTGAGGAGCTTTTATACTAGGGGGGAGGGAGGGGGGGTCATACTAATAAGGGCTAGATAGTGTAGATAGAGAGTGGGATATAGGAGGGGACAGTGGGGAGTTCGTGGGGGCTGGGGTTAGTGAGGAAAGTAGGGAGGTGACTGGACATAAATAAACACCCATGAAAAACAATGCTGGTGGTAACATGGACCTGTTACAAACCAACAATATCATCAAAGTTACCTAAAAAATCCCAGATATATACTTTCTGGGAACTGAATTAGGGAAATTAAATAGTAACTTAAACTGTATGTTCACAAATGCCAGAAGTCTAGCAAGCAAAATGGGGGAACTGGAAGCTATTGTAGTAGATTAACACAAATATGTAGTTGGTGTGGCTGAGAAATGGCTGGACGCTTCTTACTACTGATCAGTTAATAATAAGGGTTTTACACTCTTTAGGAAAGACAGGGTCAATAGAAAAGGTGGTGGTGTGTGCCTATATGTGAGGAGTGTTATGAAGAAGAGTGTGAAAGAGGAAATTTTGGGTAAGGATGTTGAAACCTTATGGGTGGAATTATAAAAGAAAATACACTCTGAAAAAATAATACTTGGTGTAATGTATAGACGGTTAGACCCCTAACATCACAGAGGAGATAGAAGTTCAGCAGTATAACCAAATACAGAGGGCTGCACAGGCTGGTACAGTGGTCATAATGGGAGATTTTAACTTCCTAGATATTGACCGGTGTAATGGTACTGCCTCAACTTGCTCTAGGACCACTTTATGGGCCATTTTGTAGTAGATACCACTAGGGGCAATGCTTTGTTGGATCTGGTAATTACTAACAATGCAGAGCTTGTTGGAAATGTTACTCTTCATGAAACTCTTGGTAGTAGTGACCACAGTAGTAGTGATCTACAAAAATCAAACTGCATGGGAGAGCAAAAACACTGAATTTTAAAAAGCAACTTTCCCCAAGTTAAGGGCAGCATTTCAGAGCATAGACTGGTAGCAGCTACTGTCACATAATAATACTGAGGATAAATGGGAGATCTTTAAATCCACATTGGGTAATTACGCTACAAAATGTATTCCTGTTGGTGACAAGTATAAACGGCTAAAATTAAACCCCACATGCCATACATATACTGTAAAAGGGGCAATAAATGACAAAAAAATGCCAGTTAAAAAAATACATATCTGAGGGGTCAGCTGTAGCCTTTGAAATTTACAAAGGGCTTAATAAAATCTGCAAAAAAATAAAACTGAATCAATACTGCAAAAATACAAAACGAACAGCAGGTGGCAAAAGAGAGCAAAACAAATACCAAAAATTATTTAGATATATAAATGCTAAAAACCAAAGTCAGAGAAGGTAAGTTCGCTAAATAATGGAAAAGGGGGTTGAAGATAAGGAAAAGGCAGGGTTATTAAATGGGGATTTTTAGCTCTGTATATACAAAAGAAGAGAAAGGAGCTGATGTTGGTGTTTACAGGGCGGTTAGTACATCCAGTAATATACTCAACTGGATAACTTTAGATATAGTCCATGGTAAGTGAAATTAGGTAAATGTGAACAAGGCTCCAGATTCTCTAAAGACTGGTACAGTACCAAGTGATTGGCGCAAGGCAACTGTGGTGCCCATATTCCTGAAAGTTGATCCAGAGGAAGGCAAAAAAAATCCTGTGAGGTAGAAACCAATTTTCCCCACTTAGGGGAAAAAAAATTTCTTCCCAACTCAAATCAGGCAATCAGAATAACTCCCTGGGTCAACGACCCCTCCCTAGTAGCTATAGCCTGTAATATTATTACACTCCAGAAATACATCCATGGCCCTCATGAGCTCTTTTAGTGAACTCACCATCACCAACTCCTCAGGCAGAGAGTTCCATAGTCTCACTGCTCTTACCGTGAAGAATCCTCTTCTATGTTTGTGTACAAGCCTTCTTTCCTCCAGAGGATGTCCCCTCGTCACAGTCACAGTCCTGGGGATAAATAGATGATGGGAGAGTTATTAAATCTCCCCTCAGTTGTCTTTTTTCTAAAGTGAATAACCCTAATTTTGATAATCTATTGTAGTTCCCTCATTCCAGTTATCACTTTAGTTGCCCTCCTCTATCCCTATCCAGCTCTGCTATGTCTGCCTTGTTCACAGGAGACCAGAACTATACACAGTACTCCATGTGTGGTCTGACTAGTGATTTGTAAAGTGGTAGGACTATGATCTCATCACAGGCATGTAAGCCCCTTTTGATGCAACCCATTATCTTATTGGCCTTGGCAGCGGCTGCCTGACACTGGTTTTTCAGCTTAGGCTACTTTCACACTCGCGCTTTGTGCGGATCCATCATGGACGTTTAGATAATAAAACCATTTGCATCCATTCAGAACGGATCCGTTTGTATTATCTTTAACATGACCAAGACGGATCCGTCTTGAACACCATTGAAAGTTTTCTATTGTGCCAGATTGTGTCAGTAAACCGTCCCCATTGACTTACGTTGTGTGCTAGGACGGATCAGTTTGGCTCAGTTTCATCAGACGTACACCAAAACGCTGCAAGCAGCGTTTTGGTGTCCATCTCCAAAGCGGAATGGAGATTGAACTGATGCAAACTAATGCAAACTGATGCATTCTGAGTGGATCCTTTTCTATTCAGAATGCATTAGAATGCAAACTGATCCATTTTGGACTGCTTGTGAGAGCCGTGAATGGATCTCACAAACGGAAAGCCAAAACACGAGTGTGAAAGTAGACTTAGTTTGCTGTTCACTAAAATTCCTAGGTCCTATTCCATGTCAGTGTTACCCAGTGTTTTACCATATAGTATACCATGTGCATAACCTTACATTTGTCAGTGTTAAACCTCATCTGCCACTTCTCTGCCCAAGCCTCCAATCTATACAGATCCCTCTGTAGCAGTATACTGTAGTCTTCCGTGTTAATTACTTTATTCAGTTTAGTGTCATCTGAAAAAATAGATTTTTACTGTGGAAGAGGATAGGGCCCAGTACTGACCCCTGAGGTACTCCACTAGTGACAGTGACCCAATGTGAGTGCGTACCATTAATACCCACCATCTGTTTTCTATCACTTAGCCAGTTACTTACCCACATACAGACATTTTCCCCCAGTCCAAGCATTTTCATTTTATATACTAACCTTTTATGTGGTACAGTGTCAAATGCTTTGGAGACGTCCAGATATACAACATCCATTGATTCGCCGCTCTCAAGTCTAGAACTTACTTCCTCATAGAAACTGATTAAATTAGTTTGACATGATTAAACCCTCATGAAGTCATGCTGATATGGCGTTATTTGCTTATTTTCATTGAGGTGCTCCAAGATAGCAGCTCTTAGAAAACCTTCAGTTTACGCACGACAGATGTTAAACTTACCTGCTTATAGTTTCTAGGCTCTGTTTTTGGACCCTTTTTGAATATTGGCACCACATTTGCTATGTGCCAATCCTGTGGAACATTCCCTGTCAGTATAGAGTCTGCAAATATCAGAAATAATGGTCTGGCTATGACATTACTTAATTCTCTTAGGATACGGGGGTGTATGCCATCTGGCCCTGGCGATTTGTCTATTTTAATCTTTTTAAGATGCCGCTGTACTTCTTCCTTGGTCAGACAAGGCACTTTTAATGGAGAATTTACTTTTACATTTTGCATTTCACCTGCATTTTCTTCAGTGAATACAATGGAGAAAAAAATATTTAATAGCTTTGCTTTCTCCTCATTGCTCTCTGCAACTCCCCCCTCACTCTGTGAAGGGCCGACACCTTCAGATTTATACTTTTTACCATTTATATAATTGAAGAACATTTTAGGGTTACGGTAGTTTTGCTCTCTTTGGCAATTAATCTCTCAGTCTCTAGTTTGGCGGCTTTTATTAGTTTTTTATATATTCTATTTTTTTGCTTATAGTTTTTCAGTTCCTCACTACCCTCCTGTTTTAGTGATTTAAATGCTTTCTTTTTGTCATGTATTGCTTTCTTTAAAGTTCTATTTATCCACATTGGTTTCTTCTTGTTCCTTAACCTTTTATTCCTATAAGGTATGTACCTCTCACAATGAGATTTTAGGATGCTTTTAAAAATATCTCATTTTGTGGCAGTATTTTTATTTTTAGTTAGGCCTATGACCTCTCTTAGTTGGCTAAAATTTGCTTTTTTGAAGTGTGGTATTTTTGTTCCTCCCCGAAGAAACACTCTTTGAATGATAATTGGAAGGTTATTGGTTTATGGTCACTATTTCCCAGGTGTCCCCCAACCTGCACATCTGTTGTTCTGTAAGGTGTATTGGTTAATAACAAGTCCAGTATGGCCGTCCCTCTAATCGGGTCATGAACCAGTTGGGAAAGGTAATTGAGGAAAAATTTTTAAAAATTATGTATTTAGTCTTGAGAAGCGCTACACCTATATAAATATTTAAATGGTCCAAACAAAAATATGGTGAAAAACTGTTCCATTTAAAATCCCCTCAAAAGACAAGGGGCACTGCCTCCGACAGGAGAAGAAAAAGTTCAGTCGACAAAGATGTTAAGGCTTCTTTACTGTAAGAACCATTAATCTGTGGAATAAATTTCCTCAGGACGTGGTCACAGCAGGAACAGTTTTAAAAACTGCTTAGATGAATTCTCAAAAGTAAATTACAATAATGCTCATGAAAATGTGTAGAAATCTGTGTCTCACTCCTTTCTAAAATTCACGCCCCTTCTATCTCTTGGTTGAAATTGATGGACTTGTATAGTTTTTCAACAGTATTAACTATGTAATGGTGTCATAATGGTGTCATATACCGACACGCCAGATACTGTGATGCGATAGTCACAAGAAATCCAGACATCAATATAAGTCACTCATGACTTGCGACTCGCCTGCAACATTCATGTTACTAGGTTGTGTTTCTACTGCCAAATCGCAGTTCTCAAATAGTTGCCAGTTGCAGATAAGTCGCACATATGTGTTTCACAACTTTTCTGATACTTGCTGTTACACAAACAGTGCCGCTGTGTAGCCATAGTCTTAAGGGTTTATTTACATTAGTCATTTTTGTGACATTTCATGTAGAATTTTTGGTTGTGATTTTTGGGTGGCAGTTTCTTCAAAACACTATGGTTGTTAACACAATTACCAAAATTGCAGAAAAAAGCCCACAGACAAAATGGCACCTAATTAAAGGGGTATTCCCATCTTAACAATCATATCTCACATTGTCCCTTATGTAAAGTTGATAAAATCTGCAAATACCTTTAGTTTTCTTTTTACACCATTTTCTTATTTTCCTCCTTTGTTCCCTGGCTTGTTTATAATTGGTTTCCATGGGATTCGGCCACGTGTGCCATCTTGCAGGGATGGCCAGGCTTGCACATTAGTGATAAACCTGGCTAGATTCTCAGGAGCATGCCTGGTATGATCATGCGCAGTAGCTCACTGCCGCCTCTCTGCATCTTCTTCAGTAGGACGGCTCTGGGACGTGTTCAGCAGCCATAGAGACATATTTTTGAGCTCTGCTTGGCAGTTAAGTAAATTAAATAAGAACAGTGGAGTCCTTGACAAGGCTGTCCGTGTGCTCTGATGTTATCACACTGTTATATCCAGGCTCGGACTGGCCCACCAGGGAGCCGGGAAATCCTCGGTGGGCCTCTGCCTAGTTACAGTCTACAGAGGTCACAATAACCCCTGTACAAGCATCATAGACGCCTGTTCAGGCCATTTTACTCTCTGGAAAAAGACTTGTGTATTTTTACGCATGATCTTTTTCTTGTTAGGAGCACTGTACCAGAAGCTGCCAGGTCCAGCACACATTAAGCCCCACCCCTCTCCCGAGAAGCCCCGGCGCACCTACCTAACACTGCCATACACAGCATAAGGTGGGCGCTGTGTATGCCAGCGTCAGGTGGGCCCTGTGTATGACAGTGTCAGGTGGGCCCTGTGTATGGCAGCGTCAGGTGGGCCCTGTGTATGGCAGCATCAGGTGGGCCTTGTGTATGGCAGCGTCAGGTGGGCGCTGTGTATGGCAGTGTCAGGTCGGCCCTGTGTATGGCAGCGTTAGGTGGGCACAGTGTATGGCAGCGTCAGGTGGGCGAAGTGTATGGCATCGTCAGGTGGGCGCAGTGTATGGCAGTGTTGGCATACAGCATGTCCGCAATACACGGTCACCAGCCGTGTGCACCCGTATCACAGATGCGCACCCATTCACTTGAATGGGTCTGCAATCCGGGAGATTGCGGTATGGTGCGGGAACTGTGGCACTACTGAGTTCTTCCGTGGTGTTTCTGTCCATGCCTCCACAAATTGTGGTCCCCAGTTTTTTCTTTTTGTATATTTTGTCTTAGATTTAGATCTTATATCCATGAGGATTTTTCTGTGGTGTAAACTGCGCTCCAAGAGACCAAGTGTTACTGGCACCAAGTACACACCATGTAATATGGGAAAGTTCAAGTGCAGACATACAGCAGCATACGGCGTGCCGTAAAGTTCCTGGACTTCAGGTTACCTGCACACAGGTGTGGGATTAGAAACAAAATATCTGCATGGATTTTGGTGCTTATTTCTGTGTTTTTCTGTGCAAATCTGCACCAAAACAACCAGTGTTAGGGCTCATGCACACATCTGTATGCATTTCAGTAGTCCGCAAAAACAGATCCGAAAAATTGGCATGACGTCCGTGTGCATTCCGTATTTTGCAGAATGGAACAGCTGGCCGTTCATAGAACAGTACTATCCATGTCCATAATGCGGACAATAATAGGACATGTTTTTTTTGCGGAACGGAAATACGGACATACGGAAGCGGAATGCACACGGAGTAACTCCCGTTTTTTGCAGACCCATTGAAGTGAATAGTTCTGCATACGGTCAGCAAAAACCCCGGAACTGACACGGAAAGAAAATACGTTTGGGTGCATGAGCACTTGTAGCTTTTGTTAAGGTTTTGCTCTGGATTTCCTACAGATCTCACTTTTGCATTGCAGATCATGAATCCACACAAAAATATCACACAAACAATTGACATTCTAAATCCACATGGCAGGTCAATGTACACGGGAAGAAAAACCAAAGAAAAAAGGAGGTTTGTCTAATCTCATTCACTTGCTGGTATGGTATTATGTTGCTGTTTTTCCACACAAAAATCGGAGATGAAAAAATGTGGTGATCCTAAGGGCTCATGCACATGAACGTATTTTCTTTCCGTGTCTGTTCCATTGTTTTTTGCGGTTCGTATGCCGAACCATTAATTTTAATGGGTCTGCAAAACAAACTGAAGTTACTCCATGTGCATTCCATTTCCGTATCTCCGTATTTCCGTAACGCAAAAAAATAGAACATGTCTTATTATTGTCCACATTACGGACAAGGATAGGAGGACTGTTCTATTAGGGGCCAGCTGCTCTGTTTTGCAAAAACGGAATGCACACGGACATCATCCGTATTTTTGCGGATCACAAAATACATACGTTCGTGTGCATGAGCCATAAGGGTGTTATCATGCACGGCTTTTGTGACAGTTTTTGATGGCGAATTTTGAGAAAAGCCAAAAGTGGGTGGAGGGAATTTAGAAACAGAAATGTCATAAAAAAAACTTGTTTATTACCACTCTTAGAATGGATGCAAAAGCATAAATGCATTTTGTTGCATTCTATAACTTTTTAACATTAAAAACACTGTAGTCAAATTCTGCTTTATATTGCGTAGTACATTTTCGAGTCTACACGTACAGCATTTTGTGTGTTTGTAGTATGTTTGTAGCAATATGACAAATTGTGTCCAAAATGCAACTAAAAACAAACAGTGTCAGTGACAACTGGGTATGATGCTTTTTTCCTTTTATTTCCAATAGGTATCTCTTTAGGACTTAAAAAAATGCACTTACAAATGGCACTTAATAAAACATGCCAGAAAAAATAAAAATTCCTGTTACACTTAGAAAAGTTGTCCTTTTAAAATACATTTTCATGCATTCTAAAAAAACAGAAAAGAACACTGTGAAGGAGCCCTTAGGGTTTTCTGACAAAATATTTTCTATTCAAGACTAGTAACTAAAGAAATTTGGAATGTTATCATTTATCTCTATGTCTATGAAGGGAACTTGAAGCTCTAAATCAGACAAATTCCACTCTGACCATTTTGTTGTTAAGAGACATAATGAAAATGAATTTCACAGAATTTTGTAACAAAAATGATAGTGGACATTCACATTAAAGAATATTTTAACCCAAAACTAAAAACAAATGCATCAAAGAGGACCTTTCACCTGAAAATGCAAGTTAAAATAAAGATATACCCTTACTTGCCGGCCCCGGTGGTGCTTATTCAGTTGTTCTTTTTCACTATGTGCCCCCATTTGTCCACGGTGCCCCCGCAATATTTCCCGCCTTTCATGCTAATGAGCCATTCGGCTCAACTGGGCGGGCTGCAAAAGTTCTCCCGGGCGTGTCTTTCTTCTCCCTGGCACGGAGCACATCCAATCAGCGCGCTCCGCTCTTAGCCAGGAGAAGAAGCTCCAGTTCTCGCGAGAACTGGAGCTATTTCATCCATCCGGGCAAGCGCCATCTTAGATTCCCACGGCAAGCATTCACAAAAAGAACAACTGAATTAGCAAGTAAGGGTATATCTTTATTTTAACTTGCATTTTCAGGTGAAAGGTCCTCTTTAATAAATCAAAAGAGCCATAACCAGAGCTCAATAATAATGTTTATTCCTTAATTCTCCCCTTTGGCCCCTTGCAGACGAGCGTGTGTCACGCTGCGAGTCTGCAGCGCAGTACCCGGGGTCACCAAGCATTATATTGATTTATGATACTATGTAACCCTTACAGTTCTGGAATGTATTAGGTGACTCTGACATAATGCTGCCAGTGTTATCCAATACATTCCAGAACTGTAAGGCCCTTTCACATGAGCGAGTTTTCCATGCGGGTGCAATGCATGACGTGAACAAATAGCACCCACACTGAATCCTAACCCATTCATTTCAATGGGTCTGTGTACATGAGCCAACTAACCAACTAAACAATGGTACTTTAAAGTCAATGAGCCAATTCATACGATTTTCTTCACAGACCACAGGCCCATTAAAAGGAATTGCAGCATGCACTATTTTAGTCCAATTTTGACAGTAGACTTATACATTTAAGTCAAGAAGTCCGTTAAAAAAATTTAAATAAACAGTATACTGGTGACATCTGGGTTGTTTCCATTTTTCTAGCACATATAGTTGCTAGAAAATGTTGGCTGGGCATGTTTCCTTTAAAACAAATGTCATAAACATATAACATACTACAGCCATATGGATATAGAGTTAACAGTCACTTGGTGAGTTATGACATCTAGTTAACACATTATGATTGTGACTGTTAACTCTGCTGCACAGATGGAAAATCATCAGTTCATAGCAGACAGAATATGATGATGAGTTTTATATTGCATATCTAAACAAGCCCCTAGACTGATTTCATATCCAGCGTTTTTAGATGAACACCAAGTTTTTGTGGTGTTTTTCCTTGCCATTTTTCTTCAGCATTTTTTTGTACGGCCAAAAATTTCATTAGAGTCTGTAGTAAAATACAGTATTAGGGCTTGTTGACACGATGGTTTTGCGGTCCGTTTTTCACGTATCCGTTGTTCCATTTTTTTATCCGTTGTGTTTCCGTTCCGTTGTTCCGCAAAAACAGGAACTTTGTAATCATTGCAAATACCAAACACATGTGTAAACTGGGCTGGGAATAGCATTTCTACAGCATGGATCCACACAAAGCGGATTACATACGGACACGTGTTCCGTATGCATTCCATTTTTATACGGGCCCATTGAATAATAGGACCTGACTCAAAATGTTGCGGAACGGAAAAACAGAAATACGGAAATGGAATGCATACGGAGTATATTCCGTTTTCTTTGAAGTCCCATTGAAATGAATGGTTCCGTATATGGACCATATACGGAAGGCAAAAACGGCCGGTATACGGAAAGCAAAAACGCTTGTGTGAACGAGCCCTAAAGCACACTACAATGGAACAGATTTAATAATCCTGTCTAATATTTACACTAGGCCTGGGGAGAATGTATCAAGCTAAGTACTCGAGACTTCAAAAAGTTGCTAAATTTGGGCTTATTTGCACAAAAACATTTGCAATATTTTTCATTTTTGCACAACTCATTCCAGTTTCGAAAAGTGTGTGGTGAAATGGAGGTAGATAGCCTTTCCAGCTGCTGGAAGCCAGATTTATCAACTGCAGCTTTTAAATACTCCAGTAAAGAGGTGACATAGAAAGTGAAGTAATATCTTAAGACAGAAATATTAGACTTAAATGGGTTATTCAACCCCGATAATGTCAACCCCTAATGCCCGGGCCCGCACATAGCTTATAATTACCCTGCTCCCCAGCACCCAATTTGCTCCTGATGCCCGCACAGCCACCAGTGCATCTCCCCATCGCACGGATCAAAGCATCCAGAGATGGGGAAGATATAGACAATAGCAGGCTGCGATGGGGACGAGCCTCCTTAGCGTCACCTGGGATGCTAGGGAGGCTCGTCCCCTGTTGAGGCTCATCTGCAGTGTCGGATGTTCTGATCCGCACGATGGGGAGATGCAGCAGCAGCCATGTGGGGATCCTAAGCAATGCATGGACCAGGGTAAGTATAACCTATATGAGGGAACCGGGCATTAGGGGCACATTATAGGTGTTGGATAACCCCTTTAAAGGTTAACCAAATTTATTGAACTGTGCAACATATAATATATTGAAGCTCTTACTGTAACAAACTCCAGCAAAACAGACTTTAAAAATTCGCCTCAGGTTAAATTTCCCCTTAGATAGTCTAAAGATGTGCCTCATTTATCACGGTGACTCATATTGGAGGATAAATTTGGTGTATGAATAAATAGTACACATATTTGTTGGCTTACTTTGTGGTAAAACTTTAAGCCAAAATGTTGCTGCAATTTTGGCATACAGTATGTTTGCATATCTAAAGCCCTGTCCCTTTTCTACAAGCGAGGAGCAAAGTGTCTAAAACAAATAATAAATGTGGCATAAAGCAATGTACGCCAGTATTTGTTTTTGGAACAAATTCAGCCAGAATTCTGGCACATATAGCTTAGTAAATCTCTCCCAATGTGTTTTGATTTGTGCTGTTTTAGTAGCTTTTATGGGGTGTTTCATTCAATGACTCTTTATAGAACTTGAAAACGCAAGATTTAAATGTTACAGATTTTAAAAAATACTATGAAAAATATACAAAACATTTGCTGTTATTTAAAAGGGTTATCCTGCCATATATATTGATGACCTATTGTCAATGTGACATATCAGCTGTTTGTAGAGGAGGCGCACTCTATGCGAGCCCTGCTTCCTGTTCATTACACTACACATCATCTCCTGCGGAGTGGCTGCGGAGTGTAATAACACGTACTCACTCCATTAAAGTGAATGGAGCGAGTACTTGGCATTACACTGCATTTCCAAGACAACTGGCATTTACTGTATGCCAGAAAAGTGGCTGGTTTACCGCTGGATCCCATTACAGTCGAATGGGATCACAGTCATTACAGGCAATGCCTAATGCGGTGAGCTCCAGCCAGATCAGGCTACCGGATTCCAAATGCAACTGTGAATGAGGCCTAAGCTAGCTGCTTAACCAATTGTGCAACTGAATGAGAGAAAACAAATTATATTTATTGCCATTTCTGTCTTCTACGATTTTACACACACAACGATAGATTTACTAATCACATTGAGTCAGAGTATTCGCACACATGCCATGTGCTACATTTATTAAGGTTAGACCAGAAACAATACCTAGTAGATCTAACTCAACTGAATATACAGTAATTATACCATATATTATAATACTTTTATTCCATATGAAAATGAGCATTTAAGTGCCTTGGGGTGGGTCCAAGCCAGTCTGTGAGATCTTCCTGCTTCCTCTGCCAGGCCCTCCCTCTCCTTCTTGATTGGCAATGTCAGATGAGATGACTGTAAATGAACTCGACCTGTTAATGAAGAAGAAAGAGGCTCGCAGAGGAAGCAGGAGGAGCAAGGGTGCACAGAGTAACTTGGGCCTGCACTCAACTGCTCATTTGGATATGGATTATATAGGCAAGTTATAGCGAAGTGAAAGATATCATTACATTCAGCTGGACTAGGCCTACATGGCATTGTCCCTGGTTTGACAGCAAATTCCCTGGTGTGAGACTCCTTTAAAGAACAACTGTTACTGTAATCAACCTTAGTAAACTAGGCATCAGGGCCGGAAAACAGGGAAATTGCCCAGGGCCCAATCGCCTGAACAGTCAGTGCTATCAACATGAAAGGGGTATACCCATTCTCAGTATGCTTGGGGATGCCCTGTGTATTTAAGTCATAAGGGTTTTTGGCCATAGCATAGTTACAATAATTTAACATGGAGCTCTATAGCTCAGTGGTTAAGGTTTTTGCCTTTAATGTTTTGAGTTCAAACCAGTATTTTTGTTGGGAAAGGTGGCAACCCTAGCAGCACCCCCGCTCAGGCCCTCTATAGGCCCACTCACTGCAGCAAGCCCAGCTTCAGTAAGCCTCATCAGGACTCTCTTGCTGAATTTTTTTTTTTTTTACTTATCATTGCGATATTCTGACCCTCATGGCTTTTGCATAGTTATTTCTACGGAGATGCGTAGGGTCTTATTTTTGTCTGTCGCTTTTGGCAATACCATTTTGGGGTGTGTATGACCATCACTTTTTATTCAATTTTCTTGGGAGATAAAATGATGAAAAACAGCTAATCAGCCTTTTTTTATTTTTTTCTGTTACGCCATTCACCATATGGGCTAACTTTTTAATATTTTAAGAGTACGAGCATTTTCGCATGCAGCGATGCCCATAATGTTATTTTCTTTTTGATTATTTTTATTTTGGGGAAAGTAGGGTGATTTAACATTTTTTTATAATTTCAAAACTTTCATTTTTAATTTTTTGTACTTTTGTTAGGTCCCCAAGTGGACTCATGACTTGCAATCATCAGATTGTAACTTATACAGAATAATGGAAATTGCTCCATTATTCTGTATAGAAATCACTATATCACAGTTCAGTGCTGCCATCTAGTGGCCTGACCTCGGATATACTAATAATGAGCCTGGAAGCCTAGTACAGGCTGCGGCTCTTTTTAATACAGGATGCTTTCCCTGATCTCCGCTGGGGAAAGCGCACCTGAAGAGGAAACCTGCACTTCCGATTTTTAACACTCTCAGATGCGGAGAGTAAGGGGATCTCATTGCTGTGAAGAGAGGGGCATGTAGCATATTCTGGGGCCATGAGGGTGCAGATCTGTGTGAGGAGCTTTACGGGTGTAAAATTGTGAGGGAGGGCTGGAATCGACAGAATGTAACTGTGTTGTTAGTACATTATTACAAGACTATGGGCCCCACTTTTGATTTTGCCTAGGGCCACATTTTGCCTAAAACCGGCCCTGCTGGGCATAATGCCCTGTATAATCATCACCACCCCCACTCATGGCCTGATTGAAAGGGCTGGGTATCCTCACTGTTAGGATGCCTGGCCCTGAAATCGTGCCCTTTCGCAGGTGAGACATCATCAGCACATGTATAGTTTATCTCAGGAGGCTCGTGCCTCTGAGATCTGCACTGTGCAAGTGCCATTGAAGTCAGTCTCCACCCAGAAGAGAAGATTCTGAGCTTCGCTTCTGATCAGCACAGCCAAACGTGTTCTCTTCTGGGAGGAGACTAAAGTAATCAGCATTTTCACAGCAGGTTTCAGTGGGGTAAGCCTTCTGAGATCAACTGTGCATGCATCAACAACGTTTCATTGGCACAATCATTAGATTTTAGGGCCAGTGGGAGTGGTGAAAGAGGAGAGGTGGTGGTAAAGCTAGTCTAGCCCTTTGGAGCTCTGAGCACCTCATTTGCATGAGAATAAAGTTAAAGATTTTGCTACAGCCCATCATCAGATTGCAGTAATAGAAGCCTCATTTAATTCACCATGAGCATCCCTACTAGGCAATATGTCTGGTTTAATAGGCTTTTCTTTAGTGACAGATAATCTTTAGGGTTTGACCACCTCACTAAAGTGTCTTGAAAAGGGAGGTGGCTAATTGGATTTGTAAAATAAGCCAAATTTATTCATGGTCTGAACTGCTGTCCAAATTTTAGACAGAATTAGTAAATCGGCCACATTGTCCTCAGTAAGCATTATGTATCCAATTATTTAGGGGGCTGCAGTGGATGCACTTGCTGTACTCGCTGCTGCATCTTGTATATACTTTGTTTATTGGTATTTTTCAAAAGAGAACAGGTAAATAGCCCATCAGCTACAATATAGGGCACTTTTTGGGATGGCACATGTAGCAGGGCTGATTTCTCTTATGTTATGTATCTTCGTTATAGCTTTTAGAAAAAAAAGATGTGTGTGCGTTGGGGTTGTCATATAAAAAGCTACTAAAACAAAACTGTTACTAATATCTAAATCTACTTATGTCATGAATCAAAACTTATGTTACTGTATATCAGATTATATATATATATATATATATATATATATATATATATAATTACTAAATAGCTTATGATATACTATCTAGTGATATCTTGTGATTTATGACAAAGCCTTGTGCACAGAGCTGTACTGCGTTATATGGAGTCCCTATGGATTAAGCACTGCATCAGTATAATACTCAGTATAATATTCAGTATACAGTAGGGACTTACAGAGCTCTAGGGGTGATGTATTATGGATTTCTATAGATCATTAATCTGTAATATGGTCGTGTGCAAATGTTTATTTGCATCTAAATGTAAAAATTTCCAGTCCAATGTCACCGATTTTCTATAGTAATGCCATGGTCGGCTTTCCGACATGTTTCATAATATTATTCTTTGAATACTAGTAAACTGTTACGCATTAGCAGTGAGATATTCTTCTAAAAATCCATGAGCATAACGCTATATGAACCAGCAAACATTGCCTGCATAGATGCTTCTAGTGACATCCGAAATCACCTTCTGTAACAGAATTCTCAGTAAAGCCCTCGTATTATTCCTCGCATGGCCTTGTATTGATATAACGCATGACAGAGTGGTTTTCCAACAGTACAAGCAGCCATATCATTGAGTGAACGTATCAAGATAATCCATCTCTCCTACTGCGTTATTATGGTATTCTATATAACCCGGAGGCAACATTAAATGAAAAGGCAGTGACATTAGATGGTAATCGTTTCATGACTAATGTCTGGATCCAAACACTTGTGCAACTTCATATTTTATAGTGAATTAATTGTCCCACCAGCCTGCCTCATGGACCTTTAGTTCCTCCTCATTAATACTTTGCCTTGAAATAGAACCAGCACTGGGGAGAAGCTTTGGAATAAAATAAAGAGACTTAACATACAAGGTGATGACCTTATTTAAAACCTATCCATCTATGTGTCAAGCAAAAGAGATGGCGGAACGATAGACCATCATGGAAAAGTAGTTGTTCTGCTAATGATGTAACAATGTAAAACAACAGCACGGACAATAGAGGTCTGCAGAAGATTGTCCAGTGAATGTCGTTCACCAGTTATCGACATGGCTCATTATGCCAATTAATCGCCAGAAGGAAAATGCATCATAAATAGATATAATGGCTGCACAGAATATATATTCAATGGGACAAGTTGTCGTTTATATAGAATAAGAAGTGGTGTAAATGACACTGAATGTTTATAGAATACAATCTAGTGAAACCACTATTGCACTGTAAGATGCTTTAGCATTTAATAGCTTAGTATAAATTCTGATAATTCCCTTTTAATTCATGCAATGAATGCGCTGCCCCAAATTACCTGGTTTATATATCTCTTAAGCTTGTAATGCATTCTTAATAAGCTTATAAAATAAAGGGAAATGTTTTACCTAGAGGACTGTCAGGCGAGCATAAAAACATATTATTGCTATACTGTGTATGCTGTGACTAGCTTGCAATTTTACTTTTAGTGTGCATTAACAGTTGGTTCAGAGGTAAGGTAATATTGTACACAGTATAGCTGTGGGAACGTTTTGTTTTATGATACGATAAAAGGAAATTAGTATTTAAGAGCATTGTTATAGTCGTGAGGCAGAATTTATAGTAATAGATACTAGATCAACTTTATTATTTTATTATGGTACGTTGATTGTGTATCAATGACCCAATCCCTAGATACAACAGCAATCGATTATTCAAGGAGGATGGAGAAATCTCTCAGCTTGGCTAAAAAATATTGTGAGGTGTCAGAGGCATCTGTCAACCATTGATACATTCAGCCAAGACAAACAAGCATGTTCATAGGCAAGTGAAGTGTAGTACACATTTCATATAGAAAGGATTAAAACAGAAAATGCAATGGTTAGTTAGAGTGGGTTCACATCAGGTTTTGCCATCCATTTAAAGGGGCTATCCCATGACTAATGTAAAAAATCAGAGATCATATAATACATGGCAATCTCTTTCTAACAAACCTAGAACCAGCCCTGCATCTCACATGGATCCAGAGATCTCCCCATTCATTGCTCTGCTATATTTATATCAAGCTGACAGCTAAAGTGGAGTGTCTTTTCAGCTGAAGCTCAAGGGGCGTGTCTCAGCTCTACCTATCACAGCTCAGGAGGCAGTTGAAGGATGAAACTGAGCATGTGCGGCCATCTCAGTGAGCAGGTCAAAGAAATAAGAAAAAACAAACAGCAGGTGGCACTATACAGATACATTTTATTGAGTAACTTAGTGGCTATGCTAAGTTTTTAATTACATGCAATTACAAATGTATTCAGATCCAGGTGCTGGTTTGAAAACTGTAGAATATTTTTTGTGGGATAACCCCTTTAGTAGATACATTGTCCAAAAAAGGATACAAAAGCACTGCAGAGACTATTAAAAATAAAAACAAACATATGCGTTAATGTGTTGCAACAACTCAGGGTCACTTAGCTCTCCAGGATCGCCGTCTTCTCAGCTCAGACGTTTGGCACACCTCAGAAGCCACTCCAACACTGCAGATTTGGGTGCAAACTGGCCACGACCAGCTTTATTGTCACTTTTACAGGCATCACAACATAACCCATAAACATAAATCCTTGGCCATCTGGCCACTAACTGCACAGTAGTTTTCCCTCTCTATTGGGATCTGGGTATACCACACAGCTCCCCAAAACACAACTCAGTGCTTACCCCACACAGGGTTAGAGGGTCCTGGCTCCCACAGGCCTTAGCACAGCCTGTTCCTTCCCAGATGGGAAGCCCTGATTGAGGAGCCCAGCCCACCTTTACATGAGCTCCTCAGCTAGCTGCTATTTACCTCTCATTAATAGCCTGGCTGATACACACAGAGGAAAATCACTATTTTCACAGCTTTTCTTGTTCTCACCCAGCTTCCTCTGGGTGAGATACACAATTTTAATGGCCTTCGTAGGGCCCACTGGCAGCTTCACTGCCACAGTATACTTTTTTTTTTTACGACAGAACTCTTTGGTGAACACGTGCCACTGTATGCCATCAGGCAACATATACATTTTTCTATATGTTAAATGAATGGTGAAAATGAGATGTGAACCCACCCTTACATGTCACATCCCTCCATTGGTTTCCACTCACTACCCTTGAATACCAGCAGATGTCCCACTTCCATCTGTCAGCTGCCAGTATCCATTTTACATCTGGCTGTATATTCTGTGACCTTGTCTGATGTTTATAATTTGGTGTAACCAGGTGTGTAGCTATATGGTGCCCTGGTGCCTGAGGGTATTCAAATACCTCTCTGCCAGTTGAGACACTAATATTATAAATTGCAAATTGTAGCTGAATGGCATGTGGTGTAGGATTTTGCATTGGGACATAGGTTAAAGGTTTTTTTCCTGCATTATTAGGGTTTTAACACATTCTCATGTAGTTGCTTACCTCATGTACATCTCCCCCATGCTCTTTTGTGTACTCTTGACCTATTTTCACCATGTAATCAAATCACTCTGATTTGTTTGTATGTAGCTATTTCTGTTTGTGTATCCAATCAAACTCATGATGCACTTCTCCTTTCCCTGCCAAAGCTCCGGCACCACCCATAACAGCCAACACCGGCTCCTTATTGGAGTCAGTAAAATTGAGTTTTTCACCAAGAGGAAGCTGGGTGAGAGCAAGAAAGTTTGGGAAAATAGGGCTTTCCCTCTCTGTTCATCAGCTAAGCTGTTAATGAGGCGTAATTAGTAGCCAGCTTGGGAGTTCAGTTAAGTTTGGGCTGAACCTTTTCAGCAGGGCTCCTATTGTGGGGAAGAAGGCTACGTCAAGGCCTGTGGGAGCCAGGACTCTCTGATCACGTGTGGTATGCATCAAGTGTGTTTTGGGGAACTGGGTGGTAGACCCGGGTCCTGCTTGTGAGGGAAACCACTGTGAAGTTAGTTCCCAGACAGCCTAGGATTTTGTTGTTCTGTGTTTGACAGTGCACTGACTGCTGTGGAAGAGATAATGAAGTTGGTTGTGGGCAGTTTTTACCCAAATTTATACTATTGTAGTGACTTCTTGAAGTGTGTTATTCATCTAAGCTGAGAAGACGGTGATCCATATAGCTAGGTGATCCTGAGTTGTTACAGGATGTAGATGCAAACCAGAAAACCTCTTTTAAGTTATGTCTTTGGGTGTAACTGGTTCTGTTTGTGCCTATTCTATACTTAGTAGCTTCAGAGATTGGTAGTGAATTCTGTTGTGCATAGTTTTGTGTCACATAAACCCTTTTGGTCTTACTTTACTCCTGGTTCCATGACCTAGTGCTTGCCCTGATTGCTTTCCGTGTTCAGTTTCTACTGAGAGTGACCTAAATCGAATGGCTGACGGGACCAAATTTTAATAAATTTGCTTCTCTCTACCTAACCAATGACCTGAAAAGGATCATAGAATATATGTGGCCACCATACAACAAACACCAACAAAAGTCCACACATGTAATATAACAACAATTCTTTATTGATCATCATAAAACATAGAAATAAATAGACAATTGTAAAATAGCAGCAATTACAGCTGATGTTGCGACAAAAGGTGCCCCCTAAACCCACTGGATACCATATGAACATAGCTGGATCAACGCCATAATACACTACCGCTAACACCTGGCAGTAGTAAGTGGCTACAAAGATCCTTACCCAGCATAAGGTTAACACATGGGACAGTGATTGCTAAGCATAATTATGGCAGTTAAGATGCACACAATCTTCCCATTAAAGGTAATTACCCAAATAATACAAGTATAACATGTGAATGCTGGTAATCATACAGAACCGGAGTTTAGCAGGAGCACCACCCGGACGCGTTTCGACTACGCTTCCTACTAACAATTTTCTTATTTCAGTTTGGACTTTAACCATTATCCATGAATTGACACTAGGTAGGTCCCTTCATTCCACCTCCAGGAGATTTCTGCTAATATATTTCACCTAATCATTACTTTTTATCAGACTTGTCATGCTTGCAAGGGGTATAACCCAAGACTACAGTAGCATAAACTCTATCCATGAGAGACTTGAATCTATGGTCATAGCTTAGTGTATCGCAAGATGTGTTTCAAGATTCACAATATCTTGTCATTTAATGTCTGTGTGGCCACCCAGTGGCTGTGATGTGCATTGCAGCATGTCAAGTGTTTAGCAAGCATGTCACAATTATTGTTGAATTCCTTAACTAGATTTAAGAAAAGGTAAGGGTGGATCATGTGAATATTAAACATTTGTGCTACTAATAAATCACTGCTTGAATGTGTGGATGAAGTAATTATTTTACTTGAATATCCAATTGTAAGGAAACCAGGCTTTATCAATACATTGATTGATTAGGGAGGAAAGTGTAATGTGTTTTAAAGGGATTGTCCAGTCCCTTGACATTTTTACCAAAATAAATACAGTTTGATCCTGTTACCATTGACTTAAATAAAGAATAGTGAAGCAATATAAAAATTCTCGTTATTTTGCAAATATTTGGGCGAATATTCGTCATAAATTCACAAATTCGAGAACTCGCGATTATTTTCTTGATTGCGAAAATCGGTAATGTAAAATGCGCTTATTGCATCGCAATACAGGCGTGGGTCACTATTGCTATATTTTTCAAGCTGCTAGAAGTTTCCTGAGACTGGAGAAAATTGTTGGCACGGCAGAACATTACAGTAACTTTATATGTAGATAGAGTGCTCCAATATATTCGCAATTGCGCAAATCGGAGCATATTGATGAGCATAGAACATTACAGTAACTTTATATGTAGATAGAGTGCTCCAATATATTCGCAATTGCGCAAATCGGAGCAAAATGATGAGCATATTTTGGCGCAATACGTGCAACTTCACATTTTAGCAGGTCTGACTACATATTACTGATTGGTGCACTAATTATTGTTGTGAACTTGCCTGAAGCATGTATGTATGGACAGCAGAACCTATCACACTACCTACCACCCGGCACTGGAGGTGCCATTTTCTGCAGTTTTTGCAGTTCTGAGAGAGACAGCAGTGTCATTGCTGTGCTCTTTGCTTTCCTGTGCCATTACATTAGATACAGTTGTGTTCAAAATTATTCAACCCCCACTGAAATTAAGTGTTTTGGCCAGTTTGACATTGATTTTGATCATTTCAGTCATCTTGTTTACAATTAAATCAAAGAGGCACTTGTAAGTCAGACAAATATAACATAACATTTATAATGAAATAACAACAAATGTCTTTTCTGTGCCCACATCATTATCAGTTTTATTCAACCCCCAAGTGGCATTCAATCTTAGTACTTAGTACAGCATCCTTTTCCAGTTATAACAGCTTTTAAACATGAAGCATAGCTTGACACAAGTGTCTTGCAGCGATCTACGGGTATCTTCGCCCATTCTTCATGGGCAAAAGCCTCCAGTGCAGTCACATTCTTAGGCTTGCGCGCTGCAACTGCTTTCTTTAAGTCCCACCAGAGGTTCTGAATCGGATTTAAGTCTGGTGACTGCGATGGCCACTTCAAAATGTTCCAGCCTTTAATCAGCAACCATGCTCTAGTGGACTTGGAGGTATGCTTGGGATCATTGTCCTGTTGAAAGGTCCAACGTCTCCCGAGCCTCAGGTTTGTGACGGACTGCATCACATTTTCATCCAATATCTCCTGGTACTGAAGAGAATTCATGGTACCTTGCACACGCTGAAGCTTCCCTGTACCTGTAGAAGCAAAACAGCCCCAAAGCATGATTGACCCCCGCCATGCTTCACAGTAGGCAAGGTTTTCCTTTCTTCATAGGCCTTGTTCTTCCTCCTCCAAACATAGCTTTGATCCATGGGCCCTAACAGTTATAATTTTGTTTCATTAGTCCACAGAACACTATCCCAAAACTTTTGTGGTTTGTCCACATGACTTTTGGCATACTGCAGTCGACTCTTCTTATTCTTTGGAGACAGCAAGGGGTGCGCCTGGGAGTTCTGGCATGGAGGCCTTCATTACGCAGTTTGCGCCTTATTGTCTGAGCTGAAACTTCAGTACCCGCAGCTGACAAATCTTTTTCAGTTCCTCAGCAGTCACACGGGGACTTTTCTCCACTTTGCGCTTCAGGTAGCGCACAGCAGTCGAAGTCAGCATCTTCTTTCTGCCACGACAGGAAGCGTTTCAACAGTGCCCTTTGCCTTGAATTTGCGAATGATGCTTCCTATGGTGTCTCTTGGTATGTTTAACATCTTTGCAATCTTCTTATAGCCATTGCCCTTCCTGTGAAGCGAAATCACCTCTTCTCTTGTCTTCCTGGACCATTCTCTTGTCTTCACCATGTTGGTAAACACACCAGTAAATGTCTAGAAGGAGCCGAGTATCACAGTCATTTTAAATCTGCCGAATTGGTGCTTATTATGCTTGATTGCTGCTCCTTGACATCCACAGGGGTTTTCAATACCTGATCAAAAACACTTGAATGAACCTCTGTTCTTAAGAGTGGTCGTCTTTAAGGGGTTGAATAATTGTGTCAATGAAGAAATCACAAAAAAACATTAATACTGTATTACAAAAACAATTAATGTCATTTTAGTTGCATTTGGTTCTTTAAAAGTCCTTGTAAGATTTCATTCTGAACACAATTACAAATGTACACTAAATTCCTAAAACCCTTTACAGCATTGGGGGTTGAATAATTTTGAACACAACAGTAGTTAGTTAGTTATCAAGTTAGTTAGTGTATATATATATACATATATGTATATATATATATATATATATATATATATATTACAGATAGTTAGTGGGAGATAGTCAGTGTAGGTTAGATAGTGATATAGTGCAGCTGATAGGTTCCAGTGCAGGGTGTTAGGTAATGTAATAGGAATTACTGTGCTGTGATAGGGATTAGTGTCTCTGTTAGACACTAGTGTTGGAGCACGAATATTCAAATTGCGAATTTTAATTGTGAATACCGCCACTTCGAGAATTCACGAATATTTAGAATATAGTGCTATATATTCGTATTCGCAAATAGTGCTGATCGTGAATATTCTAATTGAGAATTTATCGTGAATTTATCACGAATATCGGCACTTAGCAACATTCCTAGCAACCAATTGGAAAGTTGCCTACCCCTCAGTGTTAATCGCAAATTTTTAGTGCGAATGTATTACATTGCCGATTTTCGCAATCAAGTTAATAATGACTGGAGATCACAAATTGTCAAATTTGCAAATTTATGGCGAATATCGCGAATTCGAATATTGCCTATGCCACTCATCACTAGTGCCTGCGCCTTCTATTGGGTGTCTAATGCACTCCTGATGAAGGGTCTTTACCCGAAACACTGCTCATTTACAAATCAGAAGTGGTATACGTGATAGATCTGAGATAAATATGTGAAATAAAATCACATGAAGCAGGTGCAACCTTTAGTGTGCTGTTCTACTTTCTCTGTCATAGAGAAAATCTATGATCAGTCCTTCTTCCTGTGCCCATACATAGTGATTGACAGCTTATAATGTATAGGTTTGTACATAGACAGATATATAAATTACTTGTATGACAACAGACTGAAAAGCTTTGCCTCTTAGTCCTGCTCTTTTGAATTTATTTTTTGGTGGGGTCACAATCAAAATCTTCATACAAGCTCAGGATTTATCAGAGAAAAATGCCTTGTTCTTGAGTTCATTTTCTTTCCTTCAAAGTATTAGTAAAATATATAATCTTACTAGCTTCTTAAAGGGTTGTCCAGTTTAGAATCACCATTTTATATACCCAATTAGAGAATACGAGTTAATAGTCTTCTGTTCAGGATACTCATGTCTTAACCAAAATAGAGACTCTGTATTTGGCGCACTCTGTATAGAGGCTGTCAGTAGGGTTCCACTCCGTACGATGCAATTGAATAACAGTAGCCTCAAAGATCGATGCTTAGGTAAATTTATTGATGTTAGATTCACATGTGACAGTATTTATAACGTTTTGGGATTCAATTGCCTTCATCAGATACTACAGAAAAAGAAAAAAATTTAGAATCAACATAAAAAGTGGAAAAAGATGATCAGTGATCATACAAAATTACAAAAAACTAGATAAATATGGCAAAACATGCGACAATATCAAAGAAAAGGATATAGTGTAGATAACATCGGTATATATAATCAGGATATCGTATACTAGGCAGTATGTAATACCAAGACAAGCAGAATGGAAGATGAGTTAATGATCATATACAGTAAGAACACATATATCAATGGAGTATGCTATATCTGTGAACCGTACATTAAGGAATTTAAGGAAGTTAGAATGCTAATGAGGGACCAGGGTCATCAATGAAATTTCATATATGTTACTATAGTTAACACATAGACATATGATGCAACTTACCTATGCCGCAGGGAGAAGGAAGATACAAAGTAAGCAGACGCAAGATAGAATACATGTGCACTCAGCATGTTTGTCGGTAGTGGCGTCTTAAGAGATGTGAACTGTCATGGCATTTATAGGCCCACACGCCATATGTACAGGGCGTGTAGCACCAATTGTGCTGGGTGTAGGGGAGGAGATCCGGAAAGAATTCAGGCCGGAGCGCACCCCCACCGGAAGTGGATGTGTTCCAGCCTGAGACGCATCGGGCGGACGCGCATCAACGAGCGCTCTCTAACCGGAAGTGACGCGATCCAGTCTGAGCCGCATCAAGAAGACGCGGACCAGCAAAGAGCGCACCCTCCCCGGAAGTTGATGTGCTCCACCGTGGAATGCATCGCGTCCAATACCATAAGAAAGAAGTGGTAGGAGGGGCAAAGAGAGTCTAAAGGTGGCAATAGCTATAACAGTGGCAATAAGAGGAAATGAAAGGAATAGTTGCAAAGATGTACTATTAAAGTCCTGGTTGCCATAGTAGTAGTGGGGAGCGGTATACTTACAGTCAGTGCGGCTCCCGGGGCGCTCCAGAATGACGTCAGAGCGCCCCATGCGCATGGATCACGTGATCCATGCGATCACGTGATCCATGCGCGTGGGGCGCCCTGACGTCACTCTGGAGCACCCCGGGAGCCGCACGGACGGTAAGTATACTGCTCCCCCGCTCCCCACTACACTTGTTACCATTAGCGTCCTGGCTGCAATGGTAACCAGTCAAAAAAAGCTAAATGTTGGAAACGATGTTTAGCTTAAGGCCGGATCCGGATTAATGCCTTTCAATGGGCATTAATTCCGGATCTGGCCTTGCGGCAAGTGTTCAGGATTTTTGGTCAGAGCAAAAAGCGCAGCATGCTGCGGTATTTTCTCCGGCCAAAAAACGTTCCGGTCCTGAATTGAAGACATCCTGATGCATCCTGAACGGATTTCTTTCCATTCAGAATGCATTGGGATAATCCTGATCAGGATTTTTCCGGCATAGAGCCCCGACGACGGATCTCTATGCCGGAAAACAAAAACGCTAGTGTGAAAGAACCCTTACCTAGGATGGACCAATGACTCCGAACGGTATTAAGAATCTTGTGTGCACATGGATGATACGTGTGGACAAAGGGAATCGGTGGTGCTTGGGGTAAGATTTTAATTTTTGGAGTAACATTTTGTTGGGTAATGGATTTTGGGTAACCTCTCTCCTTAAATCTGTCCGCCATCTCTCTTAAGCGTAATTCTCTTGTGGGACTGTCTTGTACAATTCTGTTGACACGTTAGTATTGGTATCCCGGTAGTGCTTTTTTCGTGTTTGGGGAATGAAAACTGGTAAAGTGCAGTAGATTGTTCCGGTCTGTCGGTTTACGATAGAAGTCAGTTGTCAGTTTCCTGTTATGTCGCGTGTGACGATAGTGTCCAAAAAGTTTATGGTGGAGTGATCATAGTGAATTGTAAATTGGAGCTCTGGGTAGATGGTGTTAAGAAAAGCGTGGAACTGTAAGAGGGAGTCCAACGGGCCCCGCCAAATGCAAAAAATATCATCGATATATCGTTCCAGACCGTTGCATGTTTGACAAAAAGTTGATTAGTGTAAACAAAGGAATTTTCAAAATAATCCATATAGCAATTGCCGTAAGGCGGGGCCACATTGGACCCCATTGCAGTTCCCCATTTCTGTAAGAAAAATGTGTCCTGGAAAAGAAAAAAATTATATGTCAGTACTAGTTTGAGAAGGTCCAGGTAAAAATCAAGTACTGTTGTCTGTGTATTGGCAGTAGTAAGTAAACTTTCAACTGCATGGATCCCTTTGTCATGTTGAATGCAAGTGTACAAACTCGTCACATCCCAGGTGGCCAGAAAAGATTCAACAGTTAATGGTTCAAGATTTGAAATGATGTCTAGAAAAGTTTGCGTATCCAGAAGAAAGGACCTTGTGTTTTTGACATGTGGTGTAAGGACTTTTTCTAGAAAGATTGACAGGGGCGATAATACAGAGTCTGTAGATGCAATGATGGGTCTGCCTGGGGGATTTTCTAAGTTTTTATGTATTTTGGGTAATACATATATCACAGGAGTTATGGGATGTTGTTTGGTGAGATAGGTGACATTGGCATCATCATCTATAATGCCTGCAGTCCTGTATTTTTGTAAGGTCATTTTAATTTCAGAGGCAATTTTAAAGGGAGGGTTATGATCTAATTTTTGATAAACTTCCCTGTCATCTAATTGGCGCATGATTTCCGCTACATATTTCTCCTTATCCATGATCACCATTGCTCCCCCTTTGTCAGCTGGTTTTATTACTAGTCTATTGTCTTTCTGTAGGGAATTGAGAGCCTGACGATCTGTAAGACTTAGATTGTGGGTGAATTTGTATTTCCTTTCCTTGAGGTTTTTCTAAAGCTCACTATGTCCCTTTGGACCAGACTGATGAATGTCTCTACTGGTGGTTTGTTTTTAGGGGGAGTGTATGTGCTTTTATTTCGTAAGCCTAAAGTTATGACAGAGATTGGTATAATACCTTCTTTTGGTGTTGACACTAGTTATTCCTGTCCCCCAAAATGTGCTTTTAACCGTATGTTACGGAATAATTTTTGCAAGTCCATGTCCAGTTGGAACGTATCCAATGCATAAGAGGGACAAAAAGATAAACCTTTTTGGAGTACAGACAATTATGCTGGGCTAAGGGTAATAGATGAAATATTAAACACTAAGGATTGCACCTGTGATCTCGTTGTTACATTACTTGTTGTATAAGATGAACCAAAATGGAGAACAGTTGCTAAGAGTATCTCTAGCTCTGGAGGACCAGTCCTGTGTTGTATTATACTATTACCGTATTTTTCACTTTATAAGACTTACTGACATTTTTCCCCCACTTTTGGGAGAAAACTGTGTGTTATAAAGTGAAAGAGAAAGTGAAAAGTACAGTATATACTGACAGCCTATTGATTTGAATGAAAACTGTGAAATGCTTAATATCCCCTGTGGTGGTGCCACAGGAAAATTGAACACTTACTACGAGGTTGCCCAAAAGATTACATTTACATAGGAACCTAGTACATAAGGCTGAAAAAAGACATCTGTCCATCTGGTTCAGACTGTCATCCTGCTAGTTGATCCAGAGGAAGGCAAAAAAAAAACCTGTAAGGTAGAAGTCAATTTTCCCCACTTAAGGGGAATAAAAAAATTCCTTCCCAACTCCAATAAGGGTCTAAGCAGGAGAACATGTTGTGATCTGAAGGAACCCTTCTAATAAATGGGGATTGTAGAAAATGTAGAGACTATTTAAGCATTATTACAGGGTATAGCTGCACACCTTCATTTTGGCAATGAATACCGACCTTTTCATTGATACACAGATTATTTATACCTTATAATCACCTTACTTTTTCCTTTTCTCATCAATGTGTTTTTGATACAACAATCCATATTATACCAGCTCTCTGGTAAGCATCTGACTTGACAAAACAAGTAACATTTTCTTTATTCTTGTATTAGACCATGAAGGAGAATTGCAAGACAAAATAACATACTACAAGATCACATAAAATAACTATATACTACTCCTGAATACCTCAGAAATAACTGAAATCTATACATGGGTGTTTATGCAATACACCACAATAGAAATATGTTAGACATACGAGTATGTCTGAATGCTTGCTCAGATCAAAAAGGCTGAAACTGAAGGTAGTCCAGTACATAGCTGTATTAACCCCTTAAGGACCGGGGGTTTTGGGATTCTTGCGTTTTTGTTTTGCGCTCCCTGCCTTCCAAAAGCCATAACATTTTTATATTTCCGCTCACATAGCCATATGACGGCTTGTTTTTTGCGGGACAAGTTGTACTTTTTAACGCTACCATTTATTTTTGCATGTGATGTAGTGGGAAACGGGAAAAAAATTCCAAATGGGGTGAAATTGCAAAAAAAAAGCAATTTCACCACAGTTTTACGGGTTTTTGCGATAAAACTGACTGCTTAATTTTATTCTTCAGGTCAGTACGAATCCGGCAATACCTAATATGTATAGTTTTTCTTGCGGTTTGATAGTGAAAAAAAAATTAAAAGTGGGAATTTTTTTATTTTATTTTTTTGTCGCCATGTTTTGACCCCTATAACTTTTTTGTAATTATGCGTACGGAGCAGTGTAGGGGCTCATTTTTTGCGGGGCAATCTGAAATTTTAATTGATACCATTATGGGGTGCGTATGATGTTTTGATCACTTTTTATTCATTTTTTTTTAGGAAATGAAGCGACCAAAAATGGCGAATTAGCCATTTGGACGCTTTCTTTCCGTTTTTATGTTTACCGTATGGTGAATATTTTTTAATATTATTATAGTATGGGCGTTTTCGCACATTGCGACACCCATTATGTGTAATTTTTTATTTTTTATTTATTTTATTTTCATTTTGGGGAAAGGGGGTGATTTGAATTTTTATATTTTTTTATTTTATTTTTATTTTTTAAACTTTTTTTTTTACCACTTTCTTATAGTTCCCATAGGGAACTATAAGATTCAATCATCAGATTGCTATTCTCATATATTCCAATGCAATAGCATTGGAATATATGAGAAAATCGCATATTCCTATGGAGCCTATTACAGTCATAGGCTCCATAGGAATACTATGTAGTAACCTAGGTTTCATTCATAGAAACCTAGGCTACTACATGCATGCTCCGGCTCCCCCTTGTGGCCATCAGGGAGCCGAGCAAAACCGAAAGTGAAACTTTCGGTTTTGCTGATCAGATGCCGTGGTCAGGATTGACCACGGCATCTGAGGGGTTAAATGTCCGCGATCGGCATCGCTGCCAGTCGCGGACATGAGCTGCGGGTGTCAGCTTGATGAATCAAGCGTTTACTCGCAGCTCATGCGCCCGCTCCATGCGGGCGCCATCTTTAAAGTGCGGACGAAGGGCGTACATGTACGCCCTTCGTCCTTAAGGGGTTAATAATATACAGGCATACAGAAGGGGAGAATATGGGGTTTAGGGCCTAATCATGCACGCAATTGTATTTTTCTGTCCGCATAAGTTCCGCAATTGTGCAGCTCGGATGTGGACCCATTCATTTCCAAGGGGGCACAAAAAATTCAGACAGCACAACGTGTACTGTCTGCATCCGCAATTCTGTTCCATGGTCCCGCAAAAAAGATAGAACATGTCCTATTCTTGTCTGTTTTTTGGACAACAATAGGCATTTCTACCATAGTGAAGGACTATTGATGAGCAAGCACTAAAGTGTTCGAGTGTTCGGATACTCGGTCCGAACACATACCGATATTCGTGCGCTCAGCCGAGCACCCGAGTATCATGGAAGTCAATAGGAGACAACCAGGTACCCCCTGCTCGGATGAGGGGAGGGTGTCTGATCTATTGGAAAAGGTCAGAAAGTGACAGAAACACCACCGAAATGGATCTTGAACAGCAAGGTTACCATGTCTGGGTGCATCTTGGACTCCAATGTCGCTGCTGGGAACCATATTGTCCCATTTGTCCGCCACTTTTACATAGCGACAAAATCCCGCCCCCTAAAAAAAAAAAGACATTTTTAGAGGTAAAACTGTTAGGAAACAGTCTTTCCTGTATTCAATTGTATATACAGTGCAAATGCTGCCAAAAATTACAAGGAAGAAGCACTCCGATACAGCCTGTATATCAAATAAAGGAGGGAATCATACACACCCTTGAAAAATTATCATTGATGGCCTACTGGTGACCTTCAAAAACATTTGGGGCAAGGGCGTGCTGGTTACCCTCTAAAACATTATAGTTGAGGGCCTGAAGGTGAGCGGACCGAAGGAAAAATTGTAGTGAGGGCCTGAAGGTGAGCAAACCCCATAAAACATTGCAGTGATGGCCTACAGGTGGGCAGACTGTATAAAGCATTGGAGGTGAGGGCCTGAAGCCTAGTGAACCCCATAAAACATTGCAGTGATGGCCTACAGGTGAGCAGACTGTATAAAGCCTTAGAGGTGAGGGACTGAAGCCTAGCGAACCCTATAAAACATTGCAGTAATGGCATACAGGTGAGCAGACTGTGTAAAGCATTAGAGGTGAGGGACTGAAGGTGAGGGACTATGGTTACACTGATAATAGCATTATCGCCACTAACCATCTGTGTGGATTCATAAAAAATTTTTAAAACCTCACATAGGTCTGATATCAATGCCCACTCCTCGCTTGTGAATAGTGGCAGTTGACTGGAAAGGCGACGACCAAGTTGCAGCTAGTATTCCACAACTGCACTCTGCCGCTCACAAAGCGTGGCCAACATCTAGAACGTAGAGTTCCACCGCGTGCTCACGTCGCACAACAGTCGGTGAGCTGGAAGCCACAAGCGCGGCTGCAGTGTTGACAGACCGGCTGTAGCTGTGGACGACTTTTGAAAATGGGCACACAAGCGTCTCGCCTTCACTTGTAGCTCCTGCAAATTGGGGTAGGTTTGGAAAACTGCTGAACCACTAAGTTTAAGACATGGGCTAGGCATGGAATGTGTGTCAGGTTGCCGAGCTCCAAAGCCGCCACCAAGTTACTGCCATTGTCAGACACAACCATGCCTGTTTCTAGGTGGAGTGGCGAGAGCCACAGCTCGGTCTGGTCCCTTATACCCTGCCACAGCTTTCGACAATAATTTCGAAAGTTGCGCATTTAGTGCTATGGCCTGTGGGTGGGTATTTGCGCTTGCGTTCAAATGCCTGTGTTATCAACATATGGACGCTGCGCTGGGACAGGGAAGTGGATGTTGTTGCTGACAGTTCATGCGAAGGTTCAGGTGCAGGGAGAAGGGCATCCGGGTCTGCGCCTTCTACATGGGATTGGCCAGCAATGCGTAACACAGGGGAAGTGGAGGCAGTGGTGGGACCTGCAGACGAAGAGTGTGGAGCCAGGCGTTCGGTCCACTTATTAGGGTGCTTGGATACCATGTGGCGGATCATGCTGTTGGTGGTGAGGTTTCTAGTTTTCACGCCCCAGCTCATTTTAGTATGGCACAGGTTGCAAACTACCACTTTTTTGTCGTCTGCGCTTTCCTCAAAAAAGCACCATACTGTGGAACACCTACCCCTTGGCAAGGTAGATTTACACATGGGGTTGCTTGGTGTAACAGTTATGGACCTGTATGGTGTGGGCCGACGTCTCCTTTTTGCAACCCCACTGCCTCTTCCAGACTGTTGCGGTGCTGCGGATCCCTCCCCCTCTGTACTGCTGTCTTTGCTCGGCTTTTCACCTTCCAATGTTGGGTCAGTAACCTCATCGCCCACCACCTCCTCTTCCACTTCCTCACTCTGCTCATCCTCCTGACTTGACCTGACCCCCACCTCAGTGATTGGCAACTGTGTCTCATCATCATCCACCTCATGAACAAATGATTGCCGTTTACTATCACCATCTTCTTGAGATTGTGAAGGCTCAAGAGGTTGGGAATCAGGGCACAATATTTCAAGTACCTCTTCAGACATGCTTGGCGAGAGAGCCAAACCAAGTACTGGCGATAAAAAGAGATCATGTGAATATCCGAGTGTGGGATCACTTGTTTGGCCAGACGCGTTTAGCCAGACTCTTGGCTACAGAGACTGGACTTCATGGATAAGAGGGTGGTGATTAACCGACTGGAAGCATTATCTTCTGCAATCCAATCGACCACCTGTTCGCACTGGTCCTACTTGAACAGTGTTGTCCTGCGCCGCCCAGCTAAGTTGGATATAAAGCTGGGTAAGGTGGATTTTTTTTTCTTTTTCTGGTGCACTGGAAGCAGGCACAGTTTCATTTTGCCCAGGGCCACAGCCTCTGCTTGCACCATCAGCATCACGCCAAGGGCCACGGCCCCTATATGCACCATCAGAATCGCGCCCAGGGCCACGGCCTCTGCTTGCACCATCAGCATCACGCCCACTTTCCCCTCCCTTTGTGCTCGCCTTCTTAATATTAATGGTTTTGTCTGTAGATGTGGCGCAGACTGTTTTACTGTCCGCTAAAGACACCGTTTTCTGATGCAGGACAGTACTGGATTCAGAAAAATGCAGATTTTCGGCACTACACTAGCCCAGAGATAATGTAATTTTTACAATACACACTGTATTGGCTTGCTGTAATGTACTGGATACAGGAAAATACAGATTTTCGTCATTACACTAGGCCACAGATAATGAAATTCTTACAATACACACTGTATTGGATTGCTGCGATGTACTGTATACAGAAAAATAAATATTTTCGGCACTACACTAGGCCAAAGATAATGACATTTTTACACTACACACTGTATTCGCTTGCTGTAATGTACTGGATACAGAGAAATACAAATTTTCTGCACTACACTTGGCCACAGATAATGTAATTTTTACAATACACAATGTATTGGCTTGCTGTAATGTACTGCAGACAGAGAAAAAACTATTTTCAGCACTACACTAGGCCACAGAGAATGTAATTTTTACAATACACACTCTATTGGCTTGCTGTAATGTACTGGGGACAGAGAAATACAAATTTTCAGCACTACAGTAGGCCACAGATTGTAATTTTTACAATACACACTGAATTGGCTTGTTGTAATGTACTGGATACAGAGAAATGCAGATTTTTTTTGCACTACATTAGCACAGAGATAATGTAATTTTTACAATACACGTTGTATTGGCTTGCTATAATGTACTGGAGACAGAGAAATACAAATTTTGGGCACTACAGTAGGCCACAGATAATTACATTTTTACAATACACACTGTATTGGCTTGCTGTAATGTACTGGATACAGAGAAATACAAATTTTCGGCACTACAGTAGAACACAGATAATGTAATTTTTACAATACACACTGTATTGGCTTGCTGTAATATACTGGATACAGAGAAATACAGATTTTTGGCACTACACTAGCCCAGACATAATATAATTTTTATAATACACATTGTATTGGCTTGCTGTAATGTACTTAAGACCGAGAAACAGTGGCGGATTATAATTGGGGCGTTCGGGTCGGTCGCCCCGGGCCCGGCATCGCTGGGGGGCCCAGCGCCGACCCGAACACCCACGTACTGCGGCGGGGCATGGGAGCGTATAGTTCCCTGCCCTGCCGCCTATCACCGCCATAGGCTTCAGGCCTAGTAGGCCTGAGGCCTGTGTGGTGGTAGAAGCCCGGCGTGCGCGATGACATCATCGTGCGGCGCGCGTGATGACGTCATCGCGCGCCTGTATGGTGGCGCTCGCGCACGCTCTGATGTACGCGCGCGCCTGCCACACCATTCAGCATACAGGTAAGTATTACCTTTTTTTTTTATGTGTATGTGCTAACTTGGGGGGGAGGAGATATTAAGGGACAGTGGGGCAAATTAGTTAATGGATGGCAGTTGTGGGGGGAAATTAATGAATGGCAGTATGGGGGCAAATAAATTAATGGGTGGCAGTGTGGGGGCAAATTAATGAATGGCAGTATGGGGGCAAATAAATTAATGGATGGCAGTGTGGGGGCAAATTAATGAATGGCAGTATGGGGGCAAATAAATTAATGGATGGCAGTGTGGGGGCAAATTATAGGATGGCAGTATGGGGCAAATTAATTAATGGATGGCAGTGTGGGGGCAAATTAATAGATGGCAGTGTGGGGGCAAATTAATGGATGAGAGTGTGGGGGCAAACTAATTAATGGATGGCAGTTCTGGGGGCAAATTAATAGATGGCAGTGTGGGGGCAAATTAATTAATGGATGGCAGTGTGGGGCAAATTACTATATGGGACAGTGTGGGGGAAATTACTATATGGGGGCAGTGTGGGAGAAATTACTATATGGGGGCAGTGTGGAGGAAATTACTATATGGGGGCAGTGTGGGGGGAATTACTATATGGGGGCAGTGTGGGGGAAATTACTATATGGGACAGTGTGGGGGAAATTACTATATGGGACAGTGTGGGGGAAATTACTATATGGGGGCAGTGTAGGGGAAATTACTATATGGGGGCAGTGTGGAGGAAATTACTATATGGGGGCAGTGTGGAGGAAATTACTATATGGGGCAGTGTGGAGGAAATTACTATATGGGGGCAGTGTGGGGGGAAATTACTATATGGGGGCAGTGTGGGGGGAATTACTATATGGGGGCAGTGTGGGGGGAAATTACTATATGGGGACAGTGTGGGGGAAATTATTATATGGGGACAGTGTGGGGGAAATTACTATATGGGGCCAGTTTGTGTGTGTGTGGGGGGAAATTACTGTATGAGGCAGTGTGGGGGAGATTACTATATGAGGGCAGTGTGGGGTATTGGGGGACATTATTTTTGGGGACACTATACAGGTATTATTACCTGGAGCACAATATAGGGTGTTATTATTATTGGGGGCCCTCTAGGGGACATTATAACTGCTATAGACACTATAGGGACCTTTGGGATAATTTATAAAGCTGGTGTAAAGTAGACCTGGCTTAGTTGTCCATAGCTACAGATTTCACCTTTCATTTTTAACAGCTTCTCTGGAAAAGGAAAGGTGGAATCTAATTGGTTGCTATGGGCAACTAAGCCAGTTCTAATTTACACCAGTTTGATAAATGACCCCAATTATGTGAAATCTAACGTGTCTGTGTAACAAACTCTGTAGAGACGAGATGCGGCTGAAAGAATTAGTCATGGCAGTCTGGGTCAGACGTAGGAGAAGAGGAAAGAGAAGATCTACATGACAGGAGAAGTCCCCGGATGTAAGAGGTATGTGGTGCTGTATCCTCACTGCTGTGACCTGCGTCTCATCTTCTCCTCCAAGTCTTTATCATAATCATATGTATTTTAAATTTGGCAACTTAAACTTTAATTTTTCACCTGCAGCCCTATGTAACAGCCCAGATACCAGTGATAACTCTCTGTGTGCAGATAATGTTGTACACGTTCCCTGCAGTCCTATATAACACCCCACATAACAGAATAAATCACTGTGTTATGTGGGGTGTTACATAGGACTGCAGGTAACATCTATGACATCTGTACACAGAGAGTTATGAGATGGTGGGGGTCAGACTCCTGTTGAGGAGACCGTGATGTTCCAGTGAGCGCCGCAGCCTCTTTGCCCCTTACCAAGCACAGCGCTGTCCATTTGACAGCACTGCGCTTGGTATTGCAGCTCAGCCCCAATCACTCAGATGGGACAGAGCTGCACCTCGGCCACGTGAACGATGAATGTGACAATATGGCCTAGGAAGAGACTGTGACGCTCACAAAGCACCGCAGCCTCTTCACACAGAAAAAAAACCTGAAACCTAAAATGGAGGGGGGGGGGGGGGGCCCAAGTTGGGTAGACAGCCCCGGGCCTATCATGCACTTAATCCGCCCCTGCCGAGAAATACAAATTTTCGGCACTAAAGTAGGCCACAGATAATGATTTGTTTACAATACACACTGTATTAGCTTCCAGTGAGGTACTGGATACTGAAAAATACAGATTTTCGACACTACACTAGCCCAGAGATAATGTAATGTTTACAATACACACTGTATTGGCTTACAGTAAGGTACTGGATACAGAAAAATTCGGATTTTCAGCACTACATTAACCCAGAGATAATGTAATTTTTGACAATACACACTGTATTCAGATGTAGTTATATATTGGATACTAATTTGTCCCAAATAAAATGTATTCTCTGTGGGAATACTGTATATGCGGTTGCGGCCTAAACGCACACACAGATGTGCCCAAAACTAGTTAACTATGGCCAAAATATAAATCAATCTCTGCTGGAGTAATTAATATTACGGTTGCGGATTAAACGCGCACACAGATGTGGCACAAGTTAGGTAAATTTCCCCAGAACAAATCATTTCTCTGATGGTGCTATGTATACCTCAGTAGCAGGCACACTGTTGTGAAGAAGTCCTATTTTATAATGTCTGCCCAACACACTGCTTTATGATGGTGCAGTGTATATCTCAGTACCAAGGAACGTTGTAGTGAATAAGCCCCTTTTTATAATATCTGCCCAACACACTGCTTAACGATGGCGTATTGTAGATGTCACTAATTGGAAATATTTCTCTCTTTTAGAAGTTAAAAAAGCTATTTTCAAGCCCTGCACTACGCCTGTCCCTGATAGTGCTGAAGCAAACCCCTTCTTAAAAAAATAAATAATAGGTGCTGCACTGCTGTCAAACACACACTCTAGTTCTTAAAAGGACTGTTAGGTCTTTTAATAAGGTTTTTGGAGTGAAATCAGTAAGTTTAGAGCAAAACACTATCTGTCCCTGGCTACTGTCTGCTCTCCCTGACGCTTAATGAGCCGATCGCCGAACCTCAGCTCCTATATGAAATGGTATCACGTGTTCCGGCCAGCCAATCAGTGTAAGGCTCACAGCTAACATTGCTATGGCCTTACACTGAGGGGAATTGCTTACCTGGACCTTCATTGGCTGGTTAGAAGGTGCCAAACGTGCGGGGAAGAGACTCGAGCAATGCGACGAATACACATGGTACTCGGCCAAGTAAAGCCAAGCGTAAAGCCAAAAAGGATTCATGTCTGCCTGCAGTGCCACAGACCTCATTCACAGACTCAGGGCCATGGCAACCATACATGGAAGTTGAAGTTCACATCACAGCCAAAAAGGATTCATGTCTGCCAGCAGTGTCACAGGCCTCACTCACAGACTCAGACCAATGGCAACCATACATGGGAGTTGAAGTTGTCATCAGAGCCAAGAAGGAATCATGCCTGCCTGCAGGGCCACAGGCCTCATTCAAACATTCAGGCCCACAGGACCCACAAAGAGGAGAGTTAAAATCACACCAAGACAGTATTGATTTCACCCAGCAATGCCACAGGCCTCATTCACAGATTTAGACCCATGGCATGCACAAAGAGGAGAGTTACAATCATGCCAAAACAGTATTGATTTCACCCAGTAGTGCCACAGGCCTCATTCACTAATTCAGGACCATGGCACCCGCAAAGAGTAGAGTGGTCCCGTAACAGCAACACAGGCCTCAGGTCAACCTGCAATGGAACAGGCCATTATCATTTATGTAGGCCCCTGACAACCAGACAGAGGAGAGGTCATTTGACAGTAAAAAGAGGTTAATGTCTCCCACCAATACAGCAAGCGATTAAAAGAAATATAGGCCCCTGACAACTATACAATGGGGCGGTCATTTGACAGTAAAAAGAGGTTAATGTCTCCCACCAATACAGCAGCTGATGAACCAAAATATAGGCCCCTGACAACCAGACAATGGGGCGGTCATTTGACAGTAAAAAAAGGTTAATGTCTTCCAACAATACAGCATGCGATGAAACAAAATATAGGCCCCTGACAACCAGACAATGGGGCAGTTATTTGACAGTCTAAAGAGTTTAATGTCTCCCACCAATGCAGCAAGCGATGAAACAAAATATAGACCCCGACAACCAGACAATGGGTCAGTTATTTGACAGTCTAAAGAGTTTAATGTCTCCCACCAATGCAGCAAGCGATGAAACAAAATATAGGCCCCTGACAACCAGACAACCGGGTGGTCATTTGACAGTAATAAGAGGTTAATGTCTTCCACCAATACAGCAGGCGATGAAACAAAATATAGGCCCCTGACAACCAGACAATGGGGCGGTTATTTGACAATCTAAAGAGTTTAATGTCTCCAACCAATTCAGCAGCCGATGAAACAAAATATAGGCCCCTGACAACCAGATAATGTAGAGGTCATTTGACAGTATAAAGAGGATAATGTCACCCACCAAAGCAACAGGTGATTATCTGAAATGTAGACCCCTGGCACTTAGACAGAGGAGAGAGGTCCCATAAAGAAAATCAAGCTTGATGTCACCCACCAAAGCAGCAGGCGATTAACAGAATTTTAGGCCCCTGACATCCAGACAGAGGAGAGGTTGATTCAACTTGGAGTAAAAAAAGAGGATTTAATAAAGAAGTGCCCTGGAGTACAAGAATCTATGGTTGAGGGCGAGGCAGGTTATAAATGTCTATTCTGCACAAGGTACGGACAAGTCCTGTGGGATCCATGCCTGGTTCATTTTAATGAACGTGAGCTTGTCTACGTTGGCTGTGGACAGGAGGCTGCCTTTGTCTGTAATGAGTCTGACGCCCCCTGCAGTGCTAAATACACATTCAGACAACACACTGGCACCAGGGCAGGCCAGCACCTCCAAGGCATAAAGGGCAAGCTCTGGCCACGTGGACAATTTGGAGACCCTGAAGTTGAATGGGGCAGAACCATCAGTCAGTACGTGGAGGCGTGTGCACACGTACTGTTCCACCATGTTGTTGAAATGCTGCCTCCTGCTAACACGTTCCCTATTAGCTGGTGGTGCAGTTTGCTGTGGCGCGGTGAAAAAACTTTTCCACAGCTCAGCCATGCTAACCCTGCTTTCTGAGGAGCTGGCCGTGACACAGCTGCATTGGCGACCTCTTCCTCCTCCTCATCCGCATCTGCCGTCGCCTTGTGCTTCCACTTGTCCCCCGTGTCAGTTGGGAATGCCCTCAGGAGCGCGTCTACCAGCGTGCGCTTGTAGTCGCGCATCCTCCTATCACGCTCCAGTGCGGGAATTAAGGTTGGCACGTTGTCCTTGTACCGGGGATCCAGCAGGGTGGCAACCCAGTAGTCAGCACAAGTTAAAATGTGGGCAACTCTGCTGTCATGTAGTCGCTCATGTGTGCCAGGCTGCCCAGTGGTAACGATCTGTAGATGGTGTATCGTCTGTGTCCTCTTTATCCCCCCAGCCACGCTCCAGTGATGGCCCTGAGCTGCGTAGGGGGCCACCCTGCAGTGAAACCCGTTCCTCCTCCTCCTCTACCTCATCCTCCTCCTCCTCCTCCTCCAGAAGTGTGGCCTGGCTGTCCACATGTGTACCTGGCCTCTGCTGGTGCAGGAACCCTCCCTCTGAGCCACTTCTGTATGACCAGCCTGAAACCCTGTGAAATGCCCCCTCCTCCTCCGGTGCTGCATCCTCTTCCATCATCGCGTTAATATTTTTTTCAAGGAGACATAGAAGGGGTAATGCTAACAATGGCATCATCAGCACTGGCCATGTTGGTTGAGTACTCCAAAGACCGCAACAAGGTACACAGGTCTCGCATGCAGGCCCAGTCACTGGTGGTGAAGTGGTGCTGATCCGCAGATGACTGACCCGTGCATACTGCATCTGAAACTCAACTATCGCCTGCTGCTGCTCGCACAGTCTCTCCAGCATATGTAAGGTGGAGTTCCACCTGGTGGGCATGTCGCATATTAGGCGGTGAGCAAGAAGGCCAAAGTTATGCTGCAGCACAGACAGGCGAGCAGCAGCAGGGTGAGAACACTGAAAGCGCGCACATACGGACCGCACTTTCAGCAGCAGCTCTAACATGTCTGGGTAGTTTTTAAGAAACTTCTGCACCACCAGATTCAGCACATGTGCCAGGCAATGGATGTGCGTCAAACCGGCTAGTCCAAGAGCTGCAACAAGATTTCGCCCATTATCACACACCACCAGGCCGGGCTTGAGGCTCACCGGCAGCAACCACTCATCAGTTTGCTGTTCTATGCCCATCCAAAGCTCCTGTGCGGTGTGGGGTTTGTCACCCAAACACATGAGTTTTAAAATCACCTGCTGACGTTTACCCCAGGCTGTGCTAAAGTTGGGGGTAAGGTTCTTTCGATGACCGGATGTGGGAGTGGTAGAAAAACAGTAGGAGGAGGATGATGCGGAGTAGGAGAAGAAAGCAACAGGAGGCAATGAATAATGCCCTGCGATCCTCGGTGGTGGAAGGACATGCGCAAAACCGCTATCCGCCTCGGACCCAGCCGCCACTTCGTTTACCCAGTCTGCAGTTAGGGACTAATAGCGGGAGATGTATCTGTGGTTATGTGGACCTTGCCACAGATGGCGTTGCGCAGTGCACAGTTGATTTTATCCTCCACTTGGTTGTGCAGGGAAGGGATGGCTCGCCTCGAAAAGTAGGGGCAGCTGGGAACAACGTACTGTGGGACAGCCATCAGCTGTTTGAAACAGTCCGTCTACACCAGATGGAATGACAGCATTTTAAAGGCCAGTAATTCAGGTATTTCCTCCTTCTCTCCAATGTTTGGGAGATGAACAGCTGAATGCTGCCATGTGACATGGTGGAGATGCTTGGTGATGGTGTCGTATGTGGTGGTTTTGGTGGAACATCCTCTGTTTGCTGGTCTCCAGGTGCCACGCTGACGCCAGAGGTGTAGGGAGAGGCCGAGCCAGCAGCAGAAGAGGGAGCAGGAGGAGCATGAGAGAGTTCCTTGTTTTTAAGGTGTTTACTACACTGCAGTCCATGCTTTGGATGTAGATGCCTGGTCATGCAGGTTGTGCTCAGGTTAGGAATGTTTATGCCTCGCTTCAGGCTCTGATGGCTTAACATGCAAACCATTCGTGTCTTGACGTCAGGATATTGTGTGAAGAACTGCCACGCCAATGATCTCCTTGGAGAAGGCCTTGGTATCCGCGTTGCCTGAGTGCGGTGGACAGTAGCAGGCGTACTGTCTCTGAAACAGCCGCTGCGCTTTTGCACCCTGCTCCCTCTATTGCTTGGCTGTTGCCTCTGTGCGACCACCGCCTCTTCCTCAGAACTGCACGCCTCACTAGCACGACCTTCAGTCCAGTCTGGGTCTAGGACTTCATCCTCCACACATCATCTTCCACCCATTCATGACCCCTGCCCTCCTCGTCGGTCTGCACATTGCAGAAAGCCACAGCAGTTGGCACCTGTGTTTTGTCATCATCAGAGACGTTTTGTGGCCGCATTCCCATGTCCTCATCCTGCAACAAAAGTGGTTGAGCATCAGTGCATTCAAGGTCTTCCTCTACTGGGGCAGGGCTAGGTGGATGGGCTGGGGAAACCCTGCCAAAAGATTCATCAAAAAGCATAAGACTTTCCTGCATGATTTGGGGCTCTGACTGCTTGGCTGATTTGCAAGGGGGTGAGTTGGAAGACTAATGGGCATGGGCTGCAGGTGCCAACTCTGAGCTTTCTGCAGAGGACTGGGTGTTAGATACTGTGAAGGAACTGGAGGCACTGTCAGCCACCCAATCTACTATCGCCTGTACATGTTCTGGCTTCACCATCCGTAGAGCAGCATTTGGGCCTATCAAATAACGCTGCAGATTCTGTCGCCTACTCGCACCAGAGGAAGGTGTTTGACTTGGAGCGGTAGTTGCTGCTGAACGGCCACGTCCTCTCCACCAACCAGGAGCTCCAACAACACCACCACGACCATGCCCACGTCCCTTATTTGATGTTCTCCTCATTATTTGCGTTCACCCACCAAGCTGAAAGATTGGTCTCTCTCCGGTGTCAATTTACCTGCCACTAGTCGACAATTATGTTCGCTAAGGCAGTGCCCGTGTCATAAAATTGCTCTGTGGACCCAGAATAATGTTTTTTGTGCCCAGGATACACTTATTCTCAATTTCTATGCAGAAATGTAAAACATTTTTTTGTACGCTGTATGCACAAGTGGTTTGTGGAACAAGAACAAGTATTTTCGTAATAAAATAAGTATTTCACTGCTGTAAATTGAAATTAATTATTTATAAGCCGGATGCACAACAGTTTTTTCGGCTTTTTTCAATAAAACCCCAAAATGCAGTTTTTAACTGCTGTACATTAAAAGTAGATATTTGTACTATGTATGGACACCAGATTTGGGGACCCAGAACACGGATTTGGTCATCAAAATTCACAAATGCAGTATGAGACTGTTATAAATTGGAAATAATTATTTAAACGACGGATGGACAACTGTTTTTTCGGCTTAAAACACAGCTTTTTTCAATAAAACCCCAAAATGCATTTTTTTACTGATGTAAATTTAAATTAGATATTTATACCGTGTATGTCCAACTGCTTTGTGAAGCAAGAATATCACTTTTTTCCCGCAAAAAAGAATAATGCACTATTTCTCAGCTGAAATGTGAAATCGGTATTTAAGCGGTGTATTTCAAGATTCTCTGTGGATCAGGATTTAACTAAAATACACTGATGCCCTATTTGATAGCTGAAATGGAATATACGGTTTAGTGCATAGTATACAAAAGTGCTCGGTGGCACCACAGAGCCCAGGCTAGGCAAATGGACTATGTCACGACTTTTTTCACCAAAATTCACAAATCCAGGTTTTCACTGCTGTAAATTAAATGTAGGTATTTATACCATGTATGTACAACTGCTTTGTGAAGCAAGAATATAGCTTTTTTCACTCAAAAAAGAATAATGCACTATTTCTCAGCTGTACTGTGAAATCGGTACAGTATTTAAGCGTTGTATTTCAAGATGCTCTGTGGATCAGGATTACCACTCTTTTGTCCAAAAAAATACACTTATACTGTATTTCACAGCAGCAATGTAAAATAGGTGGTTGGAATTTCAGACTGTTTGGTGGACCTTGAATAATGTTTTTTTTTTTCAATAAAATACAAAGAAGCACTATTTCCATGCAGAAATATAAAATATGTAGTTGGACGGTGTATGCAGAACTGTTTTGTGGACAAAGAATACGTTTTTTCCCCCAAAATTACACGGATTCTCAATTTCACCACAGAAATGTCAAATATATATTTTAGCGGTGTAAAATAGGCTTGGTGGATGAGGATGACGACTTTTTTTTAACTAAAAAAAGCTAATGCACTAGCTCAGGCATGCTCAACCTGCGGCCCTCCAGCTGTTGCAGAACTACAACTCCCAGCATGCCCGAACAGCCTACAGCTATCAGCCTACAGCAGGGCATTGTGGGAGTTGTAGTTTTACAACAGCTGGAGGGCCGCAGGTTGAGCATGCCTGCACTAGCTGAAATGGAATATACGGTTTAGTGCATTGTATGCACAAGTGCTCTGTGGCCCCACAGATCCCAGGCTAGACAAATGGACTATGTCATCACTTAAACATACAAAAGGCAATATAGGGGACTTGAGCAGCCAGAAAAAAAAGTTTTTTTTTCCTTCACTGAGCTACAAAATAGGATTAGGCTGATGTACCTGGCAGGCTTGCAGGCATGCAGTACACTGCAGTGCCTAAAATGGCCGCCGACCCCCACCTCAATAACAGATGGATTACAAAAAAAATCTCCCTCGCAGAGGCTGGGTACAGAAATGTTGGATTGCTGAGGCTCCCTTCCTCTCTATGTGCTGTATCTTGTGGATTAAAGTTGCACAGGTTCTTCAGATTTCTGCCCTATTCTGTCCCTGATCGCACGAGCAGCAACCTTGCTCTAATCTCAATTCAGCAGACTGACTTGCGGCATTACGTGACTCCAGCTTATAAAGATGCTGGGTCACATGCTGCACTCAGCCAATCACAGCCATGCCATTAGTAGGCATGGCTGTGATGGCTTCTTAGGGCAAGAAGTAAAACGCTTGCTGATTGGCTCCTTTGCAGCCCTTCAGAAAGCGCAAAGAAAACGCTGAACAATGGACCCGAACCCGAACTTTTTTGAAAATGTTTGGGTTCGGGTCCGGGTCCCGAACACCCCAAAATTCAGTACGAACCCGAACTGTACAGTTCGGGTTTGCTCAACCCTAGTCATTATTATAAAGCTTTAAGGTCTACATATGTTACTTCTATGATCAGCTCCCTTTATACAGACAACGATTATAGTCCAGTGGTGAAGGCTTTGAAACTCTAGGTCTGTAACGCTTCACAATTCATACTTTATGTGACTGTATAAAAGAGTCAGCACACATAAATTCCCACAAAATGCTTAGGCAGGTCTCCTGTGTGACTGTTTGAACTTCCAAAGATAGACAATGGTTTCCATGGGTCAATGGGATTATATTAGAAATCACCGATGTGGATATTTATTGGATTGGTTTATAGTCCTCTGTGCTATCCATCCGCCTAAACTGAAAGCTAATACTCTCCAATGGACATTAAAATAGATGAGAACGCGGAAGAATTTTAGAGGCTTTTGTGTACAATTACAGAGCCATTCATTAACTGGCAGCGTGATTTCTGCTTGTTTGGGTTTTCCTATGTCTTAAGAACTGCAGCTAGTTTTATTTTGTCTGCAAGTTTGCTCAAGAGGATGAATTTTAAGCATTAGACGCTGTCAAGAGCTATTGTCCACTTCAGAAATAATTAATTGCCCAGGAGGGATATCTGCAGAAAAGCAGATACTTTAGCTTCATGTGTGCATAAGGTATGTGTTCACAAGAAGAAAAGGATTCTGAGGGGGGTATTGTAAACCATGGTCTTCCTCTGCATTCAGAGCAGAAGAATTTTCTTTTTCATATAGCATATAAATGGTTTTACAATATAAATGAAATGGTTTTACAATATAAAGAGAATTAAAATAACACACATGAAGGTCATATTACAACATGTTTCATAACCTTGAAAACAAGAAAGGCATCTATTATGTTGCATTACAGGTAAACACGTTATATGCAGAACATGCAGAGCCATAATTATCTATCATCTATCCATCGTTCTAAAAATAGAAAAAGAGGCAGCACTCCAAAAATCTGTGAAAAATGTGGATGTCTTTTTTCACCCATCTATATGCAACGATTCAGCTATACTCAATGGAGCCTTTTTCAAGCAATGTGTCATGTGCCATTCAACATATATTTGCATAGAACACAGTTCTAATACTAAGTGAATTAAAATGAAGCAATACTCAGAGTAATGCTTGCTACACCTATATAGGGTGGATATAAAAAAAATGTCTACACACCCCTGTTAAAATGTCAGGTTTCTGTGCTTTAAAAAAAATTAGACAAAGATAAATCATTTCAGAACTTTTTCCACCTTTAATGTGACCTATAAGCTGTACCACTCAATTGAAAAACAAACTGAAATTAGGTGGAGGGAATAAAACAAAATAATAATAATAATAATAATAATAATAATAATAATAATAATAATAATAATAATAATAATGTGTTTACATAAGTGTGCACACCCTCTTATAACTGGGGATGTAGCTGTGTTCAGAATTAAGCAATCACATTCAAAATCATGTTAAATAGGAGTCAGCATACACCTGCCATCATTTAACCCCTTCAGCCCGCCTTAATGACCAGACCACTTTTTACAATTCTGCACTACACTACTTTCACGGTTTATTGCTCGGTCATACAACTTACCACCCAAATCAATTTTACCTCCTTTTCTTCTCACTGATAGAGCTTTCATTTGGTGGTATTTCATTGTTGCTGACATTTTAACTTTTTTTGATATTAATAAAAAATTACCAACATTTTTGAAAAAAATTAAATTTTTCGCTTTCTGTTGTAAAATTTTTCAAAAAAATTTCTATATAAATTGTTCTCTAAATTTATTGTTCTACATGTCTTTGATAAAAAAATGCAATAAGTGTATATTTATTGGTTTGGGTAAAAGTTATAGCGTTTACAAACTATGGTGCAAAAAAGTGAATTTCGGCATTTTGAAGCAGCTCTGAATTTCTGAGCACCTGTCATGTTTCTTCAGGTGCTAGAATGTCGGGATAGTTTAAATACCCCCCAAATAACACCATTTTAGAAAGACGACACCCCAAAGTATTCACGGAGGGGCATGGTGAGTTCATGTATGATTTCATTTTTTTTCACAAGTTAGCGGAAAATGACACTTTCTGAGGAAAAAAAATAATAATAAAGTTTCCATTTCTGCTAACTTCTGGCAAAAAAAATTAAAATCTCCCACGGACTCACTATGCCCCTCAGTAAATACCTTGGGGTGTCTACTTTCCGAAATTGGGTCATTTGTGGGGTGTATTTACTGTTCTGGCATTTTGGGTGGGGCTAAATTGTGAGCAACCCTGTAAAGCCTAAAGGTACTCGTTGGACTTTACGCCCCTTTACGCACCTAGGCTTCAAAAAAGTGGCACACATGTGGTATTGCCGTACTCAGAAGAAGTAGATCAATGTGATTTGGGGTGTATTTTTACATATACCCATGCTGGGTGGATAAATATCTCTGCAAATTGACAACTTTGTATAATTTTTTTTTAAAAAGTTGTCATTTACACAGAGATTTCTCACACTCAGCATGGGTATATGTAAAAATACACCCCAAAACATATTGCCCTACTTCTACTGAGTACGGCTATACCACATGAGTGACACTTTTTTGCAGCCAAGATGCGCAAAAGGGCCAATATTCCAATGAGTACCTTTAGGATTTCACAGGGTATTTTTACGCATTTGGATTCCAGACTTCTTCTCACGCTTTAGGGCCCCTAAAATGCCAAGGCAGTATAAATACCCCACATGTGACCCCATTTTGGAAAGAAGACACCCCAAGGTATTCCGTGAGGGGCATGGCGAGTTCATAGAAAAAAAAAAAAATTTGGCCCAAGTTAGCGGAAATTGACTTTTTCTTTTCTCACAAAGTCTCCATTTCCGCTAACTTGTGACAAAAAGTTCAATCTTTCATGGACTCAATATGCCCCTCAGCAAATACCTTGGGGTGTCTTCTTCCCAAAATAGGGTCACATGTGAAGTGTTTGTACTGCCCTGGCATTTGAGGGTCTCCGCAATCATTACATGTATGGCCAGCATTAGGAGTTTCTGCTATTCTCCTTAAATTGAGCATATCAAGAACAAAAAGACAAAGAGCAACATGCAAAGGTATTGAAAAATTATCAAAAAACTTTATTAGTCATATATTAAAAATTACAAATCATAGAAGGAGGTGATAGGAGAACACAGGCGCCACCCTGGATCCTATAGCGAGATGTACAAAACATATCTATCACCGCTGAAAAGATATTACAAAAAAGCCAATCGCTTCACTGTTTTATTATCAATATAGTATATCTAGGCCTTACTAAGGCCTGTCAAAGTATCCGCAGATAAAGCCGTAATGAGTACAAGTGTCTCTATACATTTGCAGTGCGGATATTGTACGGCAACAGAAATAACACCAGCGGTGCTAACTCAAAACCCAAGAGGGTACTCACCAAAAAATGAATGAAAGTAAGGGATCAGGATGGCGTCAGCCCCGGCGGACGTCTGAATGAATGAGCCTTACAGGGGGGTGATTAGTGACAGGGGGTGATCAGGGGGGTGACATGGGGAGATTAAGGAGTTAATCAGTGATGGGGGTGGGGGGGTGTTGGTGTGTGGTGATTGGTGCACTTGCATAGCTGCCTGTGTCCTCTGGTGGTCCCAAGCAAAAGGGACCACTAGAGGAGCAGGCAGCAGGCATATCAGACGGTGTTTACAAAACAGCATCTGATATGTGATTCAGGTGCCATTTTTTTAACATCTACAGCCTGCCAGCGCATGAACAGCGCTGCCAGGCTGTAGTTTCGTCAACGAGGATAAACCAGGCTGCCGAGATCACGCGATTCTGCGTGAGGCAGTCCAGAGATGGTTAAAGTGCCTCTGATTAACCCCAAATAAAGTTCAGCTTCTCTAGTTGGTCTTTCCTGAAATTTTCTTAGTCGCATCCCACAGCAAAATCCATGGTCCACAGAGAGCTTCCAAAGCATCAAAGGGTTCTCATTGTTAAAAGGTATCAGTCAGGAGAAGGGTACAAAAGGATTTCCAAGGCATTAGATATGCCATGGAACACAGTGAAGACAGTCATCATCAAGTGGAGAAAATATGGCACAACAGTGACATTACCAAGATTGATGAAAAGACAAGAAGAAAACTGGTCTTGGAGGCTACCAAGAGGCCTACAGCAACATTAAAGGACCTGCAGGAATATCTGGCAAGTACTGGCTGTGTGGTACATGTGACAACAATCTCCCTTATTCTTCATATGTCTGGGCTATGGGGTAGAGTGGCAAGACAAAAGCCTTTTCTTACGAAACAAGGCTATATTTTGCAAAAACACATCTGAAGTCTCCCAAAAGCATGTGGGAAAAGGTGTTATGGTCTGAGGAAACCAAGGTTTAATGTTTTGGCCATAATTTCAAAAGATATGTTTAGGGCAAAAAGGCAAAAACGACACTGCTCATCACTAAAAGAACATCATACTCACAGTGAAGTATGGTGGTGGCAGCATCATGCTTTGGGGCTTTTTTCTTTAGCTGGAACTGGGGCCTTAGCAAAGAAGAGTGGGCAAGGTGCTTCAACAAAGTATTAGTTTAAGGGTGTAAAATTTTTTTTTTATATTTTTTTGAATTGAATTATACAGTTTATAGGTCACATTAAAGGTGGAAAAAGTTCTGTAATGATTTATCTTTGTCTCATTTTTTTTTACACCACAGACACCTGGCATTTTAACAGGAGTGTGTAGACTTTTTATATCCACTCTAGATGTGTGTTAGGCTGGCTTCGCAGTGTGCCAGAGTGTTCTCTCAGTGGTATACTTGGGAGATTCTCCAGTGGAGGGTTGAATTCAATGCCACATTGAAGGCATGCCATGTGATAGGTTACCAATGGACTCCCATTGTAAGACGTGTATATCACATGTGGTATGTTCATTTTTACTGGATCATTCTGCATAGAAACGCAGTGCTATCCAGAAAAAAAAAAAGAAAGAACAGAAGAAACATATAGAATAGGTGAATATATAAATGTATCTCCAGTAACTACCATTCAAGTCATAGTGGTGGGGAAATATGTTTGTATTATTTATTCCTAATGTCATGCATACTGGTATAATATCATTGACCTTTTACTGTCATTCACTGCAGAAGACAGCGAATGTGTTCCAAGATAGTGTCTGTGTGGGGAGTACCTGTCCATAACAAAGTGAATACATAATATTTGTCAGCTTAAAGCTAACCATACACAACTGTTGACTGGCTGAGCATACATATGTAAGGAATGAGGAGAAAGGAGACCTCACCTCTGACTTATCGTCTGAGAACAAAAGGATTGAGCAGTTGAAATCCAATGTGTCTGATTTTTATCTCCCCAGACTTCAGCTGCCAGGGAGAGTCAGAAGGCCCCATACCACGTAGGCCAAAAAGTTGGGTTTGGTCAACATAGATCTAATGCATATGACCAGCTTTAGGCTGTGTTCACCAGTATAGATTTCCCTTCTGCTCCATCATAGGGGCAGAGCAGTGAAAAAGATAGAAGTGCTGGATCCAGAATATAATGAACAATGGACATAAATGGTACCTGAAAGACCCCTTTGATTATAATGGGGGAAGTTGAGTTTCCGTCATGGTGTCTGTCATTTTACCAGATAAAATAGCATATCAATATCATGCTGTTTGCCTGGCTTTTTAGCTCAATCAGTGGAGGCTCCTAAAATTATGTGAACACATCATTGTAGTTCATAACTGTTTTAATTGTGTTTACCGGGGATGATACAAGTGGCGCAATTATTGTCCCTACTCTTGTCCAGCTCTACAAGGACTCATTCTTTGAGGTTGTTATAATTCTTTTGTCATGCCAAACCCAGGGAGCGCTTTGAATCTTGCCCTTAGGTCCTGCTATAGACATGCCACAGTAGTTTGGACTATGTTATATTCTATTTTATGTTATTAAATCACTCTTTTCCAATGTACAGTGTATCAACCTCCTTTAATAGGACCATGACTAATTCTTGTATGACTCTCGCAGGGTAAAAATGACGGAAATGATAATAGTACTTGATGTTGTAGTGTCACTTGACTGCAACTCTTGTCAAATTTAAGGCCCCATTTTTATGGATTGTCTGTTTGTTGAACAGGATTGTCATAAAGCAATTAGAGTACTTCTAACCCACTATGAGAGTACTCTAAATATGATGAAAGATCTACAGACGGTCTTAAAGGGGTTCATGATTGATGTAAAAAATGAGATTTAGACATCATATTGTATATGACAATCTCTTTCTATCAAAGCTAAAACCGGATCTGTAACTCACATGGATCCAGAGATCTCCACATTCACTACTTCAGTTGCTCTAATTTCCAATTGCTTTCTGCTGCAGCTGTCTCCCTGTAACAGTCACAGCTTGTAATAGTAGATAGGGCTGGTGGCAGGAGGCACCAGTATAATGAATTAACCCCTTCAATACCAAATAAGTTTGCCCTTTAAGGCCCAGGCGAACCTTTGGAAATCTGGTATATCACTTTATGGGCTAATAACTTTGGAATGTTTTTACTTTTGCAATCCATTCTGATATTGTTTTCTCCTGACACATTGTACTCCATGTTAGTGGTAAATTTTAGTCAATATAATTTTACATTTATTTTTTAAAAAGTCCAAAATTTGCAATTTTCTAAATTTACATTTCTCTACCTTTAAGATGGATAGTGATACCCCATCATATTTATTAATTAAAATTCTCCATACATCTAATTTATGTTGGCATCATTTTGTAAATGTCATTTTATTTCTTATGGTGTTAGAAGACGTAGGGGGTCTTTTACTAACCATAAATTACGTGTATATTAGGTGTATTTCTGGCGCAGATTGTGGAGCAAAGATTATTTATACTGCAATCTGTGACTTTTCCCCGCTCACGCAAGACCTAAGAAAGTGAGTGTGGTGTGGGTGGGGAAGGGAGCGGGTAAGCATACCCTTATCATTTATCATTTTTTATGCCTGTTTTAGGTATAGAAAATAGTCTAAATCTACCCCAGCAAGGGAGCTGGCATAGATATAGAAGCGACCTGAGCCTCTTCATAACTACAGCGGATCCACCGCCAGCACAAGGCTTTATTAAAACCGTTGTCTAAAATGCCGGTCTTAATAAATGCCCCCCTTAGAGTTTTAGAAGCAATTTTTAAGGTTTTCAACTGCACACTACGGCGCGTGTTCCTGGACCGCCGGCCATCGCTTTAGTGTACAGGCTTTTAAGTGAAGCCTGTAGTGACTCATGCACAGCGTGTTGTAACTGCTGTGTATGAGTCAAAGCATATCGATCAGCCACAGAGACACATGAGGACACAGTGGATGGCAAATAGGGGCACTAGATTGCAATAAAGATACTAGGGATGGCAGTGGGGGCTGTGGAGGTCACTGTTATGGGGGCTCAGTATGAGTTACAGGGCTCATGCAAGTGACCGTAATTGGCCCAGGAATTGCAGTCCATGTGTCGGCCACATTTTCCAGGCCGACCGCTGCTTCCCTGACCCAATCTGTGTGTATGATAGTGATGTATGATACAACCTGTCTGTATCTGACCATGAGGCAGTTGTCGTGTACTCACCTTATCATGTGTACATACCCCATAAACAGATAAGAGACCCAGCATGCATGTGGAACCGACACTCCCTGAATTTTATGGTGGCCATTTTGGCACATAACAGGTAGCATTTAGTGTTAGGTTCCCTTCTTACAGAGATCGCCTTGACATTTGGCAGACGGGACCAAATCATTTTGACGTAGAGTGGACTCTCATTGCATTTATTGGATGCCATCTGGCATCAGGAGAGGTATAGAGTGGGCTCAGCATGATTTTGGTACCTGCATGGGCATAGCTTTAGGGGGTGCAGAGGTAGCAGCCGCTACCGGGCCAAGGACCTTGAGGGGCCCCAAAGATCCTTCTGCCACAAAAGAAGACAACAATATTATAGAAAGTGCATGCTGGGAGGGTTCTGTCATACATTTGGCACTGGGGCCTAGAATCTTCAAGTTACACCTCTGGCTCCAGAGAAGGGCCTGGGTCAAGATTTTGTATGGGAGCTGCAGTTTCAATTTTTGCCTCAGACAGCATGAATGCTATCTGCTCCCTAACCCCCAACCACAAAGCACTGAGGGAAGGGGGGGCCCAAGCTGCACTCTTGCACCAGGGCCCTTGACCCTTTAGCTACGCTCCTGGGTACCTGCATTCCCTGAATGTAATGGAGGCCATTTTAGCACCAAAAATGATAAAAAGCAGAGTGAACCCAGCATGCATGTGGAACCTGCACTCCCTTAATTTTATGGTTATAGCACATAACAGGTAGCATTTAGTGTTAGGTTCCCGTCTTACAGAGATCGCCGTGACTTTTGGAAGACAGCCCCAAATAATTTTGTACAAAATGTATTTACCAAGAATCTCAATTTTACAAAATAGGTGTAGAGTTATCACCACAATATTTTCTATTACTATGGCAATATTGTACTTTATTTGGTGTACAGAGTGCTGTTGGAATGTATTTTTTTCTTTGTGTTTCTAGCCTTGGCAACATGCACCTGCGCATTGGGATGTGCTGACTGACCCCCTTTTTCTTTGCATCAGCTGTATCATACATTATTGTGATACAGTCAGTTGGGTTAGGAAAGTGCGGTCAGCCTGGGAGATGCCGCCTTCACATGGACTGTGTTTCCTGGACTGATCATGGTCGTATCACTCAGTGTTTCACACAAGATAGGCCAAGTTGAATCCTTCAGCAGGCAGGACCGAAAAAGACAGGATTAGGCCTCATGCACACAACCGTATCAGCGTTGTGCTCTGCACGATGTCCATTGGCTAAATATGTATACTGTCTGTGTGCGACCAGCATTGTTTTTGCTGAGCCATTGACTTCTATGGGTTTGAGGTCTGCATTTTGACGACCAGAATAGGAAGTATTCTATGTTTTGCAGAACTGACATATGGATGGTGAAAGCACATGGATGACGGCCATGTACTTTCCACATACTGTCGCACATGGACAGTATACCTAGTTACAGATTCGTGACTTGCAGTGTACAAAATGGATACGGTTGTGTGTTTGAGGATCTATATACACACTTCACCAGGTGGGATCATAGCAGACAGGATTAGATACACAGCTCAGCAGACACGATAGGATTAGATATACATGTGCAATACAGAGTTGAGAGAAATAATAAAGAGGCTTGCAGCATTCACCGAGGTAGATGCTTTAACTTTCTTTATTCATCCTGATGTAGGACAATAACAAGCAGGGTGCAGGGGCGGACAGCCAGTTGCAGATGATCGGCGGCTACGGGCGTTTCGCGCGTAGAATCGCGCTTCGTCTGGCCGCTCATGCGTCACTGCGCAGACTTGCGCTTCGCGTAAGCGGCGCTCCGTGGCCATCCTCATAAGCAACGGCTGGGCACAAATTAGTGACATTAAAATCCCCGCAAAAGAGAGGCAACGCGGATGGCTGCTATGTGCGGCTCTAATGTGCTCAATCAAGCAGGGGCATCGTCTGCCCGAACGGATGGAATTGACATGCTCCCGTATCCTTTCAAAAAGTGGATGTATCGTATCATTGCCTCTCTTTTGCGGGTATGGAGCAGGTCCAACCCATCCCCAGAGGGGGGGATCGGCACTGGTTCCTCCTGCAGAGAGAGGCAAAGTGGATTATGCGCACCGGAGCAGCGGGTTTGAACGACAGGAATGACATGTCAGCGTTCCTGTAGAGATACACATTATGGCCACAACTTTGAGCATGATACCATCTGGAATGGTGTTCTGGGATTCACTGTGAGTTGAGCCCTCACCTTTGTTCTCCTTGTTTAAGGATAGCAGTATGTGTGCGAGATCTATATTGGAGGCACGATGGGTGGTGAAAATTGAAAAGTTGGCACCACCGCTTTGTCCTAAATCGAACAAAATGAACACGCCAGCAATATGACCTCACTTTGCTATATTATGCATGAATATGTGAGTAGTATGAAGATGTGTATAATTATGTAGTGCATCTGGGTGTATGTACCTTCTGACACTTGTGATTTTAACGTCACTAATTTGCGCCCAGCCGTTGCTTATGAGGATGGCCACGGAGCGCCGCCTACATGAAGCACAAGTCTGCGCAATGACGCATGAGTGGCCAGATGAAGCGCGATCTTACGTGCGAAACGGCCGTAGCCGCCGATCATCTGCAACTGGCTGTCCGCCCCTGCACCCCGCTTGTTATTGTCCTACATCAGGATGAATAAAGAAAGTTAAAGCATCTACCTCGGTGAGTGCCGCAAGCCTCTTTATTATTTCTCTCAACGCTGTATTGGATTCTACCTTGTATCGTCATTTCTGCTGAGCACCACATACGAGTGTCGAAGTGCTGTGGCGTGCGCATTAGTCTGGAAGGGAAGATCGGGTAGATTCGCCTGATTGGACAGCAGTGCCACCGTTTCTTATCGCCATTTGTTACATTTAGATATACATGTGATTTGATGTGCTTGCAAATTCAAGCTGTTTATTGCACTCCTAGATGGTGAGAGACAAGCATGTGGACTGTCAGTGATGGGATTTAAAAACTGAGTGAGAAATAGACTAGCAGGATTCATGTATGTCTATAGTAACATGGCCACATGTAGGGGGAGTAGCTACTGCAGACTGAACAGTGGGGGGTGGGGGGAGGGGGGGGCAGCCTGTGACTTGTCACTCTGCAGTGCAGCCAGGCTTTATCAATAAAGTTACCTATTCAACAAAACAGGAAACTAGGAAAGGAAACAGATCTGCCAGGATAGTCTGATGCCCAGACAGGGAGAAAGAAAGTGCTTTGGGATCAGATAACCTCTTTAACACTTGCCACTGGTTTATTATATAAAGCTAGTAACACATCTGCATTGTGAATCTGTCCTGGCAGAGGAACACACTGACGAAGGTCACCTTATCCAGCACAGCACTACCCTCCACCGCCCGATCCCCATTCACTGTAATGGGATCCAGTCGTAATCAGGCCATTTTCTGGCATATGTGCCGGACAAAATATGTTGCGTGTAGCATTTTTTGCTCCGGCTGAAAGCAGGAAGGTACGCTGGATACAGTGACCAGATTACAGTGCCAGAGTTCACAATGCAGATGTGAACCCAGCCTAATATCTTAATCCAATTGATGGATTCAAAGGGAAGCCCAAAGTGATCCAAAGGTCACCAGAGATAAGGCCATTTTACACTATTGAATATCACTAATAGAAGAAATGACCCTCCCAGTATGTACCAAGGGATACAGTGAGCATTTTTAAAAATCTCTGCAAAAGGTGCATCACAATAATATGCAACTGACAATACTGGCCAAACCCTCACACTGATGTTAAAAGCTGAGACTTTATTCCAATTAGGAACATATCAGAGCCCAAGGCACCCCATCAAGGTATTTCTGTTTGGCATGGGTCCTACCGCTAACCTACTTACAGTTTGTGAACACAGTCCGATAGGTGCTGAGGTCAGACTCACAGCCAAAATCCCACATACCTCCATAGTAAGATCACTAATACAATGGGAGGGTAGGAGTAGACTGCAAGCCCCACCTATAACAGGCCATGTGACACAGGCTATCAGGTGCACAGAATGTAACCACGATAAACTATGGCACATTCCATATATATCAAGAAAGAAATCCCAGAATGAAGTGGCCTAAATGGGAGGAAGAGCTCAAAACCCCAAACACTGTAGCATGTTTAGCAAGTATTGTCAGTTGCATGTTATTGTGGTACACCTTTAGCAGTGATTTTTTATTTTTATATTCTCACCTATACATTATTCCATCTTGTGTAGAATGTTTTTGTGGTGCATGTGGTCTGCTGCGGACATCCTCCATTGTATGCATTTTTGCTGGGGATTGCCGTTAGCGGCGGATCACATGTGAAGGGATTGCTCCCCCGGGTATAAACACGCTACAGTGTTTGGGGTTTTCAGCAGTTCTTCCCATTTAGGCCACCTCATTCTGGGATTTTTTTTTTTGTGAGCATTTTTAACCCACATGGTGCAAAGTGAAAATTGGAATTTTATCATATAACTTTTTATTATATTTATATTTTTATACTGTATATATAACTACACTTCCCTCTAGAAAAAACATTCTATGACTCTATCCCCTACACTATAAAATGGTCAAATTGATCGCAAAATAGTACAAAAAAAATATATATATCTACTATATATATATATATATATATATATATACACTCATCTAAAGAATTATTAGGAACACCATACTAATACGGTGTTGGACCCCCTTTTGCCTTCAGAACTGCCTTAATTCTATGTGGCATTGATTCAACAAGGTGCTGATAGCATTCTTTAGAACTGTTGGCCCATATTGATAGGATAGCATCTTGCAGTTGATGGAGATTTGAAGGATGCACATCCAGGGCACGAAGCTCCCGTTCCACCACATCCCAAAGATGCTCTGTTGGGTTGAGATCTGGTGACTGTGGGGGCCATTTTATTACAGTGAACTCATTGTCATGTTCAAGAAACCAATTTGAAATTATTCGAGCTTTGTGACATGGTGCATTATCCTGCTGGAAGTAGCCATCAGAGGATGTGTACATGGTCGTTATGAAGGGATGGACATGGTCAGAAACAATGCTCAGGTAGCCTGTGGCATTTAAAAGATGGCCAATTGGCACTAAGGGGCCTAAAGTGTGCCCAGAAAACATCCCCCATACCATTACACCACCACCACCAGCCTGCACAGTGGTAACAAGACATGATGGATACATGTTCTCATTCTGTTTACGCCGAATTCGGACTCTACCATTTGAATGTCTCAACAGAAATCGAGACTCATCAGACCAGGCAACATTTTTCCAGTCTTCAACAGTCCAATTTTGGTGAGCTCGTGCAAATTGTAGCCTCTTTTTCCTATTTGTAGTGGAGATGAGTGGTACCCGGTGGGGTCTTCTGCTGTTGTAGCCCATCCGCCTCAAGGTTGTGCGTGTTGTGGCTTCACAAATGCTTTGCTGCATACCTCGGTTGTAACGAGTGGTTATTTCAGTCAACGTTTGTCACGCTCAAAATTGCTTAAATCACCTTTCTTTCCCATTCTGACATTCAGTTTGGAGTTCAGGAGATTGTCTTGACCAGGACCACACCCCTAAATGCATTGAAGCAACTGTCATGTGATTGGTTGACTAGATAATTGCATTAATGAGAAATAGAACATGTGTTCCTAATAATTCTTTAGGTGAGTGTATATATATAGTTGTAACCAGAAGTTTACCTACACTATCATAGGCGTGCGCACCCTAAGGCACAAACACACATGCCATGCGCATGTGTATGTCCTGTATGTATATATATATATATATATATATATATATATATATATATAGTTGCAAGAAAAAGTATGTGAACCCTTTGGAATAATGGATTTCTGCACAAATTGGTCATAAAATGTGGTCTGATCTTCATCTAAGTCACAACAATAGACAATCACAGTCTGCTTAAAATAATAACACACAAATAATTAAATGTCACCATGTTTTTATTGAACACACCATGTAAACATTCACAGTGCAGGTGGAAAAAGTATGTGAACCCCTAGACTAATGACATCCCCAACAGCTAATTGGAGTGAGGTGTCAGCCAACTGGAGTCCAATAAATGAGATGAGATTGGAGGTGTTGGTTATAGCTGCCCTGCCCTATACAAAACATACACCGGTTCTGGGTTTGCTTTTCCCAAAAAGCATTGCCTGATGTGAATGATGCCTCGCACAAAAGAGCTCTCCGAAGACCTATGATTAAGAATTGTTGACTTGCATAAAGCTGGAAAGGGTTTTAAAAGTATCTCCAAAAGCCTTGCTGTTCATAAGTCCACAGTAAGACAAATTGTCTATAAATGGAGAAAGTTCAGCACTACTGCTACTCTTCCTAGGAGTGGCGGTCCTGTAAAGAGGACTGCAAGAGCACAGACTGCTTAATGAGAGGAAGAAGAAGCCAAAAGTGTCAGCTAAAGACTTACAAAAGTCTCTGGCATATGCTAACATCCCTGTTAGCGAATCTACGTTACGTAAAACACTAGTGTTGAGTGCGAATATTCGAATAGAGAATTTTTTTAGCGAATATCGGCACTTCGCTAATTCGCGAATATTTCGAATATAGCACTATAAATTCGCTATTTCGAATATTGGTTTTTTTGTGTTTTTTTTTTTTAGTTATATTTTTTTTCTTTCCCACTTCCCAACAGTAGTTCTTACCTGTCCTGAGGATTCCTGGCTTCCTGGCTGCTCTATTCAGTGCTTATTGCCGCTTCTGCCGACTTCCGTGCTCATGGAGCGTCCCCAACCATGGGAACGTCTCCATATACTAAAATGTACTGTCGGATTTGAGGAATTACGTTGAAATCGCAATGCGATTAATTTAAGTTATATTAATCGCATTGCGATTACAACTTAGCACTGCTATCTTACATAGGCTAGAATTAACGAATATGGAATATAGCACTAGCAGTGCTAAGTTGAAATCGCAATGCGATTACTTCAAGTTAAATTAATCGCATTGCGAATTCAACTTAGCAGTGCTGCTATATTCCATATTCATTAACTTCGTTCATTCTAGCAAGCTGACCCATTATAAACCCAGCTCTAAGTTGAAATCGCAATGCGATTAATATAACTTGAATTAATCGCATTGCGATTTCAACGTAATTCCTCAAATCCGACAGTACATTTTAGTATATGGAGACGTTCCCATGGTGATGGGGATGCTCCATGAGCAAGGAACTTTATGGTTGGCTTGGTAGAATTAGCGAATAGCGAATATGACGAATGTATTCGTCATATTCCTCAAAGCGAAGATAACGAAGTATTCTACATCTTCGTTTTAGCAACCTATTTGTCAACCTTGCTAATTCTAGCAATCAAATAGGAAGGTTGACTATAGAGACAGCTGTGTTAAATTCGCTATGCGATTTATTTTTTTTTTTTTTTATAGAATAATTATATTACTTGATATAATTATTATAATTATTCTATTTATTAAAAAAATATATATAAATAATCGCATAGAGAATTAAACACAGTTGTCTCTATAGTCAACCTTTCTATTTGATTGCTAGAATTAGCGAAGTTGACGAATAGGTTGCTAAAACGAAGATGTAGAATACTTCGTTATCTTCGTTTTGAGGAATATGACGAATACATTCGTCATATCCGTCATCTTAGCTATAATTCTAGATATGAAACCAATAGGAAAGTAGCCTTAAGTTAAAATCGCAATACGCGATTATTTAAATCGCATATTAATCGCGGTAACTAGAATAATGACGAATATTCGATTTCGACAAATATGAAACGAATATTCATGCGAATATTCGCGAATTTCGTCGAAATCGAATATGGCACCTGCCGCTCATCACTATAAAACACTAAACAAGAATGGATTTCATGGGAGGATGCCACAGGGGAAGCTACTGTTGTGCAAAAAAACCCATTGCTGCACGTTTACAGTTTGCACACAAGCACCTGGATGTTCCACAGCAGTACTGGCAAAATATTCTGTGGACAGATGAAACCAAAGTTGAGTTTGGAAGAAACACAACACTGTGTGGAGAAAACGAGGCACAGCACACCAACATCAAAACATCATCCCAACTGTGAAGTATGGTGGTGGGGGCATCATGGTTTGGGGCTGCTTTGCTGCGTCAGGGCTGGGATGGATTGCTATCATCGAAGGAAAAATGAATTCCCAAGTTTATCAAGACATTTTGCAGGAGAACTTAATGCCATCTGTCCACCAGCTGAAGCTCAACAGAAGATGGATGTTGCAACAGAACAACGACCCAAAGCATAGAAGTAAATCAACAACAGAATGGCTTAAACAGATGAAAATACGCCTTCTGGAGTGGCCAAGTCAGAATCCTGACCTCAACCTGATTGAGATGCTGTGGCATTACCTCAAAAAAGCGATTCACACCAGACATCCCAAGAATATTGCTGAACTGAAACAGTTCTGTAAAGAGGAATGGTCATGAATTTCTCCTGACCATTGTGCATGTCTGATCTGCAACTACAGGAAACATTTGGTTGAAGTTATTGCTGCCAAAGGAGGTTCAAGCAGTTATTAAATCCAAGGGTTCACATACTTTTTCCACCTACACTGTGAATGTTTACATGATGTGTTCAATAAAAACATGGCAACATTTAATTCTTTGTGCGTTATTAGTTTAAGCAGACTGTCATTGTCAATTGTTGTGACTTAGATGAAGATCAGATCACATTTCATGACTAGAGTTGAGCGAACACCTGGATGTTCGGGTTCGAGAGGTTCGGCCGAACTTCTGGAAAATGTCCGGGTTCGTGATTCGAACTCAACCCGAACCCCATAGAAGTCAATGGGGACCCGAACTTTTGGGAACTAAAAAGGCTGTAAAAGACTCCCGGAAAGGGCTAGAGGGCTGCAAAAGGCAGCAAAATGTAGGTAAATCCCCTGCAAACAAATGTAGATAGGGAAATGATGACTTAACATAAAATAAATAAAAATTAACCAATGTTAATTGGAGTTAGGTCCCATAGCACAGAATCAGGCTTCAAATCACCCACCAATGGAGAAGGTCGCTTACTATTATTTCGACCCCAGCATCCAGACAAAGGAGAGAGGTCCCACAGCAGAGAATCTGGCATCATATCAACCACCACAGGAGAAGGCCACTTTCAGTGACTTAGGCCTTAGCACCCAGACAGAGGAGAGAGGCCCCACAGCACATATTCAGGCATCATATCACCCACCACAGGAGTAGGCCACCATTTAGTTAATTTGACCCCTGCCCCCATGTCAGATGGTACAAGCATCAGTTTTACATCACCCAGCACAAGAGAAGGCCACTTTTAGAGACTTTGACCCCTGCACCCAGACGAAGGAGAGAGGTTTTCACAGCAGAGAATCAGGCATTTAGATCACCCACCACAGGAGTAGGCCATCATTTAATGGGACCCCGGCAACCATGTCAGATGGACAAGTATAACATTTATATCACCCAGCACAAGAGAAGGCCACTTTTAGAGAATTTGACCCCTGCACCCAGACGGAGGAGAGAGGTTTTCACAGCAGAGAATCAGGCATTTAGATCACCCACCACAGGAGTAGGCCACCATTTAATGGGACCCCGGCAACCATGTCAGATGGCACAGGCATCAGTTTTACATCACCCAGCACAAGAGAAGGCCACTTTAGAGACTTTGACCCCTGCACCCAGACGGAGGAGAGAGGTTTTCACAGCAGAGAATCAGGCATTTAGATCACCCACCACAGGAGTAGGCCATCATTTAATGGGACCCCGGGAACCATGTCAGATGGCACAAGCATCAGTTTTACATTACCCAGCACAGGAGAAGGCGACTTTGAGAGACTTTGACCCCTGCACCCAGACGGAGGAGAGAGGTTTCACAGCAGAGAATCAGGCATTTAGATCACCCACCACAGGAGTAGGCCATCATTTAATGGGACCCCGGCAACCATGTCAGATGGCAGAAGCATCAGTTTTACATCACCCAGCACAAGAGAAGGCCACTTTTAGAGACTTTGACCCCTGCACCCAGACGGAGGAGAGAGGTTTTCACAGCAGAGAATCAGGCATTTAGATCACCCACCACAGGAGTAGGTCACCATTTAATGGGACCCCGGCAACCATGTCAGATGGCACAAGCATCAGTTTTACATCACCCAGCACAAGAGAAGGCCACTTTTAGAGACTTTGACCCCTGCACCCAGACGGAGGAGAGAGGTTTTCACAGCAGAGAATAAGGCATTTAGATCACCCACCACAGGAGTAGGCAATCATTTAATGGGACCCCGGCAACCATGTCAGATGGCACAAGCATCAGTTTTACATCACCCAGCACAAGAGAAGGCCACTTTTAGAGACTTTGACCCCTGCACCCAGACGGAGGAGAGAGGTTTTCACAGCAGAGAATCAGGCATTTAGATCACCCACCACAGGAGTAGGCCATCATTTAATGGGACCCCGGCAACCATGTCAGATGGTACAAGCATCAGTTTTACATCACCCAGCACAAGAGAAGGCCACTTTTAGAGACTTTGACCCCTGCACCCAGACGGAGGAGAGAGGTTTTCACAGCAGAGAATCAGGCATTTAGATCACCCACCACAGGAGTAGGCCATCATTTAATGGGACCCCGGCAACCATGTCAGATGGCACAAGCATCAGTTTTACATCACCCAGCACAAGAGAAGGCCACTTTTAGAGACTTTGACCCCTGCACCCAGACGGAGGAGAGAGGTTTTCACAGCAGAGAATCAGGCATTTAGATCACCCACCACAGGAGTAGGCCATCATTTAATGGGACCCCGGCAACCATGTCAGATGGCACAAGCATCAGTTTTACATCACCCAGCACAGGAGAAGGCGACTTTGAGAGACTTTGACCCCTGCACCCAGACGGAGGAGAGAGGTTTCACAGCAGAGAATCAGGCATTTAGATCACCCACCACAGGAGTAGGTCACCATTTATTGGGACCCCGGCAACCATGTCAGATGGCACAAGCATCAGTTTTACATCACCCAGCACAAGAGAAGGCCACTTTTAGAGACTTTGACCCCTGCACCCAGACGGAGGAGAGAGGTTTTCACAGCAGAGAATCAGGCATTTAGATCACCCACCACAGGAGTAGGCAATCATTTAATGGGACCCCGGCAACCATGTCAGATGGCACAAGCATCAGTTTTACATCACCCAGCACAAGAGAAGGCCACTTTTAGAGACTTTGACCCCTGCACCCAGACGGAGGAGAGAGGTTTTCACAGCAGAGAATCAGGCATTTAGATCACCCACCACAGGAGTAGGCCATCATTTAATGGGACCCCGGCAACCATGTCAGATGGTACAAGCATCAGTTTTACATCACCCAGCACAAGAGAAGGCCTCTTTTAGAGACTTTGACCCCTGCACCCAGACGGAGGAGAGAGGTTTTCACAGCAGAGAATCAGGCATTTAGATCACCCACCACAGGAGTAGGCCATCATTTAATGGGACCCCGGCAACCATGTCAGATGGCACAAGCATCAGTTTTACATCACCCAGCACAAGAGAAGGCCACTTTTAGAGACTTTGACCCCTGCACCCAGACGGAGGAGAGAGGTTTTCACAGCAGAGAATCAGGCATTTAGATCACCCATCACAGGAGTAGGCCATCATTTAATGGGACCCCGGCAACCATGTCAGATGGCACAAGCATCAGTTTTACATCACCCAGCACAAGAGAAGGCCACTTTTAGAGACTTTGACCCTGCACCCAGACGGAGGAGAGAGGTTTTCACAGCAGAGAATCAGGCATTTAGATCACCCACCACAGGAGTAGGCCATCATTTAATGGGACCCCGGCAACCATGTCAGATGGCACAAGCATCAGTTTTACATCACCCAGCACAAGAGAAGGCCACTTTTAGAGACTTTGACCCCTGCACCCAGACGGAGGAGAGAGGTTTTCACAGCAGAGAATCAGGCATTTAGATCACCCACCACAGGAGTAGGCCATCATTTAATGGGACCCCGGCAACCATGTCAGATGGTACAAGCATCAGTTTTACATCACCCAGCACAAGAGAAGGCCACTTTAGAGACTTTGACCCCTGCACCCAGACGGAGGAGAGAGGTTTTCACAGCAGAGAATCAGGCATTTAGATCACCCACCACAGGAGTAGGCCATCATTTAATGGGACCCCGACAACCATGTCAGATGGCACAAGCATCAGTTTTACATCACCCAGCACAGGAGAAGGCGACTTTGAGAGACTTTGACCCCTGCACCCAGACGGAGGAGAGAGGTTTCACAGCAGAGAATCAGGCATTTAGATCACCCACCACAGGAGTAGGCCATCATTTAATGGGACCCCGGCAACCATGTCAGATGGCACGAAGCATCAGTTTTACATCACCCAGCACAGGAGAAGGCCACTTTGAGAGACTTTGACCCCTGCACCCAGACGGAGGAGAGAGGTTTCACAGCAGAGAATCAGGCATTTAGATCACCCACCACAGGAGTAGGCCATCATTTAATGGGACCCCGGCAACCATGTCAGATGGCACAAGCATCAGTTTTACATCACCCAGCACAAGAGAAGGCCACTTTTAGAGACTTTGACCCCTGCACCCAGACGGAGGAGAGAGGTTTTCTACAGCACATATTAAGGCACTCATATCACCCACCACAGGAGTAGGCCACCATTTAGTTAATTTGACCCCTGCACCCATGTCAGATGGTACAAGCATCAGTTTTACATCACCCAGCACAAGAGAAGGCCACTTTTAGAGACTTTGACCCCTGCACCCAGACGGAGGAGAGAGGTTTTCACAGCAGAGAATCAGGCATTTAGATCACCCACCACAGGAGTAGGCCATCATTTAATGGGACCCCGGCAACCATGTCAGATGGCACAAGCATCAGTTTTACATCACCCAGCACAAGAGAAGGCCACTTTGAGAGACTTTGACCCCTGCACCCAGACGGAGGAGAGAGGTTTTCACAGCAGAGAATCAGGCATTTAGATCACCCACCACAGGAGTAGGCCATCATTTAATGGGACCCCGGCAACCATGTCAGATGGCACAAGCATCAGTTTTACATCACCCAGCACAAGAGAAGGCCACTTTTAGAGACTTTGACCCTGCACCCAGACGGAGGAGAGAGGTTTTCACAGCAGAGAATCAGGCATTTAGATCACCCACCACAGGAGTAGGCCATCATTTAATGGGACCCCGGCAACCATGTCAGATGGCACAAGCATCAGCATTTATATCACCCAGCACAAGAGAAGGCCACTTTTAGAGACTTTGACCCCTGCACCCAGACGGAGGAGAGAGGTTTTCATCAGCACAGTATTAAGGCCTCATGATCACCCAACTACAGGAGTAGGCCACCATTTAGTTAATTTGACCCCTGCAACCATGTCAGATGGCACAAGCATCAGTTTTACATCACCCAGCACAGGAGAAGGCCACTTTTAGAGACTTTGACCCCTGCACCCAGACGGAGGAGAGAGGTTCTCACAGCAGAGATTCAGGCATTTATATCACCCACCACAGGAGTAGGCCACTCAGTGACTTAGACCTTAGCACCGCACTGAGCAGACATGTCAGATGGCACAAGCATCAGTTTTACATCACCCAGCACAGGAGAAGGCCACTTTTAGAGACTTTGACCCCTGCACCCAGACGGAGGAGAGAGGTTCTCACAGCAGAGATTCAGGCATTTAGATCACCCACCACAGGAGTAGGCCATCATTTAGTGACTTGGGACCCCGAGCAGACCATGTCAGATAGCACAAGCATCAGTTTTACATCACCCAGCACAGGAGAAGGCCACTTTCAGAGACTTTGACCCCTGCACCCAGACGGAGGAGAGAGGTTTCACAGCAGAGAATCAGGCATTTAGATCACCCACCACAGGAGTAGGCCATCATTTAATGGGACCCCGGCAACCATGTCAGATGGCACAAGTATAACATTTATATCACCCAGCACATGACAAGGCCACTTTCAGTGAGTTAGGCCTTAGCAACGAGACAGAGGAGACAGGTCAGATAGCACAAGCATCAGTTTTACTGATCACCCACTACAGGAGTCGGCCACCTTTAGTTAATTTGATAGCTTCAACCATGTCAGATGGCACTTAGTGATCAGCATTTATATCACCCAGCACATGACAAGGCCACTTTCAGTGAGTTAGGCCTTAGCACCGAGACAGAGGAGACAGGTCAGATAGCACAAGCATCAGTTTTACATCAACCACCACAGGAGAAGGGCACTTTTAGAGACTTTGACCCCTGCAGCCACACGGAGAGAGAGGTCCCACAGCAGAGATTCAGGCATTTATATCAGCCAGCACAGGAGAAGGCCGCTTTCAGTGACTTAGGCCTTAGCACCGACACAGAGGAGACAGGTCAGATAGCACAAGCATCAGTTTTACATCAACCACCACAGGAGAAGGGCACTTTTAGAGACCTTGACCCCTGCAGCCACACGGAGGAGAGAGGTCCCACAGCAGAGAATCAGGCATCATGTCAACCACCACAGGAGTAGGCCACCTTTTGTTTCTTTGACCCCTGCACCCAGAAAGAGGAGAGAGGTCCCACAGCAGAGAATCAGGCATTTAGATCACCCACCACAGGAGAAGGCCGCTTTCAGTGACTTTGGCCCCTGCACCCACACAAAGGAGACATGTCAGACAGCACAAGTATAACATTCATATCACCCAGCACAGGAGAAGGACACTTTCATGTACTTTGGCCCCGGCACCCAGACAGAGGGAAGGTTCATTCAACTCTGGGTTGCACCCCAAGATCCTAGTTAATTTCAAAAATTGATTTTCAATGAAGAAGTGGCCAGGAGTACAAGACAACATGGTTTAAGGCAGTTATTAAGGACTACTCTGCACAAGGGAGGGTCAGGTCTTGTGGGATCCATGCCTGGTTCATTTTTATAAACGTCAGCTTGTCCACGTTGGCTGCGGACAGGCGGCTGCGTTTGTCAGTAATGACGCCCCCTGCCGTGCTGAATACACGTTCAGATAAAACGCTGGCCGCCGGGCAGGACAGCACCTCCAAGGCATAACATGCTAATTCTGGCCACGTGGACAATTTGGAAACCCAGAAGTTGAATGGGGCCGAACCATCCGTCAGTACGTGGAGTTGTGTGCAGACGTACTGTTCAACCATGTTAGTGAAATGTTGCCCCCTGCTAACTCGTTCCGTATCAGGTGGTGGGGCAGTTAGCTGTGGCGTGGAGACAAAACCTTTCCACATTTCTGCCATGCTAACCCTGCCCTCAGAGGAGCTGGCCGTGACACTGCTGCGTGGGCGACCTCTAGCTCCTCCTCTGCCTTGGCCTTGGCCTTCCACCTGTTCCCCTGTGACAGTTGGGAATGCTCTCAGGAGCGCATCTACCAGCGTGCGCTTGTACTCGCGCATCTTCCTATCACACTCCAGTGCAGGAAGTAAAGTGGGCACATTGTCTTTGTACCGTGGATCCAGCAGGGTGGCCACCCAGTAGTCAGCACACGTTAAAATGTGGGCAACTCTGCTGTCGTTGCGCAGGCACTGCAGCATGTAATCGCTCATGTGTGCCAGGCTCCCCAGAGGTAAGGACAAGCTGTCCTCTGTGGGAGGCGTATCGTCATCATCCTCTGTATCCCCCCAGCCACGCACCAGGGATGTGCCTGCGCTGTGCTGGGTGCCACCCCGCTGTGAACCTGCTTCATCCTCATCCTCCTCCACCTCCTCCTCATCCTCCAGTAGTGGTCCCTGGCTGGCCACATTTGTACCTGCCCTCTGCTGTTGCAAAAAACCTCCCTCTGAGCCACTTCTAACAGACTGGCCTGAAAGTGCTAAAAACGACCCGTCATCCTCCTCCTCCTCCTCCTGGCCCTGGCCCACCTCCTCTTCCATCATCGCCCTAAGCGTTTTCTCTAGGAGACATAGAATTGGTATCGTCACGCCATGTTGGTGGCGTACTCTAAACAGCGCAACAGGGCACACAGGTTCCCGCATGGAGGCCCAATCATTGGTGGTGAAGTGGTGCTGTTCCGCAGTGCGACTGACCCGTGCGTGCTGCAGCTGAAACTCCACTATGGCCTGCTGCTGCTCGCACAGTCTCTCCAGCATGTGCAAGGTGGAGTTCCACCGGGTGGGCACGTCGCATATTAGGCGGTGAGCGGGAAGGCCGAAGTTCCGCTGTAGCGCTGACAGGCGAGCAGCGGCAGGATGTGAACGCCGGAAGCGCGCACAGACGGCCCGCACTTTATGCAGCAGCTCTGACATGTCTGGGTAGTTGTGAATGAACTTTTGCACCACCAAATTCAGCACATGCGCCAGGCAAGGGATGTGCGTCAAACCGGCTAGTCCAAGAGCTGCCACGAGATTTCGCCCATTATCGCACACCACCAGGCCAGGCTTGAGGCCCACCGGCATCAACCACTGGTCAGTCTGTTGTTCAATACCCCGCCACAACTCCTGCGCGGTGTGGGGCCTGTCCCCCAAACATATGAGTTTCAGAATGGCCTGCTGACGTTTACCCCGGGCTGTGCTGAAGTTGGTGGTGAAGGTGTGTGGCTGACTGGATGAGCTGGTGGAAGCAGAGGAGGAGGAGGAAGCCAAGTAGGAGGAGGAGGCTACAGGAGGCAAAGAATGATGCCCTGTGATCATTGGCGGCGGAAGGACGTGCGCCAAGGAACTCTCCGCCTGGGGCCCAGCCGCCACTACATTTACCCAGTGTGCAGTTAGGGAGATATAGCATCCCTGGCCGTGCTTACTGGTCCACGTATCTGTGGTTAGGTGGACCTTGCCACAAATGGTGTTGCGCAGTGCACACTTGATTTTATCGGACACTTGCATGTGCAGGGAAGGCACGGCTGTCTTGGAGAAGTAGTGGCGGCTAGGAACCACATACTGGGGGACAGCCATGCCCATCAGCTGTTTGAAGCTGTCTGTGTCCACCAGCCGGAATGACAGCATTTCAAAGGCCAGTAGTTTAGAAATGCTGGCATTCAGGCCAAGGGCTCGAGGGTGACTAGGTGGGAATTTGCGCTTCCTCTCAAAGGTTTGAGAGATGGAGAGCTGAACGCTGCTGTGTGAAATAGTGGAGACGCTAGGTGACGGTGGTGGTGGTGGTGTCGGTGGCACATCCTTTGTTTGCTGCTCGGCAGGTGGCAACATTCCTCTCGAGGCGGAAGCCGAGGCAGCAGCGGTAGAGGGAGCAGGGGGAGCCTGAGCGGGTTCCTTGTTTTTAAGGTGTGTACTCCACTGCAGTTCATGCTTTGCATGTAGATGCCTGATCATGCAGGTGGTGCTCAGGTTAAGAACGTTAATGCCTCGCCTCAGGGTCTGATGGCACAGCGTGCAAACCACTCTGGTCTTGTCGTCAGCACATTGTCTGAAGAAGTGCCATGCCAGGGAACTCCTTGAAGATGCCTTTGGGGTGCTGGGTCCCTGTTGGGCGCTGGCCAATAGCAGGTGAACTCTCTGGACGGCGGCTGTTCTGCTTTTGCCCTCTGCTCCCTCTTTGGCTTCGCTGTTGTCTCAGTCTCACCACTGCCTCTTCCTCTGAACTATTTAAGTCAGCAGCACGACCTTCAGTCCATGTGGGGTCTAAGACCTCATCGTCCTCTGCATCGTCTTCCACCCAGTCTTCCTCCCTGACCTCCTCCTGTTCAGTCTGCACACTGCAATAAGACGCGGCAGTGGGCACCAGTGTTTCGTCATCATCAGAGACTCGTTCACTCTGTTGTGGTGGTATTCCCATGTCCTCATCATCTGGATACATAAGTGGTTGTGCGTCAGTGCATGGAATGTCTTCCACCGCTGGGGAAGGGCTAGGTGGACGCCCCTGGAAAACTGTGGGAGCAGAGTCTTCAAACAGAATAAGAGACTGCTGCATAACTTGAGGCTCAGACAGTTTCCCTGATATGCATGGGGGTGATGTGACAGACTGATGGGCTTGGTTTTCAGGTGCCATCTGTGCGCTTTCCGCAGAAGACTGGGCGGAAGACAATGTGGTGAACGTGCTGGAAGCACTGTCGGCCACCCAATCGACTAATGCCTGTACCTGCTCAGGCCTTACCATCCTCATAACGGCATTGGGCCCCACCAAATATCGCTGTAAATTCTGCCGGCTACTTGAGGGAGTTGGTTCACTACTTTGTGCGCCTGAGGCCGAACAGCCACGTCCTCTGCCAGCAACAGAGGCTCCACTGACACCACCACGACCGCGTCCTTGTTCCTTAATAGAATGTTTCCTCATTGTTGCGATTCAACTCGCACCACAATAAAATATATTATTTTTTAGCCCCAAAATTCCCACACTGGAAGATATAATTCCTTTTTCCGGTATTAATTACAAGAAAACTGCTGCAAATTGGACACCAGAATTTTTAATATGCTAGTTTTGGTACATAGATTCCCACACGGGGAGATATAATTCCTTTTTACAGGAGTAAAAACGTGAGGCCTACTGTTTCTGGTGTAACTAACACCAGATTGATTAAATTGCCCTTTTTTTTCACCAAAATTACAACACTGGACAATGTAATGCCTTTTTCCGGTATTAATTCCTTTTTACAGGAGTAAAAACGTGAGGCCTACTGTTTCTGGTGTACCTAACACCAAATTGATTAAATTGGCCTTTTTTTCACCAAAATTACAACACTGGACAATGTAATGCCTTTTTCAGGTATTAATTCCTTTTTACAGGAGTAAAAACGTGAGGCCTACTGTTTCTGGTGTACCTAACACCAGATTGATTAACATAGTAACATAGTAACATATGTGGGGAGTCGCTCTGGTAGACGGCGGTGCGGGTGCAGTATAGAGGCAACAGGGAGTCCAGAAGGTGCGGAAAACAGTGTTTTATTCACACTTGTATCAAAATAACAGCAGAAAGTCAATTGGTGTTAAGTCACACACATCAGCAAATGAAGGGGAAAACAAAATGTCCAAACACAGGTTCCATTCACCTGGCAGGTTTGATGTGCGGGTTCGCACCTGGCTGTCAGCCCAGCCGCAGGACAATCCTCCTTCAGGGTTCCAGGACGGCTGCACAGCTCCTTGCTGGGCACGTCCTTCCACCCCAGAGAGCTCCACACCACTAGCAGCAGCTTCCAAGATAATCACTCTCACAGCTGGTGGTGCTGGCTGAGTTTATAAACCCAGCCCAAAACTCGGACTGGACCGTGGGGAGCAGCCACCCACCCTACTCTTTAGCTGCTCCCAGTAAGAGCCGGCCCGGATCGGCTTTGCAGCCATGCTATTTAACAGAGTCAAACAGCACTAGCTGCTGCAGACAAAAACCCGGCTCTCACCTCACCGAGGCCAGCAACCTCGGTGACACGTACCTGCCATCTAGGACGGCACCCTGCACCTTACCACATACCCCCCTTTGTTCAACCCTGAGGGGTGGACACAGGACAAACAGTGTACCCGGGAGAGCGCGTCTGCATTTTTAATAACCGGCCCGCTCTGTGCTCCACCGTGAATTTAAAATTCTGTAGGGACAGAAACCACCTGGTGACCCGGGCATTCCTCTCTTTGGCTTGGGACATCCACTTGAGTGGGGAGTGGTCGGTCACCAGGCGAGCTTCTGCCCAACAGGTAATAACGGAGGGCCTCGAGTGCCCACTTGATGGCCAGGCACTCTCTCTCGACTATGCTGTACCTAGTCTCTGCTGGGGTGAGCTTGCGGCTGAGGAAGACAACGGGATGCTCCTCCCCGTTGACTTCCTGCGACAGTACCGCACCAAGGCCAACCTCAGAGCGTCGGTCTGGACTACGAAATCCTTCCTGAAATCGGGTGTCACCAAAACCGGGGACCCACACAGGGCCGATTTCAAGGCGGAGAAAGCCTTTTCCGCCTGCTCATTCCAGCGGACCATCCCTGTCTTACGCCCCTTTAACAACTCTGTCAATGGCGAAGCAATAGTAGCAAAGTGGGGCACAAACCTCATGTAATACCCCACAATCCCCAGGAACGACTTTACCTGCCTGGTGGTGACCGGTCGGGGCCAACTCCGTGTGCCTCTACCTTATTTACCTGAGGCTTGATGACTCCCCGCCCAATTACATATCCCAGATATTTTGTCTCCTCTAACCCTATGGAGCACTTCTTTGGGTTAGCGGTCAGTCCGGCTTTCCTCAGGGCATCCACTACCGCCTGCACCTTGGGTAAATGGCTTTCCCAGTCGGTGCTGTGGATGACTACATCATCTAAGTAGGCCGAGGCGTACCGACGATGTGGTCGCAGCACTATGTCCATTAACCTTTGGAAAGTGGCGGGGCGCCATGCAGGCCAAAGGGTAACACCTTGTAGTGATACAGGCCCTGCGGGGTAACAAATGCGGTTTTTCCTTAGCCGACTCCGTTAAGGGTACCTGCCAGTACCCTTTAGTGAGGTCCAGCACAGAAAAATAACGGGCTTGTCCTAAACTTTCAACAAGCTCGTCTACTCGGGGCATGGGATACGCGTCAAACTTGGATACTTCATTTAACTTACGAAAGTCGTTGCAGAACCGCAGCGTCCCATCCGGCTTAGGTATTAGGACTATGGGACTGGCCCACTCACTTTTCGACTCCTCAATGACATCGAGCTTCAACATTAACTGCACTTCCTCCGCGATGGCCCGCCGCCGAGCCTCGGGTACCCGGTATGGTTTTAACCGGACCTTGGCCTGAGGCTCAGTGGCGATGTCATGTCGGATGAGAGACGTGCGGCCAGGGAGGTCGAGAACACATCCGTGTTCCGACTGAGAACTCCCTGACTTCCTGAACTTGTTTGGAAGATAGGCTGTCTGCAATTTTTACCGTGGTTACGGCTTCACAGGCCTCGAACTGTGGGGCTGGACCCTTTTCACCTAGAAGCCCTGGCCGGGGGCTGTGGTCGTCGGCCGCGTCCCTATCTTTCCACGGCTTAAGTAAATTCACGTGGTACACCTGCTCCGGCTTGCGCCGCCTGGCTGGTGTACTTTGTAATTTACTTCCCTACCTTCTCGATCACCTCATAGGGGCCCTGCCACCTAGCTAGGAATTTGCTGTCAAGGGTGGGTACCAGAACCAAAACCCGATCTCCCGGATTGAAGTCCCGTACCCGAGCCTGACGATTGTACACCCTACTCTGGGCTTGTTGCGCTGCCTCCATATGCTCCCGGACCAAGGGCAACACCCTTTCCATCCGTTCCTGCATTTGGGCGACATACTCAATGACACTTTTGTGGGGGACAGGCTGTTGTTCCCATGCTTCCTTGGCGATATCCAACAGGCCCGAGGGTGTCTGCCATAAAGCAGTTCGAAGGGCGAGAGCCCAGTAGAGGCCTGGGGCACCTCTCGCACTGCGAACATGAGATAGGGCAGAAGCAGATCCCAGTCCTTCCCATCTCTAGACACCACCCTCTTTAACATATTTTTTAGAGTTTGGTTAAACCTCTCCCACAAGACCGTCTGTTTGCGGATGGTAAACGGACGTCCGTAACTGCTTTATACGCAACAATTTACACAGTTCCCTCATTACTTTGGACATAAAAGGGGTCCCTTGGTCTGTCAGAACCTCTTTTGGCAGGCCCACACGGGAAAACATCTCCATTAACTCTTTGGCAATGAGCTTAGCTGAGGTATGTCGCAGAGGCACCGCCTCCGGATACCGAGTGGCATAGTCGAGAACTACCAGAATGTGTTGGTGGCCCCTGGCAGACTTTGGTACAGGCCCAATTAAATCCATCGCGATTCGCTCAAGCGGTACTTCAATAATTGGCAGAGGTACCAGAGGACTACGGAAATGTGGCTGGGGGCTAGTTATCTGACAGGTCGGACAGGACTTACAATAATTCTCTACCTCCTTGAACACACTGGGCCAATAAAATCGCTGCAGTATGCGGTCCTGGGTTTTCTGCCACCCCAGGTGTCCCCCAAGAACATGTTGGTGGGCAAGCTCCATGACAAGCTTGCGATACGCTGTGGGCACCACCAACTGTTCAACAGGTTCGCCTCGGATTTGGTTCACCCGATACAACATATCCTGCAGAACAATAAATCGTGGGAACATTAATTCAGCCCCTGGTTTCTGGGGTTTCCCATCAATTTCAGCACATTCTCCCAGGCCCTGGTTAGGGTTTGGTCCCGGTGTTGTGCGGTCCCAAAATTTTCCCGGAGACATTGAGGTCTGCCAACTCAGGTCCCGGTGGCAAGTCCTCCGTGTCTCCCACCATTACACTCAGTGGGGTTGTCTCCCCCTCTACCGCTGGAGCAGTGGTCACCCCTACCGCCGGCCCTTCAGACTCGGGCTCCCAGGGTTCTGGCCTTCCAGTGGTATCAGGCCACTCCACTAGGGTCACCCCTGTCTCGGGTCCCTCAGATACCTTTATTACCGGCCACAGCGCCGGAAAACCGAGGAAGTCCCTCCCAAGTATCAGTTCGTGTGGGAGTTTAGTAGCGACAGCCACCTCGTGGGTCCACCTACCAGCCGCGGTGGACAAAGTCACTAGTGCAGTGGGGTAGTCTTTCAGGTCTCCGTGGATGCACAGGACCCCGACTTTACGGCCAGTATACTCCGCCAGGCCGTACAAGGGCAGCCCTTACCAGGAGACTAAACTCCCGGAGTCCAGCAGAGCCACCGCCAGAGAGTCTCCCACCTCTACCTGACACAGGTGGTTATGGTCCTGCACCTCACGGGTGCCAGTTGCGCACAGCTTCCGTGCATACAGGGAGAGACGACCCCGTAGTTCATATCCATCGGCTCATCCCGATGCGGACAGTCGGCCCTGATGTGGCCTGGCTCCTGACACCTCCAGCATACCACGGGAGGCGGACTCGCAGGGGTATATTCCGTGCAGGCCGCTCTGTCGCCGGACGTCGGAACTGGGGCAGAGGCCTCCGGGGTTTGACTGACCCCTTCCCACAAGAGTCCCCTGCAGGTTTCTGGTGGCCTCGTGGCGCTCCACCAGGTCGACCATCTCCAGGGCATTGGTGGGCGATACCTGGCCGATCCAGTGCTGGAGGGATAAGGCAGGGCCCTCCAAAGATGTCCGCCAACAGTCGATCCAGCATGGCAGTGGGACTTAGTAGATCGGGCTGCAGCCACTTTTGCAGCCTGTGCAGCAGATCGTAGTACTGCGGCCTAGCGGGTTCAGTCGTTTTAAAGTCCCACTGGTGGACTCTTTGGGCGCGGACCAGCACGTTCACGCCCAGTCTGGCTAGGACCTCTCCTTTCACGGTGTCATAATCTGCCGGCTTGGTCGTCCGACAAGTCGAAAAACACCTGCTGGGGTCCGGAAGCCAGGAACGGAGCGACCACCTCAGCCCACTGGTCACGGGGTAACTTTTCCCTCACGGCGACCTTCTCAAAAACCGCCAGGTACGTCTCAACGTCGTCTGCGGGGTCATTTTGGGATCGCCGCACGGACCGCTTTCCGGGCATCATGGACGTGGTGGGACGCTCCTGCCGCCTGTAACGCCATCACATGTTGTAGCAATAGTTGGTTGGTCTCCCGCTGCTGCACGTTAGCCTCTATGAGAGCCTTCACAGCAGCCTCCATGTTGCCAGAAACTCCTGCTTGCAGCTTTGCTGGCTTAATATATTCCATACACTTTAGAAAAACAAAACTTCGGCGTTTACGCCAGCCTCACTGCGCATGCCCGCATCCGACACCAAATGTGGGGAGTCGCTCTGGTAGACGGCGGTGCGGGTGCAGTATAGAGGCAACAGGGAGTCCAGAAGGTGCGGAAAACAGTGTTTTATTCACACTTGTATCAAAATAACAGCAGAAAGTCAATTGGTGTTAAGTCACACACATCAGCAAATGAAGGGGAAAACAAAATGTCCAAACACAGGTTCCATTCACCTGGCAGGTTTGATGTGCGGGTTCGCACCTGGCTGTCAGCCCAGCCGCAGGACAATCCTCCTTCAGGGTTCCAGGACGGCTGCACGCCTCCTTGCTGGGCACGTCCTTCCACCCCAGAGAGCTCCACACCACTAGCAGCAGCTTCCAAGATAATCACTCTCACAGCTGGTGGTGCTGGCTGAGTTTATAAACCCAGCCCAAAACTCGGACTGGACCGTGGGGAGCAGCCACCCACCCTACTCTTTAGCTGCTCCCAGTAAGAGCCGGCCCGGATCGGCTTTGCAGCCATGCTATTTAACAGAGTCAAACAGCACTAGCTGCTGCAGACAAAAACCCGGCTCTCACCTCACCGAGGCCAGCAACCTCGGTGACACGTACCTGCCATCTAGGACGGCACCCTGCACCTTACCACACATAGTATATAAGGCCGAAAAAAGACATTTGTCCATCCAGTTCGACCTGTTTCCTGCAAGTTGATCCAGAGGAAGGCAAAAAAAACCCTGTGAGGTAGAGCCAATTTTCCCCACTTAAGGGGAAAAAATTCCTTCCCGACTCCAATCAGGCAGTCAGAATAACTCCCTGGATCAACGACCCATCTTTAGTAGTTATAGCCTGAAATATTATTACGCTCCAGAAATACATCCAGGCCCCTCTTGAATTCCTTTATTGTACTCACCATCACCACCTCCTCAGGCAGAGAGTTCCATAGTCTTACTGCTCTTAACGTGAAGAACCCTTTTCTATTTTTGTGTACAAACCTTCTTTCCTCCAGACGCAGAGGATGTCCCCTCGTCACAGTCACAGTCCTGGGGATAAATAGATGATGGGAGAGATCTTTGTACTGACCCCTGATATATTTATACATAGTTATTGGCCTTTTTTTCACCAAAATTACAACACTGGACAATGTAATGCCTTTTTCAGGTATTAATTACAAGAAGACTGCTGCTAATTGGACACCAGAATTTTTAAAATGCTAGTTTGTGTACATAAATTCCCACACTGGAAGATATAATTCCTTTTTCCGGTATTAATTACAAGAAAACTGCTACAAATTGGACACCAGAATTTTTAAAATGCTAGTTTTGGTACATAGCTTCCCACACGGGAAGATATAATTCCTTTTTACAGGAGTAAAAACGTGCGGCCTACTGTTTCTGGTCTAACTAACACCAGATTGATTAAATTGGCCTTTTTTTCACCAAAATTACAACACTGGACAATGTAATGCCTTTTTCAGGTATTAATTCCTTTTTACAGGAGTAAAAACGTGCTGCCTACTGTTTCTGGTGTAACTAACACCAGATTGATTAAATTGGCCTTTTTTTCACCAAAATTACAACACTGGATAATGTAATGCCCTTTTCCGATATTAATTACAAGAGGACTGCTGGTATTTCATAACACCGGAATTTTTAAAATGCTAGTTTTGCTAGATAAATTTCCCACACTGGGAGAAATGTTGCCTAAGCCTTTTTACAGTATTAATTACAACAGGAGTGCTTCTTCTGGTCTAACACCAGAATAATTTTATTATTACGGTGAAATCTTTTTTTAATTTATATTTCTGGCACATAAAAAAAAAAAATATTTCTGTCTGACAGTATTGGACTTGGCTGCAGTGGCACTGGCTAGCCTAGCTGGAACAGCACATTCAGGGGATTTGCTATCCAAGTGGGTTGCTTTCAGTTTCACCACTGATATATTAAATATCTTTGCAGTTAGTATGGGTGACACAAGCACAGCCAAACCCCTGATGTAGCATATCTATGAAAAAATCGACTATTACATGAGATTAATGGACGTTGTGGCAGCTTTTGCTGTAGCACCACAAGTCCCAAAATGGCCGCCGCCTATCAGCCCAGTAACATGTGCCAGAAAACGGTCTGCCCAGCCAGAAAAAAATTTGTCTTTGACTGAGCAGCTGAATCGCTGTTGTTCTGATTCACAGGTGTAGATTTTTCACTTCTTTGGAGCTTTGGTTTAGACTCTGTGGCAGCTTGTGCTGACGCACCACAAGTCCCAAAATGGCCACCGCCGGTCAGCCCAGTTACATGTGCCAGTAAAAATCGCTCTGGTCAGTCTCAACAAAATAGTGACTTTCAGTGAACAGCTCAGTTGAGTTGTTCTGATGCACAGGTGTAGAAAGGTAGATCATTCACTTCTTTATCCCTGCCTATCTCGCCCTCACAGAAGCTGCGTCCTCTCCCTACACTAATCAGAGCAGTGTGACGTGCGGCGCTACGTGACTCCAGCTTAAATATAGGCTGGGTCACATGCTGCACTTGGCCAATCACAGCCATGCCATTATGAAAATGTCCGGGTTCGGGTCCGTGTCACGGACACCCCAAAATTCGGTACGGACCCGAACGATTCTCGAACTGTTCGCTCAACACTATTCATGACCAATTTGTGCAGAAATCCATATCACTCCAAAGGGTTTACTTACTATTTCTTGCAAATATATATATATATATATATATATATATATATATATAGTGGGGGTTTAGCTCTGGTCTCGAGGATCGTTCACATACAGACTGTTGTCCACTGCAGCTTTAGGGGCCAAACATCGCTTTATTGTCTCAGCATCAACATAAATAAATGAAATGCAAAACAAACACCTGCCCGGCTGGGCTCTAACTTAACACAGTGTGTCCCTGACTCACCTACAACACTGTTCACACACACCGCACCCGTGCGGCTTTTCCAGGCAGCCTGTTCGGTTTCACAGGGGTCTGAGCCCTCCAGCTTGGCTCCAGCCGTGGGTCCCAAACAACAGCCCTCAGCTCCCAGCACTATTAGCAGCTCCAGGAAAATCACCCCCAGCTGCTAAGGAGGCTGCCTTTTAAAGGGCCGGATAAAGTCCGGACTGGACCGTGGGGAGTAGGCACCCACCCAGCTCTTTGCCTACTCCCAGTAAGAGCCGGCCCGGATTGGCTTTGCAGCCAAACTAACTAACAGAGTCTGACAGCACTAGCTGCTGCAGACAACAAAATCCGGCTCTCACCCCACCGAGGCCAGCAACCTCGGTGACACGTACCTGCCATCGCTCTCTCCTATCAGCCATGAGGCCTGTCACTGCCTCACATATCCCCCCTTTGTTCAACCCCGTAGAGTGAACACTAGCACCCAACCAAGGCGCTCGTGAGAGGGCATTGACCTGGCCTACAGTCTTCCCCTTATTCCGCCAGACCCAGGCTAACAGCGCTTGGTTTCTCACCCGCATGAGTTTAGTACGGGGCAGATAAGACCTACGGGATTTTCTTGCCCATCTCATGACCCGGTGCTCTCTTTCACGAATGAGGATGATGCGCTTTCGCACCCGTGGCCTCTCTCTTTTCGTTTTTCTTTTTCTCTCCACATTTCGCATCAGCACATGTTCCTCACATCCTTTCTTGGACTGCTGCATCTCTCGACTGAACTGTTCCCTCACTTCGGCCGACTCTTCTTTAGCCTTATCTTTGGTCTTGGGAACATCTGAGGACTTCTCCCACTCCACCTCATCAGCATCAGCTTCTTCAGCCTTTGAGTCTCTTTTGGAGTCTTCAGTCACTTTGATAGGCTTTTCATCCTTCTCGGACACAGCATCACATACTTGCATTCTTAGCTCCGCCTCCTCCTCTTTCTCTTTAAGGACGGAGGTACTTGGGACATCAGAGTCCGTATCAGACTCATCATCTTCTGGCAATCCCTGCCAAGGTTTATCCAGGATATGGTTCTCCTTTCGGGCAGGATTCAGGAGAGTCAGCCCATCGGAGTAGACAGCACCCTCATACTGGTCGTCGGTCCCCCGTATTTCTTCCCCAGCAGACTGCTGGCTTTCTGGAAGGCATTGACAGCAGAGGAATGTCTTTCACGACCAGGTCCTGGCCACACACTGCCACGAGTCTCTGGGCTTCTGCATCCACCTCAGCACCATCATCTGGTTCAGCAGATACATCTTTCACCTTCTCTGCCTCGGCCGGCACCACGGCGCCACCATCTCCAGACCCATTCCTAACAGGCTCTGACTTCTTGGCATCTTTTAGAGGAGCTTCCTCTTCAGGTATCTCATTTTCTTCCACCTGCTGCGCAGGAGAACGCTTAGGCCTCTCCAACTCATAGACGTCATCTTTTGAGCTCCTGAGATCTTCCATCTCTGCTCTGAGTTGCTTGTTCAGCCACTCCAATTCATCTCGCTCCTTAGGCGCTTTTCAAGGGCTCTAGCCAAGGAGAGGGCCTTGGTCGTCTTCTCAGTTTTCCCCACCAGCTTGTTAGCAGCGCCCCGCTCTTGGGCCTTCTGGTCCAGCTGCTCTTCACTCTGTTCTGGGGTAACAGCAGTTGTAGGAGTACCACCATTCTTCTTTAGACACTCTGTGGGATTTTCACCCAGGGACTCTTCAAACCCATTGTTGAGGTCTACTATAGACTTTTGTGTCTTTCTGGAGTCTTTTCCCCTCCCCAGGACACCAGGAGGTAGACCCTTCAGTTCACTCGTCTTTCCGGGGTCTCCTCTTTTGACCCTTCTGCAGCCTTCTTCGGTGACTCTGTGACGACAGCTAGTCCCTTCTCTATCGTATCTAGGGACCATGGGGCGAGAGGAGGTCAGCCTCCTGTTTGCAGCTGTACTGTCCTGTCAGGTCATCTAAGACTGTCTGGATACGAGCTTCAGACACTAGGCTGACGTCACCCGACTGAACTCTCGTCTCGTCAGATATAACTGTCACCTGGTCGCTACTAGTAACCACTTTAGTTTGGCGAGACCTCGACGTGGCAGTTTCTCTCTCCGAGTTGCTATCGGTCACAGAACGTGCGTTATATATACCGCTCGTGTCATTCTCAATCCTGTCCTCTAGGGGCACCGATGAGCTAATCCCCACCTGGGACATTTTATTAACCATGGAGATCTGTGGAGACTGCATATCCACTTCTAGTACGTGTGGTACACCCTCTAGGCCTGCCCCATGTACTTGCACATTTTTCACAGTGGTTTCCCTCAGTGGTGAGCTCTCAACATCAATTAGCATTTTTATACCATCCACATTTTTACCAACAGGGGAGCTTCTTCCCTGATCACACCCTTTAAAGGAGCAGGTATATCATCGTCACACATATCATTACACATTTCAACAAACTTTGCACCTTCCCTTGGCACCGTGTCTGCACCATTATTTCTAATGGTCATTTCACTTAAACCATTGCTTTCTATTTGCATTTGCCTTACACCTTCACTTAAAGGGACAGGTACAGGTTCTGTAGGAGCTTCATTACTTCCCACAGAAGTGTCTCCATTGCCCCACATTACATCATGCATGAGCACATTTGCAACATCAACTCCATCAGTCCCTGTTCCCACCGTGGTCTCACCCTCCGTGAGGACCACCGGATAGTCCACAGTATTCACATAATTGTCCCGGACAGTTATCATTCTACCTCGTACCCAGGCTAGCATGGGATCTCTGATTTTCGCCATCCCAAATCTAGCCTTGGTCACAGGCACTTTAGACAACACCCTGAGCTTCTCCTCTGCAGGTTCCTGCGATGGAGCAACCGCAACAGGCCTTCCCGCCTGTTCAGACACAGCATTTTCCTATAGTCACTCTTTTTTGAGACATTTTTACGCTGCAGCGCTTTATCACTCACCGGCCCGGCAGGTAGCAACTGCCGCCCGGCTCACTGTCACTGGGTCTGCCACAAAATAATCAACCGGAACAGTCTTACCGATTGTCGTCACTGACTCGGCACGGTCATCACCCGTCTCCTCAATGCAGTAGTAGCCATGGGAGACGCCTTGGACTTGTCTCCTGTCTTTTCCCGGACGGACATTCCAGCCGCACCCTTTAAGATTCTGTGCACAGTCGCAGGAAAATAGGCACTCCTGAGAAACGCACCACTCTCCAGCTCTTTGTCTTCCCGACGGTTGCCCTTGGCAACGGCATGCATATTCTCCTCCAACACTGCACTCAGAGCCGCCACTCCAAGTGCCGCACTCGGCTTTCTCACCAACCGATCAGTCTCCAGCACCAGCTGCTCCATTACACCCTCAGTGGCCTTGGTTTTCCGCCAAACCGGGCCACTTCTCACATCTGGTATCACCATTGGTACAAGCAGCTTCCGCCACACGTGCTGAAGTAGTAGCTGGTTGGTCTCCTGGTGCTGCAAGTTAGCCTCCACAAGGGCTTTTACAACCGCCTCCATTGTGTCAGGAAAAAACAGTCCACAATCGCATGAGCGGCACTTGCTTCACTAGACAAACAGGCTTCCGGCCCTTTAAATCACTGCATAGCAAAACAGCAATTCCTTGGCAACTTTCACAGCACCTGCTCTTCTCAGTCAGGTCGTTGCCCCTAGCAACACTTGGCCTTTTCCAGCAGGGACGACTTGCCCGCATCCGACACCAAATGTGGGGGTTTAGCTCTGGTCTCGAGGATCGTTCACATACAGACTGTTGTCCACTGCAGCTTTAGGGGCCAAACATCGCTTTATTGTCTCAGCATCAACATAAATAAATGAAATGCAAAACAAACACCTGCCCGGCTGGGCTCTAACTTAACACAGTGTGTCCCTGACTCACCTACAACACTGTTCACACACACCGCACCCGTGCGGCTTTTCCAGGCAGCCTGTTCGGTTTCACAGGGGTCTGAGCCCTCCAGCTTGGCTCCAGCCGTGGGTCCCCAAACAACAGCCCTCAGCTCCCAGCACTATTAGCAGCTCCAGGAAAATCACCCACAGCTGCTAAGGAGGCTGCCTTTTAAAGGGCCGGATAAAGTCCGGACTGGACCGTGGGAGTAGGCACCCACCCAGCTCTTTGCCTACTCCCAGTAAGAGCCGGCCCGGATTGGCTTTGCAGCCAAACTAACTAACAGAGTCTGACAGCACTAGCTGCTGCAGACAACAAAATCCGGCTCTCACCCCACCGAGGCCAGCAACCTCGGTGACACGTACCTGCCATCGCTCTCTCCTATCAGCCATGAGGCCTGTCACTGCCTCACATTATATATATATTGTAAGAGGGTGCAAGGTACCGTTGTCGACGGGAGGTACGTGTCACCGAGGTTGCTGGCCTCGGTGAGGTAAGAGCCGGGTTTTTGTGTGTCAGCAGCAGCTAGTGCTGCTTGACACCTTGGTATTTAGTTTGGCTGCAAAGCCAATCCGGGCCGGCTCTTACTGGGAGTAGGCAAAGAGTTGGGTGGGTGCCTATTCCCCACGGTCCAGGCTGGACTTTTTCCGGGCCTTTAAAACACAGCCAGCACCAGCAGCTGGGTGTGTGATTGTCCTGGAGCTGCTAATAGTGCTGTGGAGCTCTCTGACCTGGAAGCAAGAGCTCAGCAAAGAGGCGAGCAGTCGGCCTGGAAGCCTAAGGTGTGGACTTTCCTGCAGCTGGGCTGACAGCCAGGTGCGAACGCGCACCTAAACCCCGCAGGTGATTGAATCCTGTTTTGGACTTTATGTTTTGCCCTAAGTTTTGTCTATGTGTGAATTAACACCAAGTGACTGTATTTTATGCAAGTGTGACTTAAACACTGTTTGCTGAACTTCCTGGACTCCCTTTGCCTCTGTACTGCACCCGCACCGCTGTCTACCAGAGCGATTCCCCACATTTGGTGGAGGATGCGGGCATGCGCAGTGAGGCTGGCGTGAACGCCGATTTTTTTTTGTTTTGCTGAGCACAAGTGCATGGCATATATTAAACCGGCAAAGTTGCAAGCAGGAATTTCTGGCAACATGGAGGCTGCTGTGAAAGCCCTCATGGAGGCTAACGTGCAGCAGCGGGAGACCAACCAGCTACTGTTACAGCACGTGATGGCTTTACAAGCTGCAGGAGCGTCCCACCACGACCATGATGCCCGGAAAGCGGTCCGTGCGGCGATCCCAAAGATGACCCCCTCGGACGACGTGGAGACATATCTGGCGGTCTTTGAAAAGGTGGCCGTGAGGGAGAAGTTACCCCGTGACCAGTAGGCTGAGATGGTCGCTCCGTTCCTGGCATCCGGACCCCAACAGGTTTTCTTTGATTTAACGGATGACCAGGCTACTGATTACCCGACGGTGAAGGGGGAGATCCTAGCTAGACTAGGAGTAAATGTGTTGGTCCGGGCTCAGCGGGTCCACCAGTGGGACTTTAAAGCGGCTGAACCCGCCAGGCCGCAGTACTATGAGTTGCTGCACAGGTTGCAAAAATGGCTGCAGCCTGATATTCTAAGTCCGACTGCTATGCTGGACTGTTTGCTGGCTGACATGTTCTGGAGGGCCTTGCCTTACCCCCTTCAGCACTGGATCGGCCAGGTATCACCCGCTAATGCCCTAGAAATGGTCGATCTGGTGGGGCACTATGAGGCCACCAAAAACCTGCAAAGGGGTGTTGTTGGGAGGGGGCCAGTCAAACCCCGGAGGTCTCCCATCCAGTCCCGACGACTGATACCCGAGAAACCTGCTCGGGGTGTACCCCCTGTAGACCCGGCTCCGATTGGCGGTGTCAGGAGCCTGGCCACGTAAGGGCCGACTGTCCACATCGGGGAGAACCCATGGAGATTAATTATGGGTACCGGGCTTCAATGTATGCTCGGAGACTGTGTGCAACCGGCGCCCCCGAGACAATAGACAATCGTCATCTGTGCCAGGTGCAAGTGGGTGATAACCTGGCAGTGGCGCTGCTGGACCTAGGGAGCCTAGTAACCCTGGTAAGTGCTGCCCTGGTACAGCCCTCCCAGTATACGGGCCGGAAAGTTGGTGTGGTATGCATACATGGAGACTTAAAGGACTATCCCACTGCCGTAATGTCTCTGTCCACGGTGGCCGGCACATGGACTTGTGAATTGGCGGTCTCCACAAAGCTACCATATGAACTAATAACTGGGAGAGACTTCCCTGGTTTTCCGTCACTATGGCCTGAGATGAAAGTGACTAATAGCCATGAGACAAGGGTAACCCTAGCAGAGTGGCCTGGTTCCAGTGGGAGGCCAGAGCCCTGGGAGCCCGATTCCGAAGGGCCTGCCGTAGGGGTGACCACCACTTCTGTGATAGAGGGGGAGGCACCCCCACTGAGTGTAATGGTGGGAGACACAGAGGACTTGCCACCAGGACCTGAGTTGGCAGACCTCCACGTCTCCGGAGACAATTTTGGGACCGCCCAACACCGGGACCAAACCCTAACCAGGGCCTGGGAGAATGTGGTGGTCATTGATGGTAAACCCCAGAAACCAGGGTCTGATTTAATATTTCCCCGCTTTGTTGTTCACCAAGAAATGTTATATCGGGTGAACCAAATCCGGGGTGAGCCTGTTGAACAGTTGGTGGTGCCCACAGCTTATCGCAAGCTTGTCATGGAGCTTGCCCACCAACATGTTCTTGGGGGACACTTGGGGTGGCAGAAAACCCAGGACCGCATACTGCAGCGGTTTTATTGGCCCAGTGTGTTCAAGGAGGTAGAGAATTATTGTAAGTCCTGTCCAACCTGTCAGGTAAATAGCCCCCAGCCACATTTCCGTAGCCCCCTTGTACCTCTTCCAATTATTGAGGTCCCGTTTGAGCGTATCGCTATGGATCTAGTCGGGCCTGTACCAAAGTCTGCCAAGGGCCACCAACACATTCTGGTAGTTCTCGACTATGCCACTCGGTATCCGGAGGCGGTGCCTCTGCGACATACCTCAGCTAAGCTCATTGCCAAAGAGTTAATGGAAATGTTTTCCCGTGTGGGCCTGCCAAAAGAGGTTCTGACAGACCAAGGGACCCCTTTTATGTCCAAAGTTATGAGGGAACTGTGTAAGTTATTGCGTATAAAGCAATTGCGGACGTCCGTTTACCATCCGCAAACGGATGGTCTTGTCGAAAGGTTTAACCAAACTCTAAAAAATATGTTAAAAAGGGTGGTGTCTAGAGATGGGAAGGACTGGGACCTGCTTCTGTCCTATCTCATGTTCGCAGTGCGAGAGGCGCCCCAGGCCTCTACTGGGTTCTCGCCCTTCGAACTGCTTTATGGCAGACACCCTCGGGGCCTGTTGGATATCACCAAGGAAGCGTGGGAACAATAGCCTGTCCCCCACAAAAGTGTCATTAAGTATGTCACCCAGATGCAGGAACGGATGGGAAGGGTGTTGCCACTGGTCCAGGAGCATATGGTGGCAGCGCAACAAGCCCAGAGTAGGGTGTATAATCGTCAGGCTCGGGTACGGGACTTCAATCCAGGAGATCGGGTTTTGGTTCTGGTACCCACCCTTGACAGCAAGTTCCTAGCTAGGTGGCAGGGCCCCTATGAGGTGATCGAGAAGGTAGGGCAAGTAAATTACAAGGTACACCAGCCAGGGCGGCGCAAGCCGGAGCAGGTGTACCACGTGAATTTACTAAAGCCGTGGAAAGATAGGGACACGGCCGACGACAACAGCCCCCGGCCAGGGCTTCTAGGCGAAAAGGGTCCAGCCCCACAGTTCGAGGCCTGCGAAGCAGTAACCACGGTAAAAATTGCAGACAGCCTGTCTTCCAAACAAGTTCAGGAAGTCAGGGAGTTCATCAGTCGGAACACGGATGTGTTCTCGGACCTCCCTGGCCGCACGTCTCTCATCCAACATGACATCGTCACTGAGCCTCAGGCCAAAGTCCGGTTAAAACCCTACCGGGTACCTGAGGCTCGGCGACGGGCCAGCGCGGAGGAAGTGCAATTAATGTTGAAGCTCGATGTCATTGAGGAGTCGAAAAGTGAGTGGGCCAGTCCCATAGTCCTAATACCCAAGCCGGATGGGACATTGCGGTTCTGCAACGATTTTCGCAAGTTAAATGAAGTGTCCAAGTTTGATGCGTATCCCATGCCCCGGGTAGACAAGCTTGTTGAGAATTTAGGGCAAGCCTGTTATTTTTCTGTGCTAGACCTCACTAAAGGGTACTGGCAGGTACCCTTAACAGTGTCGGCCAAGGAAAAAACTGCTTTTGTTACCCCGCAGGGCCTGTATCATTACAAGGTGTTACCCTTTGGCCTGCATGGCGCCCCCGCCACCTTCCAAAGGTTAATGGACATTGTGCTGCGACCTCATCGTCGGTACGCCTCGGCCTACTTAGATGATGTAGTCATCCACAGCACCGACTGGGAAAGCCATTTGCCCAAAGTGCAGGCGGTAGTGGATGCCCTGAGGAAAGCTGGACTAACCGCCAATCCAAAAAAGTGTGCGATTGGATTAGAAGAGACCAAGTATCTGGGGTATGTCATTGGGCGGGGAGTCATCAAACCTCAGGTAACTAAGGTAGAGACCATACGTAATTGGCCCCGACCGGTCACCACCAGGCAGGTAAAGTCGTTCCTGGGAATTGTAGGGTACTACATGCGGTTTGTGTCCCACTTTGCCACAATAGCAGCGCCGTTGACAGACCTGTTGAAGGGACGAAAGTCTGGAAAGATTCACTGCAGTGAGAAGGCGGAGGAGGCTTTCTCTGCGTTGAAGTCGGCCCTGTGTGGGTCTCCGGTTTTGGTGACACCCGACTTCAACAGGGAGTTCATCGTTCAGACTGATGCCTCGGAGGTAGACCTCGGTGCGGTACTGTCTCAGGAAGTCAATGGGGAAGAACATCCCGTTGTCTTCCTGAGCCGTAAGCTCAGCTCAGCCGAGGTATAGTATAGTGGAGAGGGAGTGCCTGGCTATCAAGTGGGCACTCGAATCTCTCCGCTATTACCTGTTAGGGAGGAGGTTCCGTCTGGTGACCGACCATTCCCCTCTCAAGTGGATGAGCCAGGCCAAGGAGAGGAATGCTCGGGTCACCAGGTGGTTCCTATCCTTGCAGAATTTCAAATTCTCCATAGAACACAGGGCAGGCCGCTTGCAGGGTAACGCAGATGCCCTGTCCCGCGTCCACTGCCTCACATGTGTTCACCCCCTCAGGGTTGAACAAAGGGGGGGGGGTGTAAAAGGGTGCAAGGTACCGTTGTCGACGGGAGGTACGTGTCACCGAGGTTCCTGGCCTCGGTGAGGTAAGAGCCGTGTTTTTGTGTGTCAGCAGCAGCTAGTGCTGCTTGACACCTTGGTATTTAGTTTGGCTGCAAAGCCAATCCGGGCCGGCTCTTACTGGGAGTAGGCAAAGAGTTGGGTGGGTGCCTATTCCCCACAGTCCAGGCCGGACTTTTCCCGGGCCTTTAAAACACAGCCAGCACCAGCAGCTGGGTGTGTGATTGTCCTGGAGCTGCTAATAGTGCTGTGGAGCTCTCTGACCTGGAAGCAAGAGCTCAGCAAAGAGGCGAGCAGTCGGCCTGGAAGCCTAAGGTGTGGACTTTCCTGCGGCTGGGCTGACAGCCAGGTGCGAACGCGCACCTAAACCCCGCAGGTGATTGAATCCTGTTTTGGACTTTATGTTTTGCCCTAAGTTTTGTCTATGTGTGAATTAACACCAAGTGACTGTATTTTATGCAAGTGTGAATTAAACACTGTTTGCTGAACTTCCTGGACTCCCTTTGCCTCTGTACTGCACCCGCACCACTGTCTACCAGAGCGATTCCCCACAATATATATATATTATATACACATACACATATATACACTAAGTGGTATTAGGGTAAATTATTATACAAATAATACAATATCTCATAAGGAAATCAATTCAGTAAATCCATCTGTTAGATTCTGGGGGCACAAATTAACTTTTTTGGCAGTCAAGTACCCCTGCGGCCTGTGCTGTGTATCTGACAAGGAAATCAATTCAGTAAATCAATCTGTTAGATTCTGGGGGGACATTTCCATGGTTATCAGGCCAGTCATTCACAAGTGGCTTGGAGGTTGTGTTCCTGCTGCGCTGCATACATGACTGGGAAATATATTATGTAAATTCGGCGGCGTTTAGATTGCTGGGTGATCTGTACCCCTTTTTTCTTTCAAACTACCCCTGCACTGCATACCTGACTGGGAAATATATTCTGCACACTGATAGACGTGCTGCTGATGGCATTCCCACCTGACACTGGGCCTCAGTGGAAGTACAAGGTGAAGGCAGAGGAGGAGGAAGAACGCTGCTGGGTCCCCGCCAGCACCTCAGAAGGCAGGGTTAGCATGGCTGAAATGTGGAAAAGCCTTGTCAGCATGCCACAAGAACCAGCGCCACCAGCTGATATGGAACATCTAAGCAGGAGGCAGCATTTCAACATGGTGGAACAGTATGCACGCCTACACATACTGACTGATGGGTCTGCCCCATTCAACTTCTGGGTCTCCAAATTGGGCACTTGGCCTGAGCATGCCCTTTATGCCTTGGAGGTGCGTCTGAACATGTGTCTAGCAAGGCAGGGGGAATTATCACAGACAAGCGCCGCCGCCTGTCCAAAGCCAATATGGACAAGCTCATGTTCATTAAAATGAACCAGGCATGGATTCCACAGGACTTGTCCGTACCTTGTGTAGAATAGACATGTATACCGGCCTCACTCAGCCTTTGTTATACTCCAGTACACCTTCTTTTTGTTTTCTTTTCTATATTTCCCAATGTTTTGGGGTCTACCCAAATTAAAAAACAAACAAAAAAACACTGTTGTTAGCGACTACCTCCTCCACCACCGCTTCCACCTACAACGCCACATCCACTGCCTCCTCAACCTCCTACTCCATATGGACCTCCTCCTCCTAGTTCAGGATTATTATTTCTAATTTTTATGTGTTTTATGTTATTTTAAGTCATTTCTCCTTCCACATTTGTTTGCAGGACAATTGTCCAGCTCTTGCCCTCATTTTTCTTCCTTTTGCAGCCCTCTAGCCCTTTCCATTACTTTTTTAGAGCCATTTTAGTGCCCCAAAGTTCGGGTCCCCATTGACTTCAATGGGGTTTGGGGTCAAGTTCGGGTCCCGAACTCAACTCTAATGCTAACTAAGCACAACTGATGCTTAAAATAAAAAATCGTTTTTTTTTTGTTCTGTCCTTCTGATGGATGCAGTACTTTTTCTCCCCTCAAAAATAACAGATTTCTGACAGAAGTGACAACAAGATTCAAATCGATCATAACTGATCCGTTATTATCCTTACTTGTAAAATGTAAGCGTAACATTATTTGCAGTAAGTGTGGTAACTTATATACTTACCATACTATAATAGCAGAATGAAAAGTTTTTAATGGTAAGTATGTTGATTTAAGCATCTACAATTAGAAACTAACTATTCTAAAAAATCAAGGCTAATGTTGTACTGTATGTATGAGTATAATCAAATGTAACTTTTATACAGCAATTGAAGGGGGAGGTTGATTTGACATTTACGTTATGTTAGGTTCAAGAATTCAACAGCAATCAGCTGTGACCTCTCAATGATAAATGGAAAGTCTATGCATTTTGTAATGTAATATCCTCAACAGATAATGCCACAATGCATAATGTTTAGCATTATTTTTCCTGTGTCCTTGCAGGTAAAAATCTCAATATTTTATACTGTTGTAGGCATTGTAGTTATGATATAAATACATTTTTTCTGCACTTGGATTTAGCTCAAACAATTCTACTTGGACTTTTTTATATGAAAGAAATCTTAAAGGGAGGAACTGCTCAAAATACTAAAATACATAATTCACTGAAAAAGGTGCACGACAATGATAAGCAGGATGCTTTTGTGGTGCATGTAATCCGCGCCGGCATCCTCTATTGTATGCATTTTTTGCTGGAGATGGCCGCTATCTGCGGATCACATGTGGAGGAACTGCTCCCCCAGTTAGAAACACTCTACAGTGTTAGGGGTTTGAGCAGTTCCTCCCATTTAGGCCACTTTATTTCAGTGAGTCTGTCTTATATGTATTGAATGTGCAATTGTGTCTGGCTGGTAACATTCTGTTGCACCTGGGAGCCTGTGTCACGTGGTCTGTTATAGGTGGGGCTTGTAGCCTTATTCTACCTCACATTGCATTAGTGATCCTGCTATGCATGTATGTGGGAGCCTAATTAGTGCTGTCAGCAGATGATCGTGGACAAAACTGGTGTCCCTTTAAAGGGGTTGTCCAAAACCCGCCTTTAAAGCTCACCAATCAGCAGCACTACTTTGGGTCTTATGCTCTTCATTTTCTGATCCTGGCTCTGCACACTAGAAAACCAAGAAAAGGCCCAGTAAGTCAATCACTGCCTGAGGAGTGCCACCAGTACATCCAGTGATTGGATTAATGGGTCTTTCTTGACTTCCAGTGTATCAGGTTGAGACAAGGAAACCTGTGACAGGTTCAGTGAGGGGGAGTATGGTATCTTTTTATGTTTAACCCTCTTTGAGCCATATATTTATAAAAGATAATGTTAATAGATAACTCATTTAAAAGATAAGAACACCTTTTGGAAATTTTTAATTGCATGTATTTTGAGATAACCTGTTTTTGTAATTGGATATTATTAAAAACTCAGAACCACTTTCATTCTGTAACCTGCATGTACTCTAAAATATAGTAGTTTGCAGAATTTTGTTGAGGGTAAATCCATCAGTCGGGCTGTCTAATGGCTTGATCTACAGCAGCCGGTGTGGTATCTTGATCACTGATCTTAGCTCAATTATGGTCAAACCAAAGTTGGTCAAGTTTGATTTGATCATAACTGGGTTAGATGGATTATACGACACCATCTTGAGGGATCCTTATTCAAAAGGGGGCCAACAAGATTCATTTTGCTTCTCATGCAGACAAAGCAATTTCTCATCAGCAAACTTAGAAAATTCTGGGTTGACCAGTCACTACCTATACGTCATAGCTCCCAAGTTGTCCAGGTAAAAGGCCTTTGGCTTTCCACATCAAAACACACATCTTATTTGTATCAGTGTCATGTTTCCCATAGATTAGCATTACCGTTCTTCGTGTGAGAGTAGATCACACCTTTCTTGAAGGAGTCCTAACAGTTGGCAACTAATAAAGCTCATTAGACAGGCTAAAGCCTTGACTGTCCTGCAGATGGAGTAGAACCTTTGTCTCTCTTTTAACTCCAGCAACCCCATCCCTTTCCAGCATGTCACACATCAAAGAAAGAAAGACACTTTCTCTAACACAGCATATCTCTACTTTCTTACCTTTTAACGTTAATCTGTCTCCTAGTAGCTGTACAGTTTCATTATTTATACCCCAAACTGTCAATTATAATTATTACAGTGTGTGCATGTGCAAAATAGGGTGTTCCTTTGTTACAATGTTCCACAATTTTTTATGAATAGGTTAAAAAATGGAATACTGCTATCAGTGGCGTAATTAGAAATGACTGGGCCCCTTAGCGAATATTTGAATGAGCTCCCTAGCAATGTCTTTGCAATCCTCTTCTCCCATGCAACCCCCACTCCTGTGGCTAGTCAAGATCACTCTCTCAGATAAGGCCTTGCAGCCACTCCATCCATTTCCTACACATATATACTGTATGTCATGTCATTGTATATTATGTCTATGTATAATGCTGTTGAGGGGGTCCTGACAAAATCTTCTGGTTCTGATCCTGGGTGGGCACCTTCTGAGTTTGGGCCCTGAAGCAGCCGCTTCCCCTGCTTCCCCTATAGCTATGTCCCTGGCCACTATGTCTTGTTTCTATTCCTCCTTAATAGTGTTTTCTTTAATGTGAGGCTCCATAGAGAGAGAGAACTAAGTGATCAATCCATGTCAAATATAAACCAGTTGTGGAAGCAGCATAATGCAGAGACAGAAGTGAGAAACGGAAAACTTCTAAACTTCTATTTATGATACTCCTTAAATTGCCTTTAAGTTAAATTCCTTCTGGGAGGAACACATGGTGCCTTTCTCCAAATAATTAGCATATTAATACATAAGGCACTTTGATAGTTTTAAGCTCAGTTTTGAATACACATAGAATAATTCATGATTTCAAATATCAGAAGTCTTTGGTGAGAAAATGTATTACTTATCAAGTGCCCAATGGATATAGAACACATGAATGTTAACATATTCAGAATACAAAAGGGAAATAAGGATTGAAGATGTACTAATGCGACTCAGACTAGTCAGATTTTATTCCGAGCATTGACAGTACACAGTGTTAACCTACAGTTCCATACAGATGTAAGGAACAGTTCACACACAGCAACACTTCCACAAGGCAATTTTATCTCGATGCCAAACAATTCCAGCTTCTCGGTCTCAATATCAACCAGCAGTTCACAGCTCTTTTATCCTTTAAAGGGAACACGACATAGTGCAATACCCACGGGTTATTGAAACACTACGTATTTTATGGTGTTCAGACATGCATCATAGTGCCTATTTCTTTTGCCATATACATAGTATTTAAAAGAAAAAAAAAATTAAATTGGAAGCTCACCTAACGGAAGTAATACAGGGACTCACCACGTGTGACCAGGGATTAGAGCTTTTTTAGTAGTGTTAATTGGAGAGTAGAGGAACGCCCCAGAAGAAGCGGACAGCGAAACCGGGGTCGGGTAAATTGATTTTATATGTGCTGTGAACAAGTGTCAATCTTGTAAGTAAAATAAAATGCGTAGTGTTTCAATAACCCGTCGTGTTCCCTTTAAAGGATAAAAGAGCTGTGAACTGCTGATTGATATTGAGACTGAGGAGCTGGAATTTTTTGGAATCGAAATAAAATCGCCTTGTGGAAGTGTTGCTGTGTGTGAACTGTCCCTTACTGATGAAGTTCTAGCGCGGACCCTGAATTGCAGTTTATTTGGGTTACAAAAGGAGAAGTGACCTACTCCTGTTGTTTGGGACTGCTGCCGATTGTGCCTCTTGGAAGACCACACAAAATATCCTTTGTTTTTTTTCCATACAGATGTAAGCTTTCTACACTCTGTGCTACTAACAGCAAACTCTGACATCATCATTGATAAGTGTGGAGCGAATCGAAGTATCTGAAGTGGACTTCAATCCAGATTTCAGGAAAAATGTTATTCTCTGTGAGGCCGAATTTCCTTGCGCTTCGTGGTAACGAATCAATTTTCCCTGAAATAGCAGTAAAAACAAAAAAACATGAAGAGACTGCCATGACGTCATCACTGCGAGAGATTTTGCACAGTGTCTTCAGTCGAGGTGGCCGCGGCGGCCTCTACATGATCACATGGATAAGGTAAGTATTTTTTTTTACCAGATTTACCCCTGAATCCCCCAATGTTACTCTCTGATGCCACGACCAATGATAAACACGGCATCTGAGGGGTTCAATAATGAGGGCGGCACCATCACCGCTCCCAATGATTACACCTGCTATATACAAATAAATGGAATTTTTAATAACTTCGCTCATCTCTAATCATTGACATTACTTTTTTAAGGACGTAATCCTTTTTGGCCATGAAATAATGAAGGGAACCTTGATATTTGAGTCCTTTTCAATTGCAATGAAAATAGTGGATGGTTCTATCTGATTTGCGGTGTCCATTGACATGTATAAATGTCTTCATGGGTTCATTGTTCGGTGATTTCTTTCCGCTTTTTGAAAGGCTGCAGGGCAGCCAATCAACAATCATTTCATCACTTTGCCCTAAGAAGCGACCACAGCCATGCCTATTAATGGCATGGCTGTGATTGGCTAAGTGCAGCATGTGACCCAGCCTCTATTTAAGCTGGAGTCACGTAGCCTGCACGTCACTCTGCTCTTCTCAGTGTAGGGATAGGATTAGGGAAGAAATCTGTTGAACTTGGTGGTGTTAAATCTCCAAGCTACAGCAATTATTGAGGGTTCTATGCTACATTTTTGTACCCAGCCCTGAGCCCAGTGATACTGCCAAATAATTTTTAATCCATCTGTTAGTGAGGTGGGGGTCGGCGGCCATTTTAGCAACTGTAGTGTCCTAGGAACTGCATGTGACCTGCATGTGTGCCAGCCTGCCAAGGGACATCAATGTAAACCTTTTTTGGAAGCTCAGTGGAGGAAAAATTCCTTTTTTCTGGCAGGTCAAGTCCCCCTACATTACCTATTTTATAATTTAGGGGTGACATAGTGCATTTCTGTAGTTGGGGGCAAAAACCTGTACTGTGGTGCCATAGAGCATTGTTGCATACAACGCTGAAAACCCTGTTTTTAAATTTAGGGGCGACATACTGCATTTGTGTATATGGGGGAAATAAACCCGTATTGTTGTTCCACAGAGCAATTTTGCATACAAATCACAAAAACCTATTTTAAAAATTTAGCAGTGACATACAGCATTCCTGTATTTGGGGGAAATAAACCCTTATTGTTGTTCCACAGAGCAGTTTTATATACAACGCACAAAAACGTATTTTCAAATTTAGCAGTGACATACAGCATTTGTGTATTTGGGGGAAATAAACCCGCATTGTTGTTCCACAGAGCAGTTTTGTATACAACGCACAAAAACGTATTTTCAAATTTAGCAGTAACATACAGCATTTGTGTATTTGGGGGAAATAAACCCGTATTGTTATTCCACAGAGAACTTTTGCATAGAATGCTGAAAAACCTATTTTAACTTTAGCAGTAACATACTGCATTCCTGTATTTGGGGGAAATAAACCCGTATTGTTGTTCCACAGAGCAGTTTGGCATACAACGCACAAAAACTTATTTTCAAATTTAGCAGTGACATACAGCATTTGTGTATTTGAGGGAAATAAACCTGTATTGTTGTTCCACAGAGCACTTTTGCATAGAACGTTGAAAAACCTATTTTAAAATTTATCAGTGACATACTGCATTCCTGTATTTGGGGGGAATAAACCCGTAGTTTTGTGCTACATAGCAGATCTGAGACCTACCCTGTATTTCAGTCATTTTAAGTAACCTTTTGAACTCTGTATTTACATAGTTGGTTGCAAACACACAAGTTTTTTGGTAGATAGCACATTAGCGGTGTACGCTGCATTTCTCACAGTCAAATTAAACTGTTAACTTGTGCTTTAACATTGTTGGTTTGAAAAATAAAATTTTTGTTGATAGTGAAGTAATTGTATTGAATTGCTCCGTTACACTGTTGTGTGACCTAAAAAAAATGTATTCTGTTTATGACACGGGCACTGCCATAATGTTAGTGAACTTAATTGCTGACTATTGCAGTTAAATTGACACCAAAGATAAACCATCTGTTACTTTGGTGGGTGAACCAAAAAATGAAGAGAACATCAAATATGGGACGTGGACATGGTTGTGGTTGTGTTGGTGGAGCTCCTGTTGCTGGGAGAGGACGTGGCCGTTCAACGCTAACTACAAGTCCAAGTGAAACACCTTCCTCAGGTCTGAGTAGGCGACAGAACCTTCACAATAATTTGGTATGCCCGAATGCTGCTCTACGAATCATGAGGCCAGAAAAGTACAGACACTAGTAGATTGGGTGGCTGACAGTGCCTCCAGTTCCTTCACGTTGTCTCCCACCACATCCCCCGCTGAAAGCTCAGAGTTGGCACCTGCAGCCCATGCCCATCAGTCTTTCACCTCACCCCCTTGCAAATCAGCCAAGCAATCTGAGCCCTAAGTCATGCAGCAGTCTCTTATGCTTTTTGATGACTCTGCTGGCAGGGTTTCCCAGGGCCACAACCATAGCCCTGCCCCAAAAGTGGAAAAGATTGAGTGCACAGATGCCCAACCACTTAGGTTTGAGGATGAGGACATGGAAAGACCACCGCAGCACGTCTCTGATCATGATGAAACACAGGTGCAAACTGCTGCGGCTTTCTGCGGTGTGCAGACCGACAAAGAGGGCAGGGGTATAGACTGGATGGAAGATGATGTTGAGAACGATGAGGTCCTACACCCCAAAATATACCACTTAAATCCATGTTACTCATGGGTGGTGAAAAAATCATATTTTTTAAGGCCAGGAATTACCTTTGCGGCCTGCGCTGCATATGTGCCGGGGACAATAATATAGTTAATCCGTCTGGAAGTTCAGAGGTTGACATATTCCAATATTTTGCTGTCAAGTAACCCTGCACTGCATAGGTGACAGGGACCGAAAATTTTAAAAATCTTCTTTTAAATTGTTGGGTGCAAAATGACCATTTTTGCCAAGTACAAACCCTTGCTCTGCATAGGTGACAGTGACCGAAAATGCAGAAAATCTTCTTTTAAATTGTTGGGTGAAATATTACCATTTTTGCAGGGTACAAACCCTTGCTCTGCATAGGTGACAGGGACCAAAAATTTGAAAAATCTTCTTTTAAATTGTTGAGTGCAAAATTCCAATTTTTGCCGGGTACAAAGCCCTGCTCAACATAGGTGACAGTGACCGAAAATGCGGAAAATCTTCTTTAAAATTGTTGGATGAAATATTACCATTTTTGCCGGGTACAAACCCTGTGCTCAACTTGTAAAGCATATTTCCACAAGTTACATTATGATCGTCTTTCTAAATGAAATCAAATTATACCTGGAAATTCAGAATAGTGTGTACACATAGTGTGTACACATAATGGCACATTTTGTCTTCACATCATTAACGTGAGAATTAATGCCATTAGGGTTTGGATTTTGCTGAGGAACTGCTTGAGCTGTTGCCTGTAAACAGCTTTATTTTTTTGCCTTTTTCCAATTTCTGTGTGTACTTATAAATAGAACAATCAACCAGATGGCACTCACTAAGACTAGGCTGCGCTAATTTACACCCATCTTCAGTTTATTTCTGGTTACAAGGACAGAAAGTATACGTCTGACATAACAGAATACAGATAAACAAGCTGCAACCTTAACTGGAACAAGCAAGGTACAGATCTGTTTTTTTTCTCTATTGGCTTTGTAATAATTTGATGTGAGTTCCCAGTGTAGATTGAATATGTGGGGTCAGGAGGAAATTGTTGTAAGCATGTCATTTATGGAGAATTAATAAGGAACTTAGAGCACTAATGTCATAGTATCTAAGGATTCTTGCTAACTCTTGCGTTAAAATAAAGTTTCATAAAGAACCTGTTTGTCTTGCACATAAAATTGCTTTCTGTTCCATTAGACTAGGATCACATCTCTGTTTAGGCATTCTGGTAGTCTCCAGAGGAATAGACTACTGGAATTGCAGTATCCAGTATTGTCGGACACCACCTGAGCCCCATTCACTGTACTAGAATCCGCTGAGTTTCCGACATGAATGTTGGAAAAATACCATTGCATGCAGAGATTTTTTTTCTTTAAAAAGCCAACATTGTCTCTGGAGACCCGATGGGTCCCATTATAATGAATGATGCTCAGGCGGTGTCCGGGAATACTGGGTACTCTAATTCCTCTGCCAGAACAGATTGCCAGAATACTGTAAAGCAGATGTGAGCCTAACATTACTTGGACATGTGAAAACTCTTAAAAGGCAGTCAATACAAGTGAAAGAGGCCAAAATTAGGCTAGAAAAAAAACATCTATCAGAAAGACAGTGGAAACTTTAGGGGTGGTTAAATCAACTTCTTTAAAAAAGAAAACCACTAGCAAACTAAACAACACCAAAAGCCATGGAAAAGCACAGAAGACAATTAAATTGGATGTTTCCATGGTCCTGAAAAAACTCTACACAACATTTAAGCAAGTCAAGAACACTCTTGAGGAGGTAGACATATAATTATCAACATCTACAATCAACAGACACTTTTATGAATGTAAATCCAGAGGGTTTATCACAAGATGGTGAAACTGCAGAACAGAAAGGCCAGGTTAGACTTTGTTAGAAAACATCTAAGAAAAAGGAGGGCTCATGATCTGAAACATACCATATTATCTGTCAAACATGGTAGAGACAGTGTTATGACATGGACATGTTAGGTGCCAATGGAACTGGGACAATGATGTTTACTGATGTGACTGCAGATTGAAGCAGCAGGATGAATTCTGACCTGCATAGAGCTATATTTCTACTCAGATTCACTCAAAAGCTTCAAACATGATAGGGTAGAGATACCAAGTAGAGATGGATGGTGACCAAAAAACATAACTTTTTAAAGTGCAGAAATGGAATATTCTTCAATGCCCGAGTTGGTCACCTGACTTCTACCTGTTTGAGGAGGCGTTTCACTTACTGAAGACAAAACAGAAGAAAAAAACACACCACAAAACAAATAGCAACTCAAGACTGCTACAGTAATGGGCAGGAAAAGTAGATTAAGGGAAGAAACTTAGTATTTGATGATGTTCACCAAATTATAATTTTGTTAGTTTATCCAATTACTTTTCTGCCTGTAAAAATTGAGGCTCTATCAAAATATTGGCTATATTTCCTATAAGTTTGTGCAATGTTTTTTAAACCAGTTAAAGCTGGAATTCTACACTTTAATCACATCTTGACAGCCTTGTTTGGAATCTATTGTGGTAGTATAAATCATCATTTACCACACACTTTTCTCAAAAATGTGCTACTCAGCTTGCTCAGGATGAGCTGCTTTTGGCCAGTGCCATATTCCCTTTCACACTCCTATTCATAGATTCATAAGGAACAATTATAATTAATGTCTGGTTGCCTGTAGGAGTAATTTAAATATTACTCTGGACAAAAATGATACACTGGGCCAGATTTACTAATAGCTACACTTGTAGACAGGGAGTTTTAAATGCAACAGAATAATCATAGTGGATCGGGTTGTAAGTTGGTACGACTACAAACTACTTTTCTTACTTTTAGTTGTCTTATTCTCTTTTGGACTATGATGCAAATATTTTGGTGCAAAAAGGTTGCATCTCAGGCCACTGCCCTTTTCAACTAAGTCTACTTTCACACTCGTTTTGGCTTTCCGTTTGTGAGATCCGTTCAGGGCTCTCACAAGCAGTCCAAAATGGATCAGTTTGCATTCTAATGCATTCTGAATGGAAAAGGATCTGCTCAGAATGCATCAGTTTGCATCAGTTTAGTCTCCATTCCGCTTCGGTGTTTTGCTGTCCGTCTGATGAAACTGATCCAAACGGATCCATTTTCACTGACACAATCTGGCACAATAGAAAACGGATCCGTCCTCCATTGACTTTCAATGGTGTTCAAGATGGATCCGTCATGGTTATGTTAAAGGTCCATTCTGAACTGATGCAGACGGTTGTATTATCTGAACGGATCCGTCCATGAGGGATCCGCACAAAACGCAAGTGTGAAAGTAGCCTTAGCCATTCACCTTGTCAAGCAAGACTAAGGCCTCATGCACACAACCTTATGTTTGGTCCGCGCCTGAGCTGCATATTTTGTGGCTCGGGCACGGACCCATTCACTTCAATGGGGCCGCAAAATATGCGGACAGCACTCTGTGTGCTGTCTAGTGATGTCGCGAACATAAAATTTTCAGTTCGCGAACGGCGAACGCGAACTTCCGCAAATGTTCGCGAACGGGCGAACCGGGCGAACCGCCATAGACTTCAATAGACAGGTGAATTTTAAAAACCAAAGGGACTCTTTCTGGCCACAATAGTGATGGAAAAGTTGTTTCAAGGGGACTAACACCTGGACTGTGGCATGCCGGAGGGGGATCCATGGCAAAACTCCCATGGAAAATTACGTAGTGGACGTAGAGTCGGGTTTTAATCCATAAAGGGCATAAATCACCTAACATTCCTAAATTGTTTGGAATAACGTGATTTAAAACATCCAGTGTGTGTATACGATCAGGTATGATGTTGTATCGATCAGGTAGTGTAAGGGTTACGACCGGTTCACAGACATTGACAGACCAAACTCCCCTTTTAATGCACCGCAAACAACCGCAAACAGTCCATTTGCACAACCGCAAACTCCCCATTTGCACAAGGTTGGATACCAAGCTAGCCATGTCCCGGTGATGTCATTGAAGGTTTCTTCCTCCACCCAGCCACATACAACACCAAGGAGGGTCCCCTAAAGGTCAATTGAATTGATTTTTCAAACGGGGAGATGGTTAAAAAAGCGCTGGCTCCCTCTCCTTTGTTTTAATCCACGGTCACTGCGTCTGCGCCGTGCAATTTACTCTCACACCCGATATGAGTGGTATTTTCTGTAGTACTATTCTCATCAGTTTAATCCCTGTTACGTCCCCAATCTGGGGACCATTTATTGAATTAATTTTTCGAACAGGGAGATGGTTAAAAAAACGCTGGCTTTCTCCCCTTTGTTTTAATCCACTGTCACTGCGTCTGCGCCGTGCAATTTACTGTCACACCCGATATGAGTGGTATTTTCTGTAGTACTATTCTCATCAGTTTAATCCCTGTTACGTCCCCAATCTGGGGTCCATTTATTGAATTGATTTTTCGAACGGGGAGATGGTTAAAAAAACGCTGGCTCCCTCCCTTTTGTTTTAATCCACGGTCACTGCGTCTGCACCGTGCAATTTACTGTCACACCCGGTATGAGTGGTGGTGGGCACTGGCAGTGGGCACACTACAGTCAATGGAAGTCGGCCTGACACACACTGGCAGCAGGCAAGCAACTGAAATTAGACTAAAGTGTAAAAATTAAATGCCTGTGCCACCCGGTATGAGTGGTGGTGGGCACTGGCGGTGGGCACACTACAGTCTGTGGAAGTCGGCCTGACACACACTGGCAGCAGGCAAGCAACTGAAATTAGACTAAAGTGTAAAAATTAAATGCCTGTGCCACCCGGTATGAGTGGTGGTGGGCACTGGCAGGGGGTGCACTACAGTCTGTGGAAGTCGGCCTGACACACACTGGCAGCAGGCAAGCAACTAAAATTAGACTAAAGTGTAAAAATTAAATGCCTGTGCCACCCGGTATGAGTGGTGGTGGGCACTGGCAGTGGGCACACTACAGTCTGTGGAAGTCGGCCTGACACACACTGGCAGGCAACTAACCTTAGATTAAAGGGTAAAAATGAATTGCCTTTGTTTGATGCAAAGTCCTGTGCCACACGGTGTGAGTGGTGGGCACTGGCAGTGGGCACACTACAGTCTGTGGGCCTGCAGCTCCTCACACACGGGCAGACCAGGCAACTGCAATATATATATGGAGAAAAAAAAAAAAGCAGACTAATGTAGCAGCCCTAAAAAGGGCTTTTTGGGGTGCTGTCAGGACGCTGTCCTTACAAAAGAGATCAGATGAGTCTTTCAGGACTGGAGTGGACACTGAATTCACTAGCCTAGCTATCGATTTCCCAATTAAATCAGCAGCAATTACACTCTCCCTCCTCTCACTAAGACTGCAGCTTCAGAATGAATCTAAAATGGATGCTGTTCAGGAGATGGGAGGGTCTGGGAGGGAGGGTATGCTGCTGATTGGCTGGAATGTGTCTGCTGACTGTGAGGTACAAGGTCAAAGTTTGCTCAATGATGATGTATAGGGGGCGGACCGAACATCGCATATGTTCACCCACCGAGGCGAACGCGAACAAGCTATGTTCGCCGGGAACTGTTCGCCGGCGAATAGTTCGGGCCATCTCTAGTGCTGTCCGCATCCGTTGCTCCGTTCCATGGCCCCGCAAAAAAAATAGAGCATGTCCTATTCTTGTCCGTTTTGCGGACAAAAATAAGCATTTCTAATATGGGCCGCTTTCCGTTCTGCAAATTGCGGAAGGCACACGGAGCAGCTTCCGTGTTTTACAGATCCACGGTTTGCATATCCGCAAAACACACACGGTTGTGTGCATGAGGCCTTAGTGAGTTAATGTGAGTTTTTGTGCCAAACTGTGCCATGTTTTGGGCCAAACTCGAGTCCCATGCACAATGGTAAATCTAGATGACTATGCAATGTCTAATCAAGGCAAATAGGTGGGGCATGTCACATGGATAAAAAGAAACTGCATAAAGAAGATCTTTGTTGCATATGATCCTCAAGTCCCTGCATTAAATAAAACATATTTCATCAGCTTTGTCTGGATTGCTAGTATAAGAAAGCACATCTAAGTCAGCTGGGAGAACAGTATTAAAAACTAGGATGATCTTTTTTCACTAGCAGAGTTGAGCCGGTAGGGAAATGGGTCATCAAGTCAAGTCTGATGGTAGACGTTAAAGAGACAATTACTAGCAAGAGACAGCAGCAAGAAAATGGTCAAATAGCTAGATTTTTACAATATAAACTAAAGTAACGATTGAGGTTATGATCATTCATGCACACAACTATATTTCATTGCATAGCCCATGTTTTATGTGCAGTCCTTTTTATGGGCAGCTATTAATAGGTTGTTTGATACAATCAACTAAGGCCAGTAATGCACTTAACATAAAGTACCATTTCATTTTGAAGTACATAACAATTTTTAATGACTTTTTATTCTGTTTCTTTTATTGTTTTGTTTTTGGGGGGGTTGACAAATTGAAGAAAATTAGTCAGGATCAGGTTAGAAAGGATATGCTTGTTACCATAGAGATGCATAGTTCTGTATAGAGCTGTAGACCTAAAGTGATAGGAAAGTTTAATTAGAGCTTATTACAAAGTTATTTTATTTCGCAGTTTAGATGAATTCGGACAATAAAAAAAATGTTTTCGCTGCATAGTTTGAACAACTTTTAAATTATACCTATTGTTACATCAAAGGGAAGAATGGCAATTAATGGGGTTGTCTGGGTTCAGAGATGAACTCAGACATATCCTCTTCTTCACCCAGGCAGCCCCACTGTGTGGAGCATAGGAGCTCTGATGCTTGCACTGTGCTGTATTGCGCAGGGCAAGGGCTTTTTTGTTTACATTTTTACATTGCTAGGTGGAGGCTTCCCCTTTAACCCTTTCAGGACCAAGCCATTTTTCAACTTAAGGACCAGGCCATTTTTAGCAAATCTGACATGTGTCACTTTATGTGGTAATAACTTTAAAATGCTTTTACTTATCCAGCCCATTCTGAGATTGTTTTCTCGTCACATATTGTACTTCATGACAGTGGTAAGATTGAGTATTTATAAAAAAAATACCAAATTTACCAAAAATTTAGAAAAATTAGAAAATTTCAATTTCTCTACTTCTATAAAAGATAGTAATAACGCCAAAACTAGTTATTACTTTACATTCCCCATATGTCTACTTCATGTTTGGATCATTTTGTGAATGTCATTTTATTTTTCGGGGACATTAGAAGGCTTAGAAGTTTAGAAGCAAATCTTGAAATTTTTCTGAAAACTTCCAAAACCCACTTTTTAAGGACCAGTTCAGGTCTGAAGTCCCTTTGTGAGGCTTACATAATAGAAACCACCCAAAAATGACCCCATTTTAGAAACTACATCCCTCAAGGTATTTAAAACAGATTTTGCAAACTTTGTTTACTCTTTAGGTGTTCCACAAGAATTAATGGAAAATGGAGATGAAATTTCAGAATTTCCCTTTTTTGGCATATTTTCCATTTTAATAAATTTTTTCCAGTAACAAAGCAAGAGTTAACAGCCAAACAAAAACTCAATATTTAGAACTAAAAAAAGTAGAAAATGGAGGTGCACTGGTGGTATACGGACATACACATGGGTTATATTTTATATAACAAAATATTGTCCTTATCAAAAAAGATAGGACAACCAAATTGGTTATGGGAGAATACAGATGACTCAATGTCCTTTAAGATCACTCAGTATAGCCACATGTATCACACTTTGAATAACCGCAGCATGAAGTGTGAATATTCACAGATCAAGGGGTACCTGCATGTATATATTTCCACAATTCTACTCAGTACTGCACATATGTTTTTATATTGCATGTGAAGTCTGCCAACAGCTGAGTTCCTTTGAGTATATACACCGCAGTATATATGCAAAGTCCCCTTAATTCATCCCACCAGTACAGCTCCATGGCATGCGTTCGTTATACCCTTATGGGTTCAATACACTTCTGGTATCCCTTGCTAAGTTGCGATATAGTCTTAGGATAAATTGCAATATACTCTTATAATCTTCTATTATCACATAATAACAGGACATGTTTTACATATAGTCTCTTCTACTTTACTCTCCTATCGATTCAAGGCGATGTGCCGATGCTGCTCAGGATCAGTCCATGTGCAAGTCTCTGTATGTGGCTTTCTCCGCTGCCGGGACCTTCCACGGCGTCCCACATGGTCCGGCCGTCTCCTACGTGGTGTTCCAAGTGACGGGGGCAGGGGAGGCTATTGGTTAATACTCCGGTCACTTCTTTAACAGTGTTTTATATCTCTATTGTGCATCCACCTTCTCCTTTTACTTTATATTCCTTATAAGTCTGGTTGTTTTTGACGTTCACCTCACTGACAATTTCCAAACGCGTTTCGGGGCTTGAAACTGCCCCTTCCTTAGCCACTGAGGAAGGGGCAGTTTCAAGCCCCTTGGTAGTCATATCTTTTTGATATGGACAATTTTGTTATATAAAATTCAACCCATGTGTATATCCATATACCACCAGATGACTGAGTGCCCTTCAATTTTCTACTTTTTTTAGTTCTATACATTTATATCAATCCGGGTGAATCGAGAGGTGTGCACCTAATCATAACGGGTCAAGTGGGCGGAGCCATTACTGCATTTAAACTCAATATTTATTGCCCTGATTCTGTAGTTTACAGAAACACCACATATGTGGTCATAAACTGCAGTAGGGGCATATGGCAGGGCGCAGAAGAAAGGAACGTCATATGGTTTTTGAAAGGTAAACTTCACTGGGATAATCTTAAGCTGCCATGTCACATTTGAAGACCCCCTGATGAACCCCTAGAGTAGAAATGTCAAAAAAGTGACCCCATTTTGGAACCTACTGGATAAGGTGGCAGTTTTGTTGGAACTATTTTAGGTTAGATATGATTTTCGGGTTGCTCTATATTACACTTTTTGTGAGGCAAGGTAACAAAAAATAGATGTTTTGGCATGGTTTTTATTTTTTGTTATTTACAGTGTTCATCTGACAGGTTAGATCATGTAGTATTTTTATAGAGCAGGTTGTTACGGATGCAACAATACCAAATATGTATACTTTTTTTGGTTGTTTGTTTCAGTTTTACATAATAAAGCATTTTTTTTTTTTAAATCATATTTTAGTGTCTGCATATTCTGAGATTTTTTTATTTTTTTTGGGAGATTGTCTTATGTTGGGTCCCATTTTTTTCAGTATAAGATGACGGTTTGATTGGTACTATTTTAGAGTGCATATGACTTTTTGATTGCTTGGTATTACACTTTTTGTGATGTAAGGTGACAAAAAATGCCCTTTTTAACACACTTTTTATTTTTTTATTTTTTTACGGTGTTCATCTGAGGGGTTAGTTCATGTGATATTTTTATACAGAAGGTTCTTACGAATGCGGCAATACCTAATATGTATATATTTTTTTATTTATGTAAGTTTTACACAAACAAAAAAAAGCATGTTTTAGTGTCTCTATAGTCTAAGAGCCATAGTTTATTTTTTTGGGGGGGGCGATTGTCTTAGGTAGGGTCTAATTTTTTGCAAGATGAGATGACTGTTTGTCTGGTATGATTTTTGGGGTGCGTATGACTTTTTGATTGCTTGGTATTACACTTTTTATGATCATTGTAAATTGTGCGTTGTTCACTTTTTGGCGTAAATAATATGGTAATTTTATTTCCTGGGACAGTACAATTACAGCAGTACCAAATATCATTTTATTTTATTTTATTGTACTACTTCTGCACAATAAAACCCCTTTTTAAAAAAAAAAAAAAAAAAAGAAAATCTTTTTACATCACCGTATCCCAAGACTCATAACTTTTTTATTTTTCTTTCTGTGAAGCTGAATGAGGGTTGATTTTTGCAGGACGGCTTGTATTTTTCATATGTATCATGTTAGGGGTTCCTAACACTTTTGATAGCTTTTTATTCAGTTTTTGGGGTGGCAAATAAGAAAAAAAACAGCACTTGTGGTATTATTTTGTGGCGGTGATACCAAATATGTGGAGGGGATTTTATTTTTGCAACTTTTTCATTGAAAAGCATTTTTATCAATGGAAAAGAATGTCTTTTTTGGATGGACAATTTTTTTTTTTTTTATATTTTTTATATAATAAAACTTTATTTAATTCTTTATTTTACACTTGTTAGTCCTACTAGGGGACTTGATCGCATCAATGACACACTGTACTACTGTACTTATGTAGTGCAGTGTATTATACTGTCAGTACGATTCTGAGAAGCATATAATAAGGACAGGTATAGGGGACTTCATTAGGCCCTGGCTGCAATGTGATGTCACCAGTGCCTTGCTATCGCATTAGTAGTGGTACTGATCCCTGACAGTGGGAGATCTCTTCCTCTGAAACCACTTAGATGCCACTGAACACAGCTCCTAAGGAGTAAACAGCCATTATGAGCTCTTCTGCCGTTCCAGGCCATTAGAACAGGAGCCTGGCTGACATGTGAGAGCTGAGCTCCTGCTCTCTGCTGCACAGGAGACCTGTGCATCACTTAGACTATGCCTTCATAAAATGGTGGTGAACTAGCCTAAGACTCCTTAGGGACTGCTATAAAAAGGGATATTCGCAGTCACAAAGTGATTAAAATGAATGAAAATAGGAGCTGAGCTGCAGTAACCTAGCACAGCCATTACACTTTGAAAGGAGCTGTAGTTCACAGTGGTAGTTCCAACTCCGGAGGCTGCAGAAAACAGCTGATCAGTGGGGTGCGGCATTTCAGACCCTCACCAGTCAAATATTATTGGCCTATCCTGAGGAAAGGTCATGGATATCAGGAGCCTGGAAAAACTCTTCAATAATGGAAATTTTACGTCAATACTTTAGGAGGCTGTTTCTCAAGAAGGTTAGAAGAGCAGGAAATCCATTAAGTACATTTTCATGAGACTCTTTCTGCAGCATATACATGAGATTTTTAAAAACCCTATTAAAATATGATAAATTTCTGCTGCAGAAATTTTCTTCTGTGGAAATCTGCCATGTGTAAACTTACCCTAATACTTGCAAAACACAAGGTGAAGGTTACAGTAAGGATTACTAAGGATAAGGAAGCTAAGAAAAACAAGTTTGCAAACACCAAACTGCACCATATGGTTTATGGGATGCCATCAGAGCAACTGCAGTGCGAACATAGCAATTTGTGTGTAAAATGCTTCTAATTCCAGGAGGCTTATTGTGCCATTCTCCTGCAGCAGCAGATCGTTAATGACATCATTGAATTACCTTACGATAACAGGGAGCCCAACTATGCCATTACCAAACACAAAAAGACTTCCACATGATGCAAGAGTACAAAGGAGTCAGCATGCATCACCCTGCACAAAATAACTTTTATTCCAGCTGAAAGACGTGGCCGGCTCTCCAATAAAAATATGAGACTTTCTGTTTGTCACATGTACCACACTCAGAGGCTTGCTTAATCAAAACTAACTATGATAGCTCACTATGAACAGCCGTACGTGCTTCCTACCAACCTGCAGTGGCGCAAAATGCTCCATTGATTTTATTGTAATCCATTACACTGTTAAGAGAAATAAACAGTTACAAGTTGAAATATTTGCAGTTCTTTATGTGTCTGCAGTGCATAGAGAAGCAGACAATGCGGCCAAATGAAAGTCTAGCTCCAGTGGACACCCACTTAATCATTTTAATAGGGAATTACATGACTAGCAATTTCTTAATATAAAGTTTTTATCAGAAAAATGAAAATCAATGTTCGGTGGAAGAGCTGTGTTAAAAGTGCAAATATACAGCAAATAGTAACATGTGTCCAGGTCCATGTTAATGCCTTCCAAATGCACTGCAATTCTTGGTTTTTATAAGCCAATTCTTGACTTGATATTGTGTTAGCACCAGCTGGTTAGTGCCAAGTGGGTCCTTAAGTTGCCATAACTGTCTAGATGGTTTTCCGTATGAATTTTACCGCAAGTACAGTGATGTTATTCTTCCTCATTTGTTGGAAGTGTTTTCCCATGCGTTGGACGAGGGAGATCTCCCAACTTCCATGATGGAAGCTTTAATAGTTTTAATTCCAAAAAAGGATAAGGATCTGGCGGATTTGAGTTCTTATAGACCTATCTCAGTATTAAATACGGATGTCAAGCTACTGTCAAAAGTCATGGCTAGGAGACTTTCTAGGGTTTTGCCCTCGGTTATTCATCCAGATCAGAATGGTTTTATGCCGAGAAGGGGCACTCATCATAACCTACATAGGTTCTTTACCAATATTCAGTCATCTGGGAGTGATGCCCGCTCCATCCTGTCATTAGACGCCACTAAGGCGTTTGACAGGGTCGAGTGGGCTTTTCTTTGGGAAGTGATGAGAAAAATGAACTTTGGCCCCAAATTTATAGCAATGATACAGCTGTTATATAAATCTCCGATTGCCAGGATCAGGATCAATGACATGCTAACTGAGAGCTTTGAATTAGGGAGAGGCACCCGACAAGGCAGTCCCCTTTCTCCCCTCCTGTTTAACATTTACATTGAGCCCCTTGCGGTTAGTATAAGGCAGGATACAAGGGTGGCTGGTTTTGGGGTAATGGGAAAACAAGATCGCATTTCCCTTTATGCAGATGATATCCTGTTCTTTATCCAACAAACAGAAAGTACACTTCCCCGAGTAATGGAGCTAGTTAATTTTTTTGGCAATTCTTCCGGATTGGAGGTCAATTGGGCTAAGACGACTCTCCTTCCAGTGGATGAAATGCGAGGACCCACTAATGACTCGACTAGCCGACTATTGGTTTCGGAGATGTTGAAGTATCTGGGGATGACAGTCTCTGCCAGAACTCAAGATTATTTACAGCCTCACTTGTTTCCTTTACTACAAAAACTGAGATCTAAAATTAGGATATGGCAAAAAATTCTGTCTGCAAGAGCGGATAGAGTTTCGTTAATAAAAATGGTGGTGTTGCCCCAGGTTCTCTACGTTCTCTGTAACTCTCCTATATGGATAGAGGATAAGTATTTCAGGCTAATTGAGCGGATGATAAATGATCTACTATGGGGGAGGAAACGGGTGAGACTAAAGGCTATGTATTTTTCTATGCCCTACAAGCAGGGAGGTCTTAATCTCCCCTATTTTAAGGGTTATGTTATGGCTTCTCAACTCTGTTTCTTCAACGATTGGGAAAATAGCCATCTCTGCAGAAAGTTGGTTAAGGATTCAGGTTTCTCAGATTTCTTTACAGTTTTGGAGTCTGACTATCTACGTAAGATACAGGATGATTCTAAACCCTTCTGCAGAATGGCTATGAAAGCATGGATGGTTATAAAAAGTTGGCTGCAAGTTAGTGCATCATTGATTTGCACTCCATTGTGGCACAACCTAAAATTACTGAGTCTAGATGACTCAAACTGTCAGCAATATTGGAGGAAAAAAAATATTTATTATTTGAGTCAAGTGGTTAAAAATGGGCAGATTCTTACTCGTATGGAGCTAGAACATGAGGAAAATGTAGGGGAGGTGGTTTGGTATGCATATCTTCAATTGCGTTCGGCACTGCTTAGTATTTCTGATAAGCACTTACTTAATATAGACACTCCGGAATTTTTACACAATTTGGGTTCCCCGGATTGGGAAAATGTAGGTGATAATTTAAGTTGGGTTTCGCACAATTTTAATCACACGGTAGTACAGTTTAATACTATGCACAAAATATATGTAACACCTCTATGGCTCCACAGGAGAGGATTAAGAGCCTCCTCTGAGTGTCCCCGTTGTGGCAGTCCCGGGGCAGATCACCTACATCTGTTCTGGGATTGCCCAACGGTGAGTAGATACTGGAAGTTGGTTCAAAGAACCCTATCCCAAAGACTTAATATGGATATTCCATTTTCTCCCAAGGTATGGATTTTGTGGGATCTATCGGAGGTTAGCTGCCAGGTTATGAAGTCCCGATTGTTGATTAAAGTTTTGTTCTTAGCTAGGCTTCTGGTAGCTAGAAAATGGTTTTCCCCCTCCGCTCCACATTGCAAGAACTGGTTAAATTTAGTCAACAAGGTCAAAAGCTATGAAAAGATTCTGCATAGACAAAGAGGATCTTATGAAAAGTGGGATAGTATTTGGAAGGAATGGGATGATTGAGGAATTTTGCTTTTTTTTTTTTTCTCTCTGCAAGGCGGGGGGGGGGGTAATGCTGCATGGGGGGGATGATTTGGTAATTATGTTTTTTGTAAATTGTATGCATTGAGAATATTGAAATAAAAGATTAAAATTCTTAAAAAAAAAAAAAAGTTGCCATAACTGGGCTCTCCATTTCAGGACTAGGGTGCAAATCTGCCAGTTGTGCAGGGATTTGTTCTTGGGACAACTGCTTGATCAAGCATTAGTGAAAATGCGGTACCCCAGTACAGGGGTATGTTGTTAAAATATAATGTAATATAATGTTATGTTATATATTGTCGTGCTATGTATTGTAATGCCTTGTATAATCCCAGGATTGCTCTTTATGGTAGTGATAGAGCTAACTAACTGAAACAGCCCTCTTGCAGGAGTTTGCTAGATCGTAGTTGGTTCCACCTCTAGCTCTAGGGTGTTCTAAGAGTCTTAGGAGGGAGTTGAGAGAGATAGGATGCTGTGCCTTATGTTCCTTCTTCTTGGTGGATGCTGACATATCTCTCCAAAATCTACAGAGAGACAGAGGAGAGAAAAGGAGAACTTGGAATCTGAATTTATAAGCATAGGAGTCAGCAAGGTAATCTGCTACTACAGCTGTTAAGACCTTACTGCAGTGGAGGGACACCATTAAGACATCCTTGCCTAAATCCATACACTGCTATCTGGAAGACAATCGCACTGTGTCCAATTTGAACTGTGTTTTATTATAGTTGGAAGTACTATACCTCCCATTTTGCACTACAGTAAAACAAGATGTTTATTCTACAAACCGGATTCCAAAAATGTTGGGACACTATACAAATCATGAATAAAAACTGAATGCAATGATGTGGAGGTGCCAACTTCTAATATTTTATTCAGAATAGAACATAAATCACGGAACAAATGTTTAAACTGAGAAAATGTACCATTTTAAGGGAAAAATATGTTGATTCAGAATTTCATGGTGTCAACAAATCCCCAAAAAGTTGGGACAAGGCCATTTTCACCACTGTGTGGCATCTCCCCTTCTTCTTACAACACTCAACAGACGTCTGGGGACCGAGGAGACCAGTTTCTCAAGTTTAGAAATAGGAATGCTCTCCCATTCTTGTCTAATACAGGCCTCTAACTGTTCAATCGTCTTGGGCCTTCTTTGTTGCACCTTCCTCTTTATGATGCGCCAAATGTTCTCTATAGGTGAAAGATCTGGACTGCAGACTGGCCATTTCAGTACCCGGATCCTTCTCCTACGCAGCCATGATGTTGTGATTGATGCAGAATGGGGTCTGGCATTATCTTGTTGAAAAATGCAGAGTCTTCCCTGAAAGAGATGACATCTGGATGGGAGCATATGTTGTTCTAGAACCTGAATATATTTTTCTGCATTGATGGTGCCTTTCCAGACATGCAAGCTGCCCATGCCACACGCACTCATGCAACCCCATACCATCAGAGATGCAGGCTTCTGAACTGAGTGTTGATAACAACTTGGGTTGTCCTTGTCCTCTTTGGTTCGGATGACATGGCGTCCCAGATTTCCAAAAAGAACTTCGAATCGTGACTCGTCTGACCACAGAACAGTCTTCCATTTTGCCACACTCCATTTTAAATGATCCCTGGCCCAGTGAAAACGCCTGAGCTTGTGGATCTTGCTTAGAAATGGCTTCTTCTTTGCACTGTAGAGTTTCAGCTGGCAACGGCAGATGGCACAGTGGATTGTGTTCACTGACAATGGTTTCTGGAAGTATTCCTGAGCCCATTCTGTGATTTCCTTTACAGTAGCATTCCTGTTTGTGGTGCAGTGTCGTTTAAGGGCCCGGAGATCACAGGCATCCAGTATGGTTTTACGGCCTTGACCCTTACGCACAGAGATTGTTCCAGATTCTCTGAATTTTCAGATGATGTTATGCACAGTTGATGATGATAGATGCAAAGTCTTTGCAATTTTTCGCTGGGTAACAACTTTCTGATATTGTTCCACTATCTTTCTGCGCAACATTGTGGGAATTGGTGATCCTCTACCCATCTTGGCTTCTGAGAGACACTGCCACTCTGAGAAGCTCGTTTTATACCCAATCATGTTGCCAATTGACCTAATTAGTGTTAATTGGTCTTCCAGCTCTTCGTTATGCTCAAATTTACTTTTTCCAGCCTCTTATTGCTACTTGTCCCAACTTTTTTGGGATTTGTTGACACCGTGAAATTTTGAATCAACATATTTTTCCTTTAAAATGATACATTTACTCGGATTAAACGTTTGATCTGTCATCTACTTTCTATTACAAATAAAATATTGACAGTTGCCATCTCCACATCATTGCATTCATTTTTTTCTCACAATTTGTTTAGTGTCCCAACTTTTTTGGAATCCCGTTTGTACTCTCTCTGGCCTGGTTTTCTGACTGCTACACCATAAGCTGGCTGTTGCATTCTATGAACCCTGCCTTGCACCATCCAAATACCTAACATCATGAGCACCCCAGCTACCATCAGGTAGGAGCCCCAGAACACAAGAAAGGGGGACCCCTTCTTGCGGTACACTGGCCCTAGGGAGCAACTGTGAGAGAAAAGACACTGTGTTAGACTGTGTTATAGCAGGAGCCACTACCACTCCGATCCTCTGCTACAGCTCCTCAAGCGCTCACTGTTGAAACGTCTAAGGGTGGGTTCAAATAATATTTTATGACGTACACATTAGAAAAAATGCATACTTTTTTTTTACAATGGAACTCTATGGGGAACAGATGCCACTGTATGGCATAACTCTGAGGCATCCATTTAACGTATGTTTTTTGTATATGTTAAACAGACAGGAAAAACGTGATGTGAAACCAGCCTAACAAAGTGAATAATGAACAACCCATTTAAAAAGAATTTGTCATGGGAGAACTTGATTTTACCTAAAAGGACATTCTCAATCAGACAAATTCCCTAATAGCTCTAGGGCAGTTTTAGGTATAAAAATCCCTGAACATTTGACACCAGAAATGCAAAAATCTGACCAATTACGTTGTGCGCCACCGTTTTGGCCAGTGATTGCAGCAGTCACATCCTCCTGTGTTGAAATGTCCTCACTGAACCAGGGAGTATAGAATGACAGGGTATCTGGTATCCTTGGCACAGAAGCTGTCTGGGGATCATTGAAATGATTAAGATTTTTTCACCCTGTAGAGGCATTTTATTATTATTGTTATTTATTGATAAATCGCCATTCATTCCATAGTGCTGTACATATGTAAAGGGGTATTAAAACATAATACAGACATTTTCACTATGCATGAACTAGATGAGGTACAAACTTTTAACCATATATTTTTATCCCTAATTTTTATTTTTAAATTCCCCCCACCCAGCAGTACCAGTGAAGAAATCTATTTTTACTTGCTCCCTGCTTCTCCGTTCTGGCTTCATGACTCTCCGTCTGTGCAACATATGCCACTGTAGCCAGTGACTAGCCTCAATGGTGACAATGAAGACAGAAAAAAAGGAAGTTATTCCAATATAAAGGGATCAGAAAAAATCCCAAAGAGGTGAAAGGATAAGGCACCGACAGAGGTGGGATTATAGGAATAAAACAATCGGCAAATATTAGGTCAAAGAAGGCAGCTATATGAAAGTATTTGATAAAATCAAACACCTAAGGCATTAGTGTTTAGAAAATATGGTGAGAGATCTGCCATATGTTGAGAGATCCTCAACCACATGACGGTGTCAGTCCATATTAGAAAAAACATGATAAGCGCCATTCCCTTAGCCAGATAGTCAATCAGAGGTTTGTGGTAGGTGGTAATAGTAAAAAAGAACAGGCAAAAAAAATGGTATTCCAAGCCCTCAGTCAGGATAGGTGATCTTATTGCCAATGTGAGCAGGATAAAGAGACTATATATACAGTAGAAGTGCATAAAAAAGATTGTTAAAAGAAATTAAAGAAATACAATTTTTAGCACTCATTTCGCTGGGGGGTAGTCACCAGGATAAACTCATGACAACTGTAATCGGTGCCAAATTTTCTAAAGACTATAGCCTCAATGGTAACATGTCCCTAAACTGTTCATTACCCAGTTGTGTGTAACTGAGGACAGTCATTTGCTGTTGAGGTGTACTTGACCCTGTCTATAGGGAAGTTGGCAGGCAGGGACCAGAACTCCGGTAAAGACATCTCAGGAACCATGTTGCTGGAACAGAGTAGAATAGAGCAGGTAAGCATAGATCTATTCACAGGTACTGCATGGTGTGGGGGAATTAAAAAATCAAATCCTAGACAACCCATTTAAGGTGTTAGTCCATTGGCACATTGGATCACATTTACAAAAAAAATTACATTTTGATGACCTGCAAAGTTAGTAAAATAATGCCCTAGAAAAGAAATTAAATATTTTTGAAAATACCTCAAAACTATTCTTTCTCAAACCTTCTCTGTTTTACATAGATTATGTCAGAATTTGAAGAAAATGGTACATTAAAATGGCTGACTCACTTGTAGGGTTCTTTTCAATGCATGAATTGGATCTTTGTATATCTAGATGTACCGTAATTTTTTTCTTAATGCAGAGTAACATTATCAGTATTGTTTCATTGATAACACCTACTACAATATACAGCACAATTAGCATTCTCTATAGCCAGTGTTATCATGTGTGACCAAACATCACTTAGAAAAATCCATAAAAGGCTATTTGCATACAATTAGTATTGAATCTAACACTAATGAGGTAAATGACCCGTAAGGTAGAGCAGCATACCTTTTGCCAGCAGAGATTTGGCATGGTGCAATATAGTTGTTTTATAAATTCATGTTGAAGTACTGAAACTTTTTCGGAAATTTTTTTTTTCAGTTTTCGTACGATATTTCTGCGCAAGGGGATTAACTGTAGGCGGCGCAGAAGTCAGTCACACCCAGGCTTACTGTGTTGATTACTATCCATGTAGCATGACTGTGGGTATTATCTTTACTACCCCGGTGCTGTGATAAAAGTCCCTGTACTGTTAAAACACTATATTCCATACCTCTGTACTGTGACATCACTGTGTGTTAAGCCTTTATTGTGATAGTGTGTTTTGTATCCGTGCACTTTGACAATATATTGACTGCAAACCATTAGGTATGACATCATCATGTTTATCATTTCTGCTCTGTGACATCATTGTGTGTGTTATTCCTATATGGTGACATCACTGTGTGTAATAACCCTTTTCTATGACTAGTAGTGCTTATTATCCATGCAGTCACATTTTTTTTGTTATCCTTGTTTTGTGATATTATGTTGTGAACTATCACTGTGCAGCAGGGATGCCCAGCCTGCGGCCCTCCAGCCCTCCAGCTGTTGTAAAACTACAACTCCCATCATGCCCTGCTGTAGGCTGATAGCTAAAGGCTGCTAGCTGTAGGCTATACGGGCATGTTGGGAGTTGTAAAAAAGTTGTGAAAAATTTGATTAGATCAGAATATATTCGCAGCGAATCACGTTATGACTCGGAGGGACTCCCTACCTCTATCTCCACTGCATACTGCCACTGTGTTTCCGGGTCCTCTGTCTCGTCTTCCTCATCGCCATGTAGCTTCTCTGGCTGCTCCTGCTCCTCTTGTCCTGTCAGCTGAGTAGAAAAACCACCCATTTGGCTACACATTGCCTGTGCTCCAATGTCTTCCTCCCCCTCCTCTTCTAGTTCAGCCCCCACAGGGCTCATGTGGCCGTGAGATCGAGGCACCACATCTTCAGTCCCCTGACCAGCAATTGTTACCACCATCTGTTCCAAGACATGAAGCAGTGGAATGACGTTGTTCATACCGTAGTCCTGGCGACTGACAAAATAACGTGGCCTCCTCAAAGGGCCTGAGCAAATGGCAGGTGTCACGCATGAGCTGCCATTGGCTGACATAAAGTTATACAGGGGAGTACTCCTATCTGCTTGAATCATCAAGAAATCGTTGATGGCCTTTCTCTGTATAGTCGATCCAACATATGGAGGGTGGAATTCCAAACGATGGAAACATTGCATATCAGCCTATGTTGGGGGATTCCGTTCTGCCGCTGCAGCTCAAGGAGGGTGTGCTTTGTGGTGTACGAGTAGTTGAAGTGCATGCAAAGTTACCTGGCCATTTTTAGAATGTCTTGCAGATGGGTGAAAGACTTCAGGAACCGCTTGACAACCAGATTGAACACATGTGCTTTGCAGGGCACATGGCTCAGCCTTCCTTGACACAGCGCCAACACCATGTTCTTCCAGTTGTCGGTCAGCATGGTTCCGATTTTCAGTTGTCACAGAGAAATCCAGGATTCGATTTCTTGGTGCATCACACGGAGCAGTTCCTCCCCTGTGTGACTCCATTTGCCAAGGCAAACCAGGTACAGAACAGCTTGACACTTCCAAGTTTCTGGTGTGGCTGTGCAGAAACCACATTCAACCAGTGGGCCGTAAAGGATATGTATTGTCCCTGACCGTAGTGACAGCTTCACAGGTCAGCTCTGCCGTGCACTTTGGCAGACACTGACAGGCTCAAGGATTGGCCCACCTTCTGTTCTACATGTGTGTGCAGGGCTGGTACTACCTTTTGCACAAAGAAATGACGACTTGGGATTCTCCACCTCGGCTTGGCACAATCGATCAGTTCTCTGAAAGGTGCAGAGTCCTCCACTTGGAAAGGGAAGGACTGAAGCACCAGAAACTTTGACAGGAGCATGTTCAGCTTCTGCGCCGTTGGATGCGTGCATGCAGGGGCGGACTGAGAACCCTCAGGGCCCCCGGGCAAAATAAGTCAAGGGCCCCCTTCCAGGCCCCACCCATGTCCCACCTCCAGCCACTCCCATGTCTCGCCTCCAGTCACACCCATATCCCACCTCCAGCCACGCGCTACACAAGGAACAAAAGTGCAATAATTTATTTAATGCCGAGGAATGCCGAGTTTAATAACTGCCATACGCAGGAGAAAAGGAGCCCACACCATGCACACATGGGCATGGATAGAGGGCTGTGTATTATGGACATCAGCCAATGACCAGTGCTGAGTCTCTCTTTCTTCAGTCCCCTGATGACTTGGCTGGTGGCCAATGAAACGCGTGGGGCGTCTGTGAAACAACTATTAGCTGTTTTCCCTGATGAAGCTGGGCAGTCACATGTCTGCATAGGAAGAAGCAGGGACACCTAGTTAGCTAGGATCGGCTCAACGGGGTCGCCCTTCTGAGGGTGAGCATACTGCTCCCTGGGCAGCAGAATTACATCAGGTTAAGCAGGGACAACTAGGGTAAGAGACCCAGCACTTGGATCCATGAGACCCCTCACTAGGTGCCACGAAATGACACTATGGTAAGACCGTTCTTTTTCGTTGCACTGTGAACCATTGCACAAGCATGTGTCACTTTATTTCTTGACATGTTTATGGGCTGCTATTTTATTTGCATACTATATTAAAAGTTCAGTATTAATAAGGTCACCCTTTGCATATGTCTGTTTGATACTAACACATTACACACAGAGCCCTGCTACTGACACATTACACACACAGATCTGCTACTGGCACATTACACACACAGCCCTGCTACTGGCACATTACACAGCCCTGCTACTGGCACATTACACACACAGCCCTGCTACTGATACACTACACACACAGCCCTGCGACTGACACATTACACACACAGCCCTGCTACTGACACATTACACACACAGCCCTGCTACTGACACATTACACACAGAGCCCTGCGACTGACACATTACACACAGAGCCCTGCTACTGACACATTACACACACAGCAGTGCTGAAACCACACTACAGCTCAACGTACATTCATGTACAGTTCCATCTATGGAATAATGACAGTCTGCAGTGCACACTGTACCCAAAACCTGACTCCTCCCATTCACATGACTGATCACATGACCATGAGACAACCAAAGGTCCTTTTGCTGTCTGGGATCTAACAAAAAGTCAAGTGGGTTTAAATCAGATGTGGGATGTAGCAGCGGGTAATATCTAGAGCCCATGCGCTGTAGTAATAGATTAGTAATGTAATACAATGATAACTAATACTCATGATGGTGTTAACGGTGAGGTGCGCGGTCTCTTTGGAATTGAGGCTCCCAATGTCACATGACCATGTGACGTCACAAGGTCCTTACGGCGCATGGGATTTTGACACTGCCAGCTTCCATACACCCTGCATAGTGTAAGTGACTGGGTATGTATGCAGGTATTAGCCAGGTTCCGGCTGGTAATGGTGGCTTGTACTTAGTGTGCAGTATTATGTGTGTAGACATGTATGTGACTCACGTACAGACAGTATGGGGCATGTCCGCCGGGCCCCCCTCCCGGCCGGGCCCTCGGACCATGTCCGAAGTGCCCGACCGGTCAGTCCGCCCCTGCGTGCATGCATACTGTTGTCTCTTGGCAATCGCTTTGGTGATCGATTACTGACGGAATGACTGACGAGCAGTAGGAGCAGGAGCATTTGGAATAGCAGAAGATGGGATTGACACTGGGTGATGTATCGGTAGCTGCGGCAGGCTGGACCACCACATCGGAGACACAGTTCTCCCAGACCACTGTATGGTGAAGCTGCATATGTTGACATAGGGCCGTGGTGCCAACATTGGCACCCTGACCACGCTTTACCTTCTGCCCACATATTCTACAAATAGCCATGTTGACCTCCTCCGGCGGCTCCACAAAAACCTGCCACACTGCAGAGTACCTGATTTACCCCCCAACACTACTCATTGGCTGACTGCTACCGCCGCTGCTTCCATGCACCACTCCTTTCCAGGCAGGTAGGCTGCTGCAAAGCGGGTGGTCTACCCCGTGCCGGTTGGCCTACCTCGTGCCCATTTGGCTCCCGACCTCCCACTGCTGCCACCCTGCTGACTCCTGGCCACACTAGCGACTTGCTAGCTCAGCTGCTGCCTGACGGGAAAGCTGCCACCCTCTTCTCTTGATGATGACGAAACCATTTCTTCCCCCGGCTCCCAAGTGCGATTGGCTTCATCATCATGGAGTAGTGTCTGCACATCACTGATGTCCTCCTCAATGGCCTCTGGGTCAGGAACCTGACCACTCGCAACACAAGCTCCTGTGCCACTCTCCTCATCACTACTTGACTGCCTAGCAGAGGAATTGGCGGAAGTCTCCTCCACATCTTGGCTGGGCAGTAGCTGCTGACTGTCCTCTAGTAGCTCTTCCTCCCTGAACAGTGAAATTGACCCAACTGCATGTAGTACTTCTCGCGGTGAGGGAACAGAAAAGGCCAGAGGCAGGTTGAGGACAGGTGAGGGCACAGGGCCTGCTCCTGGGCCATGCCAACTAAGGGTTGTGTCTGACGAACCCACTGACTGTTAGCTGGGGGTGTCGGATGTCACTTGGGATGATGTGGATGACCAAGTGAACAAATCAAGATCTGCTGGGTTGCTGGTCACGACACGACCGCTAGATGACACTGGGAGCTCAGGCCACTCGCTGCAACAACTGCTGCCACGACCCCTTACTCTACTGCGACCTCTGCTTGCGCCAGAAACATTCAGGCCTCTGCCACTCTTCTGTGCATGGCCTGGCACTTCTCTGCCTGACATACTTGTAGCTGAACTAAACAAATTAAAGGGAATCTTTCACCCCAAATGGGTGAAAGGGGAGTGGTTGCACATAAAAATCAGCGCGGGGCCTGGGCACCGGCTGTTGAAATGCCGCCCCTGGGCACCTTCAGACCCTGATTTACATATACAATAAAAGTGTTTTTTAGACGAACTATGCAACGGACAACATTATGGTAAGAAGGATTTTAATGTGGGGACTGTTATCAACGCAATGGTGTTAGTGTTAGATAGTGCACTTTTGGGGTGAAAGACTTCTTTTAAACGGAAATTAAAACACCCCTAAAAGCGACGAATATATTTCTCTTTTTGTACTGAAATAGGCCACTAAACGCTTTTACCACAATTAACTGCGGAAATGCACTGAGAATATAGTTTTCTTATTGTACTAAAATACAACCCTATACGCTTTGACGATAAAAAAATTAAAGAGTGAAGTGCATATATATATTTCTTGAAGTACGGAAATGCGCCCCTATACGCTTTCAACAGAAATCACTGCAGCAGTGCACAAAGAATATAAATAATAATAAATAATATGCTTTCACCAGAAATAACTGAAGCAGTGAACTGAGAATATATATTTCTTGTTGGACTGAATTAGGCCACTATACGCTTTGACCATGAAAAAATTAAAGAGTGAACTGCGTTTATATATTTCTTGAAGTACTGTAATACGCCCCTATACGCTTTCAACAGAAATCACTGCAGCAGTTCACTGAGAATATATATTTCTTGTTCCACTGAAATTGGTCACTATACGCTTTGACCAGAAAAAAATTCAAGATTGAAGTGCGTATATATATTTTTTGAAGTACTGAAATACACCCCTATACGCTTTCACCAGAAATAACTGCAACAGTGTAGTGTGTATATATTTTTCTTTTTTTAATGAAATACGCCCCTATACACTTTCACCAGAAATAAACTCACTTTGACCATTACCTATACATTGTGAAATCATTATCTTTGTTATGTCTGCACAGAGATAGCGCTGTTTTTACTGCAGCATTGTGACACCATTTTGATTATTATTAGTGATGAGCGGCAGGGGCAATATTCAAATTCGTGATATTTCGCGAATATTCGTTAGAATATTCATCATATATTCGCGAATATTGGTATTCGAGATTATTCTATTGATTGCAAAAAATCGGCAAAGTAATATTCGCATAATGCGAATATTCTAAAACACTCGCAAACCCAATAGGAAAGTTACTTAACAGCAATTCGATTAGTGTGCATATTTAATTGTAGATTTTTCGCATAACATAAACTATATTAAATAATGAAGAAAATTCTAAATCAGTAATGAGTCATTTACTGACTTGTGGGTCAATTCGAGAATATTCAGAATTTTTTTCCATCAGAAGTCATGATTCCTCCCTGCTTAAGTTGCTTGTGAGCCAATGACTGTTCACATTAAAGAGGACCCTCCATCACTTCTAAAGATATTAACTAACGATGCTCACATGTAGAGCGGCTCTCAGGGATCTCCCTGCACTTACTATTATCCCTGGGCGCCGCTCCGTTCTCCCGGTATAGGCTCCGGTCTCTGTGCTCACAAAGTTATAGTAGGCGGGTACTTTGGGTACTTGGTTATAGTAGGCGGAGCCTGACCTTCATCTCCTTTTCCCAGGCTGTAACGCTGGCCAATCTCAACCGCAGAGCTCATAGCCTGGGAGTTTTTTTTCTCCCAGGCTATGAGCTCTGCACTGCGATTGGCCAGCGCTACAGCCTGGGAGAAGGAGATAAAGGACAGGCTCCGCCTACTATAACCAAGTCCCCGCCTACTATAACTTTGTGAGCACAGAGACCGGAGCCTATACCGGGAGAACGGAGCGGCGCCCAGGGATAATAGTAAGTGCAGGGAGATCCCTGGGCGCCGCTCTACATGTGAGCATTGTTAGTTAATATCTTTAGAAGTGATGAAAGGTCCTCTTTAACCGCTACAGGACCGCCTAACGCAGGGATGCGTCCTGCGGGCGGCCCTGTAGCTCTGAGTTGACGCGTCGGCGCGTCATCTCGTGAGACCGAGATTTCCTGTGAACGCGCGCGTGCGCTGCGCGTTCCACAGGGAAGCGCGGCACAGCAGCTCGGCTACAGCCTGCCAGCGATGGATCATCGCTGGCAGGCTGTAGATGCGAATAAAATCGCATCAAACTGCTATATCAGGCGCTGTTTTATGAACAGCGTCTGATATAGCTGCTACCTGGTCCTCTGGTGGTCCCATTTACTGGGATCGACCACCAGAGGACCAGGTAACACAATAAAGTTGCACCAAACACTACACTAACCCCCACCCCCCTCACCTATTAACCCCTTGATCACCCCATCTAGACCCCTGATCACCCCCTGTCATTGATCACACCCCTTGTAAGGCTCCATTCAGACGTCCATATGTGTTTTGCGGATCCGTGGATTCACGGATCCGCGGATCGATCCGCGGATCCGATCCGCGGATCCGATCCGCGGATCCTCAAAACACGGACACCGGCAATGTGCTTTCCGCATTTTGCAGATCCGCACATTGCCAGAACTATATAGAAAATGCTTTTTCTTGTCCGCAGTTGCGGACAAGAATAGGACATGTTCTATATTTTTGCAGAAACGGAAGTGCAGACCGGAAGCGCAGATCCGTAATTCCGGATCCGAGCGGGACAAAGTCTGTCCCCATAGAAATGAATGGGTCCGCAATTCCGTTCCGCAAACAGAATTTCGGACGTGTGAATGGGGCATAAGGGCCCCTTTTACCGCCAGTTAGCTAGCTACTTGTTAGGTAGCTAGCGCCCAGCCCACCGCACCGCAGTCACTGATTTTGGCAGAGATTTTTCATCCACATTGATCGATGCGAATGAAAAAATCTGTGCCGTTCATTTTTTTTTCAGCGCAGAGGCTGAACGGAAAAAAATCTCATTACCCGTCTGCTCAATATACGGAGAATCGCAGAAACTCCTAATGCTGGCCATACGTGTAATGATTGCGAAGACCCTAAAATGCCAGGGCAGTACAAAAACCCCACATGTGACCCCATTTTTAGAAAGAAGACACCCCAAGGTATTCCGTGAGGGGTATGGTGAGTTCATGGAAAATATTATTTTTGTCACAAGTTAGTGGAATATGAGACTGTAAAAAAACAAAAAAAAAAAACAATTTCCGCTAACTTGTTCCAAATTTTTTTTTTCTGTGAACTCACCATGCCCCTCATGGATTACCTTGGGGTGTCTTCTATCCACAATGGGGTCACATGTGGGGTATTTATACTGCCCTGGCATTTTAGCGGTCCTAAAGCGTGAGAATCCAAATGCGTAAAAATGTCCTGTGAAATCCTAAAGGTACTCATTGGTTTTAGGGCCTCTTTGCGCATCTTGGCTGCAAAAAAGTGTCACTCATGTGGTATCGCCGTACTCAGGACAAGTAGGGCAATGTGTTTTGGGGTGTATTTTTATATATATACCCATGCTGGGTGTGCGAAATATCGCTGTAAACGACAACTTTTTAAAAAATTTTATTCAAAGTTGTCAATTTACAGAGATATTTCTCTCACACAATATGGTATATGTAAAATACACCTCAAACACATTGCCCTACTTCTCTGAGTCGGCGATACCACATGAGTGACTTTTGCAGCCAAGATGCAAAGGGACCCAAATTCAACGAGTACCTTTTAGGAGGAGCATTTTTACGCATTTTCTTCTCACGCTTTAGGGCCCCTAAAATGCCAGGGCCGTATAAATACCCCACATGTGACCCCATTTTGGAAAGAAGACACCCCAAGGTATTCGCTGAGGGGCATAATGAGTCCATGAAAAATTAAACTTTTTGTCAAAAGTTAGCGGAAACGGAGACTTTGTGAGAAAAACAATAAAAATCAATTTCCACTAACTTGTGCCAAAAAAAATCTTCTATGAACTCGCCATGCCCCTCATGGAATACCTTAGGGTGTCTTCTTTCCAAAATGGGGTCACATGTGGAGTATTTATACTGTCCTGGCATTTTAGGGACCCCTAAAGCGTGAGAAGAAAAATGCGTAAAAATGCCCTCCTAAAGGTACTCATTGGAATTAGGGCCCCTTTGCGCATCTTGGCTGCAAAAAGTGTCACACATGTGGTATCGGCGTACTCAGGAGAAGTAGGGCAATGTGTTTTGGGGTGTATTTTTACATATACCCATACTGGGTGAGAGAAATATCTCTGTAAATTGACAACTTTGAATAAAAAAATTTAAAAAGTTGTCGTTTACAGCGATATTTCTCACACGCAGCATGGGTATATGTAAAAATACACCCCAAACCACATTGCCCTACTTCTCCTGAGTGCGGCGATACCACATGAGTGCCACTTTTTGCAGCCTGGAGTGCACAAGGGGCCCTAAAACCAATGAGTACCTTTAAGATTTCACAGGACATTTTTACGCATTTGGATTCTCACACTTTAGGAGCCCCTAAAATGCCAGGTGAGTATAAATACCCCACATGTGACCCCATTTTGGAAAGAAGACACCCCTAGGTATTCTGTGAGGGGCATGGTGAGTCCACAGAATTTTTATTTTTGGCACAAGTCAGCGGAAATTGTTTTTTTTTTTTTTTTTTTTTTACAAAGTCTCATATTCCACTAACTTGTGACAAAAATAAAATTTTACATGAACTCACCATACCCCTCACAGAATACCTTGGGTGTCTTCTTTCCAAAATGGGGTCACATGTGGGGTATTTTTACTGCCCTGGCATTTTAGGGAGCCCTAAAGCGTGAGAAGAAGTCTGGAATCCAAATGCGTAAAAATGCCCTGTGAAATCCTAAAGGTAATCATTGGTTTTAGGGCCCTTTGCGCACAAGCTGCAAAAAGTGGCACACATGTGGTATCGCCGTACTCAGGAGAAGTAGGGCAATGTGTTTTGGGGTGTATTTTTATATATACCCATACTTTGTGTGAAAAATATCTCTGTAAGCGACAACTTTTAAAAATTTTATACAAAGTTGACAATTTACAGAGATATTTCTCTCACCCAACATGGGTGTATGTAAAAATACACCCCAAAACACATTGCCCTACTTCTCCTGAGTACGGCGATACCACATGAGTGACACTTTTGCAGCCTGAGTGCAAAGGGGCCCAAATTCAATGAGTACCTTTAGGTTTTACATGGCGGCTCACAATTTAGCCCGCCCAAAATGCCAGAACAGTAAACACACCCCACAAATGACCCCATTTCGGAAAGTAGACACCCCAAGGTATTCACTGAGGGGCATAGTGAGTCCGTCTGAGATTTTTTTTTTTTGCCAGAAGTTATCAGAAATTGAAACTTTTTTTTTTTTTTTCTCAGAAAGTGTCATTTTCCGCTAACTTGTGAAAAAAATGAAATGATACATGAACTCACCAAGCCCCTCCGTGAATACTTTGGGGTGTCTTCTATCTAAAATGGTGTGATTTGGGGGTATTTATACTTTCCTGACATTCTAGCACCTGAAGAAACATGACAGGCGCTCAGAAAGTCAGAGCTGCTTCAAAATGCCGAAATTCACTTTTTGCACCATAGTTTGTAAACGCTATAACTTTTACCCAAACCAATAAATATACACTTATTGGATTTTTTTATCAAAGACATGTAGAACAATAAATTTAGAGAAAAATTTATATAGAAATGTAGTTTTTTTAAAAAAAATTTACAACAGAAAGTGAAAAATGTCATTTTTTTGCAAAAATTTCGGTCATTTTTGATTAATAGCAAAAAAAGTAAAAATGTCAGCAGCAATGAAATAGCACCAAATGAAAGCTCTATTAGTGAGAAGAAAAGGAGGTAAAATTCATTTGGGTGGTAAGTTGCATGACGGAGCAATAAACGGTGAAAGTAGTGTAGTGCAGAATTGTAAAAAGTGGCCTGGTCATTAAGGGTGTTTAAGCTAGGGGGGCTGAAGCGGTTAAATTAGAAAAAATGACAAATATTCCAAAAAACAAATATATAGCACTATATTCTATAGTGCTATATATTCGTGTTTTAGAATATTCGCATTACGCAAATATTACATTGCCGATTTTTCGCATAAGAGAAAATAAATTGAATAATCACCAATATTCAAATTCACTACAGACTACAATATTGCAGCCTTCTCACATTGGCCCACAAGCAAGAAGCAGGTAGGTATACTAGGTAATGGGTCCAAATGAAAAAAAAAAAAAGACAAATATTCGTTTTTACGAACATAAGTCACTATATTCAAAATATTCGTGAATTCTCGAAGTGTTCTCGCTCAACACTATTTATTATGCCATAGATTTCAGTCATTGTTTATGCCAGTTTCTCTTGTGTAAATTATTGAAAATGTGTTGGGCCGAAGTAAGAAGAGTAGTACAACTTTTGTATGCCAGAAAAGTGATACACAACCTTTGTAAATTGTGTTTATTAATATTTCATTATTGTACCATCACTTTGTTTATGATGCATGCAGTTATGTGTCAGGCCGATATGTAAGCCTTATAGGTGCTTCCCCCACTGCCCTATCAGAAAGCTCTCAGAGGCTACTTATGTGTAGTTTACGTCTTGGTGAAAGATCATTCACTCTCTGATGTATTTGAAGACATATTATCCAGTTGACAGGCTTTTGCTGCCATATAGCATACATTTTTCTGACCATTTTTTAAACATAAAATTCCTACAGTGCAGTTTGTTTTTAAAAAGGTTGTTTAACACTAGCAGCCATCAGTTTACCCATAGCCATATATGTCACTGTCACTAAGCAATTACTAATGCTGGCTTGAAATGAGTTGTATACTGTCCTAGGAGACCACAGAATATTATCGACAGCAACCAAAACACTTTCGGCTTTGGGTCAAATTTATTTGAAACCGAATTAAATAACCCAATCAATTTAGCCAAATTAAATTAAAATCTAATTTCAAGAAATTTGCTCATCATTAGTGGCAAAAGACATTTTGACCAGGTGTGGCATTCTCTGCACCTTTATTTCACATAATTTTAGATATATCATACTCAAATGCAACAGACCCACTCACATATTGATAGTTAAAAAAAAAGGGTTAAACAAAATGTATAATTTTAATGGCCTGTTAGAGAAAGCCCTGGGTCACCAGTGGGGGCCCTGTGCCCTTGTAGAAATATTTGTAACTCATTTTGCCATAATGTAGTTAATAAACAGCGGCACTCACCACAGTAAAATCCTATGCTTTATTTCCATGCCGTCTCAGATACGGAACAAATACACAGCTCGGCAATGGCCATTGCATGCATACTGCACTTTGTCAGGCCCGACAAAGCTCAATACATGTGAAACGTCCATTGTCGAGCTGTGTATTTGACCACATCTGAGACTGCATATACCGGTGAAGATAGCCATAAACCCTGACTCCAGTAGATCATGCCACATGTGGCAGTGCCAAACTGGTTTTGCCTCTGTGACTGTTGATTTATAACTCATTTTTTAAACTGCTCAGCTTGTAGAGGTTTGGTATCTAGTTCAATACCCGTACCTTCATATATAGGCTCGGACTGGCCCACAGGGGTACAGGGGAAACCCCCGGTGGGCCCCTGAGCAAGATGGGCCCCTAGTCTCCCACCCCCTGCACAAGTGGTACATAACACATTAGACTTACTGCACCACATACATGTATTCAAGGTAAAGCACCTCAACCAGCCTATGTTTATATAAAAAACTTGTTAAATTATTTATTATATTTGAATGTATCTGAACGGTGGGCCCTCCAAATAAATGTTACTGGTGGGCCCTAGGTACCCCAGTCCGACACTGTTCATATATATGTTTATTTCTGGTGTCTCGGGGCTTTAAGTTTATATAAATGGTTCTTCTATAGAGGATCAGTTTAATGCTCTGCTTCATTTACCCAGTTACACCGGGAGCCCTACCTTGTACATAAGGTAAATGTCCACACAGTCCACAGAGTAAAATGACTAATAGATGCAGCAGACACTAAACATTTTCCCTGCTGCCAAACATAAATCATATGCAGTATTTATAAATTCAGAATACTCAACCAAGCAGATGTACAGATCATAAAAGTTATAAAAAAAGTACAACCTCTCCAATAGCTCCATTAACTTTACACTTAGGTTAATGTACAGGGTCATTGCTGCCTCTTCTATGCTTTAATTTCAGAACAGGGGCAAAATGCACATGAAGACAGAAGAAAACAGCATATGCAGTCCATTCATATGGATAAGGTGAATGGATGTCCATGGCAAGCTCAATGTCAGGGCATTCCAAGTGCTTACGCTCTTGGCAGTTCAGTAGCACATCTCTCCATTCACATAAGTTTACAGATTTACTATTGAAAATGTGCCAGTTTTCTGGTGCATTTTGCACCAAAAAAGTGGTGTGCATGCTTTGGATCACATTTACAAACTGTTTTACATAGTTTTCTAAGCTTTTTACACCTCGCCTGACAGGGGGCCATGACTATGTGGGAAATGCTTTACATGAAAGTGGAGTGGCCTAGATGTGCCTCCAAGAGCCAAAATATTGGGGCATTTTTGGAGTAAAACTATGCCAACTAGACCATTGTTTTTTTGTTTTTTTTGTTTTTTTTTTTGGGGGGGGGGGGGGGCAGGGAATAGAGCAGAAACACATTTTTTTTTATTTATAAAGGTCCATACACTAGAATAGTAAATGTGTCTAATATTAGGACTGTATAGAAGTGTAAACTTTGTCACTATTAGTAAATCTGCGCCATTAAGTACATTCTCCAAATGTAAATCCACATAAAAATCTGCACCAAAGGGCCCAGGGTCTGTGGCTCAGTCATCCAGCTTGCTCCCTGGTCAAAGAGATTTTGACCCACAGTCTGAGGCATAGTTTCCATCATTCAGCATTATCTTCTGCAGTCTGGCAGACTAAACACTTCCTATCGTCAGACCACTAGGATCGCTGACTGCTCTCCTTTTATATAGTTTCTGACATAATTAGAACCTTCTAGTGGGATTAATGAAGCTGGAGAATCACAGCCTAACAGAATCAATGTTACAGGTCAAGGCTACCATAGATTGTGCTTCAGTACAAGTCAATGGGAATGACTAAGCAGATTTGAGTCATACACAACAGTCTGACAGAGCTAAAGCAGACTGTCAAAAGTTCACAATATCTGGCTTTCCCCTGCAAATCTCAGCTCTGCATAGTTCCCTATGATAGCACTGAACAATTACTAGCTGAAAATTCCCAAAGTGTGTTAGTGTGAACATTTTGTGCATTTACCGTTTTTCATAATTCAGTGCAAATACAGTGCAATAACAGTCCAACTAAACAGGATATGTCAAATCAAAATGCAATTCAACAGTATAATACTTTATATGTGCAAACAATGGCATAAATCACTGTGCAAGTTAACCCTTCAAAGTACACTAAAGTAGTGAGTTCATGGCTTTACAAAGCACCAATAGGGGCAAATATCCACAAACGTCCAGACTGCAAATTAACCTACAATCATTGCCCTGGAAAATGCAATGCAGTACAGGTGGGCCACAAGCAATGCAAGTTATGAACAATATCAGAGTTAGCAATTCATTTACTTTGCAGCAACTGTGACCATGAAACCATTTAAACAGTACTTTTCCTACACAAGTGTGTACTGAACATTTTAAGATGCAGCTACATGTTCAGGTTACCTGATGCAGTTTTGGAAGCCAAATCCAGAAGTGAATTAAAAAAAAGAGGAGAAGTTGTGTCTGTCCTTTATACTTTCTCTCCGTTTATAATTCACTCCTGATTTTGACTTCCAAAACGCCATCCAGAAACCTGACATTGTGGACCATAATGTAAATTTTAATAAAATATTTTCCCTATTGTAATTATGTATGTTTTCACAGTTTCACTTAAATCTCATTAATCTAAATAACAGGTTGATGATACATTGCTATTCAGTGATGTCAAGGATTTACCATATACATTATGTTCTGCATATTTGCAATCTTAACTCAAAGTAAATAGTATTATGATAATTAGCAAGCAGAAAACGGCGGCTTCACCCAATAGTGGCCAATAGAAAACAAGGTGCTCACCCTAGAAGGCTTCACCCAAAGCCCTAGAGTCAGGAAATATGTAATGAAGTAAGGGGGCACACTATAAAAGATGGGAGCTGAATGTATAATGATCCTTATTTAATATATAAAAATAACATAATACACATAATAACATGTATGATGCAATGTTAAGATCACACAGTAGAAAGGTAAAATCAGCATAGATTGGAAATCTTTTCAATGAAAACGCATTGCAGCATATAACCATATAGGAGCAGTATCCAGATCACACCAGCTGTAACTAGATCAATAGCAAAGAATAGCAAAGAAAAAATACTCCAGATGTCCAGCCAGATAGGTATTGAAGCTACCAAAACGTCCGCTGTGAATCACAATTGAGTCAGAATGACCTGGTGTCACCCGATCAAGGCCAATAATAAGAGCATAGCAGGTCACTTATTAAAACTTGGTGTCCTCGTGGTGTAATTCACTTATCGTTAGGTGACTTGATGTGCCTTGGAAACTACTGCTGGCTTCACCTATAGGCAGCTTGTCAATATTATACCCCTTTTGCCTTACCTCCTTTCTTAGTGCTGCAGAGAAACACCACTGCTGTAAATGTCCGTGACACCCGCAGCGTCCCACATGGTGTCACGTGACCCTGAAGCAGGCGGAGAAAGCGGAGCGGTCTTTAGGTGAGGGAGGCGGCGTAGGGTCCTAGTGTCCAGGTGTCTTGCTCCTTGGCCGTTTTGGACGCTCATCACATACTATCAGGAACCTGAGAGTTCTCCGGAAAACTCACAGCGGCTGATGTTGGATGATAAATCTACTGCATCTTCAGCAAAATTTATGCAACAAAATCTGCCATATCTGAAGACTGCCTGGTATGAGGTGGTATTGCATTATAAGGGTAATATTTAAAGTCACTCTTTTGGAGGGTTTGCTTAAAGCACTTTTTTGCAACAAATTTACCAAAATTTGGATGTCATTTCATAAATTTGTCACATGAATTACCTAGTGATTTTTCAGTATAGGGACTAATGACTTTTCAAATAGTTGCAATTGGCTAAAGTATAACTCCACCCAAAGAACATCTGGCTGCCCTTTAGTAAAGAAGAATCACAGAAATAAACGTGGCCTAAATGGGTGGGACTGCTCCAAACCCCAAACACTGTGGCGTGTTTCTAACTGGGGGGGCAGTTCCTCCGCATGTGGTTCGCAGCGAACGACTATCCCCAGCAAAAATTGCATACAATGGAGGATACCGGCGCGAACCACAAGCACCACACAAACATCCTACACAAAATAAAACATGTGCGGATGAAAATATATAAACACATAACTCACAGAAAAAAGATGCACCACATGGATAAGCACCTGACAACACTGGCTAATCCCTCACTCTGGTGTTAAAAGCTGAGAGATTCGCCAATATTTCCAATCAGGAACATATCGGAGCCCCTTCAAGCACCACTTCACGGTATCTCAGCATGACATGGGGTCCTACCACTAGACTACCTATGGTGTGTGAACAAGGTCTGAAAAGGTATTAAGCAGCCTACAGCCACCTCCCACTCACCTGCATTGCAGGACCAACAATGCAATGGGGAACAAATGAGGCCGTAAGCTACACCTACAACAGACCATGTGACACCGGCTTCCAGGTGCAACAGAATGTTTACCACCCATATGCAATGGCACATTCAATACATATAAAACAAGAATATGCTCTTTAGTAAATACAAATTGCTCGGTATGGCTCAAACCACAAAAAAAATAATGGTGCAAACACTTCATAAATTTTTCCCAAATCCTACTCTACTAACAAAACTGCTAAAAACAGTCCACTTTCAGGCACAAATCCTTTCATACATTACCTCCAAAGTTCTTACTACGTATTAGGGTACATCCACATGGTCAGGTTTCCTGATGCAGTTTTGGAAGCCAAAATCAGGAATGGATCATAAAAGGAGAAAAAGTATGAATAACAGATATAACTGCCCCTCTTTTTTTTTATTCACTCCTGGTTTTGGCTTTCAAAACTGACTCAGGAAACCTGACCGCGTGGACATACCCTTAGGTTGCTTACTTTGTGCCAGTACCTTGCACTTAAATTCTGGTGGAATTATGGTGCATCTCAAGTCACCTCACCTCCCTATTGTTAGATGAGGCAAAAAAGTGTCATCAAAATTAATAAATATGGCCCACAGCCTCCATGGAATTAAAAGATAGCAGTATTTTTTACACCACACTAGTAGATTTGTCATTAATCATAGCATACTCTTGTCTCTTTTCTTCTTTACTTGTCAGATGAAGAGTGACCCTCTAAACTATGGTTGAAATGACATTGGTTACTAGAGGTGTTCACTTTCTTCACATCTTATCATTTGATTTTACGAAAAAATGTTATGTGTGGGTGTAAAACTCGGGAACTGGAAGAGCTCTTCATTCATGGCCTATTCTTCTTGTCTGGCTTTGTGAAATCAGGTCGATGCTGACTCCATGCTTATGCAACCATTATCTCATTTATAATTGACCTCTTCCAATACTGTAATATTGTTTAAATAGCATAGCAACCCATTACCATGAAATGTAACTTACAGAAGAAGCAGATATGAAACCATAACGCTGTTAAAAAAGAAACAATGAAGCCAAAGAAGTTATTAAATACTACATTTTGCTAAGTGGTTTTCTGTTGAGCATAAGCTGTGGCAGCTGAACATTTATTTGTCTAGCCATTTAGCAGAGAGATGCTTAGCACGGAGATCTTGCTTAGACGGAATCATTTGTGTTCCATATTTTATATGCAAATGAAACATCTTTCTGTAATAATTATTAACCAGGGTGTTATTATAGTTTCAATTTTCTCAGCTCTGTTGTTTCACATTTGACAATAATATCTTCCAACTGGTAGAATTTCAGTCTAGTTGCCAATTTTAGACATTTTTTTAACATAACATAACCGGGGCACGTGGTGAAAATAGCTGAATGTAGTTCTGCAAATTGCTATTAACTAGCATCATGATGGTCACTAAAGCTATCAAAAAAATCCACTGGAGAGCTACAAGCCTATCTAGGCCAATGCAAAATAAATTGTCATGGGAAATGTATATACTACTGAATTTGCAAATCAAAAGAGCAATATTCAGATCACAGTTTATCAACACTATCGTAGAGCAAAGAAAGGCTGCCATGGTTAGAAAATTGAATTCCATACTACATTGTTTTAATTTTCTTTATTTGTAAATTTAACGTCAATATAACTAGGGGTTGTGTGCAGGGGTTTTATATTGATGACCTATCCTCAGGAAAGGTCATCAATATCAGATTGGCGGGGGTCCGTCACCCGGTACACCTGCCAATCAGCTATTTGAAGAGGAGAAGGCACGCCATGTGAGCGCTGCTTCCTCTTCATTACACTGCGCGTTGTCTCCCTTGCAGCAGCAGTGAAGTGTACAGTAATTACAAGTATTCATTACATTCAAGTGAATGGAGCGAGTACTTGTGGTTACACTCGCTTCTGAGATGATGGGCAGTGTAATGAAGAGGGTTTCTGGGTGCTGGGCCCTTGCCGTGGTGTCCGAGCTTAAGACATGTCCTCCTAGTAGGATATGTCGAACTAACCTCTCAATTTTATCAGTGTGAGGGTTTAGTATTGCCGCAGAGTGCACCTGCCTTTGCTATGGTAATGTTTTTGATTGTTCTCCACATCCACATTATCGTTATCGTATGTAGGATGGTTATTGTGGTACTTGTAGTCCGTTGCTGGCATCTTCCATTGTATGCATTTTTTGCTGTTGATTGCCCCTAGCAATGGACTACAAGTGCATGATGTGCTCCCCTATATACATGCACAACTGCATATGGGTTGAGCATATCCTGCTTGTTAAACACCACACCACATTTTCTAATGGTTTGTATAATATGTTTGGAGGTGTATAAACTCCCATTTAAATGTGCCTGCTTTTCATTTACAGGCTACATTCAGGTGCAGCTGGTAGGCTCTGGGCCATATCAGCCGGTCTCGGGTGGGGCTCACAGGCACCTCCCACCTTCCATTGCAAGCATGGTTACATGCTGGAGGTCACTGGTGAGCTGTCTGTGAGTCAGGCCTTACGCTCCCGTAATGCAAAACGGCTCCTGGTATCGCCCATACGGCACAGGTAGGTTGAGTGGTAGGGCCTCGGGCTACTTGAGAGACCTTGCCGTGGTGTCCGAGCTTAAGACATGTCCTCCTAGTAGGATGTGTCGAACTAACCTCTCAATTTTATCAGTGTGAGGGTTTAGTATTGCCGCACAGTGCACCTGCCTTTGCTATGGTTATGTTTTTGATTGTTCTCCACATCCACATTATCGTTATCGTATGTAGGATGGTTATTGTGGTACTTGTAGTCCGTTGCTGGCATCTTCCATTGTATGCATTTTTTGCTGTTGATTGCCCCTAGCAACGGAGTACAAGTGCAGGATGTGCTCCCCTATATACATGCACAACTGCTTATGGGTTGAGCATATCCTGCTTGTTAAACACCACACCACGTTTTCTAATGCAGTGACAGCTGCCCCCTTGTCATTGTACCCCTCAGATGCTGCATTCATACATGATTGCGGCATCTGATAGCAATAATCGTCTGTACAAAAATAAATAAATAAATTCAGTCACACATACCTCATCCATTTGCTTGCGAATACGTCATACGTCACAGCGCACAGGATTTCGTGTGAGATTTTCAAGTAAGATGGTGGCGTTCGGCCCATATGGTTTATTTTGTTTTTTACACCATTTCAGGGAAAATCTATTCGTTACCATGAAGCACAAGGAAATTCGGCTTCACATCGAATCGAATTTTTCGCTTAACAGTATTCTTTACATTTCTAATGAATCCAACTTAACAGCCCTGCTGTCTTCTCTATGGGAAGCCCTGCTGTCATTGACAACCAGCTTCCCGCTCCCCCAATTAGCATGTAGCTGTGATGTCTGCAAGGATATATTAAGACATCCATGCAGAGATAAGGGACAACAGCCCCAATGTGCAGTGGATATGAAAAGTCTACGCACCCCTGTTAAAATGTCAGGTTTTTGTGCTGTAATAAAAATGATCTCTCCTGTGCACAGCCCTCTTCAGATCACCCCACAGATTTTCAATCGGATTCAGGTCTGGGCTCTGGCTGGGCCATTCCTAAACTTTAATCTTCTTCTGGTGAAGCCATTCCTTTGTTGATTTGGATGTATGCTTTGGGTCGTTGTTATGCTGAAAGATGAAGTTCCTCTTCATATTCAGCTTTCTAACAGAAGCCTGAAGGTTTTGTGCCAATATTGACTGGTATTTGGAATTGTTCATAATTCCCTAAATCTTAACTAAGGCCCTAGTTTCAGCTGAAGAAAAACAGCCCCGCAGCCTGATGCTGCCCCCACCATGCTTCACTGTGGGTATGGTGTTCTTTTGGTGATGTGCAGTGTTGTTTTTGTGCAACACAAATGTTTTTGGGAGACTTCAGATGTGTTTTTGCACAATGTAGCCTGGCTTGGATGTTTTTCTTGGTAAGAAAAGGCTTTTGTCTTGCCCCTCTACCCCATAGCCCAGGCATATGAAGAATACAGGAGATTGCTGTCACATGTACAGCCAGTCACAGCCAGTACTTGCCAGATATTCCTGCAGCTCCTTTAATGTTGCTGTAGGCCTCTTGGTAGCCTCCCAGACCAGTTTTCTTTTCATCTTTTCATCAATTTTGGAGGGACGTCCAGTTCTTGGTAATGTCACTGTTGTGCCATATTTTCTCCACTTGATGATGACTGTCTTCACTGTGTTCCATGGTATGTCTAATGCCTTGGTAATTCTTTTGTACCCTTCTCCTGACTGATACCTTTTAACAATGAGATCCCTCTTATGCTTTGGAAACTCTCTGTGGACCATGGCTTTTGCTGTGGGATTTGACTAAGAAAATGTCAGGAAAGACCAACTAGAGCAGCTGGACTTTATTTGGAGTTATTCAGAGGCACTGTAAATGATGGCAGGTGTATGCTGACTCCTATTTAACAGGATTTTGAATGTGATTGCTTAATTCTGAACACAGCTACATCCCCAGTTATCCCCAGTGTGCACACTTATGCAACCACATTATTTTAGGGTGTGTAGACTTTTTATATCCACTGTATATAGTCAATGGGTGGTTGGAAAAGGGTTAAAAAAAAGTAAAAAAAAAAATTTACAGATAGTGTCATATCGTTTTAGACCATTCCGCTTGTCAATAAAGTGCCGTCTTTATTATACTCACAACCAGGCAGTAAAATATCAGCATATAATACAAAAGGCCTAAATCCATACAAGCCCCACTCAGAATTTCCCCATATTCTAATCTTCTCTAAGGCCATAGCTTTACAAATTTTCCCTGGATGATATTGAAACTGACCTGGGTGTGTATGGAGTTCAGGTATTTTGTATTAGATGCTTAGATTTTACTGTCTGTTTGCGAGTATAACAAAAGCAGCACTTTATTGATGAAAGGAACGGTTGGCAACTGTATGACACCATGTACGCTGCTTTTTTTTTTATTAAGAGTTAGGGTCCATTCAGACGGCCGTAGTGCTTTGCGGATCTGCAAAACACAGATACCAGCCTTGTGCGTTCTGCAATTTTCGGACCTTACATGGCCGCAACCACAATAGAAAATGCCTATTCTTGTCTGCGATTGTGGACAAGAATAGAACATGTACTAATTTTTCAGAACTGAACCACGGATACGGACAGTACACTGTGTGCTGTCCAAATGTTTGAAATGAATTGGTCAGCACCCGTTCCGCAAGATTGCGGAACGGATGCGGATTTATTCATACGGCCGTCTGAATGAGCCCTAACCGTACTACATCCTGGATTTTTTTTCTGATGTGGATTTAAAGATCAAAAGTGCATGTCAAATGATTGCAGTAAGACATTTACTACGTTGGAATTGTAGTGGAATCTGTTTCCAAACTGATTTGTGTTTAACTATTGGGAGCAGAGCAATTTGTGAATTCCTGCGATTTTGAGGATTTGGACACTGACCTTTTTGTCTCCTTCACCTGTATATGTACAGTATATGTACCTGTGAACTCATTGCTTTTATTTTACTTGTGTTTCAGAAACATACATAAGATGAACACTCATTAGCTTTGTGAAAAGGAAACATGCAATTTCAGTCATGAGGAGGAATGGAAAAAGATCCAAAAACATAGGTTAAACGCAACATTTCCAGCCGATCTAATGATCTAATGCATCCACACCTTATTCGGGTTTAATTTTAAAAGCAGAAATTTTTTGTGAAAAGCTTGATAAACATATACAGTTTACATATATACAGTTTTCTGCCTTTGGCATAGATGGGTTATGAGTGGTGTATGACCCCCAACAGCGGACACTTATGCATGATGATGCCCCTCCATTTTTAATGACCAACACGCAGAGGGAAATTTAATTGTCTGTGGCTGTTACTGTTATTGACAGCAATGAGGTCTCCCGACCAACAATAGCAGTAATTAAGCAGAATTCTGGTCCCTATTTACCACAGCCTCCATCATTTCACTGGAATAGCCAGCATAAAGCAGTCTACTGTTAGGCTGCGACCGTAGGATTGTGTCTTCTTTGGCCTGTTATCAGATACTGTCTTATCGTGAAGTATATTTGGCAATTGTTTAAATGAACTATTAATGGGAGCATGCACGGCCATAACAAGCACCAGTCAATGATAAAAACGATCGATCTGACCTCATTTCAAGAGCCTTCACATCAACCGTGTGAAACTGCATTGGGGGATGAACAATCGCTGCTACGATCATTATTCTCCCATGCAGTTTACATTATACCATCAGCTTTATTCACGGAAATGTGCTGCCAATTGGTGAGCATTTTTATGCATTAAAGAAGAAGAAAAAAACAGAACATCCGACAAGAAAGAGGAAAGACTGCCAAGTTCCATTCAGGGTTTCTCTCCCCACAAGGACATTGGCCCTCTATTCAGATTCTGCTCTTAGTACTGCGGACAGACAGCTGCATCCAAACTTGGTACCTGGGTGGGTTATACTGCATTATTGGGGTTGTTTATTATATCTATATTAGTGTTGAGCGAATTGAAGTATCCGAATTTCAGGGAAGATTCAATTTGCCACAAAGCCGAATTTCCTCGTGCTTCCTGGTAATGAATCAATTTCCCCAGAAATGGCGAAAAAAAAATAAAAAAAAAATGATCTCATCTTTTTGAGCGCAAAGAGGCCACCGCCATCTTGATTGAAGATCCACTGCGAAATCTCATGCGCGGTGACGTATGACATCACCACGTTGACCAGCATGATAACGTCACCCAGCACCGCGCAAGATTTCCCGTAGGATCTTCAATTAAGATGGCTGTGGCGGCCTCTTCACACTCAAATGGATGAGGTGAGAGTTATTTTTTTACAGTAACCCCTGAAAGGCCTCTATTTTTACATCACATGCCGTGATCAGCGATGAATGCGGCAACTGAGGGGTTTAATGACGGGGGATGGTGCAATCTCTGTTCCCTGTCTTTGCGCCCACTACGTACAAAGAAATGTGCTTCGTGTAATTGGTCATTTGGGGGTCTCCTGATCCTATTTTAGGTTGGAGACCTGCATTTCCTCATTGGGTTGGTCCTTGTCTGTATGGGTCGTGTCTTTTTTGTGATATTTAACAAGCGGTTTTGATCCTTGCTTGCTCTGAGCGCAGTCCTGAGTTGTGTTCAAAACGCGACATATCTCAAACTACCCAAGAGTCTTTCTAAATTAAGTAAACTGACACCTATTCCTACTGATAAATGGAGCCTGTCATAACTGGTGATGTACCAATAAACTGTATAAACTACAACTACTGTTAAATGAGCTTTTAGATACCATCCTGCTACACACTACACTATAAACCTTTATTAGATATGGGCAGCCCAAACCACTTTTTGGCACTTATCTTGCCTAAATAATTGAGTGTTTTCATTATTTGTATTTATATCTCTGGCCTTTTATTGATATTTGTATTTATATCTCTAGCCTTTTATTGATTCTTACGGCAATTGCTTTTGTTTCTGAAAAAATGCTAATGTATTCAAGAGCATAATTTACAAAGCATCGATTGTTTGTCTGAGGATGCAGGATTAACATGATAAAGCACTGCCTGGGGAGCCAATGGCCATTTTATGTATCACGAGTCTAGACATGGAGGGCTTAGGGAGTGTTTTGGTTTCATTCTGAATAGTTGATTGGTCAATTGCCTTTTTATTTACAAGCATGGACCTATAAATTGCTTTTTGCACATGGCAGTGTATAAATGATAACACATCGTATAACTTATGTGACATCTCTTGCTTTATTGGTATTGATACACTCTGTTCTAGAAGGATTTATTCACTCTTTTGACACTGCGTTGACATTTGTTGCTAGTTCAGATGGAATATTACATATGCTAATAGGGTAATGGACTTGACAGGTTTTGATCCTTCAAATATATAGCTCCTGAGGTTTATGACAGATTTTCGGTATTACAAGTAAGATGCATTCAGTCTAGTAGCAAAATGTAAGACCAGTACTGCAAGTCATATTGGGCTGCATATCTCTTTCTCTTATATATATATAAAAATGAATTTCTGTCTGTTATTTATCTGTCTGTTCTTTATGCACGGCCAAACAACTGGACCGATCTGCACCAAATTTGGCATATAGGTACATCAAGGCTCTCTAGGACGTACTGTTCCTGAGGTATTCCCAAAAACTGTATTAGCCAATAGGAGCTCAAAGCTTCACTCACATTCTAACTGCCATTCTCACAGTGACATGACCCTTATTATCTAATAGAAACTGGCAGGTCCTTCAGTCTTGACACACACAGGTACACCAGATTTCCAAAACAACTCAGCCATTGTTCTTCACTGTTAGGGGGCAGGGTGCTGTGAAAGTCTTATATTAAGAGAACAGGGTGCTGTAGAGGTCTTATATTAAGGGGTCGTGGCACAGTGGGAGGGACACTCTTAAAGGGTAGGGGCCCTATGCCAGTCAATGTTAAGGAGGGTGGCTGCTGTGCAGGGAACTGTGAGGGGTCACTGTTAAGGGGAGGGCTTCTGTGGAGGTCATTGTTAAGGGGGGGAATGCTGTGAAGGTCAGTGTTAAGGGGGTGGACTAATGTGGGGGTGTCACTGTTAAGGGGCCGGTTACTTTGGAGGTCATTGTTAAGGGGGTGTGGTACTGTGGAGGTCATGAATTTACAGAACATCACATCTTACCTTTTTTTCCTATAAAACTGGGTTACAGTCTGACATTTATACAGTACTTAGAGCAGGCAGATATTACATTTGCAAAGATATAATGTATACAAGTTTAGCCAACAGAGCCATACAATTAGAGGTAACCATAAACAGAGGATGTGTAGTGGGGGCAGCAGGTATTGAAAGTGGAACAGGCCAATGTATAACAATGTATAGGGTTCCTGATGTTTCAACTTTTTTTGGTTCCCTAAATCTATAATACAAGTCTAGATAAGAAACCTTGCATACATTGTATCACAGTAAATGCATCTATCACCATTTATGCATTATAACCCCTCCCATGCATCATACACAAAATGTAACTGACCATTCACAGTCAATCCACTAGTAAAATCTGTCTTTAGTGAAGTGATGAAGATGGGTTGTCAATGAGACAGAGACAGAGACAAATAAGCACACGGATGTTGCTTCTTCTAGTAAATATTCTAATACAGTATCTCACCTGGTTGCCGAATTCACAGCAATACTGCACAATACTTCTCTACAAAGGGCTCGTTTGTGTGAGATAGTGAGAGGAGAAGGATCTCCTCTGTGTCACCTGTTGATCAAAATTGGTAAAACTTTTGATATATCATACAGGCATATCAATAGTTTTGGTCAGTGGGGGTGTTAGTGCTTAGACCCCCATGATCTCCAGAACGAGGAAAGAAAGGTGTTTACTTCAGTGTTTACCAACCAGTGTGCCTCCAGCTGTTGCAAAACTACAACTCCCAGCATGCCCGGACAGCCTTTGGCTGTGCAGGCATGCTGGGAGTTGTAGTTTTGCAACAGCTGGAGGCACACTAGTTGGGAAACAATGGTTTACTTATTGCACTCTCCTCACTGCAAAGGACGGAATCAAGACAAGTCCATAGACTTCCACTGAGCCAGTCTCCAATAGCAAGGAGAGAGAACGTGATATGTGCGAGCTTCTCTCTCCTCGTTCTAGCGGTAGGTGGGGGTTTCAGCAAATATGATATATCAACAAGGACTTTATGTAAAAGTGTATCACTATAAACTATACATTTGTGATGCTTAGTACAGTAGGTAGGGGTAATGTGGAGGAAGAGGGGGTACATATCCAATGTGGTGCTTCAAAATTTCAAACTAAAACAAGTTTTTGGAAACTCCCACCGCAAAATGTGTACTAGCTGTCATTTTGGTTAAAAAATGCACAATTGCCCCCAGCTTCAGTCTGCATGTTTCAGAATGTGTTGCCTTATTCCTCAAGAACAAATGAGCTGCATCTGTGTAGTTAGTAGATTCAGATTAAAGATGGAGAAGAAGCTAAAAGCAAACATTGATGCACTGTTAAAAATTGCAAAGCAAGCTTGTTAACTGATAAAACTAAAGCAGATAATTACTTTGAAATTAAAAACATCTCTGATTAAACTTGCAAAACAGCAGATGTAAAATGAATCATGGCATGCACCATGTTTGAATAGGACGCATAATGTGAAGAATTGACATGACGTGCAATTTAGATGATAGTGAGCGTTTACTTCCACTGCAAAACAATTTAAATGAAGTTAGAAATTCTCTATAAAAGAGGACGATTACTAGTTTGGTGGATGCTAAAAGATCCAGGCCCAAACTAATCTTTAATTTTATTTACCGGTCAAATAAAATTATATATATATAATATATAAAGCTGAGTGTATGTATGTCCGCTAAAGAAATCCGCACCGTCACATTTACAACACAAAATTTGGCACCCAGGTACATCAGATGTCCGGGAAGGTTTTAGACTAGCACGTACCGTTCCTGAGATATTAAAAAAAAAATGCAAATATGGCACCATTACATGACCTACATTAGCCAATAGAAGCCTGCAGGTCTTTTTCTTCATATCCCAACTGCCATACACATGGTCACATGGCCCTTATCAGCCAATAGAAGCTCGCAGGCCCTTAGTCTCCACATACACAGAGTTTTACACCAGGTTTCCATAACAGCCCAGCCATTTTTCTTCACTGCTGTAGGTTAGCTTTGAAGGGGCAGGGCACTGTGGATGACACTGTTAAGGGAGCGGAGTGCTGTAGAGGTCACAGTTAAGGGGATGGTCCACTATGGAGGCCAGTGTTAAGGGGCAGATTGCTGTAGACGCAATTGTTAAGGGGGTGGGGTGATGTGGAAATGACTGTTAAGGGTACTTTCACACTTGGGTTGTTTGATTCTGGCAGGCAGTTCCGTTGCCTGAACTGCCTGCGTGATGAGGCAAATTATATGCAAACGCATGTCATTTTTTCTGATTGATCAGGCATTTTTCACACTGATCGGGTCTGAAAAATGCCTGATCAGTCAGAAAAATGCATTGCAATACCGGATCAGTTTTTCTGGTGTCATCAGGCAAAACGGATCCGGTATTTATTTTTTTCAAATTTTTTAATGTGCATGCGCAGACCAGAATGCCTGATCCATCATTGCAGTATTTTTAATGCTGGATTCGGCACTAATGCATTGCAATGGAAATTAATGTCCGGCATGTTGGATTTGTGGTATTATCTCCGGCCAAAATGCCGTTCAGTGACTGAATTGAAGATATCCTGATGCATACTGAACGGATTTCTCTCCATTCAGAATGCATTAGGATATAACTGAAGCGATTTTTTCCGGTATTGAGCCCTGAGGACAGAACTCAATGCCGGAAAAGTTTAACGCTAGTGTGAAAGTACCCTAAGGAGATGGGGTACTGTGGAGGTCACTAATAATGGAGCGGCAACTGTGGAGGTCACTGTTAAAGGGGCGGGCCGATGTGGAGGTCACTGTTAAGAGGGCGGGGTGTTGCGGAGGTCACATTTTAGGGAATGGAGCTCTGTGGAGGTCACTGTTAAGGGGGCGGGTTATTGTGGAAATTACTGTTAATGAGACGGGGTACTGTGGAGGTCACAAATAAAGGGCCGTCCGCTGTAGAGGATACTGTTAAAGGGGTGAACGCTGTGAAAGTTAATGTTAAGGGGCATCTGCTGTGGAGGTCACTGATAAGGTGGTGGGTTATTGTAGAAATCACAGTTAGGGAGACCGGGTACTGTGGCAGTCACTGTTAAAGGGGCAGTCACTATGCTATTACCCTTACTAGAAACCGTATGGCATCCGGAGAGGTATAGAGTGGACTCTCATTGCATTTATTGGAAGCCATCTGGCACCAGGTAAGGTACAGAGTGAGCTCAGCATGCATGTTGGTACCTGCATTCCCTGTAGCAGAGTGGACCAAGCATGAATGTGGAACCGACACTCCATGAATTTTACAGTGACCGTGAGGGCTTATTACAGGTAGCGTCTAGTGTTAGGTTCCCGTCTTACAGAGATTGCCTTGACCTCTGGTAGACGGGCCCAAATAATTTTGTTCAAAATATATTTGCTAAGAATCTCAAATTTACTATATAAGCATAGGATTAACATTATAACATTTATTATTATTATGACATTTATGTATTTAATTTGGGTTGCAGAGTGCTGTTGTAGTCTCTTTTTCTGTATATGTTTGTATATATATATATATAATTACTTTAAAATTAACATTAGAATTTCAGTGTGGAAGCTGTCAGATGGACAATCATTCATTGGAAACCTGTTAAACACTTTTTGTGCGATGCTTGTATTTCATGGACCTACCACAGGTCATACTTTCATTATTTGACTGCTGGACAGCAGATCTTCAGTCAAGCTGGAACTCACAGCATCACAGCTCACTATTAGAGATGAGCAAAGTATTGAAAAGTTTGCGTACGTCAAAGATCCTTTTAAGCAAGATGGTGGCGGCCACTCCGTCGAAAGCAAATGGAGCAGGTAAGTATGTTTTTTTTGTTTTTGAACTATTTCTGGTTAAATAGATTTGCTACCACGAAGCACGAGGAAATTCTGCTTTGCGGCGAATCGAGTTTATCCTGAGATTCGGAATGATTTGTTCAACACTACTGACTGTGATACAGTGATTTCTGCTCAGATGAGCCACATTCTGTTTGGAAAATGAGCCATTGCAAGCAGTGTGTGTCATGCAGCACACACAGCCACTGTATTGGACTGTATCTTTTATGCCACTGTTCCCCTTGGCATGTTGTTGTTGGATCTAGCAAACTACTGTTTAAGCAGTGTCACCATTCTTACACTAGCTGTTGCCACCAAGAATAATTTTCCTTGATGTCAATCTGCAAGATACTTCTGACTTGTCATTGTAGGTTGTGGCCTTCTGTTTGACTGGGTGGAGATCTGGGCCTAGACAGCCACTGAGGAGCATGGTAGTGGACCGTGAAAGAATGAAATGTCAAAAAGTGGCTGAGAGGCTGAGGAGGTGTGGAGCCCATGGAACTGGAAGCCCTAAGGTAGAGAAAGAGAGATGCAGAGTCTGGTGAGTCAGAGAGGCTGTTGCAAAAGAGCCAGTTGCTGTGTATTGTCTTGAAAATGGAGATGGTTGAAGAGAAAACAAGAAGTAAATGGTAAACCAAGCAAAGTGTCAAGTTGAACTGTGTGCTGTGTTTCTAAGTTAAAGTTAAAGGGATTCACCTACATAACACGTTTTAAACTGATTATACACCTCTGTGTGAGGAAGATATATAACACTGATGGTACCTGGTTTCGTTTTTCAAAGTTTCCAAAGTGAAAGTATCACAAAAGTGAGAGTATCACAAGTACCCACGGTCAGCGAGTGTGGTGCAAGTGCCCAGTGCTCCCCACCTTACTTGCGCCTGACTCCTCTCCTCTGTATCGTTCGGCCAGTCCTGTATCCTTGCGGCATAACTTTTATCACCATTCATAATCCAGCGCCTGAGCGCTTCACCACCACCACCGGGCATGCGCAGTACATTGTCCACTGTGGGCAGAGGCATACTGATATGCAGTGCGCGTGTACTGGTTAAGTAACCAGTAATCGGAAACTATTGCCTTGCTATTTTATAGCACAACAATAACATTAGCCTTCCTCTCTCTACCTCAAAGACGTTTTGGTAAAGACTGGTGAAGCATTGTATAATTCTGTATTTCAATGAAATTAGTTGACTATTGTGCAGGCTGAAGTCATCATGCCATCCTTACTGTAAACATGATAGATTTTCTGCTATCTTCAGGGGACACAAGGTTCTAGGTACCCCTAGATGGAAAACACTGTATTAGGAAAATACATTTGGTATAATTTATGAACAGACTGGTGCAGATTTACTGGCACAGATTCTGTCGCACGCCTATGTTGGAGTAGTTTGATTCTCAAGTGCAAACCGATTAAGTCAGCCGATGCATAGACACAGACACAATGTGGTATCTACGGAGATCTGAAAGATCCCTCCCAAATATCTTAAGTAATATATCCTTAATAATGATAATGGGAGTAACTGGGTGTTTCTGGGCGGTTACAATGCTTAATAATCAAACGTTGAGCATTACATAATTGCACATGATAACAGATTGTTAGAGATGAGCGAACACCTGGAAGTTCGGGTTCGCCGGGTTCGGCCGAACTTCTTAAAAAAGTTCGGGTTCGGGATCCGAACTTGACCCCGAAACCCATTGAAGTCAATGGGGACCCGAACTTTGGGGCACTAAAATGGCTCTAAAAAACTAATGGAAAGGGTTAGAGGGCTGAAAAAGGAAGCAAAATGGGGATAAGAGATAAAAAGACGAATATTCTAAAAAATGAATATATAGCACTATAGGGAATATATTCATTTTTTAAAATATTCTTTTTTTTTTTCCAATTTCTACCTTTGCTCCACTTCTACATAATCCGCCCCGACAAGCGTCCCCGTCACCATGGGAACGCCTGGGGGTTAGAATATTCTATCGGACTTGAGTTTCAGTGAGATCATGAAAACTCAGATCTGATGGTATATTCTAACCCCCTGGCATTCCCATGGTGATGGGAACGCTTGTCGGGGAGGAGTATGTGAATATTATTCAATTGCTGCTGATCACTACTGAGCTATGACATCTTCGCCGGGTTCAGCCGAACTTCTCCCCAAAGTTCGAGTTCGGGACCCGAACTTGACCCCGAACCCGAACACCATTGAAGTCACTGGGGACCTGAACTTTGGGGCACTAAAATGGTTAAAAAAAAGTCATAGAAATGGCTAGAGGACTACAAAAGGAAGCAAAATGGGGGTAAAAGCAGGATAATTGCCCAGCAAACAAATGTGGATAGGGAAATCACTTAAATAACATAAAATATAAACAAAGTAAAAAATAATGATCTTGAACTAGGAGGTGGAGGTCAAAGTGGAGTAGGAGGTTGAGTAGGCGGTGGGCGTGGCAGTGTAGGTCGAAGTGGTGGAGAAGGAGGAGGTAGCCAACAATGTTTTTGTAGTTTTTTTATTTTTATTATTTTTCCTTTATTTTTATTTTTTTTATTTTTTTATTTTACAAATTTGGGAAGACCTTAAAACATTGGGAAATAGAAAAGAGAATGCAAAGAGAAAGTGCACTGGAGTATAACAATGGCTGGTACGGTGTCTATATTAGGACATCATCAGACATCATCCACAACTCCATCCTCCGTCAGGCAAAACTCCCTCCTTCGTCAGCCCAAACTCCATCAGTCCTCTTCCCTCAGGCAAAACTCCATCCTCTGTTAGCCAAAACTCCTTTCTTTCTCATACAAAACTGCCTCCTCCCTCAGACATCAGCCAAAATGCCCTCCTCCCACATCCAAAACTGCCTCCTCCCTTAGACCTCAGCCAAAACGCCCTCCTCCCTCATCCAAAACTCCATCAGATGTCAGACAAAACTCCCTCAGACATCAGCCAAAACTCCCTCATACAAAACTGCCTCCTCCCTCAGACATCAGCCAAAACTCCCTCATCCAAAACTGCCTCCTCCCTCAGACCTCAGCCAAACCGCCCTCCTCCCTCATCCAAAACTCCATCAGATGTCAGACAAAACTCCCTCAGACCTAAGCCAAAAATTCTGTCAGTCCTCAGCCAAAACTGGCTCCTCCCTCAGACAAACCTCCCTCATCCAAAACTGCCTCCTCCCTCAGACCTTAGCCAAATCGCCCTCCTCCGTCATCCAAAACTCCATCAGATGTCAGACAAAACTCCCTTCTCCCTCAGAAGTCAGTCAAAATTCCCTCCTCCCTAACTCAAAAGCATGCAATACACAAACTCTATGCCTGAAGAAGCTGCTAGCTGCTGGAAAGGCAAAGGACCTGTGATGATGTAATGACCATGTGATGAGTCATGTGTGTGGGAGGGGTCAGATTTCACAGCGGCTGTGTACAGAACTGTAGTCATCAAATAGAGCTGTGTATTAGAGATGTGTGTACTGTGTAATAGAGCAATGTGTGTATCCTGCATGTAGCAGAGCTGTGTACTGTGTAATAGAGATATGTGTGTATCCTGCATGTATCAGAGCTATGTACTGTGTAATAGAGATATGTGTGTATCCTGCATGTAGCAGAGCTGTGTACTGTGTAATAGAGATATGTATGTATCCTGCATGTAGCAGAGCTGTGCACTTTGTAATAGAGATATGTGTGTATCCTGCATGTATCAGAGCTATGTACTGTGTAATAGAGATATGTGTGTATCCTGCATGTAGCAGAGCTGTGTACTGTGTAATAGAGATATGTGTGTATCCTGCATGTATCAGAGCTGTGTACTGTGTAATAGAGATATGTGTGTATCCTGCATGTATCAGAGCTGTGTACTGTGTAATAGAGCTATGTGTGTATCCTGCATGTAGCAGAGCTGTGTACTGTGTAATAGAGCTATGTGTGTATCCTGCATGTATCAGAGCTGTGTACTGTGTAATAGAGCTATGTGTGTATCCTGCATGTAGCAGAGCTGTGTACTGTGTAATAGAGATATGTGTGTATCCTGCATGTATCAGAGCTGTGTACTGTGTAATAGAGCTATGTGTGTATCCTGCATGTATCAGAGCTGTGTACTGTGTAATAGAGCTATGTGTGTATCCTGCATGTAGCAGAGCTGTGTACTGTGTAAGAGAGATATGTGTGTATCCTGCATGTAGCAGAGCTGTGTACTGTGTAAGAGAGATATGTGTGTATCCTGCATGTAGCAGAGCTGTGCACTTTGTAATAGAGATATGTATGTATCCTGCATGTAGCAGAGCTGTGCACTTTGTAATAGAGATATGTGTGTATCCTGCATGTAGCAGAGCTGTGTACTGTGTAATAGAGATATGTGTGTATCCTGCATGTATCAGAGCTGTGTACTGTGTAATAGAGCTATGTGTGTATCCTGCATGTAGCAGAGCTGTGTACTGTGTAATAGAGCTATGTGTGTATCCTGCATGTAGCAGAGCTGTGTACTGTGTAAGAGAGATATGTGTGTATCCTGCATGTAGCAGAGCTGTGTACTGTGTAAGAGAGATATGTGTGTATCCTGCATGTAGCAGAGCTGTGCACTTTGTAATAGAGATATGTATGTATCCTGCATGTAGCAGAGCTGTGCACTTTGTAATAGAGATATGTGTGTATCCTGCATGTATCAGAGCGATGTACTGTGTAATAGAGATATGTGTGTATCCTGCATGTAGCAGAGCTGTGTACTGTGTAATAGAGCTATGTGTGTATCCTGCATGTAGCAGAGCTGTTTACTGTGTAATAGAGCTATGTGTGTATCCTGCATGTAGCAGAGCTGTTTACTGTGTAATAGAGATATGTGTGTATCCTGCATGTAGCAGAGCTGTGTACTGTGTAATAGAGATATGTGTGTATCCTGCATGTAGCAGAGCTGTGTACTGTGTAATAGAGCTATGTGTGTATCCTGCATGTAGCAGAGCTGTTTACTGTGTAATAGAAATATGTGTGTATCCTGCATGTAGCAGAGCTGTGTACTGTGTAATAGAGATATGTGTGTATCCTGTATGTAGCAGAGCTGTGTACTGTGTAGTAGAGCTATGTGTGTATCCTGCATGTAGCAGAGCTGTGTACTGTGTATCAGAGATGTGTGTGTATCCTGCATGTAGCAGAGCTGTGTACTGTGTAGTAGAGCTATGTGTGTTTCCTGCATGTAGCAGAGCTGTGTACTGTGTAGCAGAGATATGTGTGTATCCTGCATGTAGCAGAGCTGTGCACTGTGTAATAGAGATATGTGTGTATCCTGCATGTAGCAGAGCTGTGTACTGTGTAATAGAGATATGTGTGTATTCTGCATGTAGCAGAGCTGTGTACTGTGTAGCAGAGATGTGTGTGTGTAACCTGTATGTAGCAGAGCTGTATACTGTGTAGCAGAGATGTGTGTGTGTAACCTGCATGTAGCAGAGCTGTGTACTGTTTAAGAGAGATATGTGTGTATCCTGCATGTATCAGAGCTGTGTACTGTATAATAGAGATATGTGTGTATCCTGCATGTAGCAGAGCTGTGTACTGTGTAGCAAAGATGTGTGTGTGTAACCTGTATGTAGCAGAGCTGTATACTGTGTAGCAGAGATGTGTGTGTAACCTGCATGTAGCAAGGATGTTTACTGTGTAGCAGAGATGTGTGTGTAACCTGCATGTAGCTTAGCTGTTTACTGTGTAGCAGAGATGTGTGTATGACCTGCATGTAGCAGAGGTGTATACTATGTTACAAAGATGTGTATGTAACCTGTATGTAGTAGAGCTATGTACTGTGTATCAGAGATGTGTATGTAACCTGTATGTAGTAGAGCTATGTACTGTGTATCAGAGATATGTGTGTAACCTGGGAACTATAAAAAAGTGTAAAAAAAAAAACATAAAAATTCAAAGAACAAAACAAATACACATCATGGGTGTCACAATGTGTGAAAACACCCATAGTATAAAAATATATTTACCATACGGCAAACAGTAAAACGTCCGATTAGCCGTTTTTGGACGCTACAAAAATTTATATAAAAAGTGATCAAAAAGTCTTAAACACCCCAGAATAGTATTAATGAAAAGTTCAGATCACCCTGCAAAAAATGAGCCGCCACAAAAAAGTTATAGGGGTCAAAATATGACGACAGAAAAATAAATCAGATTATTATTTATTTATTTATTTTTATCACTAGCAAAACGCAAGAAAAACTATAAATATAAGGTATTGCCAGATTCGTACTGACTTGTAGAATAAAAGTAAGGGTGGGTTCACATCTACGTTCTGGATTCCGTTATAGCTTTGTGTTATAACAGGGTTATAACGGAAAATAACGGAATCCATAGGATGGAATGCAAAACGGAAGCCTTTTAGAGGCATTCTGTTTTGCTCCGCAGTTAATATCCCCGCCACTACCCACCGATATGTGTATGGGAGGGTCTCAAAACCAATAGGGAGTATGGCCTCATGCATACGGCCATATTTTTTTCGTCAGTTTCCGTTTTGTTTTTTTGCGGTCCGTATGCAGAACCATTTAGTTCAATGGGTCTGCAAAAACAACGGAAGTTACTCCGTATGCATTCCGTTTCTTTATTTCCGTTCAAAGATAGAACATTTCCTATTTTTGTCTGCAAATCACGTTCTGTGGCTCCATTCAAGTCAATGGTTCGACAAAAAAATGGAATGGATATGGAATGCATCTGTATGGTGCGACGACGAATCAGTCGAATCCACAAATCCCTAGAATCTTGCTGGATTCGTGGACTCGAATCCCAATGTAATTTCGGGAATTCGAATCCCACAAATCCATTCATCTGTACCTCAGGACAGCGATACAGATGAGCACTGCAGCAGAAGAAGAGAGAGGTGTCTCCCTTTCCTGTTCCTCTGATAGGCTGCCGGCCCAAGGCCAGCAGCCTATCAGAGGCCGGCGCAGGCGGCGCGATGACGACATGGCGCCACCTGAGCGTACAGCGCGGGACACAGGCCAGAAGAGACCTGCATCGAATCGCTGCCATGAAGGTAAGTGTTTTTTTTTTTTGTTCTGTGACGTGCTGGGCTTGGGGCATTGCTGCCATACGGGGGGCACTATGAGGCATTATTTGTTTTACGTGGGGGACACTCTGGGGGCATTGCTGGCACATGGGGACACTATAGGGGCATTGTTGGCACATGGGGGACATTATGGGGGCATTGCTGGCACATGGGGGACACTATGGGGGCATTGCTGACACATGGGGGACACTATGGGGGCATTGCTGGCACAAGGGGGACACTATGGGGGCATCTACTGGCACATCCTTGGGAACAATATGGGGGATCTACTGGGGGCATTGCTGGCACATTATGGGGACATTATGGTGTTGGATGGGAGAAGAATACTATGGGGGTATATTATATAGGCACATTATGGGGGCACTAAGAAGGGACATTTATACTGGCACATTCTGGGGGACACTATGGGGGACTCTTATATTGGCACAAAGTGGCACATTGTGAGGGCACTATGTGGGTATTTACTAGGGGCATTATATAGGGCTATTTTATACTTGCACACATTATTGGGACATTAGCTCAACTGGCAGCACTGAGGGAGTTATTTTGCACCGGCACACAGAACGGGAGCACTTATTAATTAGTGCACATTATTATTATTATTATTATTATTATTATTATTATTATTATTATTAAAGGTGGCAGGTGAGTTGTTAAGAAGGTAGGAGGAGGATGGAAAAGTAGGAACCTAAGATGTCTTTTGTCAAACTACAGAGACGAGAGATGGGTGAAAAATCATCATGGCGGTCTGGTCTGAAAGGAGAAGATGAGGAAAGAGAAGGTCCACATCAGAGAAGTTACTGGATGTTAGGTGCTGTATTCTGGATAGTACAGAGTATAATATGTATGCGCCGAGGGTAGGGAAAAATTACGGGTCACTGCGCAAGCACGGCTAACTACTCCCCAAACTACTCTTACTTGCAGAAAACACTGTAAGAGATCAAGCAAGAACCAGCGTAGGTGAAACTAGCTCCAGCAAAGGCTTACAGTCGGGGAGTAGTTAGCCGCGCTTGCGTACAGGATTCGAGAGTCGAAAGATTTGATATATTCGAGAACCTTTTCAGAGTCAGATTCGAATCTGAAAAAAATTGGGATTGTCCCACCTCTATTCTGTATGTCTTCCGTATATGTTCCATTTTTGCGGAACCATCTATTGTAAATGTTATGCCCAGACGAATTTTTCAATATAATTACTGTATACTGTATATGCCATGCTTCCGTTTTCGATCCGCACTACGGAAAAACGTAACGGAAAAACTGAGTGAAAAAGGAACTGAAACGGAAACCCTATGGTTACAAAAAAACGGAACGATGGATCCGTGAAAAACTGACTGCAAATAAATATGGCCGTATGCATGAGGCCATACTCCCTATTGGTTTTGAGACCCTCCCATACACATATCGGGATATTAACTGCGGAGAAAAACTGAATTTCTCTTAAAGGCTTCCGTTTTGCATTCCATCCTATGGATTCCGTTATTTTCCGTTATAACCCTGTTATAACAGAAAGCTATAATGGAATCCAGAACGTAGATGTGAACCCACCCTTACTTTTATTCTACAGGTCAGTACGAATCCGGCGATACCTTATATTTATAGTTTTTCTTGCGTTTTGCTAGTGATAAAAAAAAAATCGGATTTATTTTTCTGTCATCATATTTTGACCCCTATAACTTTTTTGTAATCATGTGTACAGAGCTGTGTAGGGGCTCATTTTTTGCATGGCGATCTGAACTTTTGATTGATACTATTCTGGGGTGTTTAAGACTTTTTAATTACCGTATTTTTCGCCCTATAAGACGCACCTGCCCATAAGATGCACCTAGGTTTTTGAGGAGGAAAATAAGGAAAGAAAATTTTACCAAAAGGTGTGCTTTTGGTGGGTTTTTAACTAATGGTGGTCTGTGCATGACACTATTATGGGGGATCTGTGGATGACGCACTGTTATGGGATGGGGGAATCTGTGGAGGCACTGTTATGGGATGGGGGAATCTGTGGAGGCACTGTTAGGGGTTTGATATGTGGATGACACAATGCTATATACCGGCATGTGTCACTCACACATTCCCTCTATAACATTGTCCCCCAATGCACCGTGTCCCTCACTTTAGTATGCCCTGCCGCTCACAGAAATATTCTTTAGTAACAGTAATATTTAACCTTTTATTAGCTATAGCTAAAGTTCATCTCTTCTGTGCATTTTACTACTTACTAATCGTCTCCAGTAGTATGCAGGCTGGGCGGGCGGCAGCGTAACTGACGTCACGCGCCTGCGCCGCCTACTTCATTCATAGGCAGCAGCGTGTGACGTCAGTCAGTTACGCTGCCGCCCGCCCAGCCTGCATACTACTGGAGACGATTAGAAAGTAGTAAAACGCACAGAAGAGATGAACTTTAGCTATAGCTAATAATAGGTTAAATATTACTGTTACTAAAGAATATTTCTGTGAGCGGCAGGCCCCGCGGGCCCCGACACCAGTTGCCTCGCGGCCTGCAATTTAAAAATGGCAGTATTCGTCCCATAAGACGCACTGCCATTTTCCCCCTACTTTTGGGGGAAAAAATATGCGTCTTATGGGGCGAAAAATGCTGTACTTTTTATATAAATTTTTGTAGCAAATAAAGTGACCAAAAACGTTGAATCCGACATTTGGACTCTTTTTTTTTCTGTTTTGCTGTTTGCCGTATGGGGAATATATTTTTATACTATGGGTGTTTTCACACATTGTGACACCCATGATGTGTATTTTTTTTGTTCTTTTATTTTTATTTTGGGAAAAGGGGGTGATTTGAATTTTTATGTTTTTTTTTTTACACTTTTTTATAGTTCCCAGGTCACACACATATCTCTGATACACAGTACAAAGCTCTACTACATACAGGTTACATACACATCTCAGTACACAGTACACAGCTCTGCCACATGCAGGTTACATCACTGCTCTATATACACAGTACATAGCTTTGCTACATACAGGTTAGACACACATCTCTGCTACACAGTACACAGCTCTGCTACATGCAGGATACACACACATCTCTATTACACAGTACACAGCTCTGCTACATGCAGGTTACACACACATCTCTGCTACACAGTAAACAGCTAAGCTACATGCAGGATACACACACATCTCTTTTACACAGTACACAGATCTGCTACATGCAGGTCACACACACATCTCTGCTACACAGTAAACAGCCCTGCTACATGCAGGTTACACACACATCTCTTATACACAGTACACAGATCTGCTACATACAGGTTACACACACACATCTCTGCTACACAGTACACAGCTCTGCTACATGCAGGATACACACATATCTCTATTACACAGTACATAGCTCTGCTACATGCAGGATACACACATATCTCTATTACACAGTGCACAGCTCTGCTACATGCAGGATACACACATATCTCTATTACACAGTACATAGCTCTGATACATGCAGGATACACACATAGAAACATAGAATGTGTCGGCAGATAAGAACCATTTGGCCCATCTAGTCTGCCCAATATGCTGAATAATATGGATAGCCCCAGGCCCTATCTTATATGAAGGATGGCCTTATGCCTATCCCATGCATGCTTAAACTCCTTCACTGTATTTGCAGCTACCACTTCTGCAGGAAGGCTATTCCATGCGTCCACTACTCTCTCAGTAAAGTAATTCACACACATATCTCTATTACACAGTACACAGCTCTGCTACATGCAGGATACACACACATCTCTATTACACAGTACACAGCTCTGCTACATGCAGGTTACACACACATCTCTGCTACACAGTAAACAGCTAAGCTACATGTAGGTTACACACACATCTCTGCTACACAGTACACAGATCTGCTACATGCAGGTCACACACACATCTCTGCTACACAGTAAACAGCCCTGCTACATGCAGGTTACACACACATCTCTGCTACACAGTACACAGATCTGCTACATACAGGTTACACACACACATCTCTGCTACACAGTACACAGCTCTGCTACATGCAGGATACACACATATCTCTATTACACAGTACATAGCTCTGCTACATGCAGGATACACACATATCTCTATTACACAGTGCACAGCTCTGCTACATGCAGGATACACACATATCTCTATTACACAGTACATAGCTCTGATACATGCAGGATACACACATAGAAACATAGAATGTGTCGGCAGATAAGAACCATTTGGCCCATCTAGTCTGCCCAATATGCTGAATACTATGGATAGCCCCAGACCCTATCTTATATGAAGGATGGCCTTATGCCTATCCCATGCATGCTTAAACTCCTTCACTGTATTTGCAGCTACCACTTCTGCAGGAAGGCTATTCCATGCGTCCACTACTCTCTCAGTAAAGTAATTCACACACATACAGTATCTCTATTACACAGTACACAGCTCTGCTACATGCAGGATACACACATTGCTCTATTACACAGTACACACATCTCTAACACACAGCTCTATTTGATGACTACAGTTCTGTACACACCCGCTGTGAAATCTGACCCCTCCCACAAACATGACTCATCACATGGTCATGACATCATCACAGGTCCTTTGCCTTTCCAGCAGCTAGCAGCTTCTTCGGGTGTAGAGTTTGTGTATTGCATACTTTTGAGTTAGGGAGGAGGGAATTTTGACTGACTTCTGAGGGAGAAGGGAGTTTTGTCTGACATCAGATGGAGTTTTGGATGAGGGAGGAGGGCGATTTGGCTGATGTCTGAGGGAGGAGGCAGTTTTGGATGAGGGAGGTTTGTCTGAGGGAGGAGGCAGTTTTGGTTGAGGTCTGACGAAATTTTTGGCTGAGGTCTGAGGAAGTTTTGTCTGACATGTGATGGAGTTTTGGATGAGGGAGGAGGGCGATTTGGCTGAGGTCTGAGGGAGGAGGCAGTTTTGGATGAGGGAGATTTGTCTGAGGGAGGAGGCAGTTTTGGTTGAGGTCTGACGAAATTTTTGGCTGAGGTCTGAGGGAGTTTTGTCTGACATGTGATGGAGTTTTGGATGAGGGAGGAGGGCGTTTTGGCTGAGGTCTGAGGGAGGAGGCAGTTTTGGATGAGGGAGGAGGGCATTTTGGCTGATGTCTGAGGGAGGAGGCAGGTTTGTATGAGGAAGAAAGGAGTTTTGGCTGACAGAGGATGGAGTTTTGTCTGAGGGAAGAGGACTGATGGAGTTTGGGCTGACGAAGGAGGGTGTTTTGCCTGATGGAGGATGGAGTTGTGGATGGTGTCTGACGATGTCCTAATATGGACACCGTAGGCTGGGTGAGGATGATCTGCTTGTCTATTCTGCACAAGGTTGGGATATGTCCTGTGGGATAGATGCCTAGTTCATTTTAATGAAAGTGAGCTTGTCTACATTGCCTGTGATCACCCCCCTCTGCCGTGCTAAACAAACATTCGGACAATACATTGGCCGCAGGGCAGGCCAGCACCTCCAAGGTGTAAAGGGCGAGCTCAGGCTATGTGCCCAATTTGGAGACCCAGAAGTTGAATGGGGCAGACCCATTAGTCAGTACTTGTAGGCGTGTGCACATGTACTGTTCCACCATGTTGCTGAAATGCTGCCTCCTGCTAAGACGTTCCATATCAGCTGGTGGTGCTGGTTGTTGTGGCGTGCTGACAAAGTTTTCCACATTTCGGCCATGCTAACCCTCCCTTCTGAGGTGCTGGCGATGCCCCAGCTGTGTTGGTGACTTCTTCTTTCTCCTCTGACTTCGCCTTGTGCTTCCACTGAGCCCCCTGTGTCAGGTTATAATGCCATTAGCAGTGTGTCTACCAGCGTGTGCTTGTACTCGCGCATCTTCCGATCACTCTCCAATGACAGAATTATTTGTAGCCGGGGATCCAGCAGGATGGCCACCCAGTAATCAGCACTGGTAAGAATGTGGGCAACTCGGCGGTCGTTGCGCAAGCACAGCAGCATGTAGTAGCTCATGTGTGCCAGGCTGCCCAGAGGCAGCGACAATCGTCTGTGTCCTCTGAATCCCCCCAGTTACACTCCAGTGATGCCCATGAACTTCTTTGGGTCCCACCCTGCTGTGAACACGGTTCCTCCTCATCATCATCCCCCAGAACTGTGCTATGGCTGGACAATTGTGTACCTGGCCTCTGTTGGTGCAGGAACTCACCCTCCGAGCCACTTCTGAATGACTGGCCTGATAACCATGGAAATTATCCTTCTTCCTCCTCCTCTTCCTCCTGTGCCACATCCTCCTCCATCATCACCCAAAGTGTTTTTTCAAGGAGACATAGAAGTGGGATAGTAATGCTGAGGGTGGCGTCATCGGCACTGCCCATATTGGTGGAGTACTCGAAACAGCGCAACATGGCACACATGTCCCATATAGAGACCCACTCGTTGGGGTAAAGTGGTGCTGTTCCGCATAGCTGTGAGTTCCAACTCACCTGTGAGTGCTGCAGCTGAAACTCCACTATCATCTCTCCAGCATGTGCAAGGTGGAGTTCCACCTTGTGGGCACATCGCATATGAGGCGGTGAGCAAGAAGTCCGAAGTTACGCTGTAGCGCAGGCAGGCGAGCAGTGTGAGAACGCCGAAAGCGCGCACAGATGGCCCACAGTTTCTGCAGCAGCTCTTACATATCGGGGTAATTTTTCAGGAACCTCTGCACCACCAAATTCAGTACATGCACCAGACAAGGGATGTGCGTCAAACCGGCTAGGCCCAGAGAGGCTATGAGATTTCGGCCATTATCGCACACCACCAGGCCGGGCTTGAGGCTCAGTGGCCCCAACCACTTATCAGTCTGTTGTTCGATGCCCGTCCACAGATCCTGCGCGTTGTGAGGTTTTCCCCCAAACAGATGAGTTTCAAAGCAGCCTACTGTCGTTTCCCCCGGCTGTGCTGAAGTTGGTGGTGAAGGTGTTATGCTGAACGGATGAGGAGGCGGTAGAGGACGAAGTAGAGTAGGAGGAGGAGGAGGCAACAGGAGGCAAAGAGAAACGTCCTGCAATCCTTGGTGGCGGAAGGACATGCCCCAAACTGCTATCCGCCTCAGGCCCATGGAGCCATCATGACCATTACTTGTCCGGGAGTATCTTTGTTCTTAATCACAGTAGTTACTTTAGATTTTCCTGTAAAACATTTAGACTTTAATGTTATTCGAAGAATCAGCAGGAAAAGTTTAACAACGATAAAAATCAATAATATTAGGAAACATCCTTGTAGTAACATATGGAATAATCTGGAAATCCATCCACCTATCCCACGGAACCAAATAAGGGGATTAAGCCACAATAACTAATCAGGTAATGCATGGTCAGGAGGTGCCAGATGTGCATTTTGGAACCTTTCTTTTAATTGCTTGGCTGTAGATCTTGTGATACTCTAAATATACCTGTGCGATCAATATAATGACAGCATGCAGAACCTACTATATGACATAATCCTCCTTGGGATGCTGTAAAATAATCTAAAACCATTGAATGCTGATTTGTAACAATGATCAGTTGCTTCAGATATACTGAATTTACTTCTATAACATCAAACAAATAATTCATGTAAATCATCAATTTGTCTAGAATTTTTGAGGATTCCAGTGGACAGGAAATAAGTATTCATTAGTGGGAAGTACATTCCCACCTTTTCTACCGTTAGGGGATCAGCATGAATCAATTAAGCTGGGTGCTTAAATTGTGGTCAGGTATAACAGGCGCACTCCTCTTTGTCAGCATATGTCCAGGCAAATGCTGATAAGGGATTTCCTCAGATTTCCATGTCCACATGGCAGGTTCAAGCCTAGCTAGAGTACAAGCTCCTCTAGCTCCTTGTGGAAGGCACTTGAATGCCTTATTGCCACATACTATGTAGACATCATCAGCTAACTGAATTTTTCTAATTAATGGATCAACAATTGAAATGAACATTATAGTATCATGATATATACACCAAGATTTAGGGATTTCATCATTAGTAATAAGATTACAATATAACAATGGACCATAGACTGCTGCCCCATCTCCTTTTATACTTTCTATTACTTCTTCTCAATTTACTTCTTTAGGCTCATAAAAAGCACCTACCACTCTGTGCACTATTTCTAGGTGGAAACTGTACACTATAATTCCACTTAGAATAATGTGTTTTCCTTGCCAAATAATATCTATGTTCACTTTCTTGGCCACTTTCCTGTCCCAAAAAGCATATTTAGTTATCTCTTAACTAGGTACTTTTCCCATGTTCATCCGAGCAACCTGTCTTTCTTTCCAACCATCCTCTTGCTTGTCATAATTATACCAGGTACCTACCCTTGTAGATATATTCACCTGCCACCAGGGATATTTTATCCATCCAGTTACAGGCAATGCTAAAGCTGTTTCCTTATGAGGTGATTCTAGTGTCAGCTAAGGTATATCCCAGCAAGGTCAATCTAATAGCTCCTTCTCTGAAAGGGGTTTAGCAATATATGACATGGAATTATCAGAAATTGGTGAATGACTGCAAATCCAACAGTCAGATAAATTTCTCATATAGGCAACTATTTTATGGTACTTGATAAACTTATTTTCCCATTCACTACGATCTTCATCATATGCTCCAAAATTGTAGTTGACTACAATACTTATGAACAAATACTTTCCCAAAATCATGGCTTTATCAGCTTCTTGGTGTGGGAGGCGTGGATCCAAGTTGGTTTCCCTTCCAGCTTCACAGAGGTTGGTGTAGTCAGCTGGAATTGGAATGGACTGTCAAATCGAGGTCCTAATGCTTTCCATACGCGTCATTTCACGGTAATCCAATTTCCAGGATTTAATTAATGAGTCCTTTCTAGTGAAGAGGGATCTGGAATAGAACTGAGAACACGATTATGAACCTGGTGTAATCTCCTGTGCAATGTTCCTACATACTGTGTCAAGTCTGAATAAATGGTCTGGAGCTGCTGAGGGAAATACAGCTCTGTCTTTGTGGCCAAAAATATCAAACTGTATACAATGCTATTGGTAAACACTCTGTTTATGGCTTACCGTAGCCACTGCATATGCCGTGTATGGTTTTCCATTAAGGTAGTACCTGGACCCATCTACAAAAAGCTCAAGATCAGCATTAGGTATTGGTATTTCTGTGACATTATCAAGTTATTTTTTTCAGTTTTCATTCATTCAAAACAATCATAGTCATCACTTGTGGTACCATCCTGCTCTACCTGATCTGACTCTGGAAGTAAAGTAGCTGGATTCAGGATTGTACATCTCTTGATTGTTATGTTTGGTGGAGTAAGGCACTTCATATTTTGTTAGTCTCACTATTGATAAATGTCGAATCTCTGCCTGCGACAATAGTTCCTGGACTGCATGAGGCACATAAATTGTCAGTAGATGATCCAGAACTATGTCAGCAACTCTTTCAGTCAACAGGGCACAGGCGGCTACCGCCCACACACAAGAGGGGGCTCCCCTAGCCACTACATCTAGTTGTACTGAGTAGTAGCCTAGTGGGCGGTGTTTACCCCCATGAATCTGAGTCAAAACTCCTTTGGCATGTCCGGTACTTTCATGACAAAATAGGTTGAAACCAAGCTCAAAATTTGGTATTCCCAGGCATGATGGGGATATAATGGCTTGTTTCAGCATCCGATACCCCTCTTTTGCTTTCACAGTCCTTTGTTGCAGGCTGCCAAGATATCAAAAAGTAGCTGCATGAGGGATGAAGCAGATAGAATCCACTCTCTGACATAGCTGATTAGGCCCACAAATGTCCTCAATTCCCAAACATTGGTAGGCTCAGTCAGCTTAGCAACTGCCTTCTTTCGATCTGGTGTTATGTGCTTTGTCTGCTAAGAAATTCAATGTCCCAAAAACACCACTTTGAGTCTAGCAACTTGCAGATTATCCCTTGAGACCTTGCATCCCTCCAGCCGCAAAAACAACAAAAGTGAATATGTTTCCTTGAGGCAGATTGTCTTACTTGCCGCACAGAGAAGTAAGTAATCTACATACTGAAGCAATTGAGTGTTTACATCCTCTGGATGCCAGGAAAGGAGCCCTCTTGCCATAGTCTCAGAAAACTCAGAGGGAGATGTAGCACCTCCCTTTGGTAATCTGGTCCAACAATACTGTTTCCCGTTGAAGGTGAAAACCAGAAGTAGCTGGCATTCCTCTTCCACAGGGACTGAAAAGAAAGAATTTGAGAATTTAATGACTGTGAAGTATACTGGATTTGAGGGAATCTGATTAAGCAACGTATGTAAATTTGGTACAATAGGTGTAACTATAGCCATTAATTTGTTAATTTCTCTGAGATCATGTATCATCCTATATGCTTGCGGCTTTCCTGGCTCGGGTTTCTATTTTATTGGAAAAAGGGGTATATTATAAGGGGATCTGCATTCCCTTACAACCCCCATCTCGAGGTATTCCTCTAACTGTAGTGCTATTGCAGCAGTTTGATCTTTGCTCAGGGGATACTGTTTCATTCTCACAGACACTACACCAGGCTTCAATTTGATTTTTACTGGTGTTACCTTAACCGCTTGCCGACCGCTGAACGCACGGATGCGTCCAGGCGGCAAGTTTGTTCCTCCTGGATGCATCCGTGCGTCATCTCGCGAGAGGCGAGATCTGCTGTAAATGCTCAATATAAGGAGAATCGCAGAAACTCCTAATGCTGGCCATACGTGTAATGATTGCGGAGACCCTCAAATGCCAGGGCAGTACAAAAACCTCATGTGGTATCGCCGTACTCAGGAGAAGTAGGGCAATGTGTTTTGGGGTGTATTTTTACATATACCCATACTTTGTGTGAGAAATATCGCTGTAAACGACAACTTTTTAAAAAATTTTATACAAAGTTGTCAGTTTACAGAGATATTTCTTACACAAAGTATGGGTCTATGTAAAAATACACCCCAAAACACATTGCCCCACTTCTCCTGAGTACGGCGATACCACATGAGTGACACTTTTGCAGCCTGGGTGCGCAAAGGGGCCCAAATTCCAACGAGTACCTTTAGCTTTTACATGGCTGCTTACAATTTAGCCCCGCCCAAAATGCCAGAACAGTACAAACACCCCACAAATGACCCCATTTTGGAAAGAAGACACCCCAAGGTATTCTCTGAGGGGCATAGTGAGTCCATGAAAAATTTAACTTTTTGTCAAAAGTTAACAGAAAGGGAGACTTTATAAGAAAAAACAATAAAAAATCAATTTCCGCTAACTTGTGGCAAAAAAAAAATCTTCTGTGAACTCGTCATGGAATACCTTGGGGTGTCTTCTTTCCAAAATGGGGTCACATGTGGGGTATTTATACTGCTCTGGCAATTTAGGGGCCCTAAAGCGTGAGAAGAAAAATGCGTAAAAATGCCCTCCTAAAAGGTACTCATTGGTTTTAGGGCCCCTTTGCGCATCTTAGCTGCAAAAAAGTGTCACTCATGTGGTATCGCCGTACTCAGGAGAAGTAGGGCAATGTGTTTTGGGGTGTATTTTTACATATACCCATGCTGGGTGAGAGAAATATCTCTGTAAATTGACAACTTTGTATAATTTTTTTTTAAAAGTTGTCATTTACAGAGATATTTCTCACACACAGTATGGGTATATGTAAAAATACACCCCAAAACACATTGCCCTACTTCTCCTGAGTACGGCGATACCACATGAGTGACACTTTTTTGCAGCCAAGATGCGCAAAGGGGCCCTAAAACCAATGAGTACCTTTTTTGCCAGAAGTTAGCAGAAATGGAAACTTTATTATTTTTATTTTTTTCCTCAGAAAGTGTCATTTTCCGCTAACTTGTGAAAAAAATGAAATGATACATGAACTCACCATGCCCCTCCGCGAATACTTTGGGGTGTCTTCTTTCTAAAATGGTGTCATTTGGGGGGTATTTATACTTTCCTGGCATTCTAGCACCTGAAGAAACATGACAGGTGCTCAGAAAGTCAGAGCTGCTTCAAAATGCCGGAATTCACTTTTTTGCACCATAGTTTGTAAACGCTATAACTTTTACCCAAACCAATAAATATACACTTATTGGATTTTTTTTTATCAAAGACATGTAGAACAATACATTTTGCGAAAAATTTATATAGAAATGTAGTTTTTAAAAAAAAAATACAACAGAAAGTGAAAAATGTCGTTTTATTGCAAACATTTCGGTAATTTTTGATTAATAGCAAAAAAAGTAAAAATGTCAGCAACAATGAAATACCACCAAATGAAAGCTCTATTAGTGAGAAGAAAAGGAGGCAAAATTAATTTGGGTGGTAAGTTGCATGACGGAGCAATAAGCGGTGAAAAATAGTGTAGTGCGGAATTGTAAAAAGTGGCCTGGTCATTAAGGGTGTTTAAGCTAGGGGGGCTGAAGTGGTTAAGTAGGCCAACATTAGTTTCACTCTTGGCCCACAAATCTGGAGGAACTTTTGCAAGCATGCTTTCTACTTCCTTGTCTGGGGGAGAATCCCCTCCCTCTAAAGGTTCTTTTTTAAGTGGGTTAATCATGGCACTTAGCACTTTCAGGATGGGTTCCATAAGGGGCTCTGTTACTGATGCCCCTTTCTTCCCAAATTTGATGATTGCATTGATTGCATTCAATACCTCTGCTCCAAGCAAATTCACAGAGCAAATTTCTGATACTATTAATTGCATGCAAATGTCAGTTGTATAATCAATTCGAATCTGTAATGGTTTAGTTTGGTTTAGAGCACATGGTTTTTCCCCCAACCTCACCACCATAACTTTATCAGGGCTCAGATATTTCTCTGAAATCTCATGAGCCTTTAGAATAGTACGGTTCGCCCCCTTTGTCAACTATGCAGTCAAGAACTTTCCCATCGGGTAGTGTTAATTTTACTAATGCTTGTGGACCTGGGTGGGGTGGCACCTTTACTATCGTGGGCTCAACTGTTTGGGGGCTACCTAATTACCAATCACTCAACTGTTGATCTACTGAGGCCAACTGGGTTTGTGGATTCATCTGATAGTTCTGGTTCTTTTGCCATCTAGAGGGACAATCTCTTTTCATGTGCCCACAATCCCCACATCCAAAACACAATCCTTTTTTCTTGAATTCTTCTACATTCACAGTCCTTCCCTTCCTGTTTCCATAAGTATTCACTTTCTTATTTCCTCTCTTCTGTGTCTGTTCCCCTGCCTGCACAGCCTGCTGCTGGTCGGTATACACCAGTACAGAGATTACTGCCTATTTTGCTGCATGCTTCTTTTTCCTCTTATTTAACTGTTCTTCTATGCTGTGAACAACAATCAGTGATTGATCAAGAGGGGTATGCATATATTCTGGATGGATTTTACTCAGTTCTGTTCTTAGTTCATCTCTCAATCCATTGATAAAACAAGTCCTGAGTATCTGCCCATCTCTACTGTCTGCCGTGGTCACACCGAAATCCTTATCTGTAAATATGTTAACCACTCTGGTGTGATATTTATCAACTGTTTCCTCAGAGGCTTGAAACGCCTCAGGCAGTTCTACACCTAACTGATTACTCAACTCCTTAGTAACCACATGAAGTCTCTTCAAAAATATCTCTCCTGATTTCTTCGCCCGTGCATCAGCACCCCGCTGAACATCTTCTATCTCATCACTCGTTGCAACTTTCTTTATATTTTCTACAAAAGGGGCATCTGCTGCTGCACTACAGAGTGAATTTAGGTAATCCCAAACTGAATCAAAGATTCTTTGAATCTTTTGTCAAACCCTTATAAAACCATTTGGATCTTTATATGGATTTTTCTATCATCATAAGCTGCTCATCCTGACTCCAGGGCTTATACCACTCTACTTGTTGGGTAGTTATGATTGGGTTGCCCATCTCATTGAAAGCCATAGTAACTTGAGTTACTACTGGATAAGTCCTAAATGTAGGGGGAGGCACTACTTTAGGTCTAACAGCCCCACATTTTGTGCATCCTGGACTGTCCCTGTGCCTATGAGAATCCCCACACTTACAAATCCACATGGCTGATCGTAAGTTCATAGCCTGCTCAGGAGTATACTGGGGAATACTGGGGGCAGTAGTTGAAGCATTCTGTGGAGGACTGTGCAAAATACACAGAGACGAGTCTGCAGACATGGCTCCTCTCCAACAAATCCTTGCCAACTCACTTTGGGGAGTATCACAGTTCTCACATTGGTTTACATTCATAGGGTTGCATTGGCCACAATACGTACATTGCTAACCATCCTCACCCTCCCTCATGGAAGGAGTCGAGGGAGTTGATGGCTGAGAAGGTCTCCACTGCATCGTGCTGGTATATGTCGGTGGTCCTGCATATGTCTTTTCTAATCTTGTCATATCACCATATTCAGTACTACTAATGGGCATTGTCAATTCTGACCCTGACAGATCTGGATAAAGTCTGCTTTGTGTGCCTGATACGGGTGGGGGAGCAGTCGCAGGAGAAGTATCAACACTTGGTGGGGGGAACTGTTTGAAGGTTTTCTGAGAGATGCTATCTTAGAGGATCTCAAAGGAAATAAGCAAATAACGCCATATGAGCATGGCTTCATGAGGGATCGGTCATGCCAAACGAATTTAATCAGTTTCTATGAGGAGGTAAGTACTAGACTTGACAGCGGCGAATCAATGGATGACGTATATCTGGACTTCTCCAAAGCATTTGACACTGTACCACATGAAAGGTTAGTATATAAAATGAGGATGCTCGGACTGGGAGAAAATATCTGTAAGTGGGTAAGTAACTGGCTGAGTGACAGAAAACAGAGGGTGGTTATTAACGGTACACACTCAGATTGGGCAACTGTCAATAGTGGAGTACCCCAGGCGTCAGTACTGGGTCATATTCTTTTCAATATTTTTATTAATGATCTTGTAGAAGGCTTGCATAGTAAAATATCAATTTTTGCAGATGACACTAAACTGTGTAAAGTAATTAACACTGATGAGGACAATATACTGCTACAGAGGGATCTGGATAGATTGGAGGCTTGGGCAGATAAGTGGCAGATGAGGTTTAACACTGACAAATGTAAAGTTATGCACATGGGAAGGAATAAGGAATAAAACACTCGGTAACACTGACATGGAAAAGGATCTAGGAATTTTATTAAACAGCAAACTAAGCTGCAAAAACCAATGTCAGGCAGCTGCCGCCAAGGCCAATAAGATAATGGGTTACATCAAAAGGGGCATAGACGCCAGTGATGAGAACATAGTCCTACCACTTTACAAATCACTAATTAGAGCACAAATGGAGTACTGTGTACAGTTCTGGGCTCCAGTGAACAAGGCAGACATAGCAGAGCTGGAGAGGGTTCAGAGGAGGGCAACTAAAGTAATAACTGGAATGGGGCAACTACAGTACCCTGAAAGATTATCAAAATTAGCGTTATTTACTTTAGAAAAAAGACGACTAAGGGGAGATCTAATAACTATGTATAAATATATCAGGGGTCAGTACAGAGATCTCTCCCATCATCTATTTATCCCCAGGACTGTCACTGTGACGAGGGGACATCATCTGCGTCTAGAGGAAAGAAGGTTTGTACAAAAACATAGAAGAGGATTCTTTACGGCAAGAGCAATGAGACTATGGAACTCTCTGCCTGAGGAGGTGGTGGTGGTGAGTACAATAAAGGAATTCAAGAGGGGCCTGGATGTATTTCTGGAGTATAATAATATTACAGGCTATCGCTACTAGAGATGGGTCGTTGATCCAGGGAGTACTTCTGATTACCTGAATGGAGTCGGGAAGGAATTGTTTACTCCCCTTAAGTGGGGAAAATTGGCTTCTACCTCACAGTTTTTTTTTTTGCCTTCCTCTGGATCAGCTAGCAGGATGACAGGACGAACTGGATGGACAGATGTCTTTTTTCGGCCTTATGGACTATGTCACTATGTTACTAAAACTTACTCTCCTGGTGGGAACTTTTCTTATTATTCCTCTACCCATGTATTCCTCCTCATCCTCATCTGTATTTTATAGGGGATCATGCCTCATTGAAGTAGTCAACCATGCCTTTACCTGGTCATCATACCCATGTTTTTCTATCCATTCTTTTTCATCTACCAAAAATGTCCTCCATCTAGTGGCATCCAGCCACCCAGCTTTTGGCATCCCTGCTTTCTTAAGAATGGCAGTTGCATATTTAATTACCCATTTCCCATGTTCTATCTTTATCAAGCCTTCCATTGTAATCTTGGGAATAGCCTCTTTTTCCCTTCCTGGCTTGGTAAACATAGTCCACATAGCAACCTGATCAGGGTAGCGATCCCTGAACTTTTTGGTTAATCTGCGATGTATAATTCTTTAGGTTAACAGATTCTCTAGTTATTAAAAAGAAAAGCTGGGCACTCACTGATAGTAGGAACCAAGATGAAAACCTTTAATAATATCCAAAACATAAAATATTCACCTAAAAATATATGGGATACCCATTAAAATAAGGAACTAAAGGGAATAGTGTATCCGATTCTCACAAACATATGGCTCATAAGACAAATAGTGTAGTCCATAGAATCATTCAAAAACAATAATAACCATGCCAGCTCCAAAACAATATGTATTCATGAAGTCCTAAAAAGTAGAAATAATGAGTTGGATATCCTCACTTAAAGTTCAACCAGCATGTTTCTGGTAGTGATCGGATACACTATTCCCTTTAGTTACTTATTCTAGTGGGTATCCCATATATTTTTAGGTGGATATTTTATGTTTTGGATATTATTAAAGGTTTTCATTTTGGTCCCTACTATCAGTGAGTGCCCAGCTTTTCTTTTTATGTTATGTTTTTATGTAGAGTGGGTGACGCTATATAGTTGTGAGCACCACTTTTGGTAGTCAGACACTTTGGTGCGACTTCTAATCTTTGTTAGATTCTCTAGTTAGGTTAGGCTAGATCTGTGAAAATCACATAGGAAACGAGCGGAACTTCAGAATGAGGAGCTTCTATTGCCTTGTGGCAAGATCTATACTATAAATATATGCACACAAAGACATATAAAGACAACCCAATAGTAATTCCTATATACTCTTCATACATCAGACCCTTACACCGTGAGCATCAGCACAACCAGCAGATTAGTATCTTAATCTATTACACTCTGTAGCTCTTAGTTACTGGATAGTGAGTTAGTATGTTACATAGACACATGTGTTCTGCCTGCTCCAAGAGCAGCCACAGTGTATGGAGAATGTCGAGGCTCCACACTTAACCCTTAAGTTAGTACAAGCAGAGTTGTTTAGTAGCAGATTTAAGACAAACAACACAGACTGACTCCTGACCCAATGCCCCCTTCCGGGTTTTTTCCTGGGAACTGCAAGAACCCTATCCAGAATCACATGGACCTCTTCTGTTGCCAAGGGCTGACACTTAACTCATACACTGCTCAGAATGTACTGTAATCAGCTAACCCTTCACAGGACACAGAATGACAGAACAAAATTCACGTCGTCAAACACAAGCTTTCTACAGTTTGTGAAAGTTAGTAGCATAATCATATACACAATGACAATACAATAACTTTGACATAAACCAATTAATTACAATCCACCTGAAATGTGATACCCGAATCCCACAAGCTGGACTGATCCGGAAACACCCCACAGCTTCTGGAAAGCAGTGAGTCAAAGGCTCACTTACCTAGGATTAGCGTTCCTGGACCCATGGGCACTGCTTCCTTGTGGTTCAGTCCTAGCCATGCTGGGCTGGGTATCTCGCTGGGGCCTCCAGAATGTCGGAGTAGTTCAATATTCAGGTACAAAGCAATTAATTCAGGCGACGCATAGACACAGACACAATGTCGGTATATATGAAGATCTGAAAGATCCCTCCCAAATATCTTTATTAATATACCCTTAATTGGTAAAATAAAGTTATCAATTTCACTCCAGAAATCAAGTTAGTTTGCCACCACTCTCCATATTGAATCGGGGCGAAGAGACCACAGCTAGCTATTCCTAAAAGGAAGAGACGGTTATTTGCAACCTAGCTAGCCAATCAACAATTTATAAAAAAAATAAGCCAATTCGGTAGTATGCCTTTTCTGAGGACAGAGTTCTTAGCATAGGTCAGATATCAGATAACAAGACAAAATTGAAATCATTAGTTTTATTATAAACTATACACAAAAAATATACATTAAAACTGACAGATAAATATTCCTGCCAGTCGAACAGATTGGTTGTATAGAAATAGGTAAGGGATGAAAGGGAATAGAATGTCTGTAAGTTCAAGAATTACTGTGGAAGAGTCCAATAAAAGGTAAAGTCTGTGCCAGGAATAATCCAAAATGGTGTTGTGCCAGTGAGCGGTCGTGATGTTAGTTGAGGTCAGATGGTAGATGATGGAACCAGGACCTGAGTGTCACTGTGTTTTTCCCCATTCTGTAGCTGGGAGTGGTTATGATACGTACAAGTCCAGCTTTGTGCAATTGGGACAGGGGGCAGTCCCTGCCCTGGACAGAGAAATTCTGGCAGAATCTTTGCTGTGCCAGTTGCTCCGTACCCGTAGGTCCAATTAGGAAGTGGAGTTCATATTGATAATCAGTACAATTTTACACATCATCTGATACCAAATATGACTAAAAGACAATACATTGTGCCTGAGAACTGTTATGTTTTCAGAGCAGGAATCTCCAATTGACTGGCGGGTTTCCTGGAGGGTGCATTAGAGTCAGTGGCGTAACTAGAAATGACTGGGCCCCACAGCAAATTTTTGAATGGGGCCCCCTCCCCCAATAATTTTTTCACAACCCCTTCCTTTCATGCTGCCCCCTTTCCTGTGGCTAGTAAAGATGGCTCTCTCAGACCAGGCCCGGCAGCTGTTCCATCCGTTTTCTGCACTGTCTATACTGCCACTGTATATCATTTCATTGTGTAATACTGTTGAGGGGCCCTGACAAAATATTTTAGTACTTCTCCTCCTCTTGGATGGGCCCCTTCTGGGTCAGGGCCCCAAAGCAGCCGCTTCCCCTGCTTCCCTTATAGTTACGCCCCTGATTAGAGTAATCCGAACAACCTCTGAAGAGATTGTTAATTTCGTATTTTCCTAACCTTTTTATGAGGTTCTGTCAGGAGAATACCAGATTGATGGATACCTAACTTGGCATGGGGACAGGAAGAGTCTTTGGCAAGGAGGTGCTAATTTTACCCCTGGTCTGTGAGCAGTAACTGAAAGTTGAATTACTTCTGGATTGAAAAAAGATTTTAACTCTTTGCGTTCAGTAGAGTAAAACAGGACTCATTTGCGATTTCTTCGTTTTGCTGAGATCGCGAAGCGTCACAATAACTTCACAGTGAATATACTTTTTAGAGAAATAAGGTTTACCTATATGAATATATGCATAATATAATCATTCATGTTATAGAGAATTTCTGACAATGACCCCATTACTCTCACACCATGTTGCAGCAGAATCTGCGACTTCTTCCACGGTCACGTCAGGTAGGCCCATCTCATTAATAATTTTTCTATGCCTGGTTTAGGGGTAGAAAATGGTCTAAATGTAAGACAGCAAGGAAGCTGTCTAACATTTTGAATCGGCGGTGCATACACCAACGTTACATAGAGATCTGCTCCTCTTCATAACTTCGGCAATCCACCACCAGTGCAGGGGCATATTAAGAAAATAATGTTGACCATAGTACTATAGGGCAACATTGAAGAATATAAATTGCCCTCTAGTCTTCATAATGTAATTCTTTAAAGGGGTCATCTCATGAAAAGTATTACTAGAAATATGGAATTTCAAATCAAGTACATTGCAATATACATGCGTAAAAATAATGTGCTCCAGTACATGACATTTCCCTCTCTCTGCAATGCTGTGGTGGATTAGATATGCTCAGTAACTTCCCTCCATCCTCCCAATGCCAGTGCAGTGACCTCATGGTGAAGCAGCCCAGACACCTTTCTATCACTAATTTTGTAAAGTATATCTCTCTATATTATAGAGCATTGTCCCCCTCCCAATTCCTGGGCATGTGTCTGAAGGGCTTCTTTCTTTGCAGATGAGGGAGACAGGAGAACAGAGCTTCAGCAACTGGATATGCATCTGATTGATGACCATGGGACAAGTCACTGCTTGCCGGAAGAAAGTAGAAAGGCCAGAGCTCCAGAGGGTTCAGTAAAAAAGTTTAAACAATTATACTACATAACATTTTTTGCATTGATATAGTTAAAATAATGGTGTGCATTCCATATATTTTATTAATTTTATATTTGAGGGGTTTATTGAGGGCCTATTGCGAGTCAGCCATTTCACATCCCATTCAAGCGCAGCCACAAAGCCCCCAGTGAAAACTACAAAGCTTCTATTCACTGGCAGTCACCTACTCCCTCCAAATGCCAAATTCATATGCATATGCAACTTTTTCCAACAAATGAAAACATGTTAGAAGGTTTCAAATGTTAACTTAGCAGGACTTCTTTATTCTAGCCAGTCCTGACCCAGTGATCCTACAACCGAGTCTTCAACAGGGCGTGGGCCCTGTTTATAAATCTAGCCCATTCTGCACTTGGGCAGAGACCGGTGCACCACTACTATGACGTTCCTGTATTAATTAATCTTACCATTGTATCACAGAAAAGCAACCATTCCTAAATCTCATATGGTCATCATACTGAATTCAGGACAATTGTTATTGCTAAACATGCTGTTTTCTTAGCAATAACCCCTTCTCTACTCCTTTAATCTCAGTTATACGCTCAATATGGTGCATGCTCCCTGACATTTTTCACTTGTGATGTACTAAAACATGACACTTAGATTTCTTTATGTGGTTATTTATAGGAGGAATACAATTCTATTACAGCCTGAACCTCATAGGTTACTTTATCCTAATTGTCAGGAATTGTATTTAGTGTTGAAACACTGTGTAATTCTTACTTTTAATACAATACAGTTAAGTATTACATCTCAATGTGGTGGTATAGGCTAATTTAATTCAAATGAAGATATGTTGAGGGGAAAAAAAGGAAAAACAATTTACTTACCACAGTGTTTTCTTACTTAACTGCTGTCATATTAGCTCACATGTGGACTAACAATTAAAAAACAAATCTGCAATCAGAGAACAGATGACTTAGCTCATTTGCATAACGTGGTGTGTACTGATCAAGACTACGAAAGTAAGGTTGTGTTCAAGAGCAAACCAGTTATCTTGCCCAACCTGTATATTTCTAGGTTCTAGGTTTCTGTAGATTCATGTTCTCACACTGTACCTCTTTTTGCTTCCAATTTCATACAAATGCATACAGTTGCATACAGTTTTTTTTTGTATAGGTTCTGTATAAGCCTGTAAAAAATTTGTACATATGTATTCTCCATTAGTTTTGTTTCTAGGGAAGAATATGGTGCATCATGGTGGCAACTTGGGAAGGAGTGCAGAGTCCCAATGGATTTATAATGGAAGTCTTTGTTTGTCATGGCACAGGTTGTGCACACAGCAATGTTGTCTAAGGCTCTCGCAAGTAATAATTGAAAACAAAGCCCATGGGGAACAATCTCATAGGGGCAGATTTGCTAAACCTGTAAATGGTATAAATGTAGACAGGCTGTCTAGCATACACTAAATTTATCACAGTGCCTCATGTTTGATTCTGCATAGTTAGATGCTTTTGTCTAACTTTATACTACTTTATAATACTGAATTATGGAGTAATTTTGGTATGGAAATGTGTCATCTTAGGTCATGTCCCCTGTCCCACACAGTTATGCCCCTTTTCTGGCAGTAGATCTTTCTAAAACTAGATGTGCCAAAGTAGACCTGCAAAGGGAAGTTTAGTTACCTGCTTCCCGACGCTGGCTGCCAGCTCCTTCACTTTACAGCCTTGGTCACTTCACTGGGCTCCCTGGATTTAAACTTCCTAATTGACACCACTGCAGCCAATTACTGGAGTTGACCTGCTCCGCTTGCCTCATGACAAATGGCTACTGCTGCAGCCAGCAATTAGCTGCAGCAGCGTCAAACAGGAGACCAGGGAGCCAAGCAGAGCTGCAGAGTCCATGGAGTGAAGGAGTAGGGAGCCAGCACCTGGAAGCAGGTAAGTATGCCCAGAGGTGCACAACCCCTTTAAGTTACAGTAAAGTTAAAAAATTGTACTGTTCAGAATTTGTATACATAGAGTATCATTCTGCTGACTACCCCAAAGTCTTGGGTTTTGCGCACACTAGGTACAGTTGAAGTTACTAATGGCAATTTTATCTGCCCTTTCTGGGCGTTTTATGGCAACCAAAGATGAGCGAATCGAATCCCACAAAGTGGAATTCGATCCGAATTTCAGGATAAATTTGTTCAGCAAAAAAATTCATACTTAACTCCTCCATTTGCTTGTGACAGGCCACCAGCCACCATCTTGATTGAAGATCTCGACCAAAATACCGTGTGTGGTGACGTATGACATCACCACGCCGGCCGGCGTGATGACGTAATCTCGCGCAGCGCAAGATTTGGCTCCAGATATTCAAGCAAGAAAAATGCACTTTGTAACAAAGGAATTTTTTTGTAGAATTCGGCGAATGAGCCGAATCGAACTTTTTATAAATTCACTGATCTCTAATGGCAACCTCAGTAATTTTAAATCTCTTTGTGTGGTTTTATAGGCTATTTCCCCTTATCGCTTCTTCTGTTGCTCATGACAATGCACTTGACAGAGATGGTCCTTGAATTTAACTTGAAAAGTAAACCCATGTATTCTGCAGAGTTTATTGGAGCTGTTTGGAGAAAAGTTGAGCTGCAGTAATGTGTTATCTGTGATGTGCTGTATAATAGGCTTGCAAGAGGTCAAGGATAATTTAAAAATGCCTGTGTATGTAGTGCCGCGATTACAATGAAAGAGAATTGCTGTGCTTTACATCGCTCCATTATTCATCTTGAGTAATTGTGTTTTGTATGACATTTTACCCATAAGGTTTTAATACAATATTGAGGCCTGATTTTAGTTGAACTGTTGAGTAATTTATTGTTACAAAATGTGACAGTAATCATATTTATGTTTAATTACAATACTTCAGTAGGTTGGTGAATAGCGATGAGTGAATTTTTCAAAAATTTTATTCGCCAGATCGCCTAAGTTTTGGGGAAAAATTTGGTTCGGTCCAAATTTATTCTCGGCGAATCGCGTTAAAAAACTTAGTTTCCTCTCTGCAGAGAGCCTTTATAGTGGTGTAGAACACTGTGCCTTGCAATAACACGCATAGGGAGTCTGCTGTGGTAGTGAAATAATACTGTGAGTCCATATGACATGCAGATGACAGGCGTTTCTTCCAAACTACACTTATTTGGGCAGTCACGGGACCGAAACTGACCAAATAACTCAAGTGTGAAGCCTTACAGGTCAATGTTAGCGCCAAGAAGAAGCGCACTCCTTTTACACTGTTGTCAGCTGATTCCACATAGATGTCAACAGAACCTGTTCTATTAAACCCTTATACAAGTAGAAACCCTCGACAGAGTGGAGAGGGTGTCAGCAGTAAGTTTGTGTTGACGTCACAGATTTTTTTGCCCTTCCTCTGATCTGTCAGAACAATAACCCCCAAATAACGGATCCTGTCTGTTGAGGCTTCACTCGGTCAGCATTTGGTCAGTAATCCATCAGTACTGCTAATGCCAAGAAAACAGGAGTGAATCCAAAACAGAGATAACACATGAATGGAATATTTGCATGTCTTCTGTGTTTTGCACCCAGTCACAAGCCGATTCTGATGGGACCATACAGGCCTTACAGCTGCTACACAGACAGGATCCTTTGTGCCTCTTATTTTTACTTCCTTCTGACAGATCAGAAGAAGGGTCAAATAGTAGCCCAGTCATGAAGTGGGGAGGGTGGGAACAGCTTAAGAAGTCCACAGAGTGGCCCTATGACATAGTGGTGAGGTGGAAGTAGCATGAGAAGGCCACAGAGTGGCATCATCAGGAGACCACAGAGTGGCAAGGTGACATAGTGTGGAGGTGGCAGCAGCATGAGGAGACCACCGAGTGGCCCTAAGACATAGTGGTGAGGTGGCAGCACCATGAGAAGGCCACAGAGAGGCAAGGTGACATAGTGTGGAGGTGGCAGCAGCATCAGGAGGCCAAAGAGTGGTAAGGTGAGATAGTGTGGAGGTGGCAGCAGCATGAGGAGACCACAGAGTGACCCGGTGACAGTGTGGAGGTGGCAGCAACATGAGGAGACCACAAAGTGGCAAGGTAACATAGTGTGGAGGTAGCAGCAGCATCAGGAGGCCAAAGAGTGGTAAGGTGAGATAGTGTGGAGGTGGCAGCAGCATGAGGAGACCACAGAGTGACCCGGTGACAGTGTGGAGGTGGCAGCAGCATGAGAAGACCACAGAGTGGACCTATGACATAATGTAGAGGTGGCAGCAGCATAAGGAGACCACCGAGTGGCAAGGTGACATAGTGTGGAGGTGGCAGCAGCATGAGGAGACAATAGAGTGACCCGGTGACAGAGTGTAGAGGAGACCACAGAGGGGCAAGGTGACATAGTATGGAGGTGGCAGCAGCATGAGAAGACCACAGAGGGGCAAGGTGACATAGTGTGGAGGTGTCGGCAACATGAGGAGACCACAAAGTGACCCGGTGACATAGTGTTAGCGGTATTCAGTTGTGAGCATTACAAAAACAAGTGAAGCCCATCAGCAGAATATGACCTCTAATTAACCGCTGGTCATAAAGAAATAAATAAATAAAAATAGGAATCACCATATACAGAGGGGACTCACCCAAGGGTAGTGTATCCAAACCGGGATGGCGTTACCCCAACTCGCGTTTCGGAGTGCCTTCGTCAGGGTGGAGGTGGCAGCAGCATGAGAAGACCACAGAGGGGCAAGGTGACATAGTGTGGAGGTGGCAGCAGCATGATGAGACCACAGAGTGGCAAGGTGACATAGTGTGGAGGTGGCAGCAGCAGGAGGAGACCCCAGAGTGGCAAGGTGACATAGTGTGACTCTGTTCGCCCAGGAAAAAGAGGTGATGAGAGGGGTCGCATATGGCTTGCATACACTACATGCCTCCAACATAATTCTTGGATCTCTACATGAAAATAATGTATTTGCTGTATGCGAGAGGGGCATAGTTGGAGACATTAAAAGCAAGGGAGGGAGGGTTCTGCAAAACCACAGATTCCAGTATGCTAATTATTGTTAAAAAGTGTCGTGGTGGATGTTATTAATGGGTATTATAGACACATGAGCAGATTCATATAGGTTGTATGTGGGATATGTGGGTAGGTTGAACGGAACCATATATCAGGCAGGGTAGATGAGTTGGGCATATACAATATGAGTTGTAAATCAACATACAAAACACCCCAGTTGGACATATGTTATATATGGTACTGCTGATAATATACCAGTGTTTTACTACACAGTGGTGAACTGGGACAGGTAGGGATGGTGTAGGGTTAGATGTGATACATGTTTCCTATATATGATAAATGGTGAACTTGTTGTTTCCTCAACATCCACTAAATAATTAAATGATAACATATACGTGCTAGGGATAGGTGGAGCTTGATTGGTATACAGGAAGGATTCCTTTATATATACAAGGGAAAACTATATTCACAGGTTTATTTCAAAGGCTGTTCAGCTTAAAAATCCAAAACATTTCCCGGTGTCTGATGTTAGTGTTATCTCTACTCCGGTGGACTGGGATCTGTTTGATCGGTGTTATAATGAATCCAGCGTTGTCCCCATCATGGTGTTGCGCTGCATGTCTTGATACCCCGTGTTTATGGTATTTTTTTCTAATATTGGAGCGGTGCTTATTGAGTCTTTTTCGTAATGTTTGTATTGTCCGGCCAAAGTATTGTAGTCTGCATGGACATTCGATTATATAAATTACATGTGTGGAGTCGCAGTTCAGAGGGTCCCGGATGGGGAAAGATTCTCCACTCGAGCTGTGGAAATTGGGGCCTTGTTTAATGTTAGCGCAACATAGACATCTAGGGCGTCCACATTTATGACTGCCCTTAGAGGTTGGTTTATTCTGAGATATGTTGGTATCTTGTATGGGCCTTAATTTGCTCGGTGCTAAGACATTTTTAATAGTTTTAGCCCGTCTATATGTTAGTTGGGGGATATCTGGAATACTACAGTTGAGAATAGGGTCGCGTTTTAGGATGTGCCAGTATTTATTAAAAACGGTCTTGATGACATCATGAATTTGGTTATAAGTGGTAATAAAGTTTAGGGAATGCTTGCTGCTAGAGATGTCGCTCTGTCTTTTCTTTTCCGTCGGGACTAGACATTCCTGTTGTGTATGACTTGCTGCTTTTTGTCGGGCGCCAAGGACAATGTTTGCTGGATATCCCCTTTCACTGAATCTTGTTGCGAGGATGTCACATTGTTTCTTGAAGTCTTCATCTGTCATTTTAAACTGACTGAAAGGGATGTTTACTTTCCATTTCCTATAGTGTGTACTGTTGAAATCAAGATAGCTATTGCTATCTACCTATTTAAAAAAGGAGCGGGTTCTGATCTTGTTGTTCTCAATAAAGATTTTGAGGTCTAGGAATTCTATTCTGTTTTTATTGAATGTGCCAGTGAGGCTGATTCCTTGGTCGTTTTTATTTAGATGGGTGATGAAGTTGTTAATGGATGTTTCGTCTCTATTCCAAATGAAAAACAAGTCGTCAATATATCTTCGGTAAAAGATGATATTGGTGGACCAAAAAGGTGAGTCGTTGATATGAAATTTTAAAAAGATTCACGAAACTGGGCGCAAAACGTGTCCCCAACGCAGTCCCCCGTATTTGTTTATACATTTGTCCCTCAAATACAAATATGTTCTCATCAGCGTCTTTATTGTGTTTACTGCAGGATAGCAATAGCAAATGAGCCCTCAAACTGATGTTAAAATTGAGAGGTTAGTCAACAAGTCCTACAGTGGAGGACATATCTTAAGCCCGAGCACCACGCCAAGGTCTCTCAAGTAGCTCAGGACCTAACACTCACCTACCTGTGCCATATGGGCAATACCAGGGGCCAGTGGGCAAAATTACAGGAATGTATTAGGCCAACTCGCAGAAGACTCCTCAGTTACCTCCAGCAAGTAGCCATGCATGCAATGGGAGGAGGGAGAAGGCTGTGAGCCCCACCCAAGACTGGCTGATATGGCCCAGGCCTCACAGGTGCACCTAAATATAGCCTGTGGATGGAAAACAGGCTACATTTACATGGGAGTTTATACACCTCCAAACAATTATATATACACAAACCAATTGAAAGGTGGCATGAAGCAGGATGTGCTTAACCCAAAAATGCAGTTGTGCATATATATACAGGGGAGCAGATCCTGCACTTGTGGCCAGTTGCTAATTGCGACCCATCTTCTTTGTCCAGTTATCACCCCATATCACTTCTTCCATATGCCTCAAAGCTACTTGAGCAACATGTCACGCATCAATTTTCCCCATAAAAGCTGTTTTACAAAAAAAATTCACCAAATAATGGCTAATCGACGGAATAAGGTTCATACAGAAGAAAGTCAACAATCACCCATCAATTTTCTCCATAAAGGCTGTTTCACATAAAAAATTTCACCACTATGCAATTCGGTGCATACCGCAAAAGGAGGTCTACAATCACCCATAAATTGTTCCAAAAAAACATGTTTGAAAAAAAAAATGTCACCAATAAAAGGATAATGGAATTCAGTTCATACAGAAGAAAGTGTACAATCACCCATCAATTTTCCCCAGAAAAAGTCTGTTTCACATAAAAAATTTCACCACTACGTAATTCGGTGTATACCGCAAAACAGGGCTTTACCACATATAACTGCACCGCTGAACGATGAATATCTTTTTCTTTTGCCACTAATACATGGCAAACAGGGCTTTGGAATATATTACTGCACCGCAGAACGGCAATTAGGCCCTATCTTTTTTCTACTTTTACCTAACAAACAAGGCTTTTCAACAGATAAGTGCAACGCAAAATGGCGAATATATTTTTATTTTGCCACTAATACGCGGCAAATTGGGCTTTAGAATATATCACTGCACTGCAGAATGGCAATTAGGCCCTAATTTCTTTCTACTTTTACACAACACAAAAGGCTTTTCAACAGATAAGTGCAACGCAGAACGGCAAATATATTTTTATTTCGGCACTAATAAATGACTTAATTTCCTAAAGACCTAACCCGGGTAGGGTTGTATTTACTCAACAAACAAACAAACTAATGCCTATACTAGGCTATGCAACCTATCTTGACCCGGGTGTAAATTTAAAACTTCACTTTTATTATATTATATATAAAAGGTTTCATATATGTCTTATTTGGAACCAAACAGAGAGGAAGTGATTAAAAAAACAGTTATCACTCCGCCAGTATCTGTCAATATCTATTGTGATAGGTGAAGGAGGTGTGCACACTCTCCCTCCTATTCACTTTTATCTCAGGGCTCAGTAGTGGTAGCTATTGTATAAGGCATGAGGCTGGGTAATAACAATAATTAATTATCCACACTGTCTCACACATTTCTTACACTCCCTCTTGCCCCCCCCCACCCCCCTTGGTTTCTTCATCCGTCTTCCTTCAAGTACACTTCTTAGATTCACTATAGAAGTACACTTATCATTTGTACTTAGTTGGCACACACCTTTGTGACACATTTTTTCGATACATTTTTTATTAGGTCACCACTATTGGTTATTTCAGATGTAACTGGGTACTCTGGGGGTGCGGATATATTGTACAATGCACATTAAATATTCCCCCTGTATTGCATAGTGTATATGTCGATGTGTATATATATGTAACTGTATTTTTAATCACTTCCTCTGTTTGGTTCCAAACAAAGCAATAGCTGATCTTAGGGAGACCAGCTACAAAAATACCGTGGAGCCTCACTTAAGAGTCTCAAACACAGCAATCCAAAGTGCAAAGCTCCCTGGGAAACATAAAATGCAAAAAGATTGTGGAGCCCCAGTTATGGGTCTACAACACAGTGAAAGCCAGATATCCTTCAAAGGAAGGAAAAACAAGCAAAGGGGTGTCTCCATTACAGAGATCACCAAAACCACCATATTAAGTGGCCCCTATGTCAAAATCCCGCTCTTTTACAAGCTTTAAGGATGTGACGGGGAAGACCTAAGCAAGTTATCCATCCACAGACAGCTGTTTCGGGGTGTTGCCCCTCATCAGTGTGGAGTAGGATTCTGGCTAACCGGGAGCGATGCTTTGGTGACTACTCAAACAAAGCAATAGCTGATCTGATCTGTTTGGTTCCAAATAAGACATATATGAAACCTTTTATATATAATATAATAAAAGTGAAGTTTTAAATTTACACCCGGGTCAAGATAGGTTGCATAGCCTAGTATAGGCATTAGTTTGTTTGTTTGTTGGGCACTAATAAATGGCAAACTAATATATCACTGCACCGCAGAACGGCAATTAGGCCCTAATTTTTTTCTACTTTTACACAACACAAAAGGCTTTTCAACAGATAAGTGCAGCGATGAACGTCGAATATATTTTTACTTCGCCACAAATACATGGCAAACAGAGCTTTGGAATATATCACTGCACTGCAGAACGGCAATTAGGCCCTAATTTTTTTCTACACAATACAAAAGGCTTTTCAATAGATAAAGGCAACGCAAACTAGGCTTTAGAATATATCACTGCACCGCAGAACGGCAATTAGGCCAACACAAAAGGCTTTTCAACAGATAAGTGCAACGATTAACGGCTAATATATTTTTATTTTGCCAATAATAAACGGCAAACTGGGCTTTAGAATATAACACTGCACCACAGAATGGCAATTAAGCCCTCATTCTTTTTTACTTTTACACAACACAAAAGGCTTTTCAACAGATAAGTGCAACGCAGACCGGCGAATATATTTTTATTTCGCCACTAATACACAGCAAATTGGGCTTTAGGATATATCACTGCATTGCACAAGGGCAAATATATTTTTCTTTAGCCACTAATACATGGCAAAAAGGGGCTTTACAACATATAACTGCCCCGCACAAGGACAAATATGACGTACTGTAGAAATATTTCCTTGTAATAAACCCTGTTAATGGCTGTATCACACAGCCCTTGCACCCCAATAACAAGAATGGTTTGCTTGAATTACAGAGCTGTATAATGGCAATTTGGGTCCCCAGTCAGTGCAGCAAGCTGTAATAGGATTGTTCCTATTACCCAGTCTGTAACCTCCCCTACTGAACCCTGTTCTACAAAAATGCTGTTGAACGATTCCTCCCTTATAAATAATTTTTTCACCACAATCAAGTCTTTCCTATCACCGTCCCTAGCGCCTGCAGACACGTTTCTCCCTGCACTAAGTATGCTGGTAAATGGCAAAATTTAAGATGGCTGCCGCTATTTATAGGGCTGGCTGGCTGCTGATTGGCTGCATACATGTCAGTATAGGTGATCCCACCTTCCTAGAGTTCCTTTCTCCATGTCTTCACACGTGCAGCATCCATTTTAGGAAAAAATGCTATTCATTACCATGAAGCGTGAGGAAATTCGGCTTCGGTTTCTCCTGAAATTCAGATATGATTCCACTTTATCAGCTTTGATTCGCTCATCTCTACTGGTGAATATAATATTAAATCTTTTAACAAAACACAGCCAGTAAAGTACTGTGAAACATCAAAAAACATGCTTTTATCACAAGCAATGGAATAAAACACCTTTAAACTTGATATGTCATGTATGCACTAAATAAAATAAAAAATCTATACTTGATTTTAAGTAATTGGGAACAATTTTGGTAGCCCTGATTCCAGCAGTTGAGGCAGAAGGCCAGCTGTTTAGTCTGTGGATCCATCTCATGGATACACTGAGCAGTTCCCATGAGATTCTCAGGACATATATGTATCAGGTTATCAGAACTAATACCTGCTTACGATGGATACATTTGTCTTGGATTATTAAGGGGTTAAATTTCATTACTGCTATATTCTCATTGTATACTTTGTCTCTTTGCCTAAATTACATCACAAAATTTTTTGATGCAGTTCTAATTCTTTTCAATTTGATTCTCTCATTTCTAGATGGGACCCAATCCTCAGTAGACTCACGTATCCTGAGCCTAGGCCTTCAAAACCAAATCAGGGCACATACGATACAGCTAAATTCTGCCCTAATTAAAACCAGCCTTAGGCAGATTCATGTAGCGCACGGGCAAGATGGAGGCAGCCGGACAGAGCCTAAATCATGAAAATTGTAAGCCTGACATAATATACCAGGGATCAAAGGAACAGCTCATGTTTTATGTTGAATTTCTGGCCTCATGAAAGGATTTTGCCAAACGAATATCCCCTGTTCATTTGCCCTAACCTCAAACAGCAGGCTGAGACTCCATAATTGTAGCAAGGGGTAGTAACACTCCATAGAGTAGACTACACATAGTAGATTTTATGAAACAGAATTTCCACTTCAGATTTTGTATTGCAACTTGAGAAATCCACTGTGGATATCTGCAACATATATTGACATACCATAGATTTAATATTCATAATTATTTTTATTTTTTTCAGCACGTCTGGAAGATTTCTTAAAATTTTCTAGTCACCGCTATGCAGGTACTGCAAAAAGCTGTGGATTTGCCACATTTCAAATCCATGGTAACAAATCCACAGCATATCTGCTGTGTTTGAACATACCCATAGAGTACCCTCTGTGTTGGAAGACATGGCTCAAATGAATGCTAAAATACATCTTTGTTGAAAGATTGTCCAGTTTGGGAACCAGGGGTCCATGACTACCTATTAATAGCAGAGATATGACGCTCTTCTTCTGTATTACTTAAGACACCCAGACATTTTTCTGAACTATACAGGCAAAATATTACAGGGGGCTTTTCCTCTCTTAGGAAAAATGACACCACAAACTGTGTGGCATTTATGAACAATAAAAGAATTCAGTGGACTCATAGCTGTGAGTTTGCTATGATCATGGGGCCAGGGCTCCCCTGTCCTACTCAAAGTGACTAAAGGGTAGAGATGAGTGAATTGAATCCAACAAAGTGGAATTTGATCCGAATTTCAGGATAAATTCGATTTGCCACAAAGCTGAACTTCCTCGCCCTTCGTGGTAGTAAATCAATTTAAAAATCATACTTACCTGCTACATTTGCTCGCGACAAGCTGGCAGCTGCAATCTTGATTGAAGATCTAGACCGCAATCCGTGCCAAAAATCCCGGTGTGACGACATCATCCCAGGCCGTGCGAAATTTCACGCAAGATCTTCAAGCAAGTTGGCGACGGCCTGCCCGTCGCAAGCAAATAGAGGCTGTAAGTATGATTTACATTTTCTTCCTGTTCATTTTAAACTGTACTCTCAGATGCCACGATCATGTATGAACGCGGCATCTGAGGGGTACAATGATGGGGAGCTGCGCAATCGCAGCTCCCTGTCATTGCACACACTACTTACAAAAAAAATGCGTTTCGTGACAAAGTATTTTGTCATGAAGCAAATTTTTTTGTCAAATTCGGCTGATTTTCCAAAAGTTCGATCATCTCTACTAAAGGGTTTCTGTACCTACACATGAAAGTTTGATGACTGTCACCTGCCCTTACAGTAGGTAACAATTGTTATAACCTTTTGTTGTCAGTCATTTTGAACATTTCCCCAAAAAATATTTAAAATTTCCCCAATATGTTACTTTAACACCTAGTATCCCTTCAATTCCCCTGGGCAGCCATACTATGGAATCACAGGAGACTCCATGTGTGGCATACACTGCTCTGTTGTAAGACTCCATTTTTGTGCTCATGTTTATTGCAAGTATAAATGGTATACCCTGTAGATTAACACACTTTTGAGCTTCCCAAATGCAACCAGAGGGTTTGTACTATCCCATCTACCATACTATAATATGCAGGGCATACAATATGGACACAAGAATTTGCTGCAGGACAGCTAAAATGATAGCTTTTCAATTTTCATTGCGTACTTTGTCACACAAGGCAGGTTATTAGGTAGATAACAGTCCTGTGTCCTGCTCTGATGGTCTTTGTGATAGGTTTACTAATCAATACCATGTTATCTAGAAGATTAACAGCTGGTAACCATATGGTTGGTACATGAAATACTGACCAGTCAGCCATTCATTTTTGCTTCAAGGTCCTTTCGGCCTTTTAGTTTCCACTTGATCTGTTTAAAGTGTCAGTTTCCTGCTTGTCTGTCACTAGCTAAAACCTTGTACTGAGCTAAGGCTGCTTGTTGAGGAAAAATAAATGGGAGGGAATGATAAAGGCTTGAGCTATTGTCCTATGTATACATATAATTCAAAAGAGAGGCAAACCAGCACCTCCAAACTATATATAAAAGAGGTACAAAAGCACGCTAACCTGGTTGCAACATCATGCAAACAAGAACTACAAGTACCAGTACACTGCTTAATGCACAAAGGCACATGTGAACATAAAAATCATGAATAAATGTAAGCTGAATTACTGCTATGCTTTTCCATTTCCAAGTGCATTTGCATCAATCACTCTCAGGCAAGGCAGAAATACAAAGTGCAACCCCCCATATTTCTATTTGAATAACCTGTGTAGGATGCCCTGACACAGAGTTTGGACTATTTTAGTTTTTTTCACTGAGATTTCAAATGCTGTATCTATAAAACATGTGTTGTATAGTTTTGAGCTTATCCACCCCCCCCCCCTCAAAAAAAAAGATAAAATAAAAAAAAATAGTTCTTTGAAAATGGGAAAAAATTAAAGAAATGTCAACTTTGTTATAAGGCAGTAAATGCAGCTAGAAGGTACTGCCTCAGCTCTTCACTTCTCACTCTCTGGCTGACAGCTTTCCCTGCCTTTCCCTATTCTACACGATTCTTCTTATTTCTTATTCTAGACTTTCCCTTCAATGTCTTTGGCAGTAGAATAGAAGCTTGATTTTGACTTTTAACTGTCCGTAAGATCGTTTTTTCTGCAAGACACTGCAAGACCCATCCACCTTCATTCACAGCACAACACAGAACGATGTTTTGCTCGTTGAGCTATGGCACCTCCCTGCCTGCTGCAGTACTAATTGGCTCATCCAGGCTGTGTGTCGGCCTGTGAGCCAATCAGGGAAAGCCCCCCTCCTCACTTCCTTCTTCTTCTTCTCTAGTGCTTTTTCCCGCTGACATGTGCATAAAAATTATGCTGGCTTAATCTTAAATGAACCTGTCGGATTAAATTATTTAAAGTTTGTAACAAATCTGGGAGATTAACTCATGTTTAATATCTATAACTAATACAGTATGTGGGTTCTAATATAAAGGTCATTCAAAGACCCTTCAGAATTATATTGATTGCTAAAAAACAGATTTAGGAAATTTCTTTAACCACTTAAGGACCACAGGTTTATACCCCCCTAGTGACCAGGCCCTTTTTTACAAATCGGCACTTCACAACTTTAACGGTTTATTGTTCGGTCATACAACTTGGCACCCAAATTAATTTTACCTCCTTTTCTTCTCACAAATACAGCTTTCTTTCGGTGGTATTTGATTGCTGCTGACATTTTTCGTTTTTCTGATAATAATCAAAAAAGACAGCAATTTAAAAAAAAAATCCAATACGTGTATATTTATTGGTTTGCGCAAAAGTTATAGCGTTTACAAACTATGGTACAAATAAGTGAATTTCCGCATTTTGAAGCAGCTCTGACTTTCTGAGCACCTGTCATGTTTCTTCAGGTGCTAGAATGCCAGGATAGTATAAATACCCCCCAAATGACACCATTTTAGAAAGAAGACAACCCAAGTATTCGCGGAGGGGCATGGTGAGTTCATGTATAATTAAAAAAAATTCACAAGTTAGCAGAAAATGACACTTTCTGAGGAAAAAAAATGTAATAAAGTTTCCCTTTCTGCTAACTTCTGGCAAAAAAATATAAAATCTCCCACAGACTCACCATGCCCCTCAGTGAATACCTTTGGGTGTCTACTTTCCGAAATGGGGTCATTTGTGGGGTGTGTTTACTGTTATGGTATTTTGGGCGGGGCTAAATTGTGAGAAGCCCTGTAAAGCCTAAAGGTACTCGTTTGACTTTCTGCCCCTTTACGCACCTAGGCTGCAAAAAAGTGGCACACATGTGGTATCGCCGTACTCAGGAGATGTAGGGCAATGTGTTTTGGAGTGTATTTTTACATATACCCATGCTGGGTGAGAGAAATATCTCTGTAAATTGACAACTTTGTATACATTTTTTTTTTAAAGTTGTCATTTACAGAGATATTTCTCACACATAGCATGGGTATATGTAAAAATACACCCCAAAACACATTGCCCTACTTCTCCTGAGTACGGTGATACCGGATGTGTGACACTTTTTTGCAGCCTAGGTGCGCAAAGGGGCCCAAATTCCAATTAGTACCTTTTAGGAGGGCATTTTTAGGCATTTGGATTCCAGACTTCTTCTCACGCTTTAGGACCCCTAAAATGCCAGGGCAGTATAAATACCCCATATGTGACCCCATTTTGGAAAGAAGACACCGTAAGGGGCATGGCGAGTTCATAGAAGATTTTTTTTTTGGCACAAGTTAGCAGAAATTGATTTTTTATTGTTTTTTCTCACAAAGTCTCCCTTTCTGCTAACTTGTGACAAAAAGTTCAATCTTTCATGGACTCAATATGCCCCTCAGCGAATACCTTGGGGTGTCTTCTTTCCAAAATGGGCTCATTTGTGGGGTGTTTGTACTGTCCTGGCATTTGAGGGTCTCCGCAATCATTACATGTATGGCCAGCATTAGGAGTTTCTGCTATTCTCCTTATATTGAGCATATGGGTAATGAGATTTTTTTTTTTCGTTCAGCCTCTGGGCTGAAAGAAAAAAAGAACGGCACAGGTTTCTTCATTCGCATCGATCAATGTGAATGAAAAAATCTCTGCCAAAAAATGTGCAAAAAAAGAGTGAAAAGGACATAGAAGTGCTTGCGAAGTAAGGCCCCATTCACACGTCCGCAAAAATGTCCCTATCTATTCCGCAATTCTGCAGAATAGCTGCGGACCCATTCAGCGTGAATGGTGCTGGCGGTGATGCGGAGAGCACCATCATCCGCAAAAGATAGAGCATGTCCTATTCTTGTCTGCAGCCTGCGGACAAGAATAGGAATCTCTATGGAGAGTGCCGGCATGGTGTGCTGTGGATCCACAATTTTCTGGTCCGCAGCACACCACGGATGTGTCAATGGACCCTAAAGCAGCGATCGCTAATAAAGATCCACAAAGCTCAAAAGTGATCTTTATAGCGCCGCAGCGATTTTACTGTGTTTTTGCAGTGACCAGAAAAAAAATTATTATGTCACTGAGGTGGGGCGGACTGAACGCAAGTGTGGGCACAAGATCAGGCCTAATCGGGCGAACACTGCGTTTTTTGTAGAGCCCAAGGTGACCGTAATGTACTGATATAGATCTGATTGAGATCAGTCTTGATCACTCACAGATACTATATAGTACTAGTGCTGATTAGCGACAGCGATGACGCTAATCAGTGACTAATCAGTGACTGTGGCGCGGTGGGCTGGGCGCTTACTACCTAACAAGTAGCTAGCTAACTGGCGGTGATAAGGGACCCTTAGGCCCCATTCACACGTCCGCAATTCTGTTCCACATTTTGCGGAACGGAATTGTGGACCCATTAAATTCTATGGGGACAGACTTTGTCCCGCTCGGATCCGGAATTGTGGATCCACACTTCCGGATCCGCACTGCCGGATCCGCATTTCCAGGTCCGCAAAAATATAGAACATGTCCTATTCTTGTCCGCAATTGCAGACAAGAAAAGGCATTTTCTATATAGTTCTGGCAATGTGCGGATCCGCGGATCAGCAAAAAACACATACAGTTGTTTGAATAGAGCCTTACAGGGGGGTGATCAATGACATGGGGGTGATCATGGAGTTAATATGGGGTGATCAGAGGTTAATAAGGGATTAATGAGTGACAGGGGGGGTTGGGGGTTGGTGTGTGGTAATTGGTGAGTAATTTTTACATATATGATCAGCACACCTTCTTAAGAGATAATTTCGGTGCTCAGTGTAATAGGGTGTCCCCTCTTCAATATAGGTTCATATAAACACGGCACTGAATTTCAGATATTTTCGAAATGCCACCCGGTCTCCTGTATCCATGTTTCTAAGGCCCTGATAAAGGTCTATATGACCGAAACGTCGGCCAAAAATTATGTAAAACTAATGGTGGCATAAATATGCAACAATAAAAATACTGCATTTCGAAAATATCTGAAATTGAGTGCCGTGTTTATATGAACCTATGTGGTAATTGGTGCACTTACACAGCTGCCCGTGTCCTCTGGTGGTCCCAAGCAAAAGGGACCACCAGAGGAGCAGGCAGCAGGCATATCAGACGCTGTTTACAAAACAGCGTCTGATATGCGATTTGGATGCGATTTACTGACATCTACCATCTGTTAGCGCATGATCAGCGCTGCCAGACTGTAGACTAAGTTCTAACCTGCCGCGCACGTTCACATGAAATCTCGGGTCTCGCGGGATGACGTCGCTAGTGATCGAGACCTGAGAGAACCACCTCCCGCACGCCTTTCGGCGTTAGCGTGACGGGTGGTGGTTAAAGGGTTGTGCCACCAAAACTATTTCACATTTTTAAACCAGTCAGTGAAAAAAGGTGATAGGACATTCTTCAGATACATAAATGAAAAAAGGAAATTAAAACAAGGAATTACCAAATTAAAAACAAAAGAAGGAAGGTATATGGAAGAGGATAAAGAACTAGCTGACTGCCTCAATGAATACTTCTGTTCAGTTTTTACAAAGGAAAATGAAGGAGAAGGACCTCAGTTAGGGAGGAAGACTAAGGCTACATGCACACGACAGTGAAAAACGGACAAGATAGAGCATGTTTTATTTTTTGACATCCGTTCTTCACTGACAGTCAAAAAAACTGTCATGTGAAAAACCCCATAGACTACCATCGGTTTTAAAATGTACATCACATGTCAGTTTTTCACTATCGTGTGCATGTAGCCTAATTAATCCTTTGATGCATGTGTCTTTACAGAGGAAGAGGTTCTAAGTCAGCTGTCTAAAATTAATACAAATAAATCACAGGGGCCTGATGGGATACACCCAAAGCTACTAAAAGAGCTTAGAGGTGTACTAGCAAAACCATTAACAGATTTATTTAACCAATCACTGGTAACAGGAGTCGTCCCAGAAGCTTGGAAATTAGCAAACGTGCCAATTCACAAGAAAGGTAGTAGAGAGGAATAGGGCAACTATAGGCCGGTAAGCCTGACATCAGTAGTGGAGAAATGAATGGAAACCATACTGAAGGAGAGGATTGTGTGAACATCTAAAAACCCATGGGTTGATTGATAAAAAACAGCATGGGTTTACTTTAGGGAGATCATGTCAAACTAATCTTATTGACTTTTTTGATTGGGTGACTAAAATAATAGATGGCGGAGGTGCAGTAGACATAGCTTGTCTGGACTTTAGTAAGGCTTTTGATACTGTCCCACATAGAAGGCCTTTCAATAAACTGCAGTCTTTGAGCTTGGGCTCACATATTGTTGAATGGATTTGGCATTGGCTGAAGGACAGAAAACAGAGAGTTGTAATCAATGGAGTATATTCAGACAATGGTATTGTTACCAGTGGGGTACCTCAGGGATCTGTTACGAGACACATATTGTTTAATATCTTTATCAGCGAAATTGCAGAAGACCTCAATGGTAAGGTGTGTCTTTTTGCTAATGACACAAAGATTTGTAACAGGGTTGATGTTCCTGGAGGGATACACCAAATGGAAAAGGATTTAGGAAAACTAGAGGAATGGTCAAAAATCTGGCAACTAAAATTTAATGTCGATAAGTGCAAGATAATGCACCTGGGGCGTAAAAACCCAAGAGCAGAATATAAAATCAGTGATACAGTACAAACTTCAGTATCTGAGGAAAGTGATTTTGGGGTCATTATATCAGACGACCTAAAGGTGGGCAGACAATGTCAAAGAGCAGCAGGTAATGCCAGCAGAATGCTTGGGTGTATAGGGAGAGGCATTAACAGTAGAAAGAGGGAAGTGCTCGTGCCGCTCTACAGGGCACTAGTGAGACCTCATTTGGAGTATTGTGTGCCGTACTGGAGACCATATCTGCAGAAGGATATTGAAACTTTGGAGAGAGTTCAGAGAAGAGCTACTAAACTAGTACATGGATTGCAGGACAAAACTTACCAGGAAAGGTTAAAGGACCTTAACATGTATAGCTTGGAAGTAAGAAGAGACAGAGGGGATATGATAGAAACTTTTAAATACATAAAGGGAATCATCACGGTAAAAGAGGAGAGAATATTTAAAAGAAGAAAAACTGCTACAAGAGGACATCAATTTAAATCAGAGGGGCAAAGGTTTAAAAGTAATATCAGGAAGTATTACTTTACTTAGAGAGTATGTTCACCAAATAACCATAAAGGGACACGCAATACAATTTCATAAACTTTATTAGTTGATAAAAAGACCAACAACATACACAATATTAATATTAAAAATATATATATGGCAGCAATACAAATGGTGGCCAAGACATGTGGCTCCCCTCCCATGCACAGAAAACACTGATTACTCTCCTATATAAGGTAAAAAACCTTTTACAAAAGTGCTGACATGAACAGACACATCCCCAATACAAAGAAAATGTATAACAGAACAGTGCCCCACTTAAGCTGATCTGGTGGACAAAACCGCACATACACTGCAGCAAAGAGACACATATGTTCAATGAATGTATACCTGAGGGACACTTAAAAAGGAGGACACGGGTTTCTTTTGCAGAGAGGAGAGCCCACCCGACGTACGTTTCGCTCCGCTTTCTCAAGGGGCGTGTCTGAATCAATCTCTATAACCTCTATATATATCCATGTCTATCAGGTACAATGTAGGACACATGTGTGTGTTTCAAATTTAAACTGACTTCCTCATCGTAACCGTGCTGGGGATATGTCATATTTCCACGCTGTCGCGCTGCCAGTGACGTCACAAACGCGCTAAACAACGCCCAGCACCTATTCAGTCAGCCGCATGATCTCGCGGCATCATGACGCCACAACGGGCACCCGCAAGGCGACGCCCACCGGATATCCAGCAAGCCGTGAGATCACGCGACAACACATCAACACAAGGGTACGTATCCAAAAACAAGTCACGTGTTGCGGCATTACGCCGCGTTCGTGACGTATCAGGACAGCGTCCTCTCCCCATAGAAATATTCGCGAGACTTCATCCATCTCTAATACAGAGGCATGCGAGCCGACTAATGCTCGCGAGATACTGCCTGCAATTATATGGGACCACACAGCAGGTAGAGGCAAAAGCAGGAAAAAGATAAAAATAAGATTAAAAATAGGACGGGGGTAGCATAATCACTCCGTTACCTAAAATGGGATAATGTCACCGAACCAAATACAAAATATGTGTGTATATACATTGATGTGAGAACCTGTATTAAGAGGTCATCCGATCCTATTCCGATCATGTGACCATCGACATAAACGTGAAATCAACCTCTTGCATAAAATCCTTATCCCAATCAGATAAAAGTATACTTATCATCAAAATTTTATTAATGCATATAAAATTATGAAAGCATATAAATTATAAAGTAATATAAAGTGTGATTACCTATAAAGTGACAGTGCCTAAAAAAACATAGAATGTGTCGGCAGATAAGAACCATTTGGCCCATCTAGTCTGCCCAATATGCTGAATACTATGGATAGCCCCATTCCCTATCTTATATGAAGGATGGCCTTATGCCTATCCCATGCATGCTTAAACTCCTTCACTGTATTTGCAGCTACCACTTCTGCAGGAAGGCTATTCCATGCGTCCACTACTCTCTCAGTAAAGTAATACTTCCTGATATTACTTTTAAACCCTTGCCCCTCTAATAAACTATGTCCTCTTGTAGCAGTTTGTCTTCTTTTAAATATTCTCTCCTCTTTTACCGTGATGCTTCCCTTTATGTATTTAAAAGTTTCTATCATATCCCCGCTGTCTCTTCTTACTTCCAAGCTATACATGTTAAGGTCCTTTAACCTTTCCTGGTAAGTTTTGTCCTGCAATCCATGTACTAGTTTAGTAGCTCTTCTCTGAACTCTCTCCAAAGTTTCAATATCCTTCTGCAGATATGGTCTCCAGTACGGCACACAATACTCCAAATGAGGTCTCACTAGTGCCCTGTAGAGCGGCACGAGCACCTCCCTCTTTCTACTGTTAATGCCTCTCCCTATACACCCAAGCATTCTGCTGGCATTACCTGCTGCTCTATGACATTGTCTGCCCAGTGCTCAGTGCAATGTGAACATGCAAGTGACAAAGAAAAATATAAATAATAAATAAATAAATAATGAATAATAATTGCAAAAACAGTAGCCTAATAAAAGTGATAATTCATTTTCTAATATAGCTATAAATAGCCAGCTGGCTAATACATAAATAAATGCAGTATATACATAAATATAAGATATAAACATAATTCATATATCCAAAGAAAATCCCATCTACATATCAAGAGCTACCCCACACTTGCTACAATTGTATCCAAAATCCCTCCTCCTCTCATACAAAAACGCATACATGCATGTATGCGATAAAAAGAATGACAAGTTTGCCCGACTGCATAGTCCAAAAAGAAGAGGTCCGTCACATGTCCGAAAAAAACTCCAGTCTGCCATTTCATCTATACCCAACATGATCTGGAAAACATGGATTTAGAGAGTTAGAACAATACAATATATATATTATATTATGTTAAAAACATACTATAATTAAAAAGATTAAAACCAATGATCCGTAAGCATCAGTGTAAATCACCGGGCCACAGGAGCACGAGAGAGGAAGAGGAGCAGAAACACATATGTGGCTCTCATCCGACAAAGTGTAAAGGTATACAGCTATATATGAGAACACAAGAGCCAGAGGCCCAAAGGAGGAAGGAATCAAAGAGGTTAACAAAAACCATTCCAAACAGAGCAAAAAATGGGATGCCAGTATATGCTAGACATCCCAACAATAGAGAACTAATATTATCCCATATTGTCAAGCATTAGATATCAATAGATATCTATAAAGATATCCATAAAAATATCTATAAAAATGGAGCGTGAGTAATTCCCTCGTTGAGGCCATGAGGTGATATTGTGTTGAGGAGAAAGATCCACTTTGTTTCACACATACCATTAATTGCGCTACAGTGGGTGTCATATATTGGGCTATCTGCCCGTGTGACCTTATATATGTGGGGATGACGTTGCGGCAGTTGAAGAGAAGGGTGAGAGAACATGTCTTATCCATAGAGGCAGCTAAAGACGTAGAAGATTTAACATCACTGAAAACACTCCCCCGTCACTTTAAAGAAAGGCACGGATCAGATGGATCCCTGTTGCGATTTAGAGGAATCGATAGGGTCCTTATGTCACCAAGAAGAGGTAATCTTAAGAAGATCCTCGCGCAGCGAGAAACAAAGTGGATCTTTCTCCTCAACACAATATCACCTCATGGCCTCAACGAGGGAATTACTCACGCTCCATTTTTATAGATATTTTTATGGATATCTTTATAGATATCTATTGATATCTAATGCTTGACAATATGGGATGATATTAGTTCTCTATTGTTGGGATGTCTAGCATATACTGGCATCCCATTTTTTGCTCTGTTTGGAATGGTTTTTGTTAACCTCTTTGATTCCTTCCTCCTTTGGGCCTCTGGCTCTTGTGTTCTCATATATAGCTGTATACCTTTACACTTTGTCGGATGAGAGCCACATATGTGTTTCTGCTCCTCTTCCTCTCTCGTGCTCCTGTGGCCCGGTGATTTACACTGATGCTTACGGATCATTGGTTTTAATCTTTTTAATTATAGTATGTTTTTAACATAATATAATATATATATTGTATTGTTCTAACTCTCTAAATCTATGTTTTTCAGATCATGTTGGGTATAGATGAAATGGCAGACTGGAGTTTTTTTCGGACATGTGACGGACCTCTTCTTTTTGGACTATGCAGTCGGGCAAACTTGTCATTCTTTTTATCGCATACATGCATGTATGCGTTTTTGTATGAGAGGAGGAGGGATTTTGGATACAATTGTAGCAAGTGTGGGGTAGCTCTTGATATGTAGATGGGGTTTTCTTTGGATATATGAATTATGTTTATATCTTATATTTATGTATATACTGTATTTATTTATGTATTAGCCAGCTGGCTATTTATAGCTATATTGGAAAATGAATTATTAGGGTACTGTTTTTGTAATTATCATTCATTATTTATTTATTTATTAGTTATTATTTATATTTTTCTTTGTCACTTGCATGTTCACATTGCACTGAGCACTTTAGGCACTGTCACTTTATAGGTAATCACACTTTATATTACTTTATAATTTATATGCTTTCATAATTTTATATGCATTAATAATATTTTGATGATAAGTATACTTTTATCTGATTGGGATAAGGATTTTATGCAAGAGGTTGATTTCACGTTTATGTCGATGGTCACATGATCGGAATAGGATCGGATGACCTCTTAATACAGGTTCTCACATCAATGTATATACACACATATTTTGTATTTGGTTCGGTGACATTATCCCATTTTAGGTAACGGAGTGATTATGCTACCCCCGTCCTATTTTTAATCTTATTTTTATCTTTTTCCTGCTTTTGCCTCTACCTGCTGTGTGGTCCCATATAATTGCAGGCAGTATCTCGCGAGCATTAGTCGGCTCGCATGCCTCTGTATTAGAGATGGATGAAGTCTTGCGAATATTTCTATGGGGAGAGGACGCTGTCCTGATACGTCACGAACGTGGCGTAATGCCGCAACACGTGACTTGTTTTTGGATACGTACCCTTGTGTTGATGTGTTGTCGCGTGATCTCACGGCTTGCTGGATATCCGGTGGGCGTCGCTTTGCGGGTTCCCGTTGTGGCGTCATGATGCCGCGAGATCATGCGGCTGACTGGATAGGTGCTGGGCGTTGTTTCGCGCGTTTGTGACGTCACTGGCAGCACGACAGCGTGGAAATATGACATATCACCAGCACGGTTACGATGAGGAAGTCAGTTTAAATTTAAAACACACACATGTGTCCTACATTGTACCTGATAGACATGGATATATATAGAGGTTAGAGAGATTGATTCAGACATGCCCCTTGAGAAAGCGGAGCGAAACGTACGTCGGGGTGGGCTCTCCTCTCTGCAAAAGAAACCCGTGTCCTCCTTTTTAAGTGTCCCTCAGGTATACATTCATTGAACATATGTGTCTCTTTGCTGCAGTGTATGTGCGGTTTTGTCCACCAGATCAGCTTAAGTGGGGCACTGTTCTGTTATACATTTTCTTTGTATTGGGGATGTGTCTGTTCATGTCAGCACTTTTGTAAAAGGTTTTTTACCTTATATAGGAGAGTAATCAGTGTTTTCTGTGCATGGGAGGGGAGCCACATGTCTTGGCCACCATTTGTATTGCTGCCATATATATATTTTTAATATTAATATTGTGTATGTTGTTGGTCTTTTTATCAACTAATAAAGTTTATGAAATTGTATTGCGTGTCCCTTTATGGTTATTTGGTGAACAATTTGTATAGTCACGCATTGTACTGTGATTGAATAGCGTTGGCATTATTTACTGAGAGAGTAGTGGACGCATGAAATAGCCTTCCTGCAGAAGTGGTAGCTGCAAATACAGTGAAGGAGTTTATGCATGCATGGGATAGGCATAAGGCCATCCTTCATATAAGATAGGGCCAGGGGCTATTCATAGTATTCAGTATATTGGGCAGACTAGATGGGCCAAATGGTTCTTATCTGCCGACACATTCTATGTTTCTATGTTTCTAAATACTTTTGTAATTGCATGTAATAAAAAGTTATATTCACTAATTTATAAATATAAAAAAAAAAGTCTAGCTTGAAAAACAGTATAAACTTTATTCTTACCAGTGCAGTAAAACCAGTTACAGTTGCGTCTACGCGTTTCGATACATTTAGAACTGACAGTGGATGCGCCAAAATTATGGAGAGGCCGCCCCGTACCATGTGTACGACGACCACAGTTTCAGCTTGACAGTTTTACCATACTAATTCTTTTATTATGGAGGCCTACTAATACTTTTATATGTATTTTTAATAATCATTTGTAATATTGGTTTTCTGTGGAATTGTATTCATTTTCAGATCAAAAAACTATAGCCATCCTGAATGTCATGATTAAGGATCGCTATAGTTTTTTGATCCAAAACGCGTAGATGCAACTGTAACTGGTTTTACTGCACTGGTAAGAATAAAGTTTATACTGTTTTTCAAGCTGGACTCTTTTTTTTAAATATTTTGGATATATGAAACGCCAAGGATCTAGGCGTAGCCCGTGCTTTTATAACCCAGGTGAGCGGACCTCTACAACTGATTGTGCTATTCACTAAGTTATTCAATAAAATGTATCTGCATAGTGCCTTTTCCTACTATTTGTTCTTTTCCTTATTTCTCTGGCTACCTCACTAAGGTTGTCCCACCTGCACAATTCAACCCTTTCGTTTCCAGGGGTGTTTGGACATTTTGCACCTCTGGCAACCAGAACAATTTTTCAGTTTTGAGATGTACAAATAAAACCTAAAATACAAAATTTTAAAAAAATCACACTAACTCCCTATACCCATGTGTTTTCCGGAGGTAGACACCTAGCATATTGTCAAAATGCCACTCAGAACTTTATACAAATAGACACCATTTATTCAGCTGGTCGTCAATGTATCATAGTGTAATTTTTCCTAAAAATTGCATAAAAGTTGATAAAAGTGGGGAAAAGGTGTGACCAAAGCTAAAAGTTATATTCACCACACCAGCCTAAAAACAGAGGCTATGAAATATATGGTCTCATCCCCATATGTGTTAAAAAAATGTATATTGTACATGGTAAACCACTTCTAGGTTACCAAACTCTAAATTTTCTCAGAGCGGATAACATACTGGAGGTCATTTACTAAGCTGAAATATGCCTAGATTAGGTGTATTTCAGGCGCTCAGGCCAGGTCTGAAATTGTGGGTGTGGCGTTGGCGGGGTAGAGCCGGCTGTTTTAGGCACAGAAAATGGTCTAAATGTAAAACAGATCGGAAGCTGTCTTACATTTACAACTGACACTGGATGCGCTGCAGTTACAGAGAGGCCGCCGCATACCATGTGTACGACGACCACAGTTTCAGCTTGACAGTTTTACCATACTAATTCTTTTATTATGGAGGTCTGCCTACTAATACTTTTATATGTATTTTAGTTATCATTTGTAATATTGGTTTTCTGTGGAATTGTATTTATTTTAGCATCATTTTATTGTTTTCTCTTTATTACCCCTAAGTGAATGAGTATAATTTCAGGGTTATCACTGCCTTTTCCTTCTCCTTAAAGATCGACAGGTCCCTGTAGCACAGGCCGCAGGAGGGAACAGAAGACTTTGGGATTATCTATGTGCCATCACCCATGTTGTGCCAGGAGCGCAGATAGCTTCGGTATACTGTGCCCACGCATGCTGGTTGTGGATACGAGCACTCCACTGTTCTACATGTTTTTTCCTTTTATCAAGCAGCTTTCACTGAGACTCATTTCTAAGTGCTCTAGCTTGCAAAATAGAGCCCCAAATGTGGTCTTGTTTTAAAGCTGAGGATGCCAACTTTAAAACAAAACCCAGCCCAAGAAATGTCAGCAGAAAGCAGCCCACCCTTTCAGCCAACTGAGATATCAGCTTTATAACTGGACCTGTCTGGAATCTCTAGCTTTTCCACAGCCTGAGATCCAACCATAAGTAGCAAGGGTGTGTCAGGTGCATCCATGGCTACTGAACTGACACCCAGCAAAGACATACGACATAAGTCCTTGGCAGGGAAAGGGTCAAATATTCAACTCCCACAAGCCATATCTTCTGTTAGAAGCGGTGGCAACTATAGCGAATGAGCTGCTGCAGAAATGATGCCCCCCCTGAGAAATGACACATCCCCTGAGCTGCCGGCCTGAAATAAATTTAGCAGAACAATTCTAGCAATGAATGGGGGGATCTCTGGATCCATATGAATTACAGTGAGGCGAACTGTGTTAGAAAGAGATGGTTATGTACTATTTGATGTTTGATCTTTATTTTTACATCAATCATGGCATAACTATTTAACCACTTGTAGACTGCTTGGCAACTGTAAACATCCACATTTACTGTAACTTTTATAGGCCATTTCTAAAAGATCATGCACCTGTGGGATCTGGGAAGGCTGGGTTCCCCATGGAGAAGTCAAAGATGGTTTTCTGTTGTTTTTTTACGTCCCTGCCTTCTCTATTAATGTGCACAATGTGAGCTTCCTTTTCCAGTTCTAGTGATTAGTGAGCCTAGTGATGACAGAGAATCTGCATGAGCTGCTGGGTCTTTGTAGGCCTAGGTAAGTTTTGGAGTGAGGCTGAAAAACCTTTGCATAATGTCTAAGGCTGTATTTCCCTGTAATTTAGACTAATATGTCAGCCAAGTTACAGGAGAAATCAGCAGTTAGAAATTTAATTTTAAAAGCCTCCTAAAGGTCTTGCATGACCTTATGAGGGGCACAAAGTGTAAAAAAAAATTAAGACTAAATGAAAAAACAAATAAATTAATTAAAAAGGTCACCATACTGCAGCTTTTAGCCCCGCGATCATAACCCATACATCTCCTATATAACTGTGACCATTACAGAAAAGAGATATCTTAGTAAAAAGTATTTTATCTGTACTCTGTGCTATCAAAAATAAAAAAATATCAAAAACTGTTTTGTTTTGTTTTTGTTTTTTTCAGTATGAAAAATAAAAACAACAAATAATGACAAATATAAATCCCCATGTATCACATAAAAGGTGCAAAAATTATTTACATAACCAAACTGAAAAAGTAAGTTACGGTTTTCAAAGATGCATGTGCTAAAAAAAACTGAAAATGCACCTGATCAGCAAGGTGATAAGTGGCCTGGTTCTGAACTAGTTAAGATTTGAAAAAGTGCTACTGCACTTGCAAGCTTTATTCTCTAAAATCTAAAAGAACAATTAAAAAATGATGCCAACATAAAGTAGACATATGCTAAATTTTAATTATTAATTAAATGTTATACTTGTGGTGTGACTGTCTTACAAGCAGAAAAATTAAGATTTGGAAAATGGCCAATTTTTTCATGTTTTCAATCAATTTTGGTGTGTTCATAAAAAACACAGAATGTATTAATGCTAAAATTACTACTAACACAATGCATTGTGTCATCAAGAAAACAATATTGGAATCACTTGGATGAGTAAAAGCATTAAACAGTTATGCCCACCTAAAATGACATGTAGAATTTGGAAAATGGGACTCATAATGGCCTGGAAGAGGCCAAACCTGGATGAGGCAGCAAGTAGAAATTCTAACTTTAACCATAACTAGACTTTACATAGGATTTAGCATTTGCATACTTTACTGTATGTGGGCAGATTCAGTTTAAGGTTTTGTGCAGTAGAGGTGTAATCATTTCCAGTAAGTTCTACTTCTACCATTTTACTTCCCCTCACATAAAGGCATATAGATTTTTGGAATGTAACCATGGTACTTCTTACTCAACAAATCCCTTAGGCTTGTTCACTGACATTACAAAGTAATCTTTTAAAGAACAAAGTAATCCACATGCGTATAATATTACTCAGAAACTTGCTCAGGTGCACAAAGATATCTACAAAATATAAAAGCTATTGGCATTTTTATGCAAGGATTCATGCCAAGAGATGCTGTCTAATGGAGAGCATTGTACCATATGGCAGCACAGAGTGCATACAGCTCCATAGTACAGGACTCTGTGTGCCACCTTACAGGCTTCATGCATGCAGCTTTGCCATATGTGTCTTTTTTGTCTATTACTTGTTTTGGCTAAAAAAAAAACATCAAAAATTACTCTGTGTGATTTTTTCCTATTAAGATGAGCCCTGCATTACGTTGATTTCAAAAGTCTCCTACTGTGGTGGTGCTGCCGCTTGGCACTAAACAACTCATTGCCATCTTCCCCCACACATTACAGCTGATAGCAGAAAGCCCTACTGATCAGGGTATCTTTCTAGGCAAAACAGAAACATTTTGAAAGTTGACAATTCTGTTAATAAATGAAATATATTAGTCAAAGTAAATGCAGTTTTTACATAGTACCAGCCCTTGTTTCTTCAATCCAAATTATGTTTTAGGGTGAATGCTCAAAGCCTTAGGCCTCTTTCACACGGGCGTCACGTTTGACGCCCGGATAAGAGGCTGGTGCGTTGCGGGAAAATACACGATTTTTCCACGCGAGTGCAAAGCGTTTTAATGCGTTTTGCACGCACGTGGGAAAAATCGGCATGTTTGGTACCCAGACCCGAACCCGAACTTCATCACTGAAGTTCGGGTTTGGGTTGAGTATTCTGTAGATTTTATTATTTTTCCTTATAACATGGTTATAAAGGAAAATAATATCATTGTCAATACAGAATGTTTAGTAAAATGTGAATGCAGGGGTTAAAAATAAAAAGATTAACTCACCTTATCCACTTGATCGCGTAGTTGGGATCTCTTCTTTCTTCTTCATTCATTAGCTGTCGGCTGAAGGACCTGTGATGACGTCACTGAGCTCATCACATGGTCCAATCACATGGTCCATCACCATGGTGATGGACCATGTGATTGGACCATGTGATGTGACGTCACCACAGGTCCTTAAGGGTACTTTCACACTAGGGTTTTGGATTCGGTTTGTGAGATCCGTTTCAGGGCTCTCACAAACGGTCCAAAACGGATCAGTTCAGCCCCAATGCATTCTGAATAGATAAGGATCCGTTCAGAATGCATCAGTTCGGCTCCATTCCGCTTATATCCTATTTTGGAGGCAGACACCAAAATGCAGCATGCAGCATTTTGGTGTCCTTCTGAAGAGGCGGACCTAACGGATCCGTTTTTAATTACAATGTAAGTCAATGGGGACGGATCCGTTTTCAATGACACAATATGGTGCATTTGAAAACGGATCCGTTCCCCATTGACTTTCAATGTAATTCAAAACTGATCCGTTTTGGACTTTGTCATTTTTCTTTTAACTAATGCAAACGGATCCGTTCTGAACGGATACAAACGTTTGCATTATAGGTGCGGATCCGTCTGTGCAAATAAACAGACGGATCCGCACCAACGCAAGTGTGAAAGTACTCTTACTAGCTGCCAGCTAATGCTTGAAGAAGATAGAAGAGATCGCAACTACGCGATCAAGTGGATAAGGTGAGTTTATTTTTTTTTATTTTTAACCTCTTAATGCACATTTTACTAAGCATTCTGTAGTGAGAATGCTATTATTTTCCCTTATAACCATGTTATAAGAGAAAATAATAAAATGTACAGAATACTCAACCCGAAACTGGACTTCAGTGCAAAACGCATTACAACAGTTTGCACACGAGGGGAAAAATCGCGCATTTTCCCACAACGCACCCCCCTCTTATCCGGGCTCCAAACATGACGCCCGTGTGAACCCAGCCTTACACATAAATGACATGCAGTTATATCATTTAGCATTAAAGGGGTTGTGTCTCTTCAGCAAATAGCATTTATTATGTAGAGAAAGATAATACAAGACACTTACTAATGCATTGTGATTGTCCATATTGCTTCCTTTGCTGGCTGGATTCATTTTTCCATTACATTATACACTGCTCGTGTCCATGGTTACGACCACCCTGCAGTCCAGCAGTGGTGGTCGTGCTTGCACACTATAGGAAAAACCACCAGACTATTTGAGCTCCATAGTCCTAGCCACTAGAGAACCCGACGCTTTTTCATATAGTGTGCAAGCACGACCACCACTGATGGATTGTAGGGTGGTTGTAACCATGGAAACGAGCCATGTATAATGCCATGGAAAAATGAATCCGGCCAGAAAAGGAAGCAATATGGATAATCACACTACATTAGTAAGTGGCTTGTATTAACTTCTCTACACGATAAGTGCCACTTGTTGAAGTGACACAACCCCTTTAAGGGATAATGCTGGGCCTAAGGCCTCTTTCACACGAGTGTCGCGGGTGAGGGCCAGATGCGATGCGTGTGCATTGCAGGAAACCCACGCGAGTAGGCATGCAATTTCAGTCAGTTTTGTCTGCGATTGCATTCTGTTGTTCAGTTTTTTCTGTGCGAGTGAAATGCGTTTTGTACGCGCGTGATAAAAAACTGAATGTGGTTACCACTGAAGTTCGGGTTTGGGTTCGGTGTTCTGTAGATTTTATTTTTTTCATGGTTACAAGGGAAAATAATAGCATTCTAAATACAGAATGCTAACTGGAATGTCCAATGAGAGGATAAAAAATTTAAAAAATAAATTCACCTCATCCACTTGATCGCTCAGCCGGTATCGTCTTCTTTCTTCTTCTTGCAGGATCTGCAAAAAGACCTTCGATGATGTAATTGCGCTCACCACGTGGTCCTGCAGAATAAAGATAAAAGGATGCTATGCGGATGTCATTCACTTCTATGAGGCCTGCGTTGCGTGAAAAACGCAAATGATAGAACATGCTGCAATTTTCACGCAACGCACAAGTGATGCATTAAAATCACTGCTCATGTACACAGACCCATTAAAATGAATGGGTCAGGATTCAGTGCGGGTGTAATGCGTTCACATCACGCATTGCACCCGTGCGGAATACTCTCCCGTGTGAAAGGGGCCTAAAAGTTATGGTGGCCTTACACGGGTAAAACATGTTGACCAAACCCAGCCATTTTGGACCAAATAGCCAACCAGCTTATGTGTATGGAAGTGTCCCGATTCTTTTCCAATGGCGAATGTTGGAGGAAACAATTCAACAATTTCAACATACTTGATCCTTATGTTCTCAAGGGTGAGAATCTGAAACCAGAGGTTTCTGACATTGGTTTATTCCTCTATCTCTCTATACACAATGAACATACATGCATATGAGGGAGGGAGGAATAGCTGAATTAGGCTACTTTCACACTTGCGTAAGTGTGATCCGGCAGGCAGTTCCGTCGTCGGAGGTGCCTGCTGGATTCGCCGATCAGTGTGACAACTGACAGCATTTGTAGACGGATCCGCACCCAGTTGTTTCGCAATGCCGGATCCGGTACTAATGCAAGTCAATAGGAATCAATGCCGGATCCCGCATTCCGGTGACTGATCAGGCATTTTGGACGGACATAATACCGCAGCATGCTGCGGTATTAAGTCCGCCCAAAACACCTGACAGTGACTGAACGGAAGGCATACTGATGCAAACTGAACAGATTTCTATCCATTCAGAATGCATTATGATATGCCTGATCAGTTCTTTTCCGGCATAGAGCCCTTTTGACTGAACTCTATGCCGGAAAAGAATAACGTAAGTGTGAAAGTACCGTTAAGCGGACTGCTATTTATGTGTATGGCCAGTCTTCGGTTCGATTGGTAGGGAGAATTAGGGGTCATCAGAATCAGATGGCAGCCCCTGGAATTTCAAGGCAGCTGCATTTGTGACATAGGAAATCTTTCTGTGAGATCCAGTATATATTAGTGGCCTCCTTTAATGACTATTCTACAATAACAAAAAAACAAACCCCTGGGCCAAAGAAACACGTTCGGTATAATTAAAATCCATCCTGCTGTAATATGGGTGACATTTCTTCTTGCCAGACAATAAAAATGATTTCCTTCCGGGTTTTTTTATTTTTTGCAGTAACTTTAATATCAATACATCAAAATATTGCTCACCTCAGGGACCACCTTGAGAAAAGGAAAAAAAAAAGCCTATTGTGACAAATGTTCTTACGATTGTCCACCTACAGAACTTGGGCCGTGATGAGGAGGAGATTTGATTGGACTAAAATTACCCAGGGCACTGTGATTAGTGATCTGAGTGTGCCGATTCATCAATGTCAAGTCCCTGCACACTGAATGGGTAATGATGATGTGACCTATTGTAAACAAGTTAGCCTACAGGAAGGATGTGTTTTTCCATTGTAACTGTATTTACAACGAAGAAACTATAAAAAGTGGACCCAATAGCTGCGGTTTGAACGCTTCTTTACAGTATTTGTTCATAAGAGATGTTCAGTGTGCGGATGTTAAACGGCGCTAATCTGGGCTTCAAATAGCTTACAATTATAGGTGTGAAATGTAACATACATTTCAGATTACAATCATGTTACAAGTACCAATTTTCTAGAAACTGATGATTTTCTTTGCAATTATTGACGAGTTTTGTGGATGGAACATAAAATGAATGAACAAGTGCAGTATGAGAGTGCTATTACATGTGTGATTTGAGCAGTGGTGTAGAGTGGTTTGCCAGCACCCGGGAAAAGCCAAGTATTGCGCCCCCAACCCCCTCCAACCTGTGGCAACGCCCCTTTTTACAGATAATGTATCACTTGCAGTCATACGTAACACCACAGATAACACCTTGATAACTCTCCGAGTACAGATAATGTAGTAGATGGGTGTGAGCCCCACAGAATTCAGAACACGCACAATGTGACCTGAAGTCTGGGGCCGGGCTACAGTGTGGGACAAATTCTATATACACGCCCCTGCCCCCCCTCCCCCCCCCATCACTACAGAACATACAGGGTAATACAGTGCCCCATACCTCTTACATTCAGTGATGTCTCTGCAGTTTGACAAAAAAAAAATCTTAGTTTACTACTTTTCCATCATCCTCCCATCTTCTGAATAAATCATCCTACCACCCCCCATACTGTGCAGCTGTGCTCCCCAATATTATACTGCAGAAACAGATAAACCCCCTGATAATACTAGTGCCACATATATAATGCCCCCTTTCAATAATTATTGGCACACAGTGCCCTAAAATAGCTGCGCCCAGCAAATAGTGCCCCTGACACTAATAATATAAACATAACGTCCCCCAAAAATAATTGTGGTAAGCTGATACTGTGCCAAGGTGCCCCCACAGTAATAATGCTAACAAAAGTCCCACCAATAGGAATAATTCTCTGCTAGAGCACACATGGCAGTAATAGTACTCCTACAGTGCCCCCGACATGTCCCCACTGTGCCCCAGAAGTAATAATGCTCCCATAATGCCCATACTAGTAATCATGTTCCCCATAGATCCCCAGTAGTAATAAAGCCAACCATAATGACACCCCCCAGTAGTAATAATTATAACGTGACAGTATAAAAAAAACCCTTATAATGTATGCAAATTAAAAAAATGCCCCCTTTTAATGCCCCCAGTTGAGCTAATGTCCCCATAGTGCCCCCATAATGTGCCAGTATAAAATACCCCTATATAATGCCCCCATAGTGCTCCTCTCCTGCCTTTCTCCCTGTGCCCCCCATAGTGTACCAGTATAAAACGCTCCATATATAGTGCCCCCATAATTTGCAAGTATAAAATACCCCTTCTTAGTGCCCCCTGTAGATGACCCCATAGTACTCCTCTTCCTCCTTCCCCATTGTACCAACCATAATGTGTCCCACTATAAAATGCCCTTATACAGAGCCCCCCATATAAAAAAAAAACTTCTTTGTGGCCTCAGTAGAAGCCCCCATAGTGTTCATCTCCCCCTTCCCCCATGGGGCCCCCATATAAAATACCCCTTCTTTGTGGCCTCAGTAAATGCCCCCATAGTGTCCCCCAATAATGTGCCAGTAAGAAGTGCCCCCATAGATGCCCCCATAGTGCCACCCAATAATGTGCCAGTAAGAAGTGCCCCCGATAGATGCCCCCCAATCATGTGCCAGTAAGAAGTGCCCCCCAATCATGTGCCAGTAAGAAGTGCCCCCCATAGATGTGCCCCCAATCATGTGCCAGTACCAAGTGCCCCCACAGCACTCCTCTCCTGTATTGTATCATATAAAAAAATAAACACTTATACTTACCTCCATCAGACTGGCAGCGATGCGATGCAGGCCTCTTCCAGCCTGTGTCCCGCGCTGTACGGCTTACCTGCACTGGCCTCTAAAAGGCTGCAGGCCTAGTGCCTGTAGCCTATCAGAGGAACTGGGAAGGGAGACGTCCATCTGTATTGTTGTCCTGAGGACGGCGATACAGATGACTATGGAGATGAGCGCATCCAAAATGGAAGTGCTCATCTCCCTGTGCCCTGCCACCCCCCGCCACTTGTCACCAGGGCCGCGCCGCCTGAGGCAATCACCTCACCTCCCCTAATTGGTGGTGCGGCCCTGCTTGCGCCCCCTGCAATTTTGAGCCCGGGCAACGATTGGTGGTAATGCCGATCACAGAGATTTAACCAAATCAAATGTGGAAGTGCTTAAGCTGGAAGCCACACACTTCCAGGCCTGGGCTGCCATTCCCTGGCTATGATCGGGACAGGCCTCTCCTGCTAGTAATTGGCCTGAGCTAAGTTCAAATCATCCCTCTTTCATAAAAAAAAAATTAGGGCATCACTTAATCCAAAAACACATGTACTATTAAAATATAAAAATATTATTCCCATAAGCCGAATTACATAACAGAAAGAAAATCAAAATGGCAAAATGTTTTCATCCCTTGACCTCCCACAATTTTTTTTAATAATAAGTGATCAAAAAGCTTTACACATTCCAAATTGGTATGAATAAAAACTACAGATTACATATGCAAAAAAAGAAAAAGAACTGGATCGCACATCCACAAGCAAAAGACAGCGCTCCTTGGTGCATGTGTACCGCCTCCTATGCTACAGATTGTTCCACAAAAAATGAGCCCTCATACAGCACTGTACACATAACTGTAAGAAGTTTCTGGGAGTCAGAATATGGTGATGTTCTTTTTTTTTTGCAAAGAGCTTCAAGAAATCCAGCTCCACTTCGGTAAAGGAATATTTATTTTGCTTGCGGTAAAATCACATCCCGTTACGGTTACAAAAGTCTTGACAAGTAAAAACAAAACCCATAGAACCGTTGCAAAATATTTTTCTTGCTTCCCACTACATTCTATGCAACTGAAAATGGTGCCATTAGAAAGGACAAAGAAAAGGAGTAAAAAAAATATATATACAAAAACAGAAAATTGAAAGGTCCTGAAAAGGTTAAACATTTATCACCTATCAACACCATAGAAGAAAAATGTTAGATCATTGGGGGTCTGACCACTGGGACCCTCACTGATCTCTTAAAGTAAGTCTTTGAATGGAGTAGCAGTCAAGCATGAATACATTCACTCAATGTCTATAGTTTTAATGGAAATTACTGAACACAGTGCATGCTTGACCTCTGCTCTATTCAAACTCCACCAAGCTTTGGTCATGCAGCTATGGGGGATTAGAGACTGTGTCCTAGCTTTCAGACCCCCACCGAACTTACCTTACCTTTATTTTTCTATCTATTGGATAGATGAAGATTAAAGGCTATGAAAACCTTGATCTGGAAGAAATGTACTATAAGTTTTAAAAACAGTTTGTCTGTAATCCTCATTCATTTTCTGAACCCCTGATATTTAGTTTGCAGCCCTCTCCTAGTTTTAGACTTTTCGTTGTGGACATGTCCCTTCCAGTAATCCCTGTTGGATGTAAAGTCTGTGTGTCCAGGATGCTGCTATCTTTATTTGCTCTCCTTTGTAAGCCCAACTTCATTCCTCTAATGATCTCTTTTAGGGCTCATGCACACGAACGCATTTTCTTTCCGTGTCCGCTCCGTTTTTTGTTTTTTTTCTACACTGTATACGGAACCATTCATTTCAATGGGTCTGCAAATCAGTTACTCCGTGTGCATTCCATTTCCGTATGTCCGTTCCACAAAAGGATAGAACATGTCCTATTACTGTCCACATTAAGGACAAGCATAGGACTATTCTATTAGGGGCCAGCTGTTTGGTTATGCAAAATATGGAATGCACACGGATGTTATCCATATTTTTTGCAGATCCGTGTTTTTTAGGGACCATCTGCAAAATACATATGGCCGTGTGCATGAGCCCTTATCATGTATTGCCAAATTGTGATGATGAGGAGTGCATGATTCCCCCTCTCCCCTGCAGGGTTTTCTGTAGGTGCTCTGCTTTCTCTCTACACTAGTACAAACCTAGATGATTCTCCCCCAGAGTGTGAATTTCACTCCATGGATGCTTCCTCCTCTCCACTCTCTGATCTTCTGTGTACAATCTCCTCTACCTCCCTTCTAATATCTTTCAGAGAAGGGAGGGAGAGCAGTAAGAGATAGCAGAAACAGGAACAGTGCCCTGAAGGATGAATAACAAAATCTTCAGCACCACCAGTTAGGTGACAGACTTACATACGTTCTATATGGAATGCACAGAAGAGATAGCAGAAACAGGAACAGTGCCCTGAAGGATGAATGACAAAATCTTCAGCACCACCAGTTAGGTGACGGACTTACATACGTTCTATATGGAATGCACAGCAGAGGGCACTTGAACCAATGCCATGACATACAGGTTTTAATACTTTTTTGCAGGCCATCGCTCGTCCCCATAGTGACTAGTTGCTTGTTGCCAGCAGATCATGATTACACAGGACGATCTGCCACGGGCAAAAAAAATCAGGACCGTCCGATAAACTAGCGTTTGCTCGTTCATCAGGCAATCGGCTGTAGTATTACACTGCCAGATCATCGTTAACGAGCATTCCTACGACAATCGGCCAGTGTAATACTGCCCTTACACACAGAAAAGGGCACCTTGTGTACATAGAGGCTGATTGCTAGATAGGGTAGAGATAGTCTTGCAAGTTGTTGCTGTAGATTGTTAATTATTGCTGTACATTCTGAGTTAGGGCTCATTCACACGAATGTGTGTGCCCCATGTCCATGCTGTGGACCGCAAATTGCAGTCTGTAATGCACAGGCACCGTCCATGTGCATGCCGTGTGTGGATGCGGACCCATTCACTTGAATTGATCTGCTATCTGCAAAAGGCAGCCCGGAACGCACTGCAAAAAATACGACATGGACAGTGCTTCGTAGTGCTTCTGTGAGCTTCCGATCCGTGCTTTTGCTCTGCACTTTATCTTGCAGATTGCGGACCAATTCAAGTCAATGAGTCTGCATTCGTGATACGGAATTCAGACAGCCAGTGCCCGCATATTGCGGACACGCTGTTTGCTGTCTGCAATACAAGCATAGAGCACACACTGTCGTGTAAATGAGCCCTTACCCTGTTGGGATTGTTTCTGGTATTATTTCCAGTTAATCCTAGAGACTAGAGATTCTGCAAAATATATAAAACTGTATGTAAAACCGTTTTAAGAAAATGCAAAGTTAAAGGGGTTGTCCAGGGTTTTTCTATTGATGACCTATCATCATAGTGCTCTATTTACCTATTTTTAAGTTGTATTCACAGTCCTACTAGTTTTTATTGGAGCCCTTAACACTAGCATGGCCAGATGATCAGGACAATGATTAGGATAGTTAGGGTGCGGCTACACTGATCATGCAACAGTTGTCCAGGCCAGGATCTCGGGGAGATCGTAGTGTAGCAGGGATCCCTGAGAAAGAATGGTGTCACAGCGTGTTGCATGTGTGCGATGACTGCGATCTCTAAATCACAAAAATCCAATTCTGCTGGATTTCCTGCGACTCAGGGGTCGCAGTCATGGCACCTGTGTGGCTTACGCTGCAAACCTATACATTTCTATGGGATTCCCGCTACACTGCAATATCTTTGAGATCCTGGCCCCGACAGCTGTCATGAGACCAGTGTCGACATGCCCTTACTAGGAAGGAACATTCCCAAATCCCACTGACTCATATAACTGTGCCAGCAAACAGCCGGCAGCTCTTTCGATCATTTATGCAGGACAGAAAAAAAATCATTGTTTTTTGACAGCACATTGCCAGGGATGTGCTGCCGGAGAATGACACTGTAAGGTGTCCACCAATAATTGCTGTATGTACAGTACTATAAATGCAGACAGTGATGGGGAATGAGTTTTCTGATGAACATTCATTCCAGATCTTTGATCAGCCAATGTAACTGAGCTCCTTACCTCAAAATACTGTGGAGAGACTTTCATATAGACCCCACCAAGAAGTCAGCCCACCAGAACAATCCATATGCAGATGTCGAGACAGTAGGGATTGCTTGAGTTTTGCAGCTCTAAATTGTGCTGAATTGTGAATGCAGCTCTGTTTTACTGGTTATGTGAAGCAGAAATCAGTGATTTGCAGTTGTTTCGAAACTACAAGTCCTAGGATTCTATGAAAGCTGCCGACTATGACTTCCCTGGAGACAGATTCACAAACCTGGTAAGCACCAGGTTTCTGACTGATAATATTGCAGTTCAAATGGGTTGTTCAACTTTGGAATATTTTTAATTGTGGGCATCAGAGTCTTATTCCTGCTGAAAAACTCTTACCGGCTCCATTCTGGCTCCCCAACTCTCTTCAGCAGTCCTCCAGTCCCCATACTGTAAACTTCCAACCAGGATTAAATGTGCCGCTGCAGTCAATAACTGGCAATCAGCGGTGACGTGGCCAGAACCAGCAAGTCATTGGCTGCAGCAGAACATGTGACCTTGACCATGCAGTGGCGGATGAAAGCAAGCCAAGGACCACAACATGGACACAGGGGACAACCGGAGTAGTGGGGAGCTGTTTACACAGGCAGGCTGCTGGTACTACTTACTAAAAAATCAGCATTACCAGAGAACCTCTTTATGGTCAATGTATAAATATATATATATATATGTAATTACTTACATATCTAGAACATAAAGCCCAGATAATCATTGGACGCACATAAGGAATAAGACAGTGTATGGAGAGTCATTGATTAAACACTGGAGTCTACGCCTGCCAAGCAATGTAGTTCACTTAGTGGGAGTAATGGTATGCTGGGCATTTAGACCCCTGGTTTGCAGCATTAAAACTTAAAAGCAAGTATAGAAATTGTATCGTAGACTCTATGACCCAGAAAACTTTTGCTCCAGATCACCAGAAATGTGCTTTAATTAGAACTTAGTTCAGGTCTTTTGTGTTTGGTCAGGCAAAAATAACTTCTATTAAAAATCCATTAGCGGGTAGGTTAACAAAGCGCCATGCTCACACAGCCATAAGTAATACGTCATCACTTTATTGTTCAGTAAAATACATAATATACACATTAAGATACTGTACATAGACAATGACTTCCAGATATCGGGAAGCGTCTATTTTATTAGATGACAGAAGACAGATCAGCAAAGATGAAGTGGTTCAAATAAAGGAGGCCAAGTCTCTACGAGGCTGAAGTCCGTTTAATAGAAGTCCTCTATTTATTCCCATTGTCAATGGTACTCCTTTGTAGGGAGCTGATGGAGCAAGCTGAAGAATGTGTGTTATGTCTGGGTTCACAAATAAGATATAAAGAGCAACTGGCGGGTTGTGGCTTTCAGTCATTACACATTTACGGGCCACCTCTTCACCTCTTTTCCCTTTAATCCACTAGAAATCATTTACATGGAAAGAAACAGTTTTTCAACATTCTTTAAGCAAAAAAATATATCTTTTTTTTTAAACGTCTGTACCAGAATCCCAGCTGGTATCTTACATATTACAATATTACACAGTTTATAAATGTACTCTGTTTATTTAGCAGATGAAGGAAATTAAACCTCTTTAGTTCAAACTAAGAAACAGGATTAGAGAAATGAAAGCTTTACAAACAGTCTTTTTTTTCCCCCAAACACATTTGCTGCACGGGGAGGCAATTTCCTTCCAAAACAGTTTGAGCCACATGTAGGAAAGCTGCTTCCGAAAAAAGTGACCTTCTTGTCTATGGAATCAAGCCCAAGGCTTTTTATTCCTGTGCGCTTAGAGCTCATGCACATAGGCATGGAGCCTGTCGCTAGCTGGGAATGATGGGAGTTGTAGTTTTGCAACAGCTGGAGTGTCACAAGTTGGAGATCCCTGCTCTAAGGGATAGAGAAAGCCTTAGTAAAAGTCCAAAGGAACATGTCACAATTCCTTTCCGATGGTTGCTATGGGCAACAAGGGCACTTTTTCTTTGACAGTTTTACACATCAGCCTCCATGTGAGACAGTAAAATGGCAAAAAAATAAAAATGGATGCACCTTCATGGACCACAGCCGATGGGTTCCTAGACGTGTAATAACTGATAGTTAAATATAAGAGATTTCATGGGCCACAGCGGATGGGTTCCTAGAAAAGTAATAACTGATAGTTAAAGGGGTTGTCCCATGAAAATATTCTGCAATTTTGACACCATGAATGCTTTTGTAACTGGATGTAGTTAAAAATTGAGTACAGCCACTGAGCCAGTCAATGAAATCTATCTGTACAGCGCCACCTGCTGTTTGCTCTTTCTCTCATTTCTCTGTCCACCTCACTAGGGTGGACACACATGCTCAGTTCCATCCTTCCGTTTGCAACCAGCTGCAGCAACATTGACACACCTCCTGTGCTGGCAGCTTGTAATAAATCTGTTATAAATTTCTTAGAAAGAGGTTGTCATGTACTAAATCATGTCTGATTTTAATTTTTCACAGTAATCATGGGATAAGCCCTTTAAATATGAGGTTTCATGAACCACGGCTGATGGGCTCCTAGACGTGTAATAACTGATAGTTATATAAGAGATTGACAGTTATTTATAATATATACAAATAAATATTTCCTTTCTCCACCGCTCCATGCAGACATCTCACCTGAGTCACAGTGTAGGCTTTTGCTACTGTGCGATCATATAGTTCTCACTTTGTATGATAGACTGCATTTCCAGTTCAGTGTAAAAATGAAAAGGAGAATTACAGGTTTCACAGTCTCAGCCACAATGTTAGAAGACAGCATTGTGTAATCTTAATGTGATCAATTGATCAGCTAATGGGAACTTGTCACCATAAAAATGTAGTGCAATCTGCAGGCAGCATGCTATCGAGCAGGAGACGCTGAGCAGATTGATATCAGAGCTGAACCCAGACAGCCCGTTTAAAATGGTACCTGCCACTCTGTTCATTTCAGGGAAGCTAAGGGGGGTACGGGGCCCCCGTTTTCGTGATCAGTGGGCGTCCCAGCAGTAGGACCCACACTGATCTAATAGTTATCCCCTATACTGTGGATAGGCGATAACTTAATGTAACTGGAATACCCCTTTAACTTAAATCTCTGCTTTTTCTATCCTTGGTAGTCGTGCGGTTGGTAATATCAATGTTTGACTGCCTTTCCTACATGAGAGTGTATACAGAAATAGCTGTCAATCAAAGATTTGGACCACCCATGGACTCCTAAGCATAGAAAGTGTACGGATTTAAATGAAAGAAATACCAATTTTACTAAATCTTTTCCCATAAAGCTATATATCAATCTGCTCAGCTCCTCCTGCTTTATAAAATGCTTCCTGTGCATCAGAATGCTTTCTAACCCTTTCAAAACCCTGTGATGCTCCATTTTTGGGTTTTCGCATTTCAATCTTTTTCTTCCTGGAGCCATAACTTGTTTATTTTTCCGTTCACATACCCATATAAGTTTTTTTTTTTGGCTGGACAAGTTGTACTTTCTAATGGCACCATTTACTATTTCATAGTAGTGGGAAGCTGGAAAAAAATTCAAAATGGGGTGGAAATGGAAAAAAAACACACTTTTATGTGTTTTGTTTTTACTGCTTTTACCATATGGTAAAACTAATTCATGCCATTCAATCTCTGGGTTTGGGTTTTCTAGGAGATTTAATACTGAAAAAATATAATAACTATTAAAAATATTTTTTTCTCTTCATTGTGATACTCTGAACCCCATAACTTTTTAAGAATGATGTCTATGCAGCTGTAGGAGGATTTTTTTTTTTTTTTTTGTGGAACAATCTGTAGTTTTTATTGATACCATTTTTGGATGTGTATGACTTTTTGATCACTCATTGAATTTTTAGGGAAGGTAAAGGGATGAAAAAATGGCGAATGGACCATTTCAATTTTGTTTTCTGTTACATCGTTTGCCGTATGGGATAAATATTTTTATATTTTAATAGTACATACATATTTTAATAGGTGACCATAATATGCAATCATTAGATTGGCTCAGGCCTATTACTAGTACACTTTCCCCGTTCTCTGCCCAGGGAAGGCGTCCTGGCCACGCTATGCCATCTGATGTGTTATATGGCTGCGATCGGCATTACCACTAATCTCAGACATTATCCCTGGGCCTCTGTTGTTGAAAACAGCAGAAACCCAGTGGTTATGGCACCTGCTGCCCTCGTGAGTGGGCACCATCTTTAAAGATTGTACTTCTGCCGTACATGTATGGGTTGACATGAGAGGCTACCATTGAGCATTGATCAGCTGAATATTTGTAAGTAACAATACCAAGAAAATATGTTGCAAGAAGCAATCAAAATGAGTGCAACTTGCTAATATATTTTGAGTTTTAATGCCACATCTTTTTCAATATTTCTGTTTTCAGGCAGTAAATGAAAACTTTTTTTGTCTGCATACGTCAAATGTAATTGACATTAGTACTGAAACATCTCACTGCCAAGTGTTGGATTTTTGTATCCAAGCTATACAACTGTCTTTGATCTAGAAATGCTGTTTTCCACATATTGTACTATTGTAGTGTAAGGCCTCATGCACACGGCCGTTGCAATTTGCGGTCCCCAATGCACGGGGCAACATCTTTGCGGCGGCTGGGACGGATCGAGACCCATTCAACTTAAATGGGTCCATGATCTGTCCGCACCGTAAAAAAAATAGAATATATTTTTGCGGTGCGGAGGCAGGTACAGAAACACCACAGAAGCACTCAAGTGAATGGGTCCACTTCTGTGATGCGTAGAGCACACAGCCGGTGCCGCATATTGCGGACCAGCTGTTTGCAGGCTGCCATACGGCCATGGCCGGGCAAAGACCGTGTGCATGAGGTCTAAAGCTGTGAACTAGAAAACAGGACAGGAGAGTAAATCCTTGTTTGCTGGCAGTAGAGTCCGGTTTACAACCTGCCACCAACAAATGATGAGTTAGGTTTCCTCACCAACAATCCTATTACTCAATGAAATTATTGTTTTCCTAGTTCATTGGGTAATCGGCGGCACTTTTACACTGGCAGATCATTGGGAACAAAACGTTCATACAAACACTTGTTAGGGATGATCTTACTGAACATCGGACAGTGTCAAGAGGCCTTTAGACAGAATCCTCACAGATTTACTAATTCAGAAAATAGTTAGTCAGTGACTAATGCTAGGAGATACACTTGGTGCATCGTGATACACTTTAGTCTACCTTTATACTCCCTATTGGCTAGCTTACTTTGCACCAAAATGTGTGTCCAAATTTGTCCGCTCTGTGCACCCTTGCTCCCCCTGCCTCCCCTGCCAAGGAAGTATCCGTATTGACTGACAGGACCAGCTAAAATGATTATGCAGGGAAATCAAAAAGGAGAGGGAGGAGTTAGCAGCCGGAGCAAGAGTGCACAGAGAGACTTGGGCCCACCCTCAGTGCACTTCACTGCTCATTTCATACAGCTTAAAAACACTTTTTCTTCAGAATTTAGCGACCGATTGTTAAGTGAAAGGTATCAATGCATTCAGATGAGCTAGACCTACAAGGCATTGTGCCTGATATCATAATGGATTTCCTGATGACAGTGTCCCTTTAAGATGCAGCAATAAACAACAAAATTCTAATGGGAAAAGGTTTTTGTTTGTTGTTTTTTTTTGCATTTTCAAGATTTTAATTCTTTATATTATTAAAAACTTGATAAAACTATTATTTTTCTCTTAGACTTCAAAATTCTTACAGTGTACACTGTACATAGTGATTTTACTGACATCCGATTACACCCCATGACATGCAGGTAACTTTATTGGTCGTTAAGAGGTTAAACAGAATCCGTACTGTGTGGAGCCATAAAGCACAATTCATTGACTTCTATGAGGCCTTACAAAGGCCTCTGAAAAATCCTGCCATGCTCCATATTAGGCCTCATGCATACAACTGTATCCATATTGTATAAAATATCTATACGATTTCATTTAAGTCTGTGTTCTACATTTTGTAGGCACATTTGTATGCATTCCACATTTGTATGTCCGTTCTGCCAATATGATAGGACATGTCCTATACTTGGCTTCAAAATGTGGGCCACAAACCCACTGAAGTCAATGGGTTCACAAAAAATCTGCAATTTGTGGACAGCAAAATATATATGTGCATGTGGCCTTATGCTCTATTGCTAAACTATTCTTTCTCAGGACCAGTGCCATAAAATAAAAAATATTTTTTTTTTTTTTTTTATAGGTTTACCTGAAATTTAGATCATGATCCCCCAATAGGGACAGAAATGGATGTCAGGCATAAAAATCTCTGTACAACGCTGCAGAATTTGTTGCCACTATATAAATGAATAAGGTAAGTAATATGGCAGTAATGTAACACTATATAACAGCACACTGAAGAGCTAGGGCATGGTACATGGGACTCCATCTGCCTTACAGCCTGTGTGAACACTGCCCTGCCGTTTGCATGAGGCCTTAGATTACAATTTTTTTTTTTTCTGAAGAGGAAGGATCCAAATATCTCTTCCAGTGACTACAGGTATCTTGCAGAATCTGTATGTTAGGAGTGTTAGGACATGGATTTCTATTCTTGATGAATGCAGGGTCCGCAGTCCTATTCAGGATTTCTCATTTTGAACTGATTGCATTTATATCTCAAGCCATGACTCCATTCCTGACACCTCACCTCAGTATTAACCTTCTTAAATGCATGTGTCTGGGTAAACCTATCATTCTGTGTTTCTGCACTGTTGGTAGGGTGAGTTCCTGGAGTAATTCATGTATGGCGCTAGATGTTTGGGGGATATATGCACAGTCTGCTCTGTTCGGTAGAGCACTTTATCTATTATCATGATATCTATTATCATGTTTTCATATTATTTTCTTTATTTACAGAATATTTTCATTCGGTTTATTAGGTAGGAGGCCTTTTTTTTAACCTTTTATGTGTTTTAAGATATTACATCTCTAATCTCTCAAGGATGTGAAAGTACAAAATGTATAACGCATATTAATAGGGTTATTGTTCTTATTATTATTTCACTTAACAAAAACACAAAACATATTTTAATTTTATTGCAGTTATTTTCTGATTTCATGAGCACTAATTAAAGAAAATACAGAAATAATGAAAAGTTATAAATATTAGAAGTAGCATTATATTTGAGAAGAAAGAACTCCTTAGAGGAGTTTTCATCATTTTCTTTTGCACGGTTTTCTAGTAAAAATTTTTTTAACAAGTATCTGCAGCATAGCCCCTGAAACAGAAGATACTTACCTGCTCCCCACCGCTCCAGTGGTCCACACTGCCTCCACTGTCTCTGGCTTCTGGTCCCAGCACTGTTTACATCCGGCTTGCTATTGGCATGGTAATGATGTGCTGCTTGTGGCCACATCACTGCTGAAGCCAATCATTTGCTGGAGTAGTGCATGTGACCATGTCCATAGTCAGCAGGATGTAAATGGTGCTAGGACCAGAAGCTGGAGAGAGCGGAGGCAGCACAGAGGACCGGAGTGGCATGGGGCAGGTAAGGACGAATCTTTTGTTTCAGGCCATGCTGCGGGAACTTAAATTTAGAAAATCATTTTTACCAGAAAACTCCTTTAAAGGGAATGTGTCATCAACTTTATGCTGCCCATACTAACAGCAGCATAAGGCTACATTCACACGACCGTGAATGTGTCCGCGTCCGTTCCGCAATTCTGCGGAACGGGTGCGGACCCATTCACTGTCTATGGGGCCAGGCGAGGTGCGGAGAGCACACTAGGTGCTCTCCGCTTCCGCATTTGCGGAGCGCGGCCCCGAACTTCCGGTCCGCGGCTCCGCAAAAGATAGAACATGTCCTATTCTTGTCCGCAGCCTGCGGACAAGAATAGGCATTTCTATGGGGGGTGCGGCTGGGTGTATTGCGGATCCGCAATTTGCGGATCCGTAATACACTACGGTCGTGTGAATGTAGCCTTAAGTAGAGACAGGTGAGTTGATTTCAGCGGTCTGTCATTTATAAGTTAAAAGTAGAGAAGAGTCATGGTTATTCATAAATTCCTGCTCTCCCTGCCCACCTGCTGGTGACTGACAGGCTTCTACCTAGTTTTCTCCCTTTCTGTCTAGGAATGAACTGCCAATCATCAGCAGAGGGGTGAGAGTGCAGGAGATTATAATTAACCATGACTCTTTTTAAGTAGATTTGACTCTTTTCAAAGCCTGTGTTCAAATGGTTATGATGATGGTTCTCGGCAACCACTTACTTTTAGCTCATGAGTGACACACCGCTGAAATCAGCATTTCTGTTACTATTTTATGCTGCCCTCAGTGCGGTCATCATAGGGTTGATGACAGGATCCCTTTAAGGTGGCTTCACACACAGCATTTTTCATTATGTTTTTTCATCAATCAAGGGGTACTACTGTATATTTCCTCATGGCGAGTACCTAAATGGCGTGAGGAGTCTTATTGGCCAGGCAACACTGCTCTGGAAATCTCGTACAGATGAGGTGCTGGCTTAATTATCCAGTTCATGTTTCAAGACAGTGTCGGACTGGCTTACCAGAAGATCCTCCGCTAGGCCCAGGCTCTGATACCAAAATTGGCCTCAAAGGTCCAGGATAAATAAAACATTTAGCGTTGCCTTTGAGGCTAATCACTTGCCATTAGGGTCTATCTCTCAATCAAAACCAATTAGACTTTAATGATGATATGGTAGTTTGGCCCCTAGAGTAATATCTTTAGGTGGGTCCAATGAACTCCAGCATGACATGTTATACACAGAAGTTGGGCCCTCAGAATAATTTCTTCTGGTGGCCCTAAGGAACACGAGTCCAATACCATCTCAATTCTTGTTTAAAAGGTTAAACATAGACTTATAGGATAGCTATAAGTCTTGTGGTGTTAGAGGCAGGGTTAGCTAGGAGCAATTATCTGGAACAAGCATTCATAGGACTTCTTGGAGTAGCATTTGAAGCTAATCAATTGCCATTAGGGTCTATCTCATTGCCATTAGGGTCTATCACTAGCTAGAAGCAATTATCTGGAACAAGCATTCATAGGAACTCTCGTTCACCAATAACTGGCCCATGTAATCGTGCCACAATGACAGTTTCCTCATTTAGTATATCTTTCACTCAGAATAATAAAATGCACAGTTATCAGCAGCATATCTCTCTGTGTAGTCAGGTAGATGTGCTGGCAACAATGATCACATTCACAATCCAACATACTATGCATTGGCCTCTGTAATAGGTTCGTGTAAATGAATGCCAACTGTTCATCGGTGCTTGTCCTGCAGGAAGATTGGGCAGTATAAATCAGCCCTTAGGCTAAAGAAATAGTGATGATTGGTCAATCTGGATCATTAGACTGCCTAAGTTTATACTGTCTACATTTTACATACCTTTAGGCCCCTTTCACACAGGCGAGTTTTCTGCGCGGGTGCAATGCGTGAGGAGGACGTATTGCACCCGCACTGAATCCGGACCCATTCATTTCTATAGGGCTGTGCACATGAGCGGTGATTTTAACGCATCACTTCTGCGTTGCGTGAAAATTGCAGCATGCTCTATATTGTGCGTTTTTCACGCAAAGCAGGCCCCATAGAAGTGAATGGGGCTGCGGGTAAATCACAAGCATCCGCAAGCAAGTGCGGATGCGTTGCGATTTTCCTGCATGGTTGCTTAGCAACGGGACCCGATCTTTATTATTTTCCCTTATAACATGGTTATAAGGGGAAATAATAGCATTCTTAATAAAGAATGCATAGTAAAATAAAGTGGAAGGGGTTAAAAATAATAAAAGTTAACTTACCTTAGCCATTGATCGCGTAGTTGCGATCTGTCCTCTCTTTTCAGCATCAGCTGAGAACTAAGGACCTGTGATGACGTCACATCACATGGTCCAATCACATGGTCCATCTTACCATGGTGATGGACCATGTGATTGGACCATGTGATGTGACGTCATCACAGGTCCTTTAGTTCTTAGCTGATGCTGGGAAAGAGAGGACAGATCGCAACTACGCGATCAAGTGGCTAAGGTAAGTTAACTTTTATTATTTTTAACCCCTTCCACTTCATTTTACTATGCATTCTTTATTAAGAATGCTATTATTTCCCCATATAACAATGTTATAAGGGAAAATAATAAATTCTCCAGAAGACCCGAAACCGGACTTTAGTGATGAAGTCCGGCTTCGGGTCTGGGTACCAAACACGGCGATTTTTCTCACGCGCGTGCAAAACGCATTACAAACGTTTGCACCCGGTTGGAAAAATCGCGCATATTCCCGCAACGCACCCGCCTCTTATCCGGGCGTCAAACATGACGCCCATGTGAAAGGGGCCTTAGTAAATCTGTCAGATAGGAAGCGGGATAACAAAGTATATCATGCCTACTATGATGAAAGAATACAATAGGCAGTAAAGGAGAACATGGTTTACACCATTTCTTACCATATTTCTACAGTATATCAATGAAACATATCAGGATATCCCTCTATACAGTTCTCTATATGTGTTTATGTTTTGGGTCGACACTGAATACGGGTTCCTATAGATTTCCTCTATTATATATTACTAAATTGAAGCCACTTTCAAATGTCTGCAATAGGGGTGCATTTTAATTTCTGTATTACAGGTTCAATGCCCAGACCATCCATGGTTTTATGGAACTGGACAAAGATCACCATAGGATCCTACATGATCAGTACTGTTCAATATAGCTGTGTGCTTCCATGCGATGCCGTCAATCATTTAGTTAATTTGATTTAGCTATTCCTATTTGAAGTAGCCAACTTTAGCTGCCTCATTATGCAAATACATCTATTCCATAATCAATCAGACATAACAGAAACAAATGATATTACCATGAACACTACATTATTTTTTTTATCATGACTAAACAATGCTCCTTTGGGTTCTTAGGTTGAATTCACACCATGTTTGGAAGGAACGAGTAAAAAGGTCCCACAGAAGATGTAATTAGACATATATAGCTCATACCTACCAACGTTCCTGTTGGTAAAATCGAGGCATAAAAGCCCCACCCCTAGGAACGCTTCCCAATCCCACATGGGGACACCCACTTATGATAACTTTATCCAAAACGAAGGACATATCCAGTATACAGTACAAAATCAAATTTTATGTAGTACACTTTTTTTTTATCCACTTTGTAACCTAAGCCACAGCGGCACACTTCCTGCATACAGTAGTCTATTAAAGTCTATTATAACTTTAAAGGGTCACTCCAGACAAAAGTACAAATTAATCCGTTGGCCAAGGACATGGAGCTATACATGCTCCCATATTTTCATTCACTTGAATGGCGCTATAACAGAGATCCCCTGTAGTCCCCTACTAGGCTGCAGCTGAATCCTGTATTGCCATAATAACAGAGCGGTGCTGTCCTGAGCCTCCTCAGGGTCAGTATAAGAAAGACAGCATCACCTAACGTTACAATGATGACTACGCCCTTGAAGTTTACTAATAGGACACCAGTGCTCATGAGGTTCAGATAAAGTAAATGTGAAATTACCTCAGGTTTACAATTTCTTCATTTGTGTACCACCCACTGACATGTCTGTGCTGAGAGGTAATTGCCAAACAGCTGCCCGGAGTTACTGGTCCGGCGTAATTGTAGTCAATGTCTTCCTTCTGCCACGAGGTGACATGACCTGGCTGGAAGACAACTACCTGAGGACCAGAAGATGGAGCCATCTCGCAGGACCAGAGTTATGGAGAGCAGATAAGCATGACTCTTTAGAGAGAATATAGAGAAGTAAGGTCAGGTAAATTATGGGTTACTTTCATAATTTGGTTAAAATGCTGTCCTTGTCAATGAGAGTTGTGTGCCTAATTTCTCCTAGACTCAGAGGCAGGAGAGGTTTCAGGGTGCCAATAGGATATAAGGCATCATCTGTTGTGGTGATTTTACATGGAGAAAATTGTCAGATTAACATTGGTTGTCCCCTTCATATCTCATTAGGAATATGTTCAATATATACAGTTTTCTGATGACAAATACTAAACCAGAGGGTTTTATGAAGGAAATCTATAAGGCCAAACAATCTCCTCCAGGACTGATAGTTCTATGATCACACAAGATTGGGGAACAGCCTTTCTATTTCTAGTGGTTAGGGGAATTGATTTTAGTTTTGAAGAACGTTAACAGCTTCAACCGATTTTATGCATTTAGGAAAAAGAAGCTGAAGCAGCTCTCTTTGGGGCAATGTAATTACATTTTCATTTAGAGAAAATTTGATTCTGGCTTTATTTACAGTGTAGACTCCCCTGATGTACTGTGATATTAGGAACCAAATTAAATGTGAATATTTATTATGTCGACGTGATTGCATTTATATTTTATTGCATTAGCTTGGAAAAAGGCCAGACTGCCAGGAGAAGTTGACAGCATTATTCTTGTATTAAGTACCCCCCAAGATGTTAGGTCAAACAGTTTTGCAAAGTCTGATGCTCATTAAATTTTAGCATATTTAGAAGTGTGGACACTGTGTAACAAATACAAGGCTCAAATAATCAGTAGGCACAAAATACGGTACTTATGAAGAGATGGAAACTGAAGCTCTTAGGTCCCAATGCAACATTTGTTACAGAACCCCTATCTATCATGGACTATTTTAGTGCTGGCGTCCTCACATGTTACTCATGCACCAGGCCCCTACTGCAACCCCTGCACCATTATAGCTAGACTTGTGTATAGAAGGCTTCATGCACATGATTGATGTCCTCATTGTACGACCAATATGCAGCTCACTGCACCAAACAATCCATTATGCCCAGACTATGACAAAGTAAATCCAATGAAGGACAAAAGGAAAAATACAGTGAAGTAATCAACAGTTTCATAAAAGGCTTCTTTATTGAAAATTCACTAAATCCTTCCATAAATACAAGATCTCTCCAGGAATAACAGTCCAAGCGTTTCAGGCAGAAGTGTCATGAGGGCTACGTTTCTGCCTGTAACATGTTCAAGGGCGTGATCTTGTATTTATGGATGGATTTGGGGAATTTTCAATAAAGAAGACTTTTATGGAACAGTTCGTTACTGTGTCCGTATTGTGGACCGCAAACTACGGGTCCAAAAATAGGGACACCTTCCTTATGCATTCCACATTTTACTGACTCCTATTACTAGAAATGACTATATGGACAAAAATAGGACATGTTCTACGGGTGCAAAATACAGTCATATGCATGAGACCTAAGTGACAGAAGTTTTTTTTCTCAATAAAACAAAGTTACAATTGTTTATGAATAAAAACCTGTTGGATTAAGCGTGCCTCTAAAGGAACATGTGACTAGGTCTATTATCTATGGGCAGAAGTACTCAGCATTATCTTGACTCCAGGCCCACCAGGACTGGCCCTTAACATGACTTGTTGTAGCACTCTAATGTGATTTTGTTGCAGTAATGTGTTGAGCCAAACAAGATAATGTTTGCTATATCTATATATACAGGTATAAAGGTGGCCATACACCTTCAGTGGCTGTCAGCTGAATGCTACTTTGCCCACAGTTATTGTTCCCCACACCCCCAGACACATGAATGGCAAAAAGTGTTGTTCATGAAAGAAAATGGATGTAATTGTGATATGTTTCAATATGAGTGAAATAATATTAAAATAAACGTTAACTGGCAGTTATGGTACAGCATAATTATGGTAAAAAAAAAAAAGTATGTCACCTATGTCACCTTTGAATGGAGTAGTACTGGAAATGATTATATTGAGAGCAATCCCAATTTGGCCCCTAAAATCAACAATGATACCCAATGTTTCTAATGTATGTCAAGTATCCCAAGACTATGATGTTTCTGTCTTGTATCCTCTACAAGTATCCCAAGGCTATGATCAATGAACAGTGCTGGACATTACAGCCACTGAAACATGTATGGCATATTCATAGGCTAAGCTGTAAATAAAGGATAGATGTGAGTCCCACCTCAGGTCCCATCTGGAGAACAAAGGTACTCAATGCCTTGACCCACTTGGTAAGGCTTCTACACATAGGTGAAGGTTCCAGAGGTGGAACCTGTGCCCGTCAGCTATGCCATAAATGTCCAAGGTGGGATATCCCTTTAAAGATACGGCATAAGGAGAGTACAAGTACCCCCTATAGGTAAGCTGAGCGACTCCTGATTGATAACTTAGGCTTTACAATACCTGTCCCTAAATTTTGGAGCATTGATTACAACTAGAGGTAAGTTGACAACAAAACGAAAGGCAGAAAAAAAATATGTTTCTTTATTTCTTGTATCATACTTTGCCAACCGCCTTAACATGGTCTGCATCTAAGAAGTAATGATGTTTGATGTGAAGATGCATGTAAATACATTGGTAATACATTCAGATTTAAGCTTACAATGAACTGGAAATAAGTCAGGAAAAGTCCAGTGTGCTTTTAATTGGAAACCTGGCACAGCAGTGTTTACTTACAAGCAGAATTACTGACCATATAACCAAATTCTATAAAAGACAGTCACACCTATACCTTGTCGTGTAGTGTAACCTGTTCAGGAGAACCTGTAACCCATTTACAGTATAAAAGCATCACATGGTGCTCAAGATAGATATTACCGCTACACAGATTTCCTCTTCATGAGCACTTTCTAATTTAGTGCCAAATATGTTCGCAGTATAGACTTTGTATAGTGAACTTAACCTTTGTTTCTTTTGCTTCTCTATTGCTGTTTTGATAGTCCGACTTTTAAAAAACGAACAGAACGAAGGCATAAAGGTGAATATAAACATAATATTTTACAGGCTGTCCTGAAGACTATCCATATAGTCTCTAAGCTCACGTGAATCTCCAACGTTCATATCCTGACAGACCCATTTGATATTTTCTTCATTTCCGAAGATGACTGCATTGGTATATGGGCCACCTTCTTCAGGTAATACAGTAGTAAAGGATGTGAACTTTACCCGTTTTCTCTTTGAACCCCCTGGATTTAGTGGCTCATTTTGGGACTCTTTTTCAAAATTGTAATCTGATGATCTCATAATTTGACTATATGGATTCTTTTGAGAACCTCCATTGAGCAAAAAATTGTTTTCTTCAAATTGGGACCTTCTGTCAATCATTGTAGTGCATTCTTCTGCGACAGGAATGTCCACTGGATTTTCCAACAGTTCTACCTCATTCCCAAGCCACACCCAGTCATGTGAATGTGGAATATTTGCCTGATCTGCTACTGGAAACCTTTTATGTCTATATTTCCAAGCAAATGCCACACAGTTAATTAAAAAGACTAGAATTGCAAGACAAAACACACACAGAAGGGCATACATCCCAATTTCCAAATCTGTGAGGCCCCTTGACGTCTGTGTAAGTTCACTTTCTTGGTTACGTTCTGAGGCTATTCTTGTAGGAAAGCTGGTATATGGAATAGGTACGATGTGGGCATCATTATAGTTTTTGTGATAGTCTGCTGGAGAATCAGATGTTGAGTTTTTACTTGTATCATCATAATTGAATGCAGAAGATCCAGGTTTGGGCCACTCATTGACTGTCCCTTCGTGCTCCGCAACTTTCTCAGTTGTTTTACTTGTCATTTTCTTGAACTCATCAGCTATGCTTTGTATTTCATTGATATTTCCTTTTTGATCTGAATCTTTCTGGCCAAATTTAACTTTGATAGTTCCACTTCCAACAGCAAGGCTACTTTTCCTCTTGGATTTCTGACAGATCTCACTGATTCCTAATTCTAACTTTATTAAAGGTCCTTGACCTTCTCCTTCTGCAACCACAACAGGCCAATTTGATAATGGATTCTGATAAGTTGAAACCACCATCTCATCTAGAGAAGATACCATAATTGAGAAGTCTTTACTTTCATAGATATCCAGTGGTGTTACTGAGCCGTCACTAAACAAGGTCCACACACTGATGACTGCCTCCTGTAAAACATAATATGTGACTTTAAAATATATTTTCAGTAAAAAGTGGTATATGACAATATGGTCTGTGATCTGTGTATTCTTTCTACCAAGTTAACGTAAGGTCTTTAGTTAATTAAAAAAAAAAAAATATATACCATCAGATGTTCAGTTACTATACATCATTCCTCACTCAACGAAAAACAAAACTTTTAGGGCAATCACCAACCAGCCATATAATATCTGCACTTTCTCTGTATAGGTATACTCTGTGATTTAGCAATACCCTGTGATTTACCACACAAGCCATTGCTGAGTAGAAACGTTATATGGAAAAAAGAGACTTACAGTACTTAGACAAATAATGAACCACTTTTATAAATTGAGCTCATGCAAAAAAAAGTCATTGTACAGACAATACCTTTCCGAAGATCTTACTGTATTAGTAAAAACCACCTTCCTTGTGCCACACTAGTATTACTAATATTGACAGTAAGTCAATTCTACTGGGGTTATCTAGTATAGGAAAACAGTTCAGACAACACCACTAATTCTATTTTCCTTATTTTTGAAAATACCCCCAACTTCCAAAGTAAACAAGAGACCAACTCTTTAAGATTTTCTGTTAGGAAATTCTGGTCCTCTGTAACTGCTCTTTTCACTTCTGTCAAGAGATACGGATCCTGAGCAAAGTGGGTTTCAGGCTCCAATGGGCGTGTCCTGATCTACAATACATGGATCACCCATTGATTTGAATGGACACTGTGTAATACTTTCCCCTGTTGAGGAGCTTCAGGAAAATGAAACACTAAGGCCCCTTTCACACAGGCGTTGCGGGTGCACTCCGTCAAACAGTGTGGGTGCGTTGCGGGAATCGCCGCGATTTTTCCCTGCGAGTGCAAAGCGCTGTCATTCGTTTTGCACGCGCGGGAGAAAAATCGGCACTTTTGGTACCCAGACCCGAACCTGCACTTCTTCACAGAAGTGCATGTTTGGGTCAGAAATTGTCCCGCTGGTATTATTTCACATTATAACATAGTTATAATGTAAAATAATACCCTTGGCCATCTTCCTAATGTTTAAACAGGTGCAGAATGGGTTAAAAATAATAAACTAATATTAACATACCTGTTCCATTTGATCGCGAAGCCCGGCCTCCTCTCTGTTAGCTTGCTAGTAGGAAAGGACCTGTGATGATGTCACATGGTCGCATGGATCACATGCTCCATCACCATGGTGATGGAGCAGGCGATGGGCCATGTGATGCTGTGACATCATCACAGGTCCTTTTCCTACTAGCAAGCTAACGGAGAGGAGGCCGGGCTTCGCGATCAAATGGAACAGGTATGTTAATATTAGTTTATTATTTTTAACCCATTCTGCACCTGTTTAAACATTAGGAAGATGGCCAAGGGTATTATTTTACATTATAACTATGTTATAATGTGAAATAATACAGAACCGGTTACACATCACTTGCTTGCGGATGCTGGCGATTTTCCCGCAGCCCCATTCATTTCTATGGGGCCTGCGTTCCGTTAAAAACGCAGAAGATAGAGCATGCTGCGATTTTCACGCATCGCAAAAGTGATGCGTGAAAATCAACTGTCATGTGCACAGCCCCATAGAAGTGAATGGGTCCGGATTCAGTGCGGGTGCAATGCGTTCACATCACGCATTGCACCCGCGCGGAAAACTCGCCCGTGTGAAAGGGGCCTTACTGCCAGGTTTCTTCCCAGATTACAACTGTTCGCTGGGAGTCACTTCTGGGGGCAAAATGTGTGATCTTCTAATTTCCAAGACACTGTGCTAACAAGTAGGGATTCTCCAAAGTAGACAACCCTTTAAATTTACTTGCTAAAGTGTCCATTAATACAAGGATAGGATATGATCTGTTGGCTGCCTTCAGAAGAGGTAAAACACAACAGATTTTTTTGTCTACTCTGCAGAAAATACAGAGATTGCTATTGAACAAGCAAGAACATAAAATGATGGGAACCTACCAGTTCTCTTTAGGAGATGATATACAAGGCACCACTATAATAAGTATGTTAAAATGTGCAAGTCTGCTATTTGGTAATACTGTTTCTGCAAGGGTAAAGGTATCATGGGCTGATGGTTTTTCAGAAAGTGTCAGACACCTTCTAAACTGAAATTTTATGGTAGTTCTCCACAGAAAAAAATCATACTTGTAGATTGTAAGCTCTTGCAGACAGGGTTCTCTCCCCCTCTATACCACTTTGTTAATAGTTTATTGTATTTTTATATTATGTACGTATGTGTAACACCCTCTTGATGTACAGTGCCAATAGATTAATGGCACTTTCAAATAAATAATAATACTTATGTAACCAAAAATCTGAACGCTACTTTTGATACATACATATTGTACCTACACACACTCAATACATGCATACAGTACATACACCCACTCAATACAGGCATATGGTACATCCACACACTCAATACATGCCTGCATAACAGAAACGGGACGGATCCATTATGCAGGCCATAGACTTCTATTATGACGGTATGAATAACGGAATGCCTCAAAAGGCATTCTGTTATGCATTCCGTCATAGAATTGCGTTATGGTCTGTGGTAACGGAATCCATAACGCAATTCACCTTTTACCAGTAAACGAAGCGTGAACGAATTTCAAGACATGAAATTCGCTCATCTCTCACTCAGTACATGCATAATGTATATACATTCAATAGATGCATGCTGTAAATACTTACATTACTCACATATGGTAATTATTCATGTATGCACATTCATAAACAACTGTTCATTCAACTACTAAAATATATATGTACAATTTTTCTTAGATTTAAACTGAACTATTTCCAGCATATTAAGGTCACAAATGGGGAGATTTATCACAACTGGTGCAAAGGAGAACTGGCTTAGTTGCCAACAGCGACCAATCAGATTCCACCTTTTGGTTTTTAGAGCTTCTTTTGAAAATGAAAGGTGGAATGTGATTGGTTGCTATGGGCAACTAAGCCAGTTTGCCTTTGTATCAGTTTTGATAAATCTCCCCCATAGTGCCTAAATACATTGCTATACAGTCCACACAGTGTTTTTTACATCCAGATCATGTCTTCAATGATTCAGTATAGTCACACCTCAACTTAGATAGCATGAGTGCTTTCTTTTTAATCTGTCATTTCAATGGTAATTGTAGAAGTGATATGGACAAAGCCCAGTTTGGCAAGTGCACTACATATCGTTATACTGTTAGATATGTAACGGTATATTGTATTTGTACCATCACTTCTGCCCACCTTAGACCTCTGTATTCAATATGCAGACAGTGATGTGTAAAATGGTGACACCATATAAATAAAATGAAATAAATAATAAGAGATAAGAAAATAAGTCCAGACACGCTATTATTTCACAGCATGGTTTAAACAAATATAACTGTCTGTATTTTTTATTACTATACCTGTTTTATCTCATGCAAGATATCACTGGCTGTAGTTGTCGTAATGATGGCTCTCTTATTACCCTTGCTGGCTTGTACAGACAAAGAGAGACCAGTTATGAGTTGGATTCCCAGCTCAACAATTCCCACACGGTCATCCAACACTGTCACTGTCTTTTCAGCCAAAATTGAATCAGATAATGGAGAAAGGACCTGAGAAAGTAATTTAGACAAGTAAGGACAAAGACTTTGAAGAAACAAGAGCAAGTGTGCAGAATTCCTATAGCATAATACTATGCAGCAAGAAAATCAAAGCTACTGTAGATCAGCTGAAGTTTTTATTCGGCATCGCCACAGTTATTGCTCAACTAGTATTCCATATACCGTAAAATTCCTTAAAGGCTATTTACACCTTTGGGGGCAATTGTTTTTTTTACTGCATTGTACTGATATTGAGCTAAAAATCATTTTTTTCAATTAGTCTTTATTAGAAATTTAGAACCCTTTTCTCTGAACAGGGCTGAGATTCTCTAGTAATACGATCTGAATTTTCTCTGTCTTCCATCAGGAATCTCAGTTCCCTGGCTCCTTATCTCTGATATCTGACCTCATTAACACACATTATAGCTCAGTTCTTATCTTAATGATAAGAATGTGGCTTAAATAAGTGTTTATGACCTTTTAGTAATTTAGAGATAAGGGTTATTAGATGACTGTATATGCTCCCCTGTGTATATATATGCACAACTGCATCTTGAGTGGAGCACATCCTGCTTCATGCCACCTTTCAGTTGTTTTGTATATATAATTTTTTGGAGGTGTATAAACTCCTATGTAAATGTAGCCTGTTTTCCATCCACAGGCTACATTTAGGTGAACCTGTGAGGCCTGGGCCATATCAGCCAGTCTTGGGTGGGGCTCGCAGCCTTCTACCTCCTTCCATTGCCGGCATGGCTACATGCTGGAGGTAACTGGGGAGTTTGCTGCGAGTCGGCCTTCACACTCATGTAATTTAGCCCACTGGCCCCTGGTATTGGCCATACGGCACAGGTAGGTGAATGTTAGGTCCCAAGCTACTTGAGAAGCCTTGGCGTGGTGTTCGGGCTTAGACTTGTCCTCCACAGCAGGATATGTTGACCAATCTCTCAATTTTAACATCAGTTTGAGGGCTTAGTAGAACCGCAGTGTGCACCTGTCTTGTCATTTGTTATCGCTATATTGTTATATTGTTTATCACATTCACACAAATGCCATCTTGTGTAGGATGTCTATTGTGGTACTTGTGGTCCGCTGCGGGCATCCTCCACCGTATGAATTTTTGCTGGGGATCGCCATTAGCAACCGGCCACAAGTGCAGGATCTGCTTCCCTGTATATATATGCACAACTGCATCTTGACTTGAGCACATCCTGCTTCATGCCACCTTTCAGTTGTTTTGTATATATTATTAGATGACTGGCACAAAGTGAAAATTAAAGTAGTATTCACATGCTAGACAAAGTTAACCCTTTGTGACAAAAAAGGCAGAATATTTTTAATAAAAAGCAATTGAAAAAATGATTTTAGCCCAAAATGAGTAAAATACAATCCTAAAAAAAATTGCCCATAAATTTGTACATAGCCTTTAAATATAACATCCAATCATCCAGCAACCGCATTTTTGTAGACCGCAAATAACATACAGCCATCTGAATGAGCCCTAATACTGATACATACAGATACACATTTTTTCCTACAATTTTTATGAAAGGTTCATTCAATTAAACTTTTTGGTACAGCCGAAACACAGATATGGTAGTCAAAAGTATGCAAGCACCAACACTAATAACAGTGGTTGCTGATATTACTGCATTAGGGTATTATTATTAATGCCCACGCTATATCGGTGTGGTATGATACAGGTCCATTTATAGTGTGGCTCCAAATTGCCATAGAGATTCGACATTACCAATCAAGCAGTGACAGGGTCAGAACTTGAACAGTTCATTCAGACAGGGGGCTCTACCATAGAACTTGTGTACGTTAAATCTGCAGTGTACATGTACATTTTGCTAAATTTTTTGTGCGGAAATTGACCTGTCTTTTAGATCTCTAAACCTGCAGCATGTCAGTTATATTTGTGGTTTTACGGGTGGCTGCCGATTTCACCCTTTTCCAATGAAGAGTGAGATCTGCAGCAAAACTGCATCAAATCCGTCTTGTGCAGAATCGATCTGCATGGAAATTGGGCGGATCTTATGCGTCTTCACGCGCACTCGTGTGCAGGCTGCTTAAGGGTGGCTGCACACAGTGCAGATTTATGTGCAGACAATCTGCATGAAATCCACACCAAAACTGCACAAAAAACGGACACAAATTGGTCAATTGAGGTTTTTTGTACAGATTTCATTGAAAAGGGTCAAATCTGCACAAGAAAAACACAACAATTGACATGCTGCAAATTTAAGAATCCGCACGGAATATCAATTTCCACACCTGAAAAAAGAGCAGTGTACATGTGATTTCTCCAATCTCATACAATTTGCAGGTACCGTATTACACTGCACACAAAAATCCGCACGGAAAAAACGCATGTAATTTGCTTTGTGTGCAGGCTTCCTAAATCTGCACCATGTCAACTTATATTGTGGATATCTGCTATTCTGCAACAAGATCTGTGCCATTTGCTGTGGATCAGTGCCACATTTGCTGTGGATGTTCCCCTATTTTCTTTTAAATGCACAGTTGTATGTACGAAGAATTAAAGTGTATTTAAAATGACAGATATTATTTTTGATATTTGCAATTCTGATAAACTATCAAGTGGGGGATATGATTTGACAGATTAGCTCTACTCTATCCACCTTCTATGAGCCTGAACTTAGAACAAGCCTATAGTCTGCTAATCTAGTTTTTTCTAATTTAACATGAATGATATGGTCTGCTAAATTGCAATTTTTTTAATTCACTTCAAATATTACCAGAGTTAACAGACATGGAAAGAGCTAATATGATTTTATGGCGTGCCTTTGAAGTGCGGGTGGTATTTTATCTCTCTCATTTTGCACTGATGAGGGAAATCTTCTGTATTGCACATAATTATCTTGCCAAATCCTATGACTATTCTGTACCAATTCTTCTAGGTTAGTGTCACTTACTTACTGGAATCATTTCTTCTCCAATTCAGAACATTCACTTTTCTGTTCTTTGAAGACAACTGAACTAAAGTTTGAATGATTATCTAACTAGGCCAAACAAATAATGGCAGTCAGTAATACTGGACAGCACTGCTGACAGCTGGGACCTCATCAGTCCAAAGTATTCAGGAAACAGTCACAGTGCACATAATACATTTCCAGAAGCAATTTAGGAGTATATTTTAAGATGTACATATAGATAGATAATAGATAGATGAATCTTAGATAGACATACAGAGACAGATATATAGACAGATAGACAGACAGATACATGATTATTAGATAGACAGACATACAGAGACAGATAGAAATATCGACAGATACACAACAGATAGATAGAGAGATAGATAGATAGATAGATAAATAGATAGATAGATACACAGATATATAGATATCAGGTAGATAGATAGATAATAGAGATGGTGTCACCGCCAGTTCTGGGAGACAGTCGGTCAGAGGTTCCTCCCTGTCTTGTGTATGATGTTCTTTGTTTTGGTTTCACTTTGCTCAGTTCCTTTCTCTCCCTCAGCTGCCTCTTATCTTGATTAATTGGCTTGCTTTATATTCCCTCCCATACTGCTTCTCCTTGCGGTTTATATTACTTCCTGGATGAAGTGTGTGCTGCTGGAGGCTGCAGTTGTTTTGCTCTAAGATAAGTGCATTCCGTTTACTTTGTGTTTTGTTTGCTGGCTTGATTCTAGGTGACCCTCCGTATTCTGTGCAGGGAGCCAGTGGCAATTACTCTCACTACTATAGGGAATTCAGGTGTCACTAAGTTATAGGTCCGAGGGCATGTATTTGTCTACCACCGGGACCTGTACATGTGCATAGCAGTTTGGGAGAGTTCTTAGGGATTTAAAGGGCCCTCCTATATTTTCCTTAGTTTGGGATCAAGCCAGTCTGTCGTTATTTATCAGTTCCTGCTAACTGTTCTCCATCCTTGACATTATAAACCGCCATATCCGGTATCAGCCTTGATTGACCGCATGCAAGGTCTTTCTCTGGAGGTAGCAGATCTCCGTGAAACAGTTTCTCAGCTTCAGGTGACCGGTTCTGCTGGTGTTCATGCAGTTTGTTCCGAGCCTAAAATCTCTCTTCCGGATACGTTTTCCGGGGGTAGTGAGAATTTCGTTCGTTTTAGAGAGGCTTGCAAACTCCATTTTCGCTTACGTCCCCATTCCTCTGGTGATGAGGAGCAGAGGGTGGGGATCATCATCTCGCTGCTCAGGGATAACGCTCAGTCTTGGGCCTTTTCACTGCCAGCGGGGTCACGCTCCCTCCGATCGGTAGATTTTTTATAGCCCTGGGTCAGATATATGATGATCCGGATCGTATTGCTCTGGCTGAATCTAAACTGCGTCTTTTATGCCAGGGTAAACAGTCCGCAGAGATATATTGTTCCGAATTTCGGAGGTGGGCAGCTGATACTGGTTGGAATGACGCTGCACTCCAAAGTCAATTTTGTCATGGTCTTTCTGAGAGATTAAAAGATGCATTTGCGTTTCATGAGAGGCCAGTATCTTTGGAGTCTGCCATGTCTCTAGCTGTTCGTTTTGACAGGCGTCTGAGAGAGAGAGAGGAGACTACTCTTTCCTGTCATATTCAGCCCAAGGACACTGGAGTTGTCTCATGCAGTGCGCAGGGGTCTCACTCTGTCTCTATACCCTCTGTGGAGGACCCAATGCAGCTGGGTTTAGTTGCCTCTGATACTAGAGGATTCAGCCCTCAGAGGAGGGTATGTTTCTATTGTGGAGGTATTAACCATTTAGCTCATGTTTGCCCTTCT